>QLNU02014802.1:25821960-25888560 GCA_006491805.2 Dysdera silvatica
TTTTTCTGTCCTAAGCGTGTCCCCTAATGAGGGAGGTTTCACTGTAATATGTTCACAAAAGGAGCGTAATAATCTATGAATAAGTTCGAAACCATTTCTTAAACGATTTATGATATTTTGAAATATTTTAATTTTTTCGGGCATGTACTTTAGTTGAAGTAAATTTGAATTCTCTCACAAATAATGACAAGTAGATGAAATAGAATTTTATATTTACGTTTAATTGAATCGGTCATTTTGAAACAGGGTCAACTTCATACGAAAAGAATAAAACATAACCCCTTTTTAAAATGACCGATTCAATTATAATACTTCGTTTTTATTTGCACTTTATATGTCATGTGAAACAGAACATTTTATTGATATTTACTAGATGAATTTGCAGTCGAATAACTAATCTCATTGTTGTTTTTTAACGTTTCATAAGTATTTGCAGATGATCATGTAAAAACAAAGAACATATATATTTTGCCTAAAATAAAACTAATTAATTGATCTTCGTGGCTCATAAAAATCAAAGATGAAGAACTGACCATTCATAGTACTCAGAGGCCACTAAATTGAGAAAAAGAGAATAAAAAAAAAAGAAAAAAAGAAAGATTAAAATTAGAATCAGAGACAGTTAAAATCGTTATAACTCATAACAATCTGATAAAAAAGAATTGACCATGTATATATTTTAGATCCCAGTTAGAGTCTTCGTGACTTAAAAGAATTTGAAAAGAAAAGAATTGGCCATGCATGTATTTTAGATCCCAGTTGGCATCTTTTTCATCTCTAAGGGTATGAGGAGATAAGAATTGACCGCATACTAAAGTTGGACTTAAACCACCTTGATCCCTAGGTTAACATTCTAATGCTCAGGAATTAATGCGCTGAGACGGAAACCTCAAAGTTACGGACTTGAGTCCGAGCTGTTGAACAAGCATGGTTCATTCTTTTCTTCTCAGGCAGCAATTAATTTCCTTAATTAACAAATCGGCAATATAATTCTTTTATTAGGAAATTTATTACTTAGACGTGTAACCTTAATAAAACGTAGTAAATTGCAAAATTTATATGCTTAGGCAAAGAAGAGGGAATGGTATATTACGAATGATCGTGAAAAGAACCCTGTGTGTGTGTGTGCTGTTATAATGCATTTTAATACAACAGCACCATGCAATAAAAACAGTTATAACAATAAGATTTTAACTTAAAAACATCACTGCTTAAGTAACATCCTTTACGTATTTGTAACAAAAACCAATTTATTTATGAGCTTTAAACCGATACCACTGGTCAAATACATAATGTATAAAGACATAGTAAATTAGTATTGGTAAGTTTCCCCCCTCCCTTCCTTCCTTCCTTCCTTCCTTCCTTCCTTCCTTCCTTCCTTCCTTCATTTCTTTCTTTCTTTCTTTTTTAAAAAATTCGCATTACTTTTCAGTTTATAATTAATACTTGCATTCAACGACACACAGTATGGATTGTAGAAGGATCATTTCGGTCGAATTATTTGTACGCATCGCACTTTTTGTTTCTGCGATTCGCTTCCATGATTTCAGAAACGATGCGTTGACACGAATACGCCAATTGCACATTTCAGTAAATACATTAATCATAACTCTCATGATATCAAGGGTGATTATGTTCCGGGATTTCTGTAAATTCCGGGAATTTCAACTCGCCTCCTCCGGGGTGTCTTTCAAAAATTACAAAAATCTCATTTTATTTCTTATAATTTTCTATATTCCTTCGGAAATCAGTGTTTTTACCAAAAATATTACGTAACTTTTCAGGGAATTTTCTGTTACGTTCAGGGAATCTGGTTTGGATTTACAATCATCCCTGGATTTGCTGAAATAGAGTTTACGAAGTCGGAATTAAGTTGACAGGAGTTTATTTAAGGATCTAATATACTATTACCTTTCACAGGAGTTCCTGTCCACGTATATATACTTGTATACATACATGTATATATACGTGTATATACGTGGGTGCAAAAATTATTATAAAGTTTAGTGCTTAGATTTGTATACAATTAGCTTGTATTATTATCACTAAATATTTTTGGTAACATGTTTCTTAAAAATAAATTGTATCAGGTGCATACTTTTACATATCGCAAAATGAATGATAAATTTTTGATTTGGCATTTATATAATAATATTGATACTATAATCGACAACATTATATAAATGTAATTGGCAGTAATATGTGATAGTTTACTAGAAAGCAATATATTTTACTATTTTCCCCCTTCCGAAGTCATGATTTCTCAGATAAAGAAGCGAGTTTCTTTTACTAAAAGTAGGGTTTAAATACGCTTAAATCAACGGAAAATGTCTGTTATTTCAATGTCAAAAATTGAATGCACTGCAGTAAATGTGAAAAATATTCTCATAACGGAAACGGCGAAAAACTTTCCAAATGCCATAGAAAAAGCCATTTAGAAAACCCCCACATTGTCCTGTTTCCGTCAAGATCCATTCTTCTTGCCATATCTGGGTTTGAAAAGTGGTACATTTTTGGACTTTAAAGTGTACTTTTTTAAAGAATCTCTTCGCAATATTTCAGCTACAAGCTTACAAAATTTTTCTTTAGACTTCTTTTCTTTTCCAATTCCATGTTCACCCACTCTTCAAGATTTCTTTTGGTCTCATAGCGTGCTGTTCCCACGATGAAAAGTTCTTTCAATTCACCACTCTTTCTATGTCGGCAAGGCACCCCTCTCTGCAAATATGATGCCTAAAAAAAGTGACGTCGTCGATGCTTCAACGAGTCAAAATGGGGCGTTTAATAACGTAGTAACCTCGTTCCCTCGTACGAAAGCACCCTTACGTACAAAAGATTCGCTTAATTAAATCCCGCGCGCCATCAGAATGTTGAATTAAATCATTTGTTCTCTGCTGAAGGAGAATTTTTAAACGGATTACCCTTTGTCGACAGACAGATGTTCTTTCATCTTGCTAACGTCGTCTTTCATTAGCGCGTGCAGGAATTGAAGATAAGTGCATCAGCCGAATTTAAGCCTCCAGCTGTGGAGGAATCCGGCTTCTAATAAACCCTTAATTTATGCCGATAATACGTCGGTGGCATTATGGATTCACCTTATAGTCTGTGTTTCTGCAAAGATGAGAAATTACTGAAAATGCGTCCATGTTTCGCGAACTGGAGGAATCAATATTGGCCCGTCACGCTCCCGATTTTCTTGGTCTTCGCTATTCGGATTCCGACGCATGAAAGGGGTTTTCTATTATTTACGAAACTAATCGTTCTTCGAATTTCTCGATTCATCGAATTCTGCCTTTTAACTGCTCTTCTTAAACGAAAGACATTACGTTTGGAAATGGAATTCTCCTTTCTCAGACCAGTGCTCTTGAAAAGGCTCTTTCGCGCTATTTGTCTTACGCTCGCATGGTGATAGTTAAATAATGATAGTTACAAAGTGTGATATGATTGCTTGCCTTAAATGCAGTTAGTCGTTTAACAAATGATCAGTAGTTGCAGTTATTGTAATTGCTGCAGGGACATGGAACACGTCCGCTAATGTTATAAATGTTTAATAACTTCTAGACATGAAATCTGAATTCTTGATTTTAGACTGCAATCAATATTTAACTAGCAGTAATTTCGATATATACAATCTGATTTGAGACTTAATCCCTTTTTGATTTCATTTTTGAACAAAAGGTTAAATATTTAACAGTTTTATTAAATAAATACAATAGATTAAATCAAACAACAATGTCAATCAATCAACGTTTATTGGCGTAGTGATACCAACGCCGATGGTATGGCGTGATTAGATGGTGAAACGTTCGAAAGAAAATAAATATTTCTGCCTTCGGTGGGACCTGAACCCACGACCTTCCACTTGCCGGGCGGAGGCTCTACCCACTGAGCTACGAAGGACAATATATAATCTCTTTACGAACGTATATATATTGTTGCCAGTTATTTCGCAGAATGGTGTAGTACATAGACTACTATTTAAACCAAATTGCAAAGAGACTGGTATTAAATTGATCGAAATGCCCGTTGCAGCATATGTATTTATTTTATATAAATCGAACACTACGCAGATTAAATCAAACAACAATGTCGATCAATCAACGTTTATTGGCGTAGTGATACCAACACCGATGTTATGGCGGATATGGCGTGAACAGAAAGAAAACAAAATATTTCTGCCTTCGGTGGGACCTGAACTCATGACCTCCGACTTCTGCCAGGAGGATGCCGCGCCCAGCTTACGAAGGACAATATATAATCTCCTTACCAAACGTATATATACTGTTGCCAGTTATTTCGCCTTATTTTATTATCCTTCGTAGCTCAGGGGGTAGAGCATCCGCCCGGCAAGTGGAAGGTCATGGGTTTAGGCCCCACCGAACGCAGAAATATTTATTTTCTTTCGAACGTTTCACCATCTAATCACGCCATACCATCGGCGCTGGTATCACTACGCCAATAAACGTTGATTGACATTGTTGTTTAATTTAATCTGCGTAGTGTTCGATTTATATAAAATAAATAGATTAAATATAAATAAAAATATTATTAAGCGTAATTTTTGATATTTAGTCGAGCGTCATAACGCGTTTTGGACAAATGACGATATTCTCGGTCAGGAATCAATTGCAGTTCACTGCAGTCAATTTCCGAAGTAAGAAATTTTTAATGGGATTATAGTAATTGCAGAAACATATACTGCAATTGTTATACAATGAGCAAGATAGGAATATTCGTTGTAAATATATAATACTTTATATGATATTTGGAGAACACATATATGCTGGGGATAATTTATTTTTCTATAGAGTTCTTATCGTAAATTAATATAATTTACTTTATTTATTTTATATAGAAAATTGTATTTAACAGAATTATGTTGCATTTTGAAAGTTATCTACTCCAAGGCGAAAGAGACAAGTTAGTCTGTTGAATGTTCACTATTCCATTTTTTTTAAATTGACTGTGAAATGAGGAAAAGGTTGTTTTTTAATACTATTATAATTACGAGTTAGTGTATGATTTCGTCTAAAGTGATTTGGTTTCCATTGCATCGTAGGTAGTTGATTTGCATAAAATATAATTTTATGGTAAAAAAATACTCTGTCATGAAATTTGTCATCGTTGAATTTTATCAATTAATTAACTGAAAATGCTTTACTGTTCATTGGCAGTAACTATTTACAATCATTTTTACAATAGTTTTAATCTACGTCAGAGCGGGATTTTAAAGTAAACATTAACGTAATTTGAATTTAGTTTTTTTTTTGGAAGCATACGCATAAATCTGAACAATGCATATAGTAATAGGGCTGTATGCTGAGATTTAGTGAATTTCAAATTGTAGTATGGGCAACATTGCACAACGCAGAAATTGCTTTCTCTTGTATCTGCTGTATTACACAGATTTACGCAAAGGATTTTAGGAGGGTATTGACGTACATGACAGATATTTCCACTGCATGTATTTCGACGGCGCTGTTAGCATTCTGTAGCTAACAATGTCGATCGATTGGAATCAAAGCAGTGGAATTGACAGCAAATGATAAGAGGAAGCTAAGAGTTACTCGGTTTCAATTTGCTTGTTTGGAGTGTGATTGAACTTGTCCTCTGTCACGATTTGGCAACAGAAGATTTATAAATTTATAAAGAAAAAAATATATAAACTAAGAAAAAATTTACAAACAAGAATGAAAATAGATAATAATAAAATTAGTTATTTAATTATATTTTGAAATGTTTATGAGATTTTTAAAAAGGCAATAATATTGGGTAAAACCATATGTCCAGAATTAAAGTTACACGCAGTGATATTTCAGTGGAAGAGGTATATATTTTGCTCTATACTCTATTGTACCTTATTTATAAAAAATCATTTTACAGAAAATTAAAGAGCTATAAACACTTAACATAATTACAACAAATTAATTTTTTAGGCATCCTATGAATATTAATATAGATGTAATTACATCTATATTAACATCATGTATATATTAATCCAGAGTAGACATAATTAACTTCAGTTATTTAACATTATATACAACATGCAAGTAATAATTCTGTTCAGCGCATTTTCTGTGTAAAATTACCATTTAATTTAATTACCGTAACGGAATTTACCCTGCAGCTGAAACGGGTCCAGAGTAGTTATGCAGTCCAGTACAGTCAAGGTATATAAACAATTCCTGGACTAGTGATTCCTAACTCAATTTACGCCGCGGACCACATTTGTACTCCAATTGTACCCGCGGACCACTTCGAAAAATTCTCACCAGTTGACTGCAAGACTTCTATAATAAAGGGACCCGCGTCTTTTTTGGGAGAATTGTGTTCGTAACTTCGTTCTTTGGGAAAAATAAGAAAAAAATAATAAACAGAAAAAACAAAACAAAATCTATGATAATATAGTCGAACCTCGTTAAGACGAACATGACGCTTAAGACGAATTACTTTTAATACGAACCGTTTTCTGAAGTTCTATTAAATTGTAAAATACTACAAATACACCATCATTCATTTTTATATTTAATAAAATACTTTTTTAAGTATTCTTTTTTTAAATTTTTTTTAAATAATGACCCGTCTCGCGGACCATTTGGGACTCTTTGGCGGACCATCAATTGGGAACCACTGCTTTAGACCAAAAACCACACTCATCTTGGATGTTTTTGCCTTTGTGCAAAATAATGCCCCCCCCACCCCCTGTGTTCCTTTTCCTTTCTTTTTTTTTTTTTATTTTGTTGAATTAAAATGAAATTAGTTTATAAAGGATATGCCATTTATTTTTCATTATTATAATTTTTATTCATTCACGCCTACTATGATATTCCTTCCGATCGTTCTGTAACAGCCATTTTTTAATTTGTTTAAACATATTTTTATTATTCACCCATTTTATCTTTTCTGGAATTTTGTTCCACATATTTGGCCCTTTGTATATTATGCAATCACGTCTTGACTCTCTTATTATTTTTGGCAATTGTAGCTCTTGTATTATTCAAAGTCTCTTAAAGTTTCGTTTGTTTTGTATTTCAATAATTTCAGCTTGCTTGTTTTCCTTTATTCTTCAAACATTTTAATACAAACACAGTATTTATAAGTTTTATAGATGGTCATTATTTTTAAGTTTAGCTTGAGTTCTCCACTCTAATCGTGAATTCAATGTATTAATTTAAGAAATCGCTTTTGTAATCTTTCCAGTCTTTGAAGATTCCCTATCCCTGACTTTCCCCCAAAACGCTATTACAATGCAATATTTAGTTGTATGGTAATGCATAATATAATTCGAGTTTATATTTTCTACATAAGCAACTTGAAATCTTTCTAATTATACCAATTCTTTTGCTGATTTTATTGCAGGTTAGATTAATTCCATTCCAGTTTAGCTTGTTAGTAAGTGTTATACCTAGAAATTTAAACTTGTCAATAATTTCTGTAATTTTTCCATTTATTTTAATATTTAGCTATTTTTAATGTGATATATATTTTTTCCTATTTGTGTAAACCATTATTTTAGTCTTATTTGGATTTACTTTCATCTGGTTAGACATGAACCATCTTTTGTATTTTTCTATTTCCGTTTTCGTTTTTTCTAATAACATTTCTGAGCATCCTTCTCCGTTGTTATTATATTAGTGTCACCAGCAAAAAGTGTAACATTTGCTTGTGTGGATATAACTAATATGTCATTTATATATAGTAAATATAGAAGTGGGCCAAGGTTGTATCCCTGAGGGACCACATCATCATGAATCATTTTAAGTTCATCTGAGATTTCATCTTTTATAGAAGCAATTTGCTTTCCACTAGTTAAATAATCCCTTACGATTTTATTTTCCCCCATAATCCTTATATGTTCATCTTTTACGACAGAATATTTCTATAAACTGCATCGAAAGCCTTGCTTAAATCGAAATAAATACTAATACCGTATTGTTAATTTTCTATCGCATCAGCATATCTATCAGAATAAAAGTGCAAATACAAAAGATGATAAGGAAGAAGAACATGAAATCACTATGCAGGAAGTTTTGAAATATGTTTTATACTGCGATGAAAGTGAGTACAGTGTCACATACAGGGTTACCGCTTCATTTCATAAAATGTCGTATCCGGGAGAAATTAGTGAAATTGAAGATAATGACATCAATGTGAAGTGTATGAAAAGGCATTGAAAAATTGTTAACTTGTCGTAATAGTGAGATCTCCTGTTCAGTAAACAAATTATTGATATGATGTTGCTTAATCAAGTTAATAAGGGCAGAAAACGGGCAAAAATTTCATTTTGCATATTTTTTGTTGCAGCATAAAAATGGAAAGCAACAAGATACCACAGAAACAAGTGAATGTTTGTAAGAAGACAACGTTGTTATAAAAGAATATGGAAACAGAAATTTAGTATGTAGTTTCTTTCTGAAGTTACAACACTCCAAACATACTTACAATTCATTTTTCACGGAAAACGTGATGTGTGACCTCGAACTTTAACATTTTTTACAGTGGGGGGAAAATTTTTTCATGGTCTCAAAATTTCACGGTGTTTTTTTCCCATGATGTACTTCATTGTAAAAAAATCAAGCCAATCAAAAAATACAACGTTTAAAACATAATTTTTTAGTCTGAATTTCAAAATAATGGCGCCCTTAAATGCAGTTTATGAAAAGGTAAAAAAAATTATTTCCAACTGGCCATACGTACTATAAACACACCTTTCTTACGTTAGTTATTTTTGAAGAATTCTGATTAATAGAATTGTTATTATCAATGTACGATATTGTTATCCTTATAAACGAATGTTAATTCAATAATTATTGAAAATATTAGAATTGTAAATCGATAATTTAAATAACAGGAGTAACAGTTATCAAAAAACAGAGCACAGAAAAGTTATAAAAAATATAAGCAGAAAAAGTAAACGAAAACTCGAATACTGTAGAGCAGATAAGAAAGGCGTGAGGAGAGAAAAAGATGAATAACCATTATGTGGAATACTGACGAATAAAATAATAATTTCTATGATTTATATTGTATAGTAAACAATATTTAAAAAATATAATATATGTCGATAGGTAACACGTATAATATACTTATAATTAATGTTTCGATTCATGATTAAGTTGGAAAATAAAAATTTTCAAAAGTATGTTCCGAAAAAATTCTATTTATCTTGCATAAAAGGTGATGGCAAAAATGTTATATCTGGTAAACTTGTCCCCTATACCTTTAGAATAAATATTATGGTAAAACTAACTATAGCAATACTTTGTAAAAGGTAGTGGAAATAGCCAAAAGCCATTCTGATGGGACTGTCGAAATAAAAAGGGAGAATAATGAATTAGTAACACAATCTTTAATCAACAGTGGCATTCATCCATTAAATAAGTCATTACGGAATAATCTCCAAAATAAGAAACACGGAGTTAAAGAAGTTGATGTTGAAGGTATCTAGTAATGAACGATTCTGCGAAAGGGAATGATTAGGAAATAGGGAAATTAAGGATGGAAAAAAGGCTGCAAAAAATACAGATTGTGAAAGACTCAGTATTCAATGTGCAAATGATAAAATTGTAACTTTGAAGACAAATAACACAACTAGATGACGTAACAGAGAGAAATAAATAATGAAATGGAAGGTACTCTCATCGTACACAAATTAATTAATTAATTATGTCGAAATGATTATAATTAAAATAAATGTAGTGACTTCGCCTCAGAGTATTATTACTGAGAGTATGAAATTGTGACGCCTTTTCTTTCTTGTATTACTGACTTTTGAAGAAAACACAATTTTTTTGTAGCAATAGCCAATATATATAGCAACGTAATTGCTATACGACGATTTTTGTTCTGTCTTCAAGTTATTTGACGCATATATCAGATTTCAACTCGTAATATCTTCAATTGTTTTTAATCGCAGAAAATCCTTTCTGAGCTTGTTAGAATCATAATTAGATAGGCACTTTTGTGGTGTAAAAAAAAAAAATATATATATAAGGTGCCATTTTTAATGAGAGGAAAAAAGTGAGATTTGTATTTTTTAACAGACTGCCTTTATTTATACAGAATTTTTGATGATAAAGAAAGATAGCGCATTCAAAAATCTATAAAATGAGATATAAATAAACTTTTTTCGTTGAGAAGAACTAGAGTGATTGAGGGTGATACGGTCCTCTTGAGACATCCTATATACATGTTACAATATTAAAATAATAATACCATAAATTAATATTTCTTTGGATTAGCTTATACAGTATGTTTCCTTTACATATATACAAATCGAACGGATATAATAAGAATCATCCCAACAATCATCAGGCTCAGTTACAAGCCTAATCTCATCTACCCGCTCCTCATTCAATATCAAATGCATTATGTAATTATCAGATCAATATCAATAATTTTAAATAATTTAGGTAAAAGTCTTCTTCAAGGGACCGTCTATTGACTAAATCATTAGGAAATAACTTGCTTTTTCCTGTCTTGTACAGGACGCAGGCATATTTTTAATATAACCTATCCCCTCCCCCAACAATACGCCATGATCAGCAGTATATTGGTTTACAAATGGATACACAAATGTACTATTATTATTTCTATATGCAAGGTTCCCAGTAAAGTCAGAATGCGGCCATTAAATTTTCAACCAAGACAGATATTGCAACTGAAGTCAGATATTGAAGAGTAAAATGTCTATCCACTAACAGATGAGATGAACAGCAACGCCCCTGGTTGAGAATTGAGAAATTTAAGAACTTTATTCCGAAAAATATTGATGATAGCAAAATATTTTCAATTACAAAGTTGTAGAGTGTCCTTCAGTTAGTAAAAAAAGAAATACGGCTCACATTCCGTATGTGCACGTACTGTCACAAAGTGAGGTGTTCCGGATGTTTCAATGCATAGCTTTCAGTTAATGCTTTCTAGAGCTTTAGAGGTTGGGTTGAAATTCTTAAAGAAAAGAAACCATGATCTCTCTCCTATAAGAACTTTAACTCAACTTTTAAAGCGCTGAAAGCTATGCATTGAAACATTCGGAACACCTTACTTTGTGGCAGTACGTGTACATAGTGCATGTAAGCCGTATGTTTTGCTTACTAACTGTAGGATGCTCTACAACTTTCTCATTGAAAATATTTCCTCATCTTCATTATTTTTCGAAATAAAATTTTTAACTTCCTCAATTCGCCACCAGGGGCGCTGCTGTTCATCTCATCTGATAGTGCATAGTCATTTTATTAACTAATATCTAACTTTCTTTGCAATATCTGTCTTGGTTCAAAAGTTATTGGCCATATTCGGACTTTCCTGGGAACCCTGTACATGTATGTATATAAAATGTTGGATGGAAGGAGGATATACGTGTAAGTGCGAATTGCTTATCCTTCTTCGGAACTGTTGATCGATGCAAGTAATGGGCTTGCTACTTTTATATCGACGTTTATCACTTTCGGACGATGAGGCACGAAGGAAAAAGGCAGATGATACGAAATCTCTCCACGAAAACAAAGAGCTCACTGTTTGTTGTCCTGTTTCCGAGGCCATGACTTGTCATCATCATTTGTAATCGCGAGGAAGGCCAAAAAGGCTGTTAGCGGTTGGTACGGTTGTCCGTTGGATCGGAAAATGGATCTTCAACTCTCTGTGTCCTGACGGGGTTCGTTCTTCAAATTCCTCTCCGGGGAGGTGCGAAAGGAGGGAGCTTCGGGCGCTATCGCCGCTATTTCCCCGCTAAAGACCCATCTAGCTTTTCTTCCTGTCCAAGTTCTTTCTCGGCAGAAGAAAGGAAAAGGTGGCCAGAAGAACAAAAAGCTTTGCTCTCCAAGAAGACACGGCCTTTCGATCTAATTCGTTATGAAATGGAATGGACTATGTTTTCGCATGTTTCTTCTTTGTTCAGCTTCTGGCTACTTTGTCATTTCCTCTGATCTTCTCTCGACTCATCTATGTTTCCTGCATCCAATCGCAAGACCAGAGACAAACGCAAGGGGAAAAAGGTAGTGGTATTCCTAAACTAGTTGCATTTTTTTTAAGATCCGGAAAGGAGAGTCCTCCTCGCGTGTTAGACAATACATTACTTCGGAATTGCTGAACTCGAAATTACGGTGCGACAGGACACAAACTTTATTTGTGTCTATTTTTTGTTATCTTTTACACGAGATAATGTGAATTTGTTTTAGCGCGTTTTTCCATTTCTCTTTGCACGGGCTCTTTTCCTCTTCCTTAAACGAAATTCGCCCTTCTTTCTGCAAAAGCTTAGTAATTTGCTTTAGAAATCATGCCATTGCTCTTGAAAACAATTTGTTTAAGAAAATGCATTTCCGTGACGGAATTTTCCGAAATCTTTAAACAAATAAATAAAACAGAGTTGTTCGGATGGTTTACTTCGTTTATAGAAATGTTAAAACGTATTTTGACATTTATAAATTCCTAGGAATAATTTTTCGTTCTTACAGTAGGCATTGCGCCGCATGTTTATTATTTATTTGGTAAATATGCGGATTTTACGAACAAGGGAATTTATTCCAACAATTTTTACAGCAAATCACAATGGGGATTTGAAACACCCGTTTTATGAAATGCTTTTACAATAGGCCCTGCGGTGGCGCAGTGTAGTGGCGCGTTCTCCTAGTGCGCCGCTAATCCGGGTTCGACTCCCAGCAGTGCAAAGAACGCTTACTCAGAGATCTCATAAAGATCGCACTGCTCACTGTAGTCCGGGGTTTGGTTCCCTAGGCCTTAAGAGGTTCGGATTCCTCGGAAAACAGTAGGTCCCGGCGCAGCATGACCACTGTAGTCTTTGAGCCGTAAAACCAAAAAGAAAGCGAAAGCTTTTACAATACAATGCAATACTTCGTTTTCCATGCTACAGGTTTGCCTATCCTGTACATGGGGCAAGAGTAGCAAAACCTAAGGTTAATTTCCTCTCTCCATATACTGGCTTAAGTTTCATTTCTTATAATTAGTCTTCTTAATTTGTTTCTAAATTCAGTCCCTGATGTAATATTTTTTATTTCGTTTGGTAATGAATTCCACATCTTAATGCCGTAATAATTTATATTACCGGAACCCATGTTTGTTTTTATTTTTTTAATTTTTAAAGTTTTCCTTGATCAACTATTGTTCATATTTGGTTTATTTTCTATATTTCCTCAATATACTTCCCTTTTTTTATTCTATTAAATATCATTATCAAGATTTTAAGGGAACTCAGTGGTTTAAAACCACTGAAAATAGAGGCAAAATGCACACTCTTTTAAAAGTGAACATCAAAAAAATTTTTTGAACGATATACATAAATTTTTTATACCATATACATTAAATACTTAACTTTCTGATAACAGTGTTTATATAAAATATTTTGGGGATATAAATTTTTAACGTCCAAAAAATCAGACACTTTTAAAAAAATGATATTAAAACTTCACGCTGCGCATGATATTTTCATTTAAAAGGCACACAGCATAGCAAAAACTATTTTAAAGGAAGCTCACTAGTTGCATCAATAAATTGACCTAGCGTCTTATAAAAATCCCGAATTAGTACAAATAGTTGTATATACGCCAATGAGTGAAGAAGGGCCTCTAGTTTTCCAAGTGTCATCTCCACGTATGCATATACCTCCTTCCAACTTTGTCATTGCCTTTTCTTCCTGTACGGTCTGATTTGCAGATTCTTCGGCACTTTTAACAATTTCGTTTCTAATGCTGGCTAAAATTGGCCGACTCGTCTGTTCGGAAACTGGGGGAGGCAAATCCATCACCCCCACAAAAAGTCTTCAGGCTTGCTAAGCCCAAACCAATAGTGCCCATAGCATATATGCTTCTTCGATTTATTTCGGGAATATTTGCTCTTTGACCTATCGTTTTGGAATTCCGAAATTATATTTGTATACCACACTTGTGCAGTTGATAGAACATTTTGAAGGAAGTCCATACTGTAAATCTTCTTCTATCGTTATTGAGTTACCACATTGTTTACAACATAAACAGTCTTCAATGGTAGCAATCAATATGTCTATATCAATTATCTGATAACCATTATAAACTTGCTGCGATTGGTCTTCATCAGGATTTTCCACAGAATCAAGTTTAATTTTTTATGATGATGAAATTTTGCACTCAATAGACGTATTGCCTTTAGAAGTATATCTGTTTCCAGTGAACTTTCGTTTCTTGGGACGTTGTCCAGACGTAGATTTTGATCCAGCAATTTCCGTCGTTACCGAAATAATCACTTACAACCAACAAAATCGAACAGATAACAAAAAAATAACGAATTTATAACTGTAAAAACCGGAAACCGAAGTACTTGATAGCAAAATGCGGAATGCAGAGCGAGAAGAAAGCGTCACAAAACAGCAATGTTTGCTTACAAAATGTAAAAGCTAAAAGAGATGAAAGTTGTTTACTTCCCTTCTGCTGTTGTGTGTGTATATTGATGTCTGATCCCTATCTAATCATTATAACAAAAAATCAATCATTATTACACAAAATTAAAAAGATATATGTACACATTAGATTTTGAACACAAGGCATCGCAACTGAGTCCCTTTAAATCCTGAAATTATTCAAATAGCGTTTGCTGTTTAACCCATACCTCGGCTTCTAATTGCGCTGGCACCTAGCTGTTGATTTAAAAATATTCAGAAATGTCCATACTTTTAAATAAAAAAATAAATTTTTTTTTGAAGTTTCAAAGCCACTAAGTTCCATTGAATCTATGTATTTGATCTAAATCCATTATATTATTTTCAATTTTCATTTTTTCAATTTCTTATTTTGTTTTTTGCATTACATTGTTCCAAAATCTATTTAATATTGTTTGCATACTTTTTCGATTTTGCATATAATTATTTCCCCAGTCACTATTTCCATATAAAATATAACTATATATCAATGAATAATATAAATGAATTTTTATGTGTATGGGTAACAGATTTTTAATCTTTAATACTCCTACACTTTTTCTAATTTTTTTTATTAACTTCCAAAATATATTTATTCCAATTTAAACTTCATTTATATAAATACCAAGGAACTTAATTTCATCCGTTTTCTTTATTTCCTTATTATCTAACTTTAATATTTCCAAATTATCTAATTTTTTATTTATATTATGAAAAAGTATATGCTTAGTTTTTTCTCTATTAACTATTAGTTTATTATTTTTAAACCACTGATTTAGAATTTCTAGTTTTAATTTTGCCTTGATGAAGAGGTTTTCTTGTGACATATCTCCAAAAATCAGACCTATGTCGTCAGCAAATAAGTTTACATCATCGTCAATGTCAGTAATATCATTTATGTATATGAGAGACAATGGCGGCCCAAGTATGGAACCTTAGGGGACTCCACATGTATTTTGCTCTTGATTAGAATGTATATGATTTATTTGCACAATTTTAGTTCTACCTGTTAAATAACTATGAAACAATTTAAGCACATTATCTCTAACTCCATACATTTGCATTTTAATTAATAACAATGATTGGTCTATTTATAATATCGAAGGACTTGCTTAAGTCAAAGAACATGCCTATAACAAATTCTTTATTTTCAATTTTTTGTTGAATTTTATTAACTGTTTTAATGAGGATATCATCTGTTGTTCTATTTTTCCTGAACCCATATTGTCTTGAATTTAATATATTATATGTGTCCAAATATTTCAATAGCCTATTGTATAATAGTTTTTCAAAGATTTTTGAGAATATAGGAATTATTGAGATTGGTCTATAGTTGTATAGACATTTCCTATCCCCTTTTTTAAATATTGGAATAACTTTACTTGTTTTCATTTTTATTGGTATATATGACGTCTCAAGGATATTATTAAAAATCATATTTAGTGGCTTTACTAATTCTCCGGCACAAAATTTTACTAATTTTAGTTTAATGCCATCAAGCCTTTCACCCTTATTTTGTTTAATTTTTTGAAGTTCCTTTTTTTTATTTCTTCTTTTGTGAATTCTGCAAGATACATGGTATTTTCTCACAATTCTACTCGTTGATAATTTATATGTGCACCATTATTATTTGATTGCGTAATTTCTTCCATTATATTTATATAAAAATCATTAAAAGCATTTTCTGAGTTTGTATGTCCGTTATTTTGACATTATTTATATTTATTACTAATTTTGTATTTAAATTTTTATCTTTTTCACCCATTAACTTATTTATGTTTTCCCATTGTTTGTTTGGATCTTTCGTCATAAATATATTATTATAATGAATATTTCTTTGCTTTTAATTATTTCTTACTGAACTTCTTTTTTTTAATATTTCCCAACCATTTTCGTTTTTTGTTTCATAATTTTAAATATGTTTTATTTTCACTTTTAGTTTTTTTGATCAGTTTTCCAAACCATGGTTTATCTAAGTATTTTGTTGTTTTGATCTCCTTATATACAAAACATTTTTCCTATGTAATCCTCAATGTATCCATAAATTTATCGTACAATTCATCCCCAGATCTATTATTTAGTATTTCCCAATTGATATCTATTAACAATTTACAAAAATTTTCTATATTTTTCCTGAAAAAACTTCTTGATTTTATATTTTGTCGCTCAAGAATTTTTTAATTTATCAATTTTATTAGTATTGGTTTATGATCACTTATATGTGTTTTTAATGTTTTTTCTTCAGTCTGTATGTTTACAAAGCATAAATCTATTATACTTTATGATTTATCATCTACCCTTGTTGGTTCGTTTATTTTATTTTCAAATCCCAATGATTCCATGAGGTCTAATAATTTTTCTTTGTTTAAATTTTCATTTTCCATTCTGATATTAAAATCCCCTATGACCAATATTTTATTTATAAAAGTATTTTGAAAGATGTTTAATTTATTTACGAAGTTCAAAAGGTAATTATTTATCTGTCCCTGTGGTGGTCTATATAAAGCCAAAAATTTTAAGTCGCTTATTTTTACCCCTATCATCTCTACATCGTCCTCCATGATTAAGGCTTCTTCTATTATTTCACTGTCAATTTCGTTTTTTGCATAGATGGATACACCTCCACTTTTTTTTGTTAGCTCTGAACACTGCATTTTCGTAATACCCTTTATATTCAGGTTTATACATTTCTTTTTCCAGGTCTCTCTAATAATTACAATTTAGGGTCGATTATTCTCTTGGATTAGTTCGTCAATTATTGCGATTTTATTCTTTAAGCTTTGAGCGTCCACGTAGAAGATTTTGAGTTAGTTGTTCGTTAATAGTTTATTGTCTTTTATTTTTTCTAGCTGTCCATTTTTATTTCTTGATTTTTCCTGATAATATTTTATTATGTATGTATATTATCGATTTTTCATTTTAATTGTTCGATATATTTAATGTTGTGTATTTCATATATCTCCGAGTTTTCTTTTTCCCTGCTTTTTACTCTTCCATAGACCGTCCATACATATTTTCAGTTATATTCACGTTTAAATTTTAGAGCCTCATTTAAGAGATATTTGTTTAGACTCGTTAAATGTTCATTTACATATATTTTGTTTTGTCTACTCCTTGTTCCGTCGCTTGCTACATTTTTTGTGTGTATTTCTTTTTTTCTATTTCTCAAGATTTCATTCCTTTTCTTAGCATTTGTAATCTCGCAATGGTATTTCCACTCCTTCCTCGAAGTCTATGTGCAGCTTGTATATAATCCTCTTTTAATTTAATATTCATATAATTACAAATCTTAATTATTATTTCTTCACAGTTTTCGTCTTTAAGTAGAGGTACACCAGTAATTACTAAATTTTGTGTTCGTATATACCAATCAATGTTATTTATATCTATGATAGTATTTACACTTTCTTCTATAAGTGTATGAATATTATGATCGTTTTCTTCATACATTTTCTAAATTTTATATTTCAAATTTCATTTGCGGAAAGCGAAATAATTTAAGTAAATCTACTGTGTAATAGCAGAAAATACTATACAGGATATGAAAGAGAAGCTATAGCTTATTAAACTTGCGTATCAACACCACATAAACAAATCTGTAAAATGAATATACAGTAGAACCTCCATATAACGAAATCGACGGTTCCATAAAAAATTTCGCTAAAAAGAAAATTCACTTTATGGAAATGATATATTCACGGGGCAGGACAATATGATACCACAATTGAAATCCCATTTTCCAGTTAACGACTGTTTCTCATAAATAACATTCAACCATTTAAAAATAGATGTTTTTAGGAGTGAAATATACATGCGTATAAAAAGTAATTTGAACAATATTTATCTTAAAATGAAAACGTATTTAATGCTGATTATTCAGCGTACATATACATAGGAGCACAAAAAGACCACTTAAAATCCGCATAAAAACCACGAAGCAAACCCAAGACTCGACCAAAACAAAAAAGGACTTATACACTATGTATTTAACAACGAAGCCGAACAAAATTTTGAAGAAACAGAAATTTTGGCAACAAACGCTAAGAATGTGCACTCTCTAAGGCTAACGGAAGCAATAGACATCTACCAAAGAACACCCACAATATGCAACCTCAAAACACCGGTACAACTAAGTGGAGCGGGGAAATACACCCTATCAATGAGCAAATAATAACTTTATCACGTTTAATTTTCCCCATAATTTTCTTTTCACAAATTGGCAACACAATTTATTATTTGCATTTGATATCATTTAATAATTTTTTCATTTCTAAAATTGTTTTCCATTTTATAACTTCACAAAGTCTTGTTACATTCTTATGATGACCCTCCAGTGAAGAGTCGAAAGGGTTTAATGATGTATTAAGACTTAACGCAAATTCAACGTTGTATTTAGTCAAAGAATATTCGACATAAATTGCAGGATATTGATAATATTATTGAATACCAATAATATTGAATTGTATTTAATGCTTTTTTTTCATAAACATTCATGCTTTTGAAAAAAAAAAATTATATCCTGCTGCACAACAAATGGTGATGTTGATTCATCATAAAAGTGTTAGCATTCTTATCGGAAATTTGCAAATTCTGGATATCTGGTAATTAAACGAGAAAAAAAGCTCGATAAGTGCTACTATTCAAGCAATAAAGTGTATTCAACAAAAATTGGGGCCTGTTTCTAGCCTAGCAGTTTCGCACTGTATGGGGCAATCAGATACAGATATGTGTGCTTAGGAAAACTCTTTATTAGGAAGTTTAAAGTCCCTTAGACATGCCTTATTCTGTTTGTTTGCCAATTACCTTAAAACCGTATTGTATTCCCACAATATTAGGGAAGGTGATGTCGCTGACGTGACCATTGTATTTTCTGTTTTGGTCGTTAAAAATTTCGTTATATAGAAATTTATTCCGTTATATAGAAACACTTTCATATGTAATGACCATGGGGATTTACCAAAACTTCACTATATAGAGAATTTCGCTATACGGAAGTTCGTTATATGGAGGTTCTACTGTATATTAATTTACATTATTTGTATATCCTGATGTGCATTTCTTTTTCCTTGCTTAAATTAGTTACATTTTATCGGAATGCATGTCAGATCAACTTGGAAATAAGTTCTAATCCGAATATGCAATGTTGTCTTTCGCTAAATATATTATAATTGAGATTATTGAGTCCGTAATGTACGTATGCATGTATTGTCTTTTTCATTTCTGATTTCTGAACATAAATACATTACGTATTTATGTAATTAAAAGACATCAATTACAATATGTTTCAAAACTTTCCTTTTGATATAATTCAATTAGTAATGACAAAGTATATTCTCAGAATCTCAGTTTTAAAAAGTATCAATATACGTAGATAAATAGATGACAAATTATCGGTATGCAGTATATTTGTGAATGAATTAATTATAAGAATCAGTGAGATATTAATCTGAGTTAACGAGAAATTATTGTGAAATAATAATATGACTCAATAAGCAATTAATCTGAGTTAATGAGAAATTATTGTGAATTAAAAATATTAATCAATACGCAATTCATATGAATCAACTAGAAATTAATGTGATCTAAAAATATGAATCAATAAGCAATTAAAAGGAATAAACAAGAAATAAATGTGAATTAATTTCTTTAAGAAATAAAGAAATAATGTAATTAATGATATGGAACAAAAAAGAATTAATGTTAATTAGTAACATGAATCAATAAACAATTAATAAAGAATCAATGTGAATTAATGATATAAATCAATGCGTAATTGATGTGAATTAATGATATGAATCATTAATGAATTAAAAGAATTAATAATGTAAATCGATAAGAAATTAATATGAATTCATAATATTAATGAATAAGAATTAATAATATGAATTAATACGAATTAATTAATAATATTAATTAATAAGAATTAATAATATGAATTAATAAGAATTAATAATATGAATTAATAAGAATTAATAATATGAATTAATAAGCGAAAGAAAGCATATATTCATTGAAACAACATGCCGAACGTTGAGTAATTCCAGGTTTCAACAATTTTTAATAACAATCTTGTTCATTTTCAATCAATTCGATTCGTTGATTGAGATTTTAAGGCATGAGGATAGCAGAAGTTATTTTGCGCCAAAAAAAGGTGAATATTTGATTAAAACGTTTATTAGATACACTAAAATAAACAATTCAATAAAATTGGATAAAAGTATCAAATCATTCAATTTGAATAGGCATATAAAATGTATTACATATACTTCATATCTGCGTGTTTATCCGTATTTCTTCAAGAATATCCTTTGTAGAATAAACACCATATTCTGAATTATTTTTCGTTCCCAAGAATTTTACATAGGAAAACGAAATTTTCATATGATGAAGCTTATTGATTTCTTTATCTAAAACAAACAGTTATTTTGACACTGGCGTAAGGTTTAAAAACACGACGTTTCGGGAGCCAACTGCTCCCTTTGTCAAGTGAAGGCAGAATGAAGAGTTCGTGAAAGTCCTAAGCTTATATACCCGCATGTTGGGAATCCCCATCTGACGCCATTTGGTGCGGAGCATTTCCAGCTGGGGAAACCCTCGCCGGGAAAGCCCCCGCACCCGACGATGTCAGATGAACACCCCCAACTCGAGGTTTTGCAAAAATCCTGTAAGGTTCTGGTAGAGGTTTTGCGATGTTTATTGCACGACTCCTCAAACCGTAGGTTTCCCATGATTCCAGAAAAAGTCTACTCCCCAGATTCGTCACATTCTGATGTAATATTTTCATCGAATGCCAATCTGGTTCGTGACCCTCCCTGAAGACATGTTCAGCCAACTGGTTTGAATCGTCTCCCCTAGCTTCTTTATCTATGTTACTCACTATGCAGAGGGAGAGACTCTTAACACATTTACTGCAGAAGTATCAACATTTAATATCTTCGAAATCAACTTCATAGAGGACTGAGGTATTAATATTTGATTCGTTCCCCGCCTACTCCTGACCTACTCCTCCATACGTGATCGAACTTCGTTGATTTCATTTCGTCCGTATTTTTATCCATCGGTTGATATTTTTGTCGATATTTTGCAGATTTTTTGTATCTAGTTGGAATACATATAGCGTAAAATTCTATAAAGCAGAGGAATTGTTTAAAACGTAAGAAGAACGAAATATCATAATTTTTAAATTGATCACGAAGTTTCCATTGAACGAAGGACGGAATGAAATGTTGTCCTCTCATTCGAAAAGGACTGAAGCAAGGCCGGCGGTCTTAGCTATACTTAGTTACTTAATTTTTATACGATAATTATAAATATATATATATATCATCATCATATTCAACCATTATCTATCCACTGCTGGATGAAGGTCTCTCCAAATGCTTTCCACACAAGTCTATCCTGAGCAATTCGTTTCCACGTCACCCCAACCTGTTTTCTTATTTCATCCACCCATCTAGTTTGAGGACGTTTTCTAGGTCTTCGGTGGTCTCTTGGAATCCAGTTGAGAATTTGCGTTGTCCATCGTTGATCAGTTCTTCTTGCGATATGCCCAGCCCATCGCCATTTCAGCCTTTTTACTTTAACAATGATGTCCTCTACTCTAGTTTGCTCTCTCACCCAAGTGTTTATTTTTCAATCTCTCCTAGTTATTCCAAGCATGCACCTCTCTATACTCCTTTGGGTCGTCTGTAACTTCAGTATTGCTGCAATTGTTAAATTATATGTCTCTGATCCATAAGAGAGGACTGGCAATACACACTGCTGGAAGACCTTTTTTTTTAAACACAAAAGAAATTTTCTCTGCAGGATAAAACTGTTTTTTCGGTATGCACTCCAGCCAAGTTTAATATGCCTGTCCAGTTCTTTCATAATGTTGCCTTCCATTGAAATCAGTTGGCCAAGGTAAATGTATGAATCAGAAATTTTTGGCTCAATGTTGTCAAATTGTATTTTTGTTTTCTCTGCGAAATTATTGAACACGATTTTAGTTTGTTGTAGGTTCATCTTAAGTCCAACTTCTCTACTTCAAGTTGAAAGCTCCTGTACCATGTGTTGGAGTTCTGATGGGTTAATTGAAAAAATGGCAGGTCATCAACAAACCGCTGGTGATTTAAATACTCACCATTTATTTTTATTCCCTTGTTATTTCGATCTATCAGTTGAAAAATCATCTTTAAATCTGAAGTAAAAAGTTTCGGAGAAATGGGATAGTTTAACAACGACCCTCGCTGGTCGATCTGACGTGCTTTCGACTTCAAGAAGGCAGGCCCTGCGGTGGCGCAGTGTGGTAACGCGTTCGCCTAGTACGCCGTTAATCCGGGTTCGACTCCCAACAGTGTACAAAGAACGCTTACTCAGAGATCTCATAAAAAGATCGCACTGCTCACTGTAGTCCGGGGTTTGGTTCCCTAGGCCATAAGAGGTTCGGATTCCTCGGAAAACAGTAGGTCCCGGCGCAGCATGACCATTGTAGTCTTTGAGCCGTAAAACCACAAAACAAACAAACAAACTTCAAGAAGGCAGTCTTTAATTCTTTTGTTGATTAAGAAGCCAACACCACTTGTTCTTCCAGTTTCCGTTCCTCTATAATAAAACAAATGTCCACTTTTAAGTTCCACCAACTCTTCACCTTTTCTTCTAACTTCACTGAGTCCTACAATGTCCCATTTGATCTTGTCTAGTTCCTCTTCCAATTCCTGAAGTTTTGCTTCAGAAGCAAGGGATCGTCCATTATACGTTGCCAAGGTCAATAACAAACGGCAGCCTGGGCCATTCCAGTGATTCTTAGCACCCCCTGCTTTCATGCCACACTGACCGCTGCCTTGATCAGGAGCACTCCAGCACCTGGAGACTAGGGGCCATGGTTTCTGGTGTGTCAACATAATGGAGGAATTAGCCATAATTTCACCACGCTGGCTAGACGGGTTGGTGAATTAGCCCTCCCCTTCCGCCTTTCTATCCGTGCAGCAAATATTAATTTGCCACATAAATAGAAAGCTCAGCCTGCACCACTTGAAGGCGGGGTAGGACACTAGGTTACTGGCCTGGCCGGTTCCACACATCGTCACATACGTTCAGCGTGTGGGTCTCCTTCCAGTTAGATACCAGCAACCCTTTTGCAGGCCATATATATATATATATATTAGTTTACTTCCCTGGGAATCGAACTTTGGCCAATGACGTCAAGCGGGCACGTTTGGCTTGCGTATTATACTATAAATATCATGTGATACAGAATGTAGAATTTTTGAGAACATTTATTCATGTTTCCAAAAAACCGATAAAGATTTTGCTGCAATAATAATACATCAAATATTTTTAATAACGGGGTGTAATATAAGCATTTCATTTTTTGTTAATACAGCCTAAACCATGATACAAAAGCTACTGTTCGTTCACGAAAAGAAGTCCAATGGTACAGTTAGAAATAACGGGAGGTGACGTTACAAACGGCCTATCCCATTACAGCAGAGGAGGAGGACTCCAATTTCAGAACTCGATTTTTTGGCGCTGACAAACGTTCACCAAAAAGCCAATTCTGAAATTGTAGTCCTCCTCTGCTGTAATGAACTACCCCCTCACCCTTGTGACTTCATCTTCCATTATGTCTAACTGTTCCATCAGACTTACTTTCGTGAACGAGCAGCACTTTCTTGCCTTTTACTCGATACAATTAAAAACTTAAACGGTCATAAAATATGGCAACATCTTATAAAATCCTTGATAATATGCGTACCTTCTTAATTTTGTAAAGAATAGCAGGTTTGTTTGCTTCCAAATGAAGCTTCGGATATTTCTAATCATGCATGTATTTATGTTCAGAATTTATGAGTTAAATACCGACTAGCATGCTGTTTTGATACTCGATATCATATGAATAAAGTAGCGTTTTATGTTCCTCGTTAGCGCGAGAAAGAAGTCTTAAACTGAGATCATCGGTTGTTACTTTTAGTGAATTAAGGCTTTCAAATTTCTCCGGTTTCTTGAAAGTCTATTTTCCTTTTAAAAATGGGATGCATAATCAGAAAAGGCGAGACTGTCGTTAGATTTGAAAGTTTATTAATTTCATGCAGGACCGGGCGTTTTTACATTAAATAAGAGTGGGTTGAAAGCAGGAATCTCTTACGAGAAGCTGCGAAAATATATTCAACAAAAACGCTGAGTATTAACCCTGGCTCGAAAATATATTGCTTTCATCTCTCGGCAGACGAAGCATTTAATGAGGCAATTTGGATAATCGCTTAGCAAAGCGATTTCCCTGAGGAGCTTCTTCGTTTGCTGGCATTCGCCAAATCAGCCCTCCACAGACGACTATTTTAAAAGGCAAAAGGTTTAGGGGAACACTTTAAGGAGCGGATGGCGCGCTATTAAGCGCCGAAATCGGACGTTTCGAACTTCCTTTGAGGTGGTACTGACGACCTCAGGAGGTGGTACAACATTTTGATCCCCAAGTTCAATCTCGATTCCTGATAAATCTGACAGATTTAGTCGGTCTGTTTACTTTCTAACAATCCCAGAGCCCAATTCGTCTTCGTGTTCAGCTTATAAATATTTTCGAAGGGAGAATAAGTAGATAGTGTCATGAGCATTTCCAATGCTTCATTATATAATAGACTTTGTCCCCATGTGTCAAGAAGGAGGCTCACCCTTGCTAGAAGCAACAAAAGAGACTTTCCCTCTTAGAGCAATAAAACGTAACGAGTTCGGAACCACATTGCGAATTGGGGTAACTTAGAAACATTTAAAAGGACGAATATCTAAGGAAAGATACCTTCTTACAAATTGTTTAAGTTTTGAAAGAAATACCATTCTAACACGAGAAGAAAGAGTTTAAGGATGGGTCTTCTGAAATAGTATTCACTCGTTTTAATGAAAAGATGAGAAGTCGGAAAGTGTCATTTTATGGGTTTCTTTTTTTTTTTTAGCAAAAGTCATGTTAAGCAGGCGATCATCAACCGGGGAACAAGCTGGACAACAATGCTCAGTCAAAGCTTAACTCATCACCTACCACCGTGATGATAAACTTTCATATTCTCTCTTTAAGTATATACAAAGGATCATAGATTTAATATTAATGGCATGCAGTGATAGGGTATAAAGTTAGATTTTAGAACATGAATGTAAATCCCCGGCGGCCACCCTTCCCAATGAAACCCTTGCAAAAAAGAAGAAGAATGTAAATCAATTTGAGCATAACTTATTTATTGAATTTTAACATGAATTGAATATTGACATATTAATATGAATATTGAAAGTGTTATGTATGATGAAATTATTAATTTTAGAATATGAACACGCTTATTTAGGAAGATTCGCATTGATTGTGAGTGTATAATGATAATGATATGTTGATATAAATATATAAGTGTTTAGTAAATTCTTATAAAAACACAATCATGAAAGTATATAGTAAAATTATGGGCAGCTAAATGACAGTATTGGTCAGCATTAACTTGAGATTTGACTACTAATGACACCGATAAGTGCCATTTTATTAAATATGCATATATATGTATGCATATATGCATATAATGTATATAGCGGAGAATTTAAATATAATCTGTTAGGGTTAGAATACCAGTTGAAAAAATAAGTCTAATTCCTAAGAAATGATAAAGATAGCCAAAGGAATATTTTCAATAACTAGTTTAGGATTTTGATTTCCGAAAAGGATTATGATAATTATTGGGCGCTTGAAATTTGCAACAAAGTGACAGCCATTAGATTATTTGAAAGGCTATCAAAATCTTCATTTTACTTATTATTTATTTGTATTAATAAATGTTGATTTCTTTTGTTTATAACTCTGCTTTTCTGAAAACATTTATATCACGTGAATCAACACAGACATTATTTCGTACCGACCAAACAAAATATTAACAATTCTCATCACAACGTCATAACACAACGCAATGGGTGGTGAGTGGTTCCCGAATGAGCACCAAAGTCTTTAACCATTTTCTTCAGAACCACTATACACAGTTTTCATTCACACAGGTATGCGTGGGGTAAGTTTGAAACACACCTCATGACAATACACAATATTTGATGGAAGTGGGAATGAAATAGTTGGTAGTTATCTTTGGTCGATCTAGAGGTATTTAACCCCCCCCACCTGGGGAGGCAAGCCCTCAAAGTGATATAGTGACACGTTATGTGTATTTAGCGTATACCTGTTCTTGGTCTTCATCTCGTCTTACTGTAAAAGTGTGGGGAATGGAGGCTTCATGTTATGAAGAGAAGAAGACTTTAGCTTGTCCTTTATTATTTTTAGCATATGCAATTTCTTAGTCAGTAATTCCTGCAGAAAAATGTAATATGAACATGCACGGTGTGTCTTATAAATATATATACATAATTGACCTGAAAATAGGCGTTGGGCAATAAGAAGCAAATAATATACAATATTGAACTGCTGTCACTAATGAAAACGCGGGCGTCCTTATTTAACTTAATAGGGTAAAAAAGTGCACAATTTTTCCTAGAATCCACAATGCATGTCTGAGATACAAAATGTAATATGCCGGGAAGAGCAGGCCTTTTGATCCCCAGTGCATTTATATGCATTGGTATACAGAGGGTGTCTATACATATTTATGAAAACTTTGATTTTAAATTTTTAAAAAAATAACAGCGAACCGGAAAAAATCCGGCAAGAGGCTATTACCTGAAGACTGAAAAATCGTTTGCGACTAAAAATTTAGTTTGTGCTGTGAAATGGCGTACAAAAGGAAGTTGTGGATTGAATCCTTTCCGAAGAGAAATATTCATATTCAATAATTAAAAAGCGATGCAAGAAGCATGGTTTTCATGTTTCAAAATATAAAATAAGCGATATTATTAATAGAAATAAAATACAGGGTACCAGGGAGGAAATTTACATACAAAAGGTTAAACACTGGTAAAATAGAAAACGAAAAAGATCACCCAAGCTTTCGGACGCGTTGGCAGCAGTCCTTTATCTTGAGTAATGACTATTTTATGTTTCGGTTCCTTTTTATATTTAAAATTTCTGGAAAACCCTTCATCAGAGTAGTCCCGCAGAATGGAAAACCCTAGTGGGAACCAATGGGAGGCCTCCAATAGAAATCGTGAAAAAATCCAATGGGAACCAATGAGAAACCTGTACTGTGGGGTACCTAATGTTGGGAAATCCCATACATTTCAGAGTAAGAGTTGTTTGTAAGTTTCTGGAAGTGGTTGTGATGTATTAATGGCTTTCCCATGTAGTTTGTAAGTTTCCCCTCAAGATTCTAAGAAGAGTCTACTATTTGTAATATGCCGGTGTAGTATTTTTGTTGAGTCCCAGTCGGAATCGTGTCCGTGTTGCAAAGCCTGTTCTGCCAGACGTGAGGCCATGTCTCCTTCCGCGAGTGCTTGTTTGTGTTCTTTTCGTCTTGTTTTGATCATTCTTTTTGTTTGTCCTATGTAAGGTTTGTTGTAGTCTTTGCGTGGCATTTGGTCTATGGCGCCTGTGAGATCTTCTGGTGGAACTGGGTCTTTCACTTTTGTAAGTTGTTTGCGAAGTGTTGTGACAGGGGAATAGAATGTTTTGATATTTGCTTCCTTGAGGATGCGAGAGATTGTTTCGGAAATGCCGTGAATATATGGAATAGATATGCGGGTGTGAGATGTATTGTTTAAAGATGTACTATTGGGTCTACAGTTTCTGAGAATGAATCGTTTAGGGTATCCATTATTTTTAAGTGCCGTGTGTATGTGTTTTGTTTCTGTGTTTGAAAGTGTTTCATTACTGCAGTGAGAATTCGTTCTAAGACTTAATGTTTTAACAACGGAAGCTTTGTGGCATGTTGGATGATGCGATTTAAAATCGAGATATCTGTCTGTATGTGTGGGTTTACGGTAAACTGAGGTGAAGATAGAGTTATCGTGAGATCTGTGTACAAGAACGTCTAGGAAAGGAAGTTTATTGTTCTGTTCTGTTTCGTATGTGAATTTTATATGTGAGTTTAAGTTATTAAGGTAATGGAAGAAGCTTTGGAGTGTATTAGTTTTAAGTACAACAAACGTGTCGTCGACGTATCTTTTCCAGAATTTAATGTTAAAATTCAGTGAAGATAAAGCAGTTTCCTCAAATGACTCCGTGACCAAGTTAGCCACAACGCTTGAGACCGGAGATTCCACGGCAGTGCCAAAAACTTGTCTATAGAAACAACCATTGGAGGAAAACACAGCAGAGTCCAGACAAAATTTTTAAAAAGATTTTTTTCTTGAAAAGATTTTCTTCATCAAAAAATTTTTTACAGAAGATATTCCAAAACTGCATCCTACTTATTTTCAACGTCTATTAGGACAAAGCGAGCAGCCACACCTCCAAAAGTACAACCGCATTTCTAGAAAAAATGACAAAAGAAAATGGCGTCAAGTCAATACCAGTTTTAGCCAAATTCCTACTAAGTTTCCAGATGTAATACCGACGTATTACTATG
Source organism: Dysdera silvatica (assembly GCA_006491805.2). Taxonomy (NCBI): domain Eukaryota; kingdom Metazoa; phylum Arthropoda; class Arachnida; order Araneae; family Dysderidae; genus Dysdera; species Dysdera silvatica. Next base: position 25,850,815 of record QLNU02014802.1, read on the forward strand.
CATTTGGACTTTTAAAACAAGCTCTTTCAAAACGCCGACCCACTACCTTGGATGGACTGTGGAAAGCTGTGGAGGAGGAATGGGACAAAATCCCGTTTGTGACTTTACAGAAAGCCCAAATACCGTGGAAATCTAGATATAATTTGATAGTTCAAAGACAAAGCAATTAGATAGAATATATCAGAAAATAATTATTTCATTACATGTATTTTATTTACGCTTCATATTTTTAATGCATATAAAGAAGGTGTTTACACACATCTACAAGTCGTTATAAATATGTGTAAACACTCTGTAAAAATGCGTTAAACATATGAATCACTGATAAGAATGAACACAAAGAGGTAACTGAATCTCTAAATTCTTGAACCTTATTATTTAAAATATATACACAAGGTTCTTTACCTTTTAAAAGCCGAGTACACATATTAAATACCACAGGCCATCAAAGGTTGGTATTATTTTATTTTTATAAGTACTGCTGAATTCATAAGCGGTATTTATCAACTGAAAAACAATAAACTGTAGTAAACATATTTTCGTCATGTCGCCTTATATTCTCCGGAGGGATATAAACTGAAAGAGTACAAACTAATCCTCATAATCCTTTTACGAATAATCCTGATATTAATAGAACTGTATTCTCTGTGGGTCGTAACTTTTCTTCGTTGCAAGTCGCTTCGATTATTGCACTTAAGCGAAAACATGAATTTTCCTATTTGAGGCGTAGAAAACTTTACAGTAGAAGGTATTTAATTCTGAAAGTCAGCCTGGAGAAGATGTAATAATTAATCATAAGAGCAACCATATTGCAGTTAATAACTCAACGTCCATATATGAAAGAAAATTAAAACCGAAAAGCTTACGGAACATGCACCTATATATACAAAAAAAAAATCAACAACAGGTTTAATATGAAGATGTGTGAAATGCGTAAGTTTATTTTAGTAGTACCTGCAAGTAAGCAATGCATTTACTTCAAACCATAGAGAGGTGTGAAAACTCACTCCCAGTGGTTGCTATACTCTTTTATTTTCATTGCCTTAAAATTGTATATTCGGTTGACCCATTTACATTCTCTTAAAATATTCTCTTGAATCATTTTCATTATCTTACAATAGTATGTTATTTTGACTTATTTTGATGAAATGGTAGGCTATATTCTTTTGCCTCATTTTTATAAAATAATACTCTTTTGACTCACGTTCATAAAATAATATACTCTTTTGACTTGTTTTTTAAAGCAATACATTCTTTTTTATTTTCATGAAACAACATACTCTTTCGGGCAATTCCCATTCTTTTAAAACGATATATTATTTTGGCCTGTTTTCATATTTCTCATTCAATCTCTATTTGCCTGTCCATTTATTGATTAATTACTTAATCATAAATTGTTAAGAAATGATCATTCCTTATTACAGAATTGAATCATTATTTTTATTCACTCATCCACTGAAGAGAAAAGATAATTATAATGAAAATTCTCGTGAGTGATTGAACATTCACTCACATTCATTATAAAGAAATATAATTATAAATAAAAGTAAATATAATACAATTCGCACTATCCAATTAGCCGCATATCTGTATCACATTCAAAGTACAAGAAATGCGTTTCTAGACAAAACAATTTTTCACACGGCATATTAAATAAATTACAGTATCGTGAAAAGTTGGCGGACGAGCTATTTTTGAGATCAATATTAATTTCTGTATGATTTTTGGAAACATTTCCATTCGCAATTTATAAAACAATGTGAAGCATTTGAAATTATAAATGTATATCAGTAAATAACTAAGATTACAGTCTGTTTTCTTATTCAAACAGTAGTAACAAAAGACTGACATTTTTTCTTGAACCGCTCAGTTCATTCTATGGTCTTAAACATCCACACTAACTAGCGCAAAAATAACCACCAATTTATTTTGGATACCGTCTTGTGTTTCTGTGGGCATTCCAGTTTTTAAAAATGTATGTTTAAAGCAAACTAGTTAAAATCATTGCAATTGTTTCGGGACAACAACAAAAAAGATGGACTTTCGGCAAGAATTTTGGAAAGTTTAATTTTACGAGGTCAGATGCGGTTGCCATGGCTGAATCCAAAGACAAAAACCCCCGCTTTTCTCCGATAAGGGATTTTTGTCCCTATTTAAGCCATTGTTCGAATTTTATAAATAAAACAACCTTGTTTCTCATTAAAAATAATCATGCGTCGTTGGTCTATTACTCACACCAAACAGTATCTTCCCATCCTTGACCCATTTTGTTAATAAACTTTTAATTTTATCTGCTTCGGAAACTTAGTTTATTAACAAAAAAGAGGAGGGACAAGAAACAACAAAGCGTTAAGGAGTTTTATCTTTATTCAATTTTATGTGTTAATGAATTTCATTACTTACCCGCTTTTTAATTAAAAACGAATGATAAAGAATTATAAAAAATCTTTTTCGAATAGTTTGTGAATTTTCAACTTCAGGAAACTGCTTTGCTTTACTTTATTTGTTCACAGTTCAAGTGTATGAGCACTTTCCTTTCTTGAAAAGCACAAAGCGTTAAAATTCTCCGTAGCGAGAAAATATCCCTCCCTCCCTCTTTTTCTTTTTCTAACTTCTTTACCTCCCCTGCCCCTTCAAACCCACACACGGATCGAAAAAAAGGTTAAGAAAAAGAATTAAGGTAAAGTTTTAATCAGTTAATGCACACTCATATACAGGGTGGTCATCAAGTATATCCCCATGTGTAAGAGAATCTAGGTACCGGAATTTTTAAGGCATCGAAATGAAACTTGATATGTAGACATTTCAATGTGTGTACTCGAGAATTACGTACATAACAAAATTAAGCTACCACGGTTACGGTTACATTTTCCGAATTTGAAAATTTTCGAACAGCAATAGCCATATTTATTATCGCAATACGATTGTACTGTGAAAACCACAAATAGTGTTGAAGGTTATCCTGTTATTGTAAAAATGGCTGTGCAGGAGCCGTATGAACGACACAATAAGAAAGAAAGACAATAAGGAATCATGGCACTTGACGTTTATTTAGCAGTGCTCAATGCAGGAAACTTTTATAGCCTATGACGCATTGCATATACTGCAAATTTTGCCATTTACATTCAGCTTGTTGGATACTGCTCTTGCACAGCCATTTTTACAGTTAAAGAAAATTATTTTAAAGGCATTTTGAGTTTTTCACAGTGCTGATCACATTGTTATACTGAAAAAAGTATGCCGCTATTCGAAATATGGTAATTGTAACCGCAACCGTGATAGATATACTTTTTTACGTACGTAACTCTTAAGAGCTACTTTGAAATGTTTACATCTCAGGTTATATTACCATACATGTGTGCCCATATAGGGGTCAGAGGGGGCTCTAGGCCCCCCCCTAGCCGTTTAAAAATTTGATTCGCCCGAACCTGCTACGCATTTACTTTCAAAAGTTTTACAGTCACATTTTAAAATAAGGTACTTTTTAGCTCATTACTAATTGTCAAGCAGTATCAATTATTTTTGTAGCGTTTTGGTATCTTGTACATTCACTAAAATTTTTGACAGCTTTGAGAAGGAGGTAATAATATTTCTCAGTTCCCCCAGAAATACTCATTAATTTTTCTCAACCTAGTGTTTCTTATATATTCCATGGAAAGCTACTTTTTGACCGCATTGTATAAAATTGCACATGGTTATATTTTTATTTCTGGATGAATATTTTTATACATACATATAAAGCACTTATCAGGTGACTTTGACATATATACTTTATGTTGAATATTTGTGAATCGTAATTTCCTTCTTTTTTAATTGAATAATATATAATCGCTTGTGCTACGGTATGAGGCAATTATCTTTTCATATGCCATCTCCAAGTAAACGAATGTCTATTTCAGATAAAATTTCGCTAAACAATCCTGCACTGTGCATGAGAAGAAATGATAACATACGTGCTTAGTGATAGATAAACCTAACTTTCACCCTTATAAAAGCAGTGACACGGCAGGGTACTGACTCCAGTACTTCACAGAAGCGTTGTATAAACGTTACCTCGACTGTCTACCTCGTCATTTTTTTGCCGCTACAATTCCTAAAACGAATACTTAGAAATGCGAAAAATATAAAAATCAAAATATAGAATGTGAGCGAAATTAGCATTTTTAATAAAATTAGAAGCATTCCCCACAAGAACGCAAGGTTACCCAAAGAACGTCGATCATTGGTACGAAAATACACACAAAGTTGTGCTAAATTTTTAAAGCTAAAATTATGCCTTTGAAAATATAAGTATTAAAGAAATGCATTAATTCCATCCAGTTTAAATAATACTTAGTTGAGCTTTAAATGCGTTTAGCTTAATTCATTAATACACGCCAAACAATTAATTAATTGGACCACATAGTTAAAGAAATTTAGTACGGCTATTTGGCAGAGCTTCCTAGAATTACGTGTGCACACTTCGATGGTAAATGGAAAACTGATTATTATTTTATAATTCGGAACGCAATTACAAGCCGTTACCAAATACAGAAAGTGAAATTATAATTATACAATATATGTTGCCAGATACGGAAGTCGAAATTATGTATATATAGAAAACATCACATAAAAGGAAATAATTTGGTATGTTCCCAATTTTGGAAACTGTAATTTTAAATTTGCGTTTCTTGGTATTTCAAGTGGCAACAGCAAAGGAAGCCCGCAAAGTGAACTAGTAGTATTTCTATTGCGGAAAGCCACATCTTCGACATCCATGATTAAAAACGTGCGGTTCAGTATTTGATGGTTGGAATTTTTAAGACGTTGACACATCTACACTGAACTGCATAAAAGAAAATAACAGTAATGTAATGATAACAATAAAAGTTCAAAAGCTATTCACTATTCGTTGAAAAATATTTTATTTAAAAATTTTTTTTTGCAAACAAAAGTGATATTTTACTCTTTCGTAGAATGAATAAGGGGATTCTGCTCAAATCTGAGCGAATAAACAAAAATACTTTGACTTGGCCATTATTTTTGAATGTGCTTTCTCGCAGCCAATTTAGTTATAGCGAAAACCCTCTCTCATAGGGGAATAGCATTTTGTATCTGCTTCAGAAATAGAGACGTGGTTGCTGTTTCTGCCTTCAAAGAGAGAGTGTTTCGATTGGAGAATTTGGAAGACTCAAAAGGCCTCTTATAAAAATATAAATATTTTCGGGTTTTGTTCTATAGTTTTTGGATAAATATATAATGAACACGGTATAAATGAAAAATACCCTTTTAATTTAATATATATATATATATATATATATATATATATACATACATGCAGGTTACGCATTGTACTCATAGTTAATGATGGCACAGCTTTGGTATTCTTATTTGATTCTCGTCTCTCTTCTTAGTTTTAGAATTTTGACTGGAAAATACAGGAGAATTTGCATCTTCAACGTTTTATTCAGTGTCTCGATTTCACAAGCTTTTACCATGGATGTTCAGCGACAATATTCTATGATAATATCCTCTGTTTGCTGTCCTGATTGGTTGCAGTAGGCCCAACAGCATCGACAAACCCCCGGGATCGTAGTTTGACAATGGCGCATCGTTTTCCCAGTATCGCGACTGTTTTGTCCTGTAACAATGCCCATCTAGAATTCCAGTTGCTGGCACACGAAAACGAGAATCCGTGTAATATCTTCTTCTACTAGAGACTGAAAAACAACAATCGCAACTCAATACCGGTAGAACTAGTATTTGTGAGTTGAAAACTTTCAAAGAATTGAATTTTTGTGCTTTCTTTTGCCTGTAGCCTACAGCAAAAAATATTTATTATTCTTGTTCGCTTTGTACGTTTTCTGTTTCTTCGAAATATAGTTTAGATTTTTGGGAATAACAATGATAATTGACTAAACATTTGTGTTTAGCACATCATAATGTACATATATATACATCATCATATTCAACAATTATCTATTCACTGCTGGATGAAGGTCTCTCCAAATGCTTTCCATCCAAATGCAGTCTATCCTGAGCAATTCGCTTCCACGTCACCCCAACCTGTTTTCTTATTTCATCCACCCATCTAGTTTGAGAACGTTTTCTAGGTCTTCGATGGTCTCTTGGAATCCAGTTGAGAATTTCTGTTGTCCATTATTGATCAGTTCTTCTTGCAATATGCCCAGTCCATCTCCATTTCGGACTTTTGACATTAACGATGATGTCCTCTACTCTAGTTTGCTCTCTCACCCAAGTGTTTCTTTTTCGATCTCTCCTAGTAATTCTAAGCATGCATCTCTCCATGCTCCTTTGGGTTGTCTGTAACTTCCGTATTGCTGCAATTGTTAGACTCCATGTCCCTGATCCATAAGAGAGGACCGGCAATATACACTGGCTGAAGACCGTTCTTTTAGACACAAAGGCAGTTTTTCCTTCAGGATAAAACTGTTCCTTCCGAATGCACTCGAATTCACAAGTTCAATACGTCTGTTGAATTCTTTTATAACGATGCCTTTCATTGAAATCATCTGGCTACGATAAATATATGAATCAACAATTTCTAGCACAATATTTTCAACTTGTATTTTTGTTTTCTCTACGAAATTATCGAATATAATATTAGTTTTTTGCAGGTTCATCTTGATTCCAACTTCTCTACTTCTAGTTGAGAATTCCTGTACCAGGTCTTGGAGTTCTGATATGTTAGTTGAAGAAAGGACAATGTCATCAGCAAACCGCAAATGATTTAAATACTCACCATTTATTTTAATCTCTTATTATTCCAATCTGTCTGCTGAAAAATCATCTGTAAAGCTGATGTAAAAAGTTAAATGGTATCTACCTGTCTCGCATCTTTACCAATTTTGATAGATTCGGTATATTTATGTAACCGAAATTTTGCATTTGCATTTTTATACACACATTTCACCATGTGAATGTGCATATCATCGACGTCTGTTGATCTTAAAAAGTTGGTGACTGCTGATGTTTTAATAGAGTTAAAAGCCTTCTTATAGTCAACAAATGCCACACATAATAAATGTTCATATTCATGTGTTCTTTCAATTAATTCCCTTAATACTTGAATATGGTCTACTGTACTGAATCCACTTCGAAATCCAGCTTGTTCTCTTGCTTGAACTGCATATAATTTTTCCTGTAGGCGATGTGTTAGCACTTTTGTGAAGATTTTATAAAATTAAGGATCATCATTAAGGATTGGGTAATAGCTTTAATAGTTAAAATTAAATTTGAAATTATTAAAATCTATAAAAATAAAAATGAAAATATAAAAATACAAAAGCTTCATATAAATTGTTAATTATTCATTAATTTTTATCATTATTTTATAACTTATTGGAATAGTGATGCGTTGCACCTTTTCTATTTGTTATTTTTATTAAAAAATTTACAAAATCTAATAATAGCCATAAATGTTGTATATATTTATTTACATAAAGTTTACTATGCAATAATTTTTTTTTTGCCACCCACGTATTAATTAGCTCAAACTAGAGCTTGTGTAATTTTGGAGAAAAAGAGACGCTTTCCCCATCCTGGATTCGAACCAGGGTCCCTCCGTTTAGCCCGGAGTGTCTTGGACCGCTAGACGAATGAGGACAGGAAACAACGCTCTCTTTCTCCGTATGTAAAGATGTTAAGGTATTATTAACTCAAAAAATCACTCACGAAAACTCACAAAAATCTCGCCCCGGTGGCTTTCTTGTGTTGCCCCTTGTTGGCAATCCGATGAACATCCTGCGATTAATAATACCTTAACATCTTTACATACGAGATTTGTTTCATACTAATTGAATCTGAAAAGCGTCTTACTCAATTCAGAAGTTGGTTAATCTAAAAATAGTGGATTAATATTTATAGTAATTTCGTATAAATAAATTTCCCCCACGAAAACTCACAAAAATCTCGCCCCGGAGGCTTTCTTGTGTTGACCATATTTGGCAATTGTGTTATCCCTGCGGAGGGTAATAATACCTTAACATAAAGTTTACTAATTCAGCTAAAATTCAGCAGTTCTCTCAATTTATATTATCTGAATATTATTTGGTAAAACCAGTTAAATCTTTTAACATTTAAAAATAAACATAATCCGGTCGCATATTTTTTATATAGGTTTGTATTCCTATTTATTCCATTTAAATAAATTTAGATGCTTTAAAATATTCTAATAAGAAACAAACAATGAATAAGATGTGTGTGTGTTTGTGTGTGTGTGTGAAGTTTGATGTCCCCGAGCCCGTTTCCTAAGCTAACAGTTGATCATCATATCTAACTTGCAATCAAACTCTAAATCGGTAAATGTCTATTTTATGAGAAAAGGCAAAGCACAGGATGTGGGAATTTCGGAAGCATCTTCCATATTTCAAGTCAAAGCAAGGTGTTGAATGTTTATATGGGAAAAATGTGAAGACACGAGTTTTCCTAAATCACTACAAATATTTAAAACACCACAATGATGGGAAGAGAGTGAAATCTCTTAAAAAATACAACATATCGTCCTAATGTGACTTTCAAAATTAAATATTAATTTTTCAAGATCATTTACAGAATAATTTAAGTGACCAACATTATCATATATACTGTCCTATCTTCCTTTTAAAGGTATGTGGGTTTTTTCATTCCCACTTAAACAGTTCCTTGAGCGGAAATTAAATGTAAAGTACTTACATTTTTGTTGGATGTACAGCATCGTAAATAACTACATGTTGATAAGATTCGTGGTATCCATTGTAAGTTGAGAAGAATATGCGCTTTTTAAACACCAACAATTTATTCACGTAAATTAAAGATATTACAGATATTTCTTTTTAACACGTAAGAGGTCATTTCGAGCTATGCCCGGCCGCGCTTACATTCGGTTCCAGACAAGATTCAAAGGCATTCTCCTTGAGTTTGTTGTATGTTTCTCATTTATAGTTTCGATACATCCGAAACTTTATCCAATGGGACTATTGGAATTTTAACCAATGGGAAGAGATGTTACGGGAGCCAATGAAATCTTTTATAGATCCATATGGACCATGTACGCCATAAGTTCAATGCTTTGGTTATTACATATTGAGCGCGTGTACAAGACTTTCAAGCTAGCTGCTATTATATATTTAAATACATTGGAAAAACGAAATATTTAATACTATTGGATCTTAATTAATTTAATTTGGTTTAAGGGCTTTAACTTTTATTTAAAGGCACAACATATACCATCATCATCGTCAATAATTTTCAGTACACTGCAGAATAGGGGTCTCTTCTTTATCACACATACGCGTAGCACGGTGAAAGACATACAGAGGAATCGGCCTTAAGCTCATCACGTTGGCCGGACGTGTTGGCAAGCTGCATCTATAGTTTAACGATGATTGCGAACCTCGGTCGCCACAGCGGTCTCGTGCGCTACCAGACGAGACTCGTTGTGTCACCAGACGAGACATGAAGCGTCACCAGACGGGGTGGTGCCCTGTCGCGAGCCAGCATTTTTGGCAGAGTACGATTGCGGGATGATCCTGCGCTGAAGGCAAATTAAACGTCGTTCATATAAATGTATTATTGTACAATAATTTTCGCCACCCACGTATAAGTAGTTCAATTTAGGGCTTTTTTGTTTTAGGAGAAAGGGAGACGCTTTCCCCATCCTGGATTCGAACCAGGGTCTCTCAGTGGGAAGGGTAATAATATCTTACATAAATGTGATATGCTTTGGAGGTTGCACAGAAATATTCATACTTTTAAGAAAATTTACCGTAAACTTTTGAAACGCGAACCTTGAAACACTTATCTTTTCAAAACGTAACTTGTTTATTTACAACTTTGTCCGCATTTTGCATATTTCGCTTTAGATGTTTAATTATAATAGCGGCCTGAATACGTTTAACCACATGTAATAGGTGTATTTTGTTACGCTCGTGGAGTATTGCAGTTACTAGAAGAACTAGAAGGAACTATTGAGGTGAAATATCCCTAGCAGAAAAATAATTTCGTTCTCCCAATAAAACTGCAGTCCTGGGACTTTTCTGTTTTTTCTTCTAAGTGCGCAAAGTTTCGTATATTTTTCCGGCTCGTGTCTTTTTTCCAGTTTTCTACCTTTCAGTTGAGAAAATGTTAGTGGTTATTAATTAACTTGGCTTTTTTTCTTCGTGAAAGCTGTGTATTCAGTAAGGGAAGGGGCGTTTAGTCGTGTTTACAAATTTCCTCGCTTCACTGACTTGTAATTCCGATGGAATTTTTGATTAATAAAGAGCACATTGTGCTTCTGGCCGTGAAGCATAGGTTTCTCCACTCCAGAAGCTCTGAAAGTTGCGCCATGTCGGGTTTTTATGAACAAGAAATGATGTTCACAAACAAAATTTTATCGGCTCTGCCATGATTAAAACTATATGTTCCGATATGAAAATCACCTTCACTATAACATCAAAAAATTACTAATGGTGAAGTTTTAAAAATACTGTCTGTAGAGCAGCCGTGACAACATGAAGCAGAGACATTTTTTTTTCCTTCTTCATAATCTATTTCCTTTAAATCGATCTCACCTTATTGTTTCAACAGTTTTCAATTGATTTTATTTTAACGTTAGTTTAAACAAACCAGTTTTTTCGTGAGTCCTATCGGTCTTGCAATAAAATTCACATCTTTGAAAAATAAATTGTATATTGGAACCAAATTAGTGGCAAGCCAGGGCTACATTTTGTTTCAGTCTTTTGAAATCCTTTTCATAAAATTTGAGGTGAGATTAAAGACTAGCATACAGTTTGTAATTCTGAGAGGCACGAAATATATTCTTTGGTCTCCTTTTTGGACATACGTTTCCTGTAAAGTTTGTTTATGAGCTTACGTCGCGAGGACAACAAGGGCCGTGCTTCGCCAGAACCTACAGTTTTCCCTAGAAATCAAATTTCTGAAGTTCAGTGATATATTCATACTCATAAATATTCTACTCTAGTCTAGAAATTTGTTAATACTGTATCAATATTAACAACATACAGTCAACTCCCGATTACTCTCACACAAAAAGTAAAAAAAAATTAAAAAACAAACAAATAAAAGAGCGTGATTAAATGTTCTAAATAACGGAAGTGTCCCAACCAGAAATTACTAACCAGTCCTGACCCTGACATTGGAAATATAAATACACTATATAAAAATTTAATCCCGTGTGTATCCTTCACATCATTAGGGTCTATTCATTCCATTTGAAAGTGATCATGAAGCCCAAAAGAGTGTGAAGTTAGCCAATTTAACACAACTATGGGCCTTCCAACATCAGAGATACTATGAGAAAATTTTAACAATCTCTGCGTGGGTGATTGTTCCTGAGACATCTGAATAAAGTCTAGTCGCAAAAAATGTCTCAAAACTTCAGATTCCGCTAAATAATTTGTACATATTCGTAGCAATTATAAGTAGTTTTCAAAAATTTAATGTTTGTTCAGTATTCTTATAATTTTCGTAAATTTTTCCCATAATTTTCGTAAATTTTTCCCATAATTTTCGTAAATTTTTCCCATAACTTTCGTAAATTTTTCCCATAATTGTTGATTTCGGATTATCCATGAATTTGATAATCCGGATAGTCATACTACCTCCCCTTCTGGATAATCGAGAGTTGACTTTATTTTGGTCGTCGTTTGGCATCACTCCGTCTAATCATGGACAGACGATTGTTATTTGGCCATTGTGTTCTTGAACACTTATCCTCACGGAATGTTCCATGGGTCCATGTCCATTGAATTTATCTTTAAACGCCGTTGCCTGTTTACTTCAGTCAGATCTTAAAATATTGACTTAACATGCCTGACTTAACATGCAACGACCTAACTAAAAATTAAAATACATACAAAAAGAACCCCCAAAGATACCGTTTACACCCGGATGTTGATATATGCCTTACATTCTGTGAATTTATCTTGCTAATTCCATATTTTGTTAACTTTTTTTATTAATTTATTTTTATTTATTATTACTTTTTTTTTTTTTTTTTGTTAATTTTCGCAAGAATGTTTATCTTTCTCTGCATAACAATAAGCCAAATAATACATCTTATTATTTGATTTAATTAACGAATAAAATCAAATTGCCTCTCATCACTTTTATATGAAATTTAGGACCCCTTCAAAAAGTAATTTTGAATAGCATTTTCATATTTATTTATTAGTTTCGTTAACTTCATTATTTATATTTAATTATGTTCAGATCAAAGTTAGCTAATATGTAATTTTTGTAGCATACATTTTATAAATTTTTATGTTGTATCTCCAAAAATCAAAAATGCAAACAGATGTAGTATGACAACAACGTACAAAGATTGACCAGGGCTTACCATAACTAGTAAAATTTGACACTGGTCGGAATATACGAAATACAAATGAAGAAGGTAAAAGATATTTACCGTCTGCAAAAATATTCGCAACGTTTCGAGAACTACTGTTCCCTTCATCAAGCGAAAGTGTCAAGGAAGTGTAGGTGTTCGGTATTTATACCCCAACTTTGGTTTTCCCCAAAGCTATCCCGCACTCGTGTCACCCCCCACGTCTAAATCTTTATTTTCTAAGAACTGTCCCGAACTCGGTAATCTCCCATGTCTGAATCTGGTTTTTACCATCTCCTAGCAAGACAGACATGGGGGTGGGGGTTACCGAGTGCTGGACAGTTCTTAGAAAATCCAGATTCAGACAGGGGGGAAAACCCGAGTGCCGGATAGCTTTGGGAAAAACCAAAGTTGGGGTATAAATACAGGAACATCTACATTTCCTTGACACTTTCGCTGGATGAAGGGAAGAGTAATTGTCGAAACGTTGCGAATATTTTTGCAGATGGTATATGCTTTTACCTTCTTCATTTGTATTTCGTATATTCCGGCCAGTGTTAAATTTTACTAGTTGTAGATGTAGTATATTGCAATTTTTTACAGATTTGCGGATTGTGTAGAAATCGTAATTGAAACAGTATCATATGTGAGATGATAGTCGAGTGGTGCAAATTAAATAATAACGATTGCTAGTTTCTGCAGATATTGCATTTAAAATTCCCCTCCTTTACTTCTGTGGCCTTCACGCTTTCATGAAATGAAGCAAGCGATAACGGGATATAGGGAGAATAATACAGCTGCATTCGGATGCCGGCGGAGCTGCAGGAAATGATAATAATAGGAGCTACCTAAATGGTAGAAAGTCGCGTACTCCAACGCTAACAGGGTTCAGAAGTAAAGCTGAGGGGAATTTGAGCTGCTGATAACCGACAGTAAATTAGGTTTGGCGGAACTAGGTTTGCTTTGTTTACTTGGAATATCAGTTCCGGAATCATAGTTATAATAATTCATTCGGATATTTGTCTCATTTGTTCAAAGCGAATCCGCATATCATTAAAACGGAAAAAGAATACTACGTAGTTACAAAGCGAATGAAAATTTGTAAAAGTGGTGAAAAGGCGAAAAAGGTACAATGGGACGCAAAATCGCGAAAAGTAGTTCCATTTTATAACATTTTGTAACTATGTAAAGTTAGAACTGCCTGTATAGGATAATAAAACCATTTATGTGATATATATTTTTTGCTTTCATTGTATGAATATTTAGATATATATTTTCCAAAGAGATTTTGTGTTGGTTTCGGGTTTTATAAATTCAAGGGTGCTTAATAATTTGATGGCTAATATAATCTAGGACCAAACGTTTGATGACTTAGTTTTAGAGAATTCGTTGCAAAGCTAGCGATCTCATATACAAACGTATATGGTTTTAATGGTATCTATTATATTTGTTTCGTTATTTTTACAATGTATCATTGAAAATATATTCTCTGTGGATAAGTAAAATAGTTCGAGAATAGAGAATTATCTCTATTCGCACATTTTTGTTAATCTCAAGTGTTTAATATTCTTGTGGCTTATCGGAGTTTCATAGCGGAAGGACAGAAAGAGTCTTAATGCGCCAGTAAGACTCTTTGGTAATCGCATTTTGTATAGAAACATACATTTCATTCGTGTTTCTGGCCAACTCGGTAAAACTTCTCCCGAATTGTAACAACAGAATTGCAGAAATACTGGCTACGTGATCCCATTTCGGTATTCAGAGTTAAGAAATTCGGGATAAATTATAATTAAAATACATGCTTAATGCTATTAAAACAATCATTTGTGATATTGATTGATTGTGGAGAATGTTTGTTTGGATTTTTTATGGCGCAAGAGCATCTGGGCTATACTGCGCCATTGTGGAGAATGTATCGCCGAAGTTTGGGCAACATAGAATAAAGCTCTTTCTTACAATTCGGGCAGCAATTTTTTCGCGGAAAAAATCCGCAAAAATCCGCTGGACAGTCGCTGGGGGAAATCTCAAAATTTCGTGGAAATTTAAAAAAAGGTCGCGGAAGTAACTAACATTAAAAGAAATCCTAGTTCCGAAACAGTGATGCAAATAACTATTACGTTGTTAAATAAGCATTATATAGTAGGGTCGCTCTACCAGCAAGTCAAATGTTCTAATACCAACTATGGGTGGAAGAGAAACCTATGATATTTTATCGTTTACATGTTAAGATAAATTAATAAATTACGCTCCAAAAGGCAATATTAACCTTAATAACAGTACGCATAATATATTTTATTGTAAAAGGAAGTTAGGTAAAATTTCACATTGCTATTTATTGGCACGAAAAGGCAGTAAAATTACCCGAAAGTTTATAAAAGAGTTTTCTCAATTTTCACATATAAAAATATCTTCATGTAGATCATTTACGGTACCTATGCCCTTACATCATTATGCTAATTCTCGTTTTCTTGAATGAAAGGGATTTAAACGTTTTAGCTTAACTCTCAAAGTTATATACGCTATATAAAATATCTTGACCATAAATAACTTAAATGCATTTTTCTGCCAAATTTTATTCAGAAAATTTTCTAGTAATTGGCAGTTTTGAAGTTACTTAAATACGAAAATAAATCAAAATTTATAATAGAAATGGGTAATAATGAAAATAAAATTTGCAGGATAGTTGAAAAAATTCTAAACTTTGCAGAAAACGTCTCTGAAATTCGCGCCGCGATTAAACCACAGCCCTGCTAATAATCAATAAATATGAAAAGAGAAATTTGCATTTATTTCATATTTCTGTCTATTGCTTCAACACTTCAATGCTGTCTATTATGTCTGTTTTGAAATTCTGATTTTTCTCTTTTGTATTGCATTTAATTCTTTCCGAAAGCTGCTGACGAGTACCTTCAATTTGTTTTCCATATCATCTTCTTTATATAGGACTACTATCATAATACTCGCTTTGTTTGGTATGCTGACGCTATTTAGAAACATGCTAAGAAAGATTGTGTACCTATTCTGTTTAAGTTTCTAACCTTTTCCAAAGTATTTTATGCAATATCATCAATACCTGAGACTTATTTTCCTCATGTTATTGCATTCGTGTTTCCTCTAGAATACTTTTATATTTTTGTTCCGTTTTAGTATCTTTACTAAATTTATGGTTTGCTATAAAGCTTTCTGTAAACTATTTCCTCACTTGATATAATTTGACGACGATATGCGCACTAACAAAATGGTCGATAAAGTAGCAAACTAATTCAATTGAATAATGTATTTATTTGTTTACAGCTGTTTCAATAGCCCTGGGCTATTGACGTCAGAACGGCAATTGATACAACACAAAGTTTCTTCTCCTGTGGGTCTCGATCTTTTTGGGGCTATATATAATAGCCAACGCAGATATCGCCGCTAATGACCGGTTGCCCTCTAATTTCATTTCTCCCTTTTGGACGAATTTTCTCCCCACATCGAACAATATTTCTTTATCTAATGTTTCTACTAACTCACGGTGTATTTCATCCCATACGGAATAATTTTACACTACCATGGACGTTTCTTTCAAATTCGCATTTTATTACCAGAGACGTTTCTTTACACCTCTGTTCCACTACCAGTAACGTTTCCTCTAGCTTATGTACTTAATTTATTTTGACTGTTCATTGTCACTATACATGTAACCGCCGTTTGTAACACGGGTTGTATTACGCGGTGTGTTGCATCAGTTACCGTTCTGACGAAAATAGTCCAGGGCTATTGAAACAGCTGTGAACGATTAAATTTATTATTCAACTGTGTTAATTTGTTGCCTTTTCAATCATTTTACTTCCTCACTTGTAAATTTTTCTTCAATAATCTAATAATTCAATACAATTACATCTATACTCTATGCAGTGGTACGTTTTTTCCTTCATAAAGATTTATAGGAAGAAATGAGTCAGTCACACAAATAAATATTACCTCCTTTTCGGTAACTGTGGGTAAATTTTTACAAAATTTTATATACAAGGTGGTTATAATTAAACTTTGCCTATTTAGAGCACCGTGTATCTTAAATCGCTTAGAGAATTGACACCAAAATTGATATATGGACTATTTAAAGGATTTGGAAAAGTAATTTAGAGAAAAAGAAAAAAAAAATTGGCTCAAAAACGTCCACTAAGCGTGTTTTTTAGCAAAATGAGAAGAGGAAATGACGAACAATAAACAAAAATATCATTGTTAACATTTCTTGGTCAGTTGTCGATGAATATTTCATTAGAACACCTTAAATGTAAGTACTGTAAACAGATAAAAGGATTTCCAAACCTCCTATCAATCCTGTGTAGAACGACGTAGTGAATATTGCTCAATATATTCGTCATCGTGCATTTATAAAATTTAAAGTGGATGGGCAGTGTGTTCAATTGCGACCTTCAACTAGTGTGATGGTTCGCACATGCTGAGTGATGCGGTCCTTCAAATCTGGAGAACGTGATGGCCAGGAATTAGGAAACGCACGACTAATAAAACGCTAATTTGTAAAACGTTTGAGTAAAAAGCGTTTTACACAGTCTCCCATATGCTGAGGGACGGGGGTGCACCATCTTGCATGAAAATGGTAGTTGTGAGACACTCTCTTTGCTTGTAGTTAAAACAAACGACTGAAGCCATGTTATGATACCTCAGGGCAATCACAGAATATGTCACAGGGCCATTCCAGTAATTTCCTCAACGAAAAAAAAAGGCATGATATGGCAATCTTTCTGCGTGCATTCAAAGTAGTTATTTTTGTCTATTGCTCATACGATGGACATAATACGTATTATGCATTCGCGCTCAGTTGGCGCGTGATACCGTTAGCAGACGGGTTAGTCCATTGCAGTTTAGGGAAGGCCGTCTTGGAGGAACTGGTTTTTCCCGCGCGAAAAACCAGTTTCGGCAAGACGCCCTTCCCTAAACTGCAATGGACTAACCCGTCTGCTAACGGTATCAGGCGTCAGGTCTGCGCGAACGCACAATACGTACTTTTTCTACGATTTCATTCGTAATGCTTTACATTCACGGTCGTTGTTATGAAATGTTAACAATGTTATTTTTGTTTGGTGCCGATTATTTCCTCCATTCATTTTACTGAAAGGCGCTCCCTAGCGGCCGTTTTCAATCTGGCCATAACTGGTAAGGCAAATATGTAATATGGTAATGTAATCTGGTGATGCAAGCAGATTTATTTAAATTAAAAAAAAACAACTGTGTTTATTTTTTAGCAGTGAAACGTAGTGGAGTTTTCTGAAATATAGCCATTTTGGTATATTTCTCATGTTCTTTTAATCTGCGTTCAGGGAACTGTGGACTTGTCAAGATATGATTGATCACATTTGCCAAAAATTCAATACATTATTTAACGTTAAAGAACAAGACTATCATCGTTGAGCTTCGACTTTTAAATTTTGTTAAAATGCATAAGAGATAACGTAAAGTTTGCTTCGTGCAAATTTAGTTAGTGCAAGGCTAATTTTGGAATAAAAATGAGATAAAGATAGATCTAGACATTCAGAACGGCTAATATGTGTAGTGTCACAAAGACACTTTGAAAAATTGGTCTATTCAATATTAACGACCATCATATATGCTAATCTGCAGAATTGATTTCAAAAATGCAATTTCTTGAGAAGATGATAAAAGCGTTCTAAAAACGTTCAAGCACGGTTGGCTTCCTGTTATTTAGTATTTTCTTACACTTGAAGTATCTTTACTTTACTGCATGATGAATTTAATACAATCCCATTGTGCTTTCTATGCTGATTCAATATATATATATATAACATTGATGCATTATTACAT
This sequence comes from Dysdera silvatica, assembly GCA_006491805.2. Classification (NCBI taxonomy): domain Eukaryota; kingdom Metazoa; phylum Arthropoda; class Arachnida; order Araneae; family Dysderidae; genus Dysdera; species Dysdera silvatica. Next base: position 25,868,948 of record QLNU02014802.1, read on the forward strand.
TGAAACTAATGTTCGAGGTATATACATGTGTCCACATTAATAGTTATTACTCCAAAATACATCCACATATAGACGTATAATAAAATAGCTTTTAAAAAACATTTAATTTCGTATTACTGCATCTAGGGGCGCCGAGAGCTAACGAGGGCCCCAGGTTCACTTCAAACGGCCCCAACGACCCCTTTCCTGTGCCGGCGCCTATACAGCATAGGTCTTTGCCAGCGCGGGGCCCCAGGCTGCAGCCCATGCTGCCCACTCTCGTCAGCTCTGACTGTATGACGAAATATTGGTTTATGAAATATTCACATGAATTCAAATCGTTTCACTGCCATAATCTCATCTTTTTCGTTACATACACTGGCCTGTTATTTCAGTGGGAAGGGCCTGGAACAGGGGTCAACGTTCAGGAGCCTGGCGCGAATCTTTAATACCTTGAAAAACATAACTTGTCATTATTAAATATATTTGGTTGGGGGCCAGATTTTCTGAACTTCAAAGGGACTTGTAAATCCTGCCCTATCTATGGGATATGAGAGCAGAATAACGTCTCATTTCAGTTGTGCAATGTTGAACTCGATATTGACTCGTATAGATTGCAGAAATTTTGTTGTCCTAGCTTTTCGTAAGAAGGGCTTCCCGCTTGTCATCTTTTGGGAAGCCTTTCAACACAAAGGAAGGGACGATAAGCCTAATTTATTCCAATGACTTTGGCACAACAATGCGCAGAAAAAAGCCTAAATCGAACGGAGTTGGAGCACAAATTTGCATTTCATGAGAACGAAAGCCCCATTAACTGGTATTTGTTATACAGCTGCTCACGGCAGCCCGGCGAAAAAAGTAAAATGCCTACGAAGGTGAGAAATATAAAAATGGTGGCGATAATGGATGTGAAGTGGCAACAAGATCGAAATCATATCGGAAAATCCATCTTTTAGGGTATACTAAAATATTTCCCTTCCTTTTCTCCTCTCAAAATATTGAAGAATCCAAAGTAAAGACAGCTCCATTCTGATCGATCTGCGTGCATGCAAACAAACACACAAAATGTCTATTAACGGAAGTACGGTTTCCGGATTGCATGTAGACAGATCAGCTGAAAGTTCCATTAGATGTGTCTTCTTTCACCGCAAATAGTTCAGATTTGCAGGATGTTTAGATCTTTATATTTTCATAGTTTGACTATTCTTTTGTCGTAGTGCAGCTATGTATATAAGCAATGTTTGCGAATTCCATTTGCAAAGTTGTGTACCATCATGCTTATTCTCTAATTGCCTGCTTTTTGCTTAATATAATAAAATTGATACTGATACAAACAGTCAATAATAAACTGTATACCTGTAAAAAGGTGTATCTTATTTTAATAGTTTTTCAGTTATTTTTCCTCGGCTTATATCAGATCAATTAAAACTTTATTTTATAACATCCGTGTTGTTTATATATATTGTTTACAACACGTCGTAAGGTAAAGATTATCTTTAGTGGTGAATATAAGATGAGGTACGCATCGTTTAAATGCTGGATGTGAGATGTTATTGCATCACATCGTGACCTGTTCTTATATTAGGACAAACTTCCAAAGCTAAAAGTAAGTTAAAACGATGTCTATAAACTTCAGAAATTAACAAATTTCACTTACAAACTTTACGAGTTAAGAAATTGTAAGAATATGATCAATCTGAGTAGTAATAGAAATAACGAAATAATTATTAGACTGATATATTATTTAGATTGCCAAATATAATCGTTATATAAACCCCATGGTGTTGTACGTCTGGCTAGATGTGGAAAACTTCTATTTCGACTTTAAAACTGAAGGGTGGAATAAATATTCAGAACTTGGTAGAATAAATCGCAGTAAAATCTTTCCGTCAAATAACTTTCTGGAAATGTATCTACATTTCTCTCATTTTTATTTCCTTGTTCTTTCTCTAAAATTGAACTCTAAAAAATGTCAATTTTCGAAAATCCCCCTCAGACGAGACTTGTGTCGTTGAGGAAATCAGCCGGGTCTAACCATCTTCCTGGCATTGTGATGGTTTTGGTTTCTAGCGCAAAATCCTTCAGTCCGGAAATCCAACTTGGTGCAGAAGTTTGACAGAAAGTCAATCCGTCCACATTGCGGTCACAGATATCGGCCCTTCTGCTCTCAAAACCTACCTTCGCCGAAAAAACGTTCGATCGTCATCACATCACTGATGCAATGCGAGAATTTTTTTTTTAACTTACCGATGATATTTGGAAACCAATATATTCACACTTCCCATTTATAAAACTCCCGAAAGGAGGGAACTGTCTTCACAAGACAAAGACTTCTAAGCGCATTTTTACCAAACTTATAGTATAATATATTAAATCTTTCCGTACATATTGCCTAAAGCGAAATTTCGGGTAATACGAAAATTTTTGTTGTTTTCATTGTTTTCCAGGAGAGGCCGTGCGATTGCAGGTATTGTCTGAAATTCAACTCGTAATATTTCCAATTCTATTCTCCGTAGAAAACATTTTCTGATTTGTTAGAATAGCAATTGAATAAACATTTTTTTTTGATATAAAATAACATATAAAGTGCATTTTGAAAAAAGGTTTGTTTGCTTTTTGGTTTTACGGCTCAAAGACTACAGTGGTCATGCTGCGCCGGGACCTACTGTTTTCCGAGGAATCCGAACCTCTTAAGGCCTGGGGAACCAAACCCCGGACTACAGTGAGCAGTGCGATCTTTATGAGATCTCTGAGTAAGCGTTCTTTTTGCACTGCTGGGAGTCGAACCCGGATTAGCGGCGCACTAGGAGAACGCGTTACCACACTGCGCCACCGCAGGGCGCATTTTGAAAAAAGGGAGAAAATGTAAATTTTGTATTTTTTAACACATTACCCATATTTCTACGAAATTCTTCATGGCATAGGAAGATAACACATTAAAAAATCTGTAAAATGGAAAATCACGAAAATTTTTCGTTGAAAAAACTCTAGTTAATAATGGTGATAGGGCCAATCTAAGACACATTGTATATACTGCTTGCGTTGGTTCATTTCTTAAGGCCAGTGTACAGTACAAAACAAACCTGAATTTACTGAAAAATGAAGGTTTTCGCTGGAAACATTGAATGAATATCAATTAAACAAATAAGGATACGGTAGGCCATTTCGGTTAAGTTCAGGTAATCATGGTTCCATTGTATTAAAAATTCCATTTAGCTTCCGAAGGTTTTGTTATTTCATTTATCATCAGCAAACTATTTTTCCTGCCTTTTTAATTACTTTATATACGTTTACTAATATAAGATAACGTTACCTTTCTTAGTTAACTTATAAAGCCACCGCAGTATCTTTATGTAATTTTTCATGGGGAATTGAAAAGGCTAATAATTTTTGACACACGCACGATTAGGCTTAAACTAGAGCTTTTTTCTAAAGAAAATTTTCTAATATATATACACCAAATGCGTATTTTTTTAATTATGTGTACTATACAGTTTAACGTAGTGTGTACATAAAGTACTGCAGAGTGGAATATGTAGTATTATACAGTATAATTACGACGCAATATAGTGATGCGACATAGGATTCAGTGTGAGTGGTTAAATTGGAGAAAGATGAATGGAGTGCTCTGTGATAAGAGAGGTCTTAGCTCCGTATAACATTGTAAGTCTCATATAAAACTGTGGTATGAGACCTGAAATGTTATACGGGGCGGAAACTTAGCCAATTACAAGAGCGTATGAAAGGATGATGGAAGTGGCTGTGGTGAGAATGTTGAGGTGGATGAATGGTGTTACAAGGAGGGATAAAATAAGGAATAACCTAATTAGAGGTACAGTCAAGGTTGGACTCATAGGAAGAAAAATACAAGAACATAGGTTAAGATGGCTTGGGCATATGGAGCGGAGAAATAAGAAATATGTGGGGAAGATAATGGATAAGTTAGTGGTAATGGGAAAGAGAAAGAAAGTAAAATCGCGCCTGAGATGGAAGGACAGAATGGCGGAAGATCTGGAAGAGTATGGATGGAGTAGAGAAGAAGACTTAGATAGAAGATTATGGAAAGGAAGGATGAAAGATCATAACATCGACCTCATATGAACATGGGAAAATGGCGAAGTGAAAGAAGAAAATGCAGTGTAATTACGGTTTATTATAGAGTATTATCATCAACGTAGAATTCTTAAAATTATTGGCGGAGGGGGCAAGCACATTTTATGTACGTTTATACATTACAGTATATGTAAAATCGCAATTTATTTCAGATTATTGACGGAGGACTCGGGCACAACAGGCCCATATAATTCTACACCTATGCGTATTATACAGTGTAATAAACAGTATTATACAGTGTAATATATAGTACCATACTGTACAATTACAGTGTGATATAACATATTATATAGTGCCATATATAGTACTATACAGTGTAATACACTATGTAAATAAATTATAAACTCACCCATAAAACACAAATAACTTATGATTGCAATAAGCGTTTGATATAAATTTATGCAAATAATATACCAATGGTGATTAAGTATATATACAACTTACGTGATTCATGAGCAGGATGAAATAGTGTTTTCTGATGAAAAACTGTTATGTCTGGATGGCCCTGATGGATATTCGTCAGTTGCCATGATCCTGATGAATTCGTACTCAGCCAAAGATAAGGCTGAGTAGACAGTAAAAAGGCGGCGAAATGATGGCGAGGGCAGCATTCGGAACAAGAGGCAAAGCAGACATCGTATTCCTTCAGGGCACTATGAACTCCAAAAACATCAGGAATATAATGTATGATTACTTAACCCCATTTGGGCCTCTTTTACGAGGTCCGAATTGGAAGTACCAACAGGATAATGCCAGTGTACATGCGTCAATGTCAACCAAGGAATGGTTTGAACGAGAAAAGGTTGATGTCATTCCATGGCCCTCGCGTTCTCCAGACCTGAATCCAGTTGAAAATGTGTGGGGTTTTATGGCAAAAGCTGTATATGGGCAAAGCAAGCAATACCATCATGTGAATGAGCTTCAAATAGCAATTTCGAAGGCCTGGGGTAACATAGATTTAGGTGTTTTAAGAAAACTACTTCAAACAATGCCTGACAGAATGATACATATTACTGAAAAGCAAGGAGAACCGACTTGCTATTAATTTCTGATTTCCTGAAATTTTCCACATTGAATTTATGTTTCTTTACAGGTTGTAAATGATTATTTTTTTCACGAACAAAATTGTTCACCATTTTCAAAAGTTGTAATTGGTATATGTATGTAATCACCGTTGGTATATTATTTGCATAAATTTATATCAAACGCTTATTGAAATCATAAGTTACTTGTGATTTATAGGTGAGTTTATAATTTATTTACATAGTGTATACAGTAATATACAGTGTAATTAATATACAGTATTATAAAATGTAATATAAAGTATAATGTGCCAGTGTACTTGGGGAAACATATGCGGTTTGCAATAATGTATGCACTAGAATCACAAGTTTGAGTGTTTCCACTTATTGGAATGTATTCCACTTATTGGAATAAGTATTACACTTTGTAATAAGATAATTACAAAACTTTGTAATAAGAAAAAATAAGATAATTACAAACTTTGGACTTTTTTGACTTTCTCCAACAACCATATTAAGGAATAATTTAAGAAATGGTTAAAAGCTAAACTCCCTAAAAATATTTAATTGTACCCATTAAACCAACCTGTGAAATTCATAAACGATTTTTCCCCTTACATTTATGGAAGTTTTCAAAACCTTTTTTAATCGTATATTCCACGTTTAGAATTGAAATTTACATTTTAAAGACTATATGTAGTTATACTAGAATGCATAAATTATTAATAAAAACAGGTTCTAATGATTAGATAAATGCTAATTGTATAGCCTTGAAGATCACTGCACAGCAAACATACTGCTGGGTAGATGTCTCCTACCATGCCTATTATTTAAAAAAAATCCTGCAAGAGAATCATTAAATACCAGCGAAATTTGAATATTATAATTATGTCTTAACCAGTATTACAAAATTAATTACATATAAATGATAATTAGTGATTAATTGAATATGTCAGACACCTATAAACTAACTGCAGATTGATGAGTAAGTCACATTTACCGAGTAATTTAGACACTGTAATTAATTATCTCACTGTCCCATTTCGCAAATCAGAGGTCATTAGCAACCCAAACTAAGTGAGTTCATTAAACAAATTTTAACAAAATTATAGTTAGCTTTTTCATATTTCCTACCATATTATTTATATTATAGACATTATATTTAAATTTATCTTTTGTTTTTCCTTCAATTAAATTTCAAGTTGCAAATATACAACTTGTCATTTTCATGACTAATGACGTCATTAACTTTATCAGTTCACAACGCATTGGTTTTATTATAATTTCCTTATGTATCTATAATAAGTTTGGGGTCAGGGCAATATCTCCCAAATTATACACATTTAGTCGCAATCTGAGTTAGGGTTTCGCTCAAATTTCCGCTATACCGCTAGCATGCATCCTTCCGACCTCACGCCAATGTCGTATTCCCGCGTTGATAGCAAATATCTATGAATGATATCACAGCCTAACAGTTTTGCGATAGAATTGTGTTTGCCGGAGTGGAAAGTAATAGATAATGCTGTCAAGCGAAGTGATGATGTGTTTGATCTATATAAATATAACAATTATATATCTGTGCTATATTTATAGCGCGGATATTAGTTTACTAATTAAGTTCGCAAACTAAACTGAATTATATATGTAAGTAAAATCATTTTATTCAATTATCAAAGAGCGTAGCTGGCATAGAAAAGAGATAAGGAGATGCTATTTACCCCCCCCCCACCTTGGTGAAGAAAAACAGAGAGAACTTGTTTGAATTTAAAATATTTTTTTAAAAAAGTAAGAATTTCCTAAGCAATTTTCAAATCTAAAATTTCAATTTCTTTGAAGTCTCCCAAAGCTCGAGAATTGTAAAATAATTATAAGGCAGTGATTCCAAACCCTTTTCAAGTCGCGACCCTCTTTTACAGTAGCCAAGTATTTAACGACCCTCTTTTTTAGTATCCAAAAGGTCTATGACCCCCATGTACCTGCCGCCGCCACATTTGCATAATAAAAGCATTTTTAACGGAGTAAAGAAAACACATTAAATATAAAATTATATTATATTTATTGTATATATTGCATTAATTATGTACCTTCTATTAATTATATATATTATATCAATCACGTATATTATGTCAACTATGTATATTATATTAATTAGGTATATTATATGAATTATATATATTAACGTGTATTATAAATATAAAGTTATCGACCATTAGTAAAATATTACGTTTATAACCATATTGAGATATAAAAGCGTTGGAAACATTTGGTATGAAATTTCTTTATAAAAATAATTGCAACTAAAAATAGTTGCGGCGACCCGCTTGAATGTCGCGACCCCCCAGGTTGGGAACCACTGAATTAAGAAATGCTGTGAACATATTTCATGTATGAGTTAATAAGTGTGGATATGTGCAGAATATAAATTTCAATGTTTTCTTAAACTCTTGTTAATTACCTACTGACTCTTTCACTAAGCCACAAATGTTTCGAGTTTATCGATTTCTTAACCAAACTAAGTTGTTACTTCAAAAAAATTTAATAGAACAAAATAAGAATAAAATTCTGTGTGAAAATGTATGCATCGTTTTAACAGGTTATTGGAAAAGGAGAAACAGAATTAAGCCATTAAAATACCTTGCAAATGTCTCTTACTATAACTATCAATAACCAGTGGTTATTCAATCTATACACAAACAATTACGGGATATAAATTAGTTGATTAAGCGATGTAAGTTGATAATTCTAAGACATAGAACAAGTATAATTCTAAAAGGTTGAACACAATTTTTACACAAGAGCAATCGAATTGTGTGAGATAATTTGACGTAGCATTACGCAGATTAGATTTATAAGCAAAGAACAACGTTATAAGCGTACTTACGCTTATAATGTTGTCTTTATTTATACAGCAATCGAATTGTTCGAAATCGAGGTTCAAACTTTATTTTCTTCTCCTATAAAAATTATAATTTTAAATGGGAGATATCCTAAATTTTAATCTTTTGCTCATTGATTTTGCAATACAATAATCTAAGCAATTGATCTATTTAATTTTTATTTGATGTAATCGGCATAAAAGTGATAATAGTATGTTTTCTCTATAAATTAAATCATGTAAAGAAAATTTGCATTTACTTTTAAAGATGTCTGTATGTACTTGTTCATTGAAAATCCACGCTGAATTCATTCTTAGCTCATAAAATAATGACTTCTTTAACACGCCTAAATGAGGAGGTATTAAATTAATCATTTAATTAATTCAGGGACAGACGACTTAACTTTTAGTTTTATATCTGTCCCTTTCATGTCACATGCTAAAAGATAAATGCTATATATATTAAATTATATATACCTGGATAATACGCGAACATGAAAAATAAAAGTATTGTATCATACTGTATTGTGAATTCTAAAAGTCAGAAATTCGGTTTTTGTTCAGTACCTAATTTTATACGAAAGCAGGTTTAATAAATCAAATAGTTCTAAAATTACGAAGAACGTATGCAGATAATTATTATTATAATATTACAAACAATTCTTTAACCATTTCTGCTTCCTGGGATTATTTTTCTACTACGTTAGAATAAAAGAAACTATACAAATTATATCCCACAGAAAATATATTTCCATCCTAAATTTTCTTATTCTTTCCAATTTTCCTTTTCATGCCATCAAATTTCTCGGAATCTTTACCTTACTTTGCAAGCGAGAGTTTGTATGTTATGCGTGTATAGTTTTTGCTATTATAATAGCATTAGTAAGAAAACATCTAGGTTTCAAATACTATATTATCGTCGCCTTCTTTAGCACATACGAGCAAAAGAAAGTTTGTATTCCCAATCCCAAAAGTTCTAGAATCCTGAAAGCTTTTTCCCGAATCACTCGGTGGACTTTGGGAGCCGTGGCGGTCAAAGGAAGCAATTACAGCTCTCAGCTGGATTCAAGTGGCTCTAGCTTCGGCATCTACCTTCTTCTACTCCCGATCTTGTCCTAACTCTGCAGCAAGTTTCATTACCAAGAGAGCGGCCTTAGCCTTCAAACTCTAATCCTCCGAATTCAACCGGAGATTAAATGGAGGAACCTTTCATTCCACTCGTGTTTTCTTTTCTCCCCACGTTTCACCTTTCCACTGTAAAACTGTTGCCATGAGGAAGCCGTATTAGAAAATAGGAAGCAAATTATATAAGTGACTAGATGTCACTAGGCCAGAGTATTTTTTTGTGTGCATTTGTTGTGAAATGACTGATACTAAAGAGAGAATACCACGGCTTGATAAAGGAAAGCCATAAAAGTATTTTACCCGCTTTAAGTTGACTTGCAGATTTCATCGTATGACTTGTACTATATTTATTTTCTTTTCACTTACAATGTGCTTTTCACTAAAGTGATGTGAATCTGTAATTTGTTATAGCCACACAGTGACATCCCCAATTGCACATGGATTTTGATGTTGATGAATCAATGTGGAAGCATTTTGAAAAACACTAAAACAAATAACACAATACGTCTGTCACATTTTTCTTGCATTGCTGCAGATCGCATTATCGACTTGCTACGGTAAATTGCTCATTTTGGCATAAAGATAGTTTACGTATTTAAAACCTTTAATATCGGCTAAACACATAAGACGTTATCTATGCCAGTAGAGACGGGAAGATGTGGTCCGTATTGGTTGCCAACGTCTGAATCGGAGAAGGAACTTAAGAATGACGAATCTGAACAAGATGTGCAAAATATAATCATTTATTTGTAATTGTAGAGGTATGGTGCTGTGTTGGCGAGATTGATAACAACCCATCTTTAACATTGATTGTAGTACGGGTTGATGTTCCTTACATTACTGGGCTACAAACAGTAGGAAAGGAAGGATCACGTTAGAGAAAGAGTTTATTGAACTGAGATGCATAAAACAGTTGACATAGAGGAATTGGGAGTACATCAATTTGTATATGGAAAAGACGCCTTATTTTCTATCCTATATTTATGTACATGTGTTATTTTATATTGGTTAGCTGGCGCGTAAGAATGAGAATTCGGGATTGTGAAAATAATGAATTATATAGTGTTTCCAAATGATATGCGGCTTAAATATTTTAACAGCTTGTGGGTGTTAATCCCTACATAATATTTGACAAAATTTTTATTGAAACACTAGGCACACTGTACATACACATTGTTACTTCCCATTAAGGGACACACTCGGAAGCGGGCATTTTGTCTCTAAAATAGAGATCCTTCCCTTTTTTTTTTGGAGATATATGTGTTGATGCATACATGCACTGGGGGCAGAGGAATCGTCCTTTAAATAGAGGGGTCCCTTATTCAGGGGCGACCCTTACGGTAGGTAGGTAGCACTACATAAAAGCATAATACTAAGTGCGTTTAATGCTCTGGCGTAATCTCTGGGATTGATGGAGTTGTAACCCCCAATTTCAATGCAATTTTGTATATGTACATATAAATATATGGAGTTGGAGTTCTGTAAACTACACGTGTAACTACAATACGCCCTCTCCTTATGGACTTGCTGCATAGGCTAAAGTTTTAGTGTTTTATTAAAGATGCTGAGAACAAAATGATTGAACTTGAAACGCATAGTGGCCACATAAACACAGTAGGGCCTGATATTTTTACCAGGCTTTTCCAACCATAGCTTCAGAAGATATATTCTTCAATTTTTCTACAAAGGAAAGTCCTTAAATGCCCTAACTCTCCGGTGGTCTGCGATAAGGAAAATAATTCTTAAAATAGACGGCAAGCGATCACAGTTTGAGAAACACTGCTCTAGAGGTCGTGGCAGTGAATTAGGAGGATCTGGTTTAACTACTGAGATGCTAATAATTCGTTTCCAGAAGTCCGCGACAGACATGGCTTATATATACTTCACTAATTCAAAAGTAATTCTGCACTTGTTATCTGCTCGCAGTGAAGCGTTATGGGGACACATCATAACGAGAGAATGTCACGGTTGCAACGTGCCCTTTCTCATCTGCAAACGAATGCATACAAGAATCTGCTCACTTGTTTGCACTGTCTTGCGTTAGGTGTATCATAGAGCTCAGCAGACGCAGCATATACGAACGTCAAACGAATATACAACATTCTTCGATGAGCCTTTGCTTTCCTCGCTATTTCTTTATTGAGCATGTTGACATGCACAGGCTTACAAGGGGGGGTTACAGAGCTACAACGCCATACGTATATCTGCAAAATTTCATGGCTCTGATAGGTTACAACTCCCACATCAAACACTTCATTGTGGACAAGACATCAACCCTTTCATTGTTCCATATCTAAGGTATCGCTGAATGTCAAACCAAGACCAGCCATATCCTTAAAGATCTGTGCTTCTTTTGAAACATATAGCCTTCCTATTTCTCCTCTCCATCTACCACCACCGACTTCTCAGATTTTGCGGTCGGCGGCCAATATGAATCACATATTCCTGTCTCTAATGGCATGGATAATGTCTTCCGTGCTTAATCTAATCCAAGCCTTTAAACCATCCATCCATACTCTTCTTTTTATGCCTTTAGGTCCCTTCCTGATCATGTTTCCCTCCATTGCTAAATGGGGCAGTTTGTATTTTTCTCCCCTCACTATGTGGCCACAATATGCCAACTTTACTCTCACTGTCAGAATTGAAGTGGTAATAGTTCTTTTTTTATTGGATATGTTCAGGACTTCCTGATTGGTTGCAGCAATACAATCATGTAATTGGCCCTGCGGTGACGTAGTGGCAACGCATTCGCCTAGTGCGCCGTTAACACGGTTTCAACTCCCAATGATAGCCCAAAAAAAAAAAAAACCGCTTACCAACAACTAACTGCTTATTTTAGTTTGAAAGTTGGTTCCCTAGGTCTTAGAAATTCAGATTCTTCGGAAAACTCTAGGTTCCAGGCCAGCATGGCCTTTGTTGTCTTTAGGATGCAAAATAAACCAACAACAACGAGTATGTAATCGAAATCCAATGAATTTATGGAACTCAGAAAAGCGAGAACCTCGAATTTGTTATACTGCTTTGAAACATAAAATTCGAGGAAAATCTTGCAATCAGCATTCCATGTCATTTTTAGTAACATGTCAAAGCATATATATGGATACAATCGGCTCCAGAGCCGGAGCTAAGTATTAGGCCGCCCAGGGCGAACACGTGTTTGCCGCCCTAAAATGATTTCTTATTTTATAATAATCCCATTTTGCCGCCCCTAAAAATCTTCCGCTCAGGGCATTGGCCATGAAAATCGGCCATGATGATCGGCAGAAGAAACGAGTCGTTAACCAGAAATGGCATTAATCGGAATGTAGATAAATCTACGAAGCATTTACGAGCGGCAAAATGCGGCGTTAACGGGAATAATCGATCGTTGAAACGACGTTATTGAAGGAAATTACTGTACACGACCATATAATGCCTATGCCTGAACGCAGTTCCGATATTTGCATATTATAATTCCACGCTATGACATTATTTGAATAAGACTTTATTTCACCCTTCACACACATTTTCATTTCAACATCGGATATCGAATTTTAGATAACTCTGAACCATTTAGGAAGGTATTCGCGCTTTCCGGAAATTCATTATATTTCGCTTTCTATCGCGAAATTCCATTGTCTCCTAATGCGGAGCACAAAACCTCATCCATCGGAGACGCCGGAGGCAATTTAAAATCGAATATTACATTCCATGTTTAAAGATTTATGTCTTTGGACATATTGTATCACGTACGTTTCCTATGACAATTTATTTGCGCTACGAAATTGATTTCTTATGATCCTTGTTTCCTCTGCAACGTCAAAGAAGGAAGTAAACGTTAAAAGTATTGCAACTTTCCTGCTCGTTCCTCGTTTGGTTGTGAGGTAAGCTCGTCAATTTCCTTCTGCTCTCCCGGAACAAAGAATTTCTTCCGTTTCTGGCTCCAAAACAATGATATTCAAATTGATGGATGTGCAATGTAATTGTTCACTTTTATTTGATAAATAGTAATTTGAATATAGTCAATGCACATATTTACTTTGTAATTTAGGAACATTATTTAAATATCCGAAATAATACATGACAAACATTTTAACGTAAGTATGTTTGAAAAGATTGCCTTTAACATAATTACATAGATGATGGAGACTGATCGCATTTATTTACCGAAAATTATTAAGTAGTTGATACTAAATACTAAAGTTGATACTAAATACTGATAAAGTTGATGCTAAATACTATTGATAAGTTGATACTAAATACTGATGAAGTTGATACTAAATGCGATAAGTTGATGCTAAATGCTGATAAAGTTGATGCTAAATACTGATAGAAGTTGATACTAAATACTGATAAAGTTGATGCTAAATACTGATAAGAAGAGTTGATGCTAAATGCTGATACAAAGTTGATGCTAAATGCTGATAAAGTTGATGCTAAATACTGATAAAGTTGATACTAAATACTGATAAAGTTGATGCTAAATACTGATAAAGTTGATGCTAAATACTGATAAAGTTGATACTAAATGCTGATAAAGTTGGAAATTACTAAATACTGATAAAGTTGATACTAAATACTGATAAAGAAGTTGATACTAAATGCTGATAAAGTTGATGCTAAATGCTGATAAAGTTGATACTAAATGCTGATAAAGTTGATACTAAATACTGATAAAGTTGATACTAAATACTGATAAAGTTGATACTAAATACTAAAGTTGATACTAAATACTGATGAAATAAATGCGCTATTCGAAAACAAATAGAGAAAAGTGAAACAGACGGATGTGGTTTAACGTGTTTCTTGCGTTTTATGGCCGATGAATGGATAGCTAAGGTTTTGTTGCTTTGGGACCTGGAGATTCATGGATAATTCGAACCACAGCCGCGTAGAAAATTAATCTCCGAAATACGAATTGATAAAAAAAGGCATGTTTATAGTAGTATTGCGTTGTTACTGGGCCATCGCAAAGTACTAATACTTTGTCTGTTCATTTTACTCAATAATGATATAAAATTTTTCACAATGCTTTATAATTTTTCATAATGCTAGATAATTTTTCGTAATGATATACAATTTTTCTTTAAAGATATATGATTTTTCTTAATGATAGTACAATTTTCCATAATGATATACAATTTTCCATCATGATAATACAAAATACATAGAGAACGTAATGAACGATTTGTTTGCTGTTTTGGGTAAAAATAAGTTTGTGATTATAAAATAAGGGATCTGTGTGATTCAATACGCGAATCTGAAACAAAAAATTATAATTAGCATTGCTGGGACATTTATGTTACATTCAAAGTAAAAATTACGTTTTAAAATGAAAGAGGTAAAGGAAATTTATTTAGAAATCTAAATGGAAGATAAAATTTTATTTGACAAATTATACTATATAGCTATTATGAAGGTTACTTCATTGCCGCATGTAGTATTACCCGATGGAAAGTTATTAATAAAACAATAGTAACACTTAATTTCAGACAGAAAATATTTGTGAAAATTCAAGTAAGTAAATAAAGTATATAGTTGTAACGAAAAAGACCCGTTTCTTGGTGTATAATTCATTATCTGATAGTTATGAAGCTTGTATACGTTTTATTATTATTAGTTAGCGAATAAACCCTGAAATGCACGAAGTTTAAGGTGTGAATGTAATAATAATAATAATAATAATAATAATAATAATAATAATAATCAAAATAAGGTGCTGTGCACCAACTTGATACCTATAAAAGGAGGCATATTCCAAGGGGATACCCTTAGCCCCCAATGGTTCTGCCTAGCAATAAACCCTCTATCAAGAATGCTAAGTAAGAGCAACTATGGCCACATGATCAAAAAAGCCAAGAAAAACCTCCAGAAGGTATCACACCTCATGTACACGGACGATATAAAGTTATATGCACCGTCTATCCCTCAACTCCGCTACCTAATCCAAATTATAGAGACATTTTCAAACGACATAAAGATAGAATTTGGTCTGGATAAATGCAACATTCTTTGAAGCTCAAACGAATAAAACCATCTGGGATCGAACTGAATAACGGAGGAATGATGGAAATCATGCAAGAACATGAAACATATAAATATCTAGGAATAATGCAGGCCCAAAGACAAGAACATAAACTAGTCAGGACAAAGCTCACTCAAATATACAAGGACAGGCTAAAAACAATATTGAAGATCAAGCTGAATAGAAAGAACATCACACAAGCAATTAACTTCTTTGCATTCCCAGTACTAACATACTCCTTTTGGAATCATCAAATGGTCAAACATAGAACTAGAGGATCTACAACAGGTAATGAGAACTACACAAACAAAATACAGACAATTACATCCGTCAACGGTAGTTCAAAGATAAACTATTCCCCGAGGGGATGGAGGACGAGGACAAATCGATCTAAAAGAGCCCCATGAGAAGCAAGTCCATAACATGAGTCAGTACTTCTTTGAAAAGAGCATTCAGTCTCCTCTCATCCTAGCAGAAGTAGACAAAGATAACTCCTGTATACCACCAAGTCTGAGTGCCGACAAAGAAATATTACCCATACACAGCGATAAGAAAGTGTTGAAATGAGCAAACAAAGCACTTAATTGCAGACACTACAATGATCTTCAACATCCCTACATTGACAAAAAAGCCTCAGACGCATGGCTAACCCAAGGAAACTTATATCCAGAAACGGAGGAATTCATGATGGCAATCCAGGACCAGGTCATAAGAACAAGAAACTACCAGTGATACATCCTGAAGAAGAATATAGAAAATGAACAATGCCAACAATAAAACTTAACATCTAAAACAATACGACATGTGATATCAAGTTGTAAGATCATATCCCAAACAGACTACAAACACCGTCACCCAGTGGCAAAAATAATTCACCAAAAGCTTGCTACCAGAACCAACCTTGTGGCCAACGAAAGCCCTTACTATAAATATGAACCAGAAACAGTAATAGGAAATAAAACGCACAAAATGTACTGGGATAGGGTTATCATAACGTACAAGACGGCACCGCACAACAGACCAGATATAACCCTAATCGACAAAACCACAAAACAACACACATCATGGACATAGCAATACCCAACACAAACAATATACAGAACACATACACCACAAAAATGACTAAATACCAAGACTTAAGGTAGGAAATTAAAGACATGTGGTACATGGATAAGGTAAACGTTATCCCTCTTGTCTTATCAGCAACAGGTATAATACCAACCACACTCCAAAAGAACTTGGAGACACTTGAAATTGACCCAACACATACATACAGATGCAAAAAGCAACAATACTAAACACCTGCCGAACAGTCAGAAAATTTTTAAACCTGGCACCAGAATGAAACATACAAAAACATTTTCACACTGAAGGTAGACTTGAGAACTTGGCACCGCCCGTCTTAAGCTTAATCCGCCAAGTGCGAGAACACACACAAAAAAATAATAATAATAATTTTATTCAATCACAAGTGCACATATTCGAACATACATACAATTAGTCAGTTGATATAAATTTTTACAGTTAGTAATGGACAAGAAGATAGCGACTTGCTGATGGTCATGTTGAAAAACGAAAAAGAGCAAAAAACATTAGCTTGTTACGGGATTCTCTCTTCCGGAGTAATGGACTCAATATAAGTAAATTAACTGCCGTTGTTTTAAAAGTGAATAAAATGTGGACAAAGGGGGGTCGTTGTAATAGATTTGTAAGTTTCTTCGAAAAAAGCAATTATCAGAATATTTTAATCTTTTCTTTATGAAACTAGTGGATTGACTTAGTCGTTGTTGTTGTAATCGTTGACTAATCGAGTAAAATATCATTGAATAGACCTCCTTTGAATAAACTGCAATAACAAAGAAGATAAAGAGTTTGAGTAAGTAAAGGGTTATTCTATGAGTGTTAGTTAGGAGTGTTATATAGGAGTATTTACATCGAATCCTCTTAGGATTGTAAATGCTTGTTAGGTTAAAAAAATATATAAAATTTTGGTATTAAGTATGGAGAAGGTTCTTATCTTGAAAATTATCACGATTTGACCGTAGAAAAAAATAGCAATTTATGAAATTTCTCGCTCTTTTGTAGTGCAAATAAATGTATCAAAAATTACGTATGTACTTGTGAAAAAAATAGTGTATAGCGTATATTATGATAAGATTTTATTTATACCTTAGTATTATGAAAAAGACAAATAACAAATGGCAAGTATGTCAAAATTTATTGAACCGGAAATATCTACCTTTTAAAATTTATATTTAAAATTTGCCTTCTTGTAGTGTGGAATGCACTTTCAATTGTGGAATCAAGGCGTATGAGGACAGTTGTATTTTATGTGCCAAAGAAATTTATGTGTTAAAAGGAAGTTAAGTGTCTAAAAGTAACCATGAAACGAAACGTAATTTGGAAAATTTACAAAGCGGAAATGAAAATTTTTAATTCAGAAGTTAAAAAAGTTTTGTAATATCGGAGACTTTTTTTTATAACATTAAAAATAAATTTGCAGCTTTATAGATCTCACATAAAAAGGTTAAACACTGGTAAAATAGCAATGAAAAAGATCACTCAAGCTTTCGGACGCATCAGCAGCAGTCCTTCATCAGGAGTAATGACGATGTTATGTTTCTGTCTCTTTTTTATACTTGAAATTTCTGGAAAACCCTTCATCAGAGTAGTCCCGCAGAATGGGAAAACCCAATGAGAACCAATGGGAGGCCTCCAATAGAATCATGGAAGAACCCCAATAGGGACCAATGAGAAACCCACACTGCGGGTTACCTAATTTGGGGATGTCTCATACATTTCAGAGTAAGAGTTGTTTATAAGTTTCTGGAAGTGGTTGTGATGTATTAATGGCTTTCCCGTGTAGTTTGTAAGTTTCCCAAGATTCTAAGAAGAGTCTACTATTCTTGTTTGTGATGTGACGGTGTAGTATTTTTGTTGAGTCCCAGTCGGGTTCGTGTCCGTGTTGTAAAGCGTGTTCTGCCAGACGTGAGGCTATGTCTCCTTTCGCGAGTGCTTGTTTGTGTTCTTTTTTTCTTGTTTTGATCATTCTTTTTGTTTGTCCTATGTAATGTTTGTTGCAGTCTTTGCATGGTATTTGGTATATTGCGCCTGTGAGATCTTCTGGTGGAACTGGGTCTTTAACTTTTGTAAGTTGTTTGCGAAGTGTTGTGACAGGGGAATAGAATGTTTGGATATTTGCCTCTTTAAGGATGCGAGAGATTGTTTCGGAAATGCCGTGAATATATGGAATGGATATGCGGGTGTGAGATGTATTGTTTAAAGATGTACTATTGGGTCTACAGTTTCTGAGAATGAATCGTTTAGGGTATCCATTATTTTTAAGTGCCGTGTGTATGTGTTTTGTTTCTGTGTTTGAAAGTGTTTCATTACTGCAGTGAGAATTCGCTCTAAGACTTAATGTTTTAACAACGGAAGCTTTGTGGCATGTTGGATGATGCGATTTAAAATCGAGATATCTGTCTGTATGTGTGGGTTTACATTAAACTGAGGTGAAGATTGAGTTATCGTGAGATCTGTGTACAAGAACGTCTAGGAAAGGGAGTTTATTGTTCTGTTCTGTTTCGTATGTGAATTTTATATGTGAGTTTAAGTTATTAAGGTAATGGAAGAAGCTTTGGAGTGTATTAGTTTTAAGTATAACAAACGTGTCGTCAACGTATCTTTTCCAGAATTTAATGTTAAAATTCGGTGAAGACAAAGCAGTTTCCTCAAATGACTCCATAACCAAGTTAGCTACAACACTTGAGACCGGAGATCCCATGGCAGTGCCAAAAACTTGTCTATAGATAGAACCATTTGAGGAGAACACAGCAGAGTCCAGACAAAATTTCAACAATGTGCAGCTAACAAAGCTTCTTCTATTGCCTTAATAACTTAAACTCGCATATAAAATTCACATACGAAACAGAACAGAACAATAAACTCCCTTTCCTAGACGTTCTTGTACACAGATCTCACGATAACTCAATCTTCACCTCAGTTTACCGTAAACCCACACATACAGACAGATATCTCGATTTTAAATCTCATCATCCAACATGCCACAAAGCTTCCGTTGTTAAAACATTAAGTCTTAGAGCGAATTCTCACTGCAGTAATGAAACACTTTCAAACACAGAAACAAAATACATACACACGGCACTTAAAAATAATGGATACCCTAAACGATTCATTCTCAGAAACTGTAGACCCAATAGTACATCTTTAAACAATACATCTCACACCCACATATCTATTCCATATATTAACGGCATTTCCGAAACAATCTCTCACAGCCTCAAGGAAGCAAATATCAAAGCATTTTATTCCCCTGTCACAACACTTCGCAAACAACTTACAAAAGTTAAAGACCCAGTTCCACCAGAAGATCTCACAGGCGCAATATACCAAATACCATGCAAAGACTGCAACAAACATTACATAGGACAAACAAAAAGAATGATCAAAACAAGAAAAAAAGAACACAAACAAG
>QLNU02014802.1:25888660-25902126 GCA_006491805.2 Dysdera silvatica
ATAAGAACTAGTAATTTTTGGACCTCCGTCCAACGCTTTGACCACTAAACGATCGAGTATAGCTGTGCATGATTCTTTTCTCTCATTTATATTTTCAAAAGGAGGGGAGGGGGCGGGAATATGATGAATTATATTTTCCACGGTCTAAGTGCTAACAGCTTCTGAAGAAATTTATAAATAGATGTAATTGGAAGTTAATAGAAAGTCATAGTCAGGGGCGTAGCAAATCGGGAATTATGGAGGGGGCTCGAGTAGTTTTTAAGACGACCGTGTGTATATATGTGTGTGATTCAGGGTTGAAGAATGTAACAATGTGTATTGATATGCAATGGGAGGGGCTTGAGTACCTGAGCCTCTCCTTTTCATACGACACTGGCCGAAGTAGTGCACATATTGAATTAGTTACAAAAATCAAGTATTTAATGCCATTTTGAAAAAACTATATGAATATATATTTAATAATTTTCGACACCTACGTATAAACTCAAACTAGATCTTTTTTAGTTACAGCAGAGGGAATATATGTATATATATATATATATAGAAGAAAAGGTGAAGAGTTGGTGGAACTTAAAAGTGGACATTTGTTTTATTATAGAGGAACGGAAACTGGAAGAACAAGTGGTGTTGGCTTCTTAATCAACAAAAGAATTAAAGACTGTCTTCTGGAAGTTGAAAGTACATCAGATCGAGCAGCGAGGCTCGTTGTTCAACTAACCCAGCGATACCAACTTCAGATAGTACAGGTATATGCACCAACATCAAGCCATACCGACGAAGAGGTTGAAGAATTTTATGAAGAAATCAAAGAGTTACACACCAAAGGGAAACAACATATCAAGCTCATCATGGGGGATTTCAATGCAAGAATTGGACAACAGGAACAAGGAGAGACATCGGTTGGTAAATACGGATATGGGGAAAGGAATGAACGTGGCGATCAACTCATCGAATTTGCAGAAGCTGAAAATCTTAGCATCATGAATTCATTTTTTAAGAAGAAACCGCAAAGAAAATGGACATGGAAACACCCAAATGGGGGAACTAGTGAAATTGACTATATCCTGGCAAACAAGAAATCAATTATTGAAGATTGCAGTGTACTGAACAGATTTAATACTGGAAGTGATCATCGAATGGTGAGATGTAAAGTGCACTTAAATACTAAATTAGAACGACAGAAGCTCATTAGGAAACAAGTAAGTAAGAGGGTGGATTTAAAGAAATTAAAAGAAAATACCGAGGCATTCAAGTTGGAATTAAAAAATCGCTTTTCTGCACTGGAAGGACTTATTGATGAAAGTGATATCTCAGAAGCAAATGAAAACATTGTTAAGACAATAGTTGAAACTGCTGGGGAAATTGGTGGTGTAACCTGTAAAAAGCACAATAGCAAATTATCTGAGAAGACGAAACAGCTCATGAAAAGGCGAAGAGATATGAAGGTGGACAATCAAAATACCAGTTCCAGGATTGAGTACATAGAACTTTGTAAAACTCTGCGCAAAAGCATGAAAGAAGACATAAGAAAATTCAACTGTGAGCTAGTAAGGAAAGCCATTGAAAATAACAAGAGCCTTAGGGTTGTTAAAGGAAGTTTATCTGTTGGGAAGAAACACATCATTGCATTAAAAGGAGAGGATGGCACCGTAACAAGAAATAGGGAAGAAATACTTAGAAGAGTTGAAGAATTCTACAAAAATCTATACGAAAGTAACAGTGGATTAAACGAAGACATTGAAATAGTCGAAGGAACAGCTCCTAAAATCTTAAAAGAAGAAGTTTCATTTGCAATAAAAAGTATGAAGAAAGGAAGAGCCCCTGGTGATGATGGTATTACATTAGATATCCTAAAAGAAGCTGGAGAATATGTAGAAGACATACTTGCAAAATTCTTTACCAAATGTCTTAACAGCGGTAACATACCAAACCAATGGGATTCTGCAACAGTAATTCTTTTGCATAAAAAAGGTGATAAAGAGGATTTGAAAAATTACCGACCAATTAGCTTGTTACCTGCTATTTATAAAATCTTCACAAAAGTGCTAACACATCGCCTGCAGAAAAAATTAGATGCAGCTCAACCAAGAGAACAAGCTGGATTTCGAAGTGGATTCAGTACAGTGGACCATATTCAAGTATTAAGAGAATTAATTGAAAGAACACATGAATATGAACTTCCATTGTGTGTGGCATTTATTGACTATGAGAAGGCCTTTGACTCTATTAAAACATCAGCAGTCATCAACTCTTTAAGATCAACAGACATTGAGGATGTGTACATTGACATGGTGAAACGTGTGTATAAAAATGCAAGTGCAAAATTTCGGTTACATAAAGATACCAAAACTATCAAAATTGGTAAAGGTGTGAGGCAGGGAGATACCATTTCTCCAAAACTTTTTACTTCAGCTTTACAGATGATTTTTCAGCAGATAAATTGGAATAACAAGGGAATAAAAATAAATGGTGAATATTTAAATCATTTGCGGTTTGCTGATGACATTGTTATTTTTTCAACGAACCCATTAGAACTCCAAGACATGGTACAGGAGCTCTCAACTAGAAGTAAAGAAGTTGGACTCAAGATGAACCTACAAAAAACTAAGATCATGTTCAATAATTTCGTAGAGGAAACAAAAATACAAGTTGACAACATTGAGCTAGAAATTGCTGATTCATATATTTACCTTGGCCAGCTGATTTCAATGGATGGCAACATTATGAAAGAACTCAACAGACGTATTAAACTTGGCTGGAGTGCATTTGGAAGAAACAGTTTTATCCTGAAGGGGAAATTGCCTTTGTGTCTAAAAAGAAAGGTCTTCAACCAGTGTGTATTGCCAGTCCTCTCTTATGGATCAGAGACATGGAGTCTAACAGTTGGAGCAATACGAAAGTTACAGACAACGCAAAGGAGCATGGAGAGGTGCATGCTTGGAATAACTAGGAGAGATCGAAAAAGAAACACTTGGGTGAGAGAGCAAACTAGAGTAGAGGACATCATTGTTAAAGTAAAAGGGCTGAAATGGCGATGGGCTGGGCATATTGCAAGAAGAACTGATCAACGATGGACAACAGAAATTCTGAACTGGATTCCAAGAGACCACCGAAGACCTAGAAAACGTCCTCAAACTAGATGGGTGGATGAAATAAGAAAACAGGTTGGGGTGACGTGGAAGCGAATTGCTCAGGATAGACTTGTGTGGAAAGCATTTGGAGAGACCTTCATCCAGCAGTGGATAGATAATGGTTGAATATGATGATGATGATGATGATATATATATATACGTTGTATGCAAATGCCAACATCCACCTATTACATACACAAGTAAGAAAATTATAAAAAATGCAAGGCCATAGAACTCATCAATTGCTAGGAATTTCCCATTGAATGTTCAAACCAATAGTTGTAGAAACCCTCTTGGTGGCGATGCATGCTTCTATATGTCTAGGTAAGAAGTAATAAAGGTTCCTAATGTCATCCTGCGACATATTCTTCCGGGCAGTCCTTACTTGTTGCACCAGCTCTGCGACATTTTGCGGTGCCCAAATCCAGCAGCCTACCATGTCCCATACATGTTCGATTGGCGAAAGGTCTGGTGACGTATCTTGCCAAGGAAAAGTACCAACAGCACTGAGGCAGCTCACAGATATGCGAGCCGTATGGGGCCTGGCATTATCTTATAAAAAAAATGACCCCAGCCTGTCGTGTAATGAAGGGTAGCGCAACTGGCCGAAGGATGTCATCAACATATCGTTGAGCTGTTAAAGTTGTGATGCAGGAAAAGTTGTGAGCGCAGGATGACTAGGGACGTCCTGCTGTCGTATGAGATAGCACCTTACACCATCACACTAGGGGTAATGGCTGTGTGCCTTTGTAAAACAAAGGGTGGTTGGGACCGCTGGCCCTGGCGCCTACACACATGGATCTGATGATCATCTGCTCCAAGACTGAAGCGGGATTCATTGCTGAACACTATGCGATACTAATCTGCTGGCAGCAATGATGATCGGCTACGACACCACTCCAGACGACTCTGTCGATGGTGTGGGGTTAAAGGCAGACGTCTTAAAGGCCGCTGTGAGCGTAACCCCACCTCAGCCAAGCGTCGTGAGATGGTGGAAGGTGTCGCGATTGGTATGGAAGAGACTATAGTACGTTGGGTGGCGAACAATGATGCTGTTGTATCAGCTCGGGCCTGTCGTAACCAAACGATGTTGCCTCGCATTCCTGTATCTTGGCCTTCCGGAGCCTTCATTCCACCAGCGAGTTCCTCGCAGCAACCATTGCTACCAACACCCTTGAACAGCAGTGTCCGTACGGTGCAGGTGGCAGCCTATTGCTCAGTAGGACCAGCCAGCTTCACGCATCCCGACTATGCGACCACGTTCGAAGTCATCCAATTGGCTATAAGGTCTTCGACAACGTCGTAACGGCATTATTGGTTGCGTCTCCAGGGAACTGCAACGCTGATAACGAAAAAAAATAAACCGTTCGCAATTTTTACCTCTTTTATACGATGCCAGTTGCGCAGTAGAAATGCGCGCTATGATCGAAGTTAACACTCATTGGCTTTGAAAATTTAATCACTTATATACTTCGACTGAAGAAATTTGCATGCGAAATTTCAAGGTGATCAAATTTTTTTAGGGTGTGCTTCGTTTATTTTTACAAAAAAGAGTATGTTACCTGCACCAACTTTATTTTTTAAATTTAAAATTTAAAGTCCATAACGGATTCAGCGAGCATTTTCGTTGGTTCTAATACCCTCGTTAGATCCGTATCCTACTGTAATTACACAGGCTTAGTTTATATTACAAGTGACCCGGAAAACAATTGCTTAGGGTCACACGAAGCATTATAAATGCTTTTTAATATTCTAATATAAAACTTCAAATCATCAGTGATTTATCCAATACGACTATGCTTGCCTCAAAGGGGCAATGCTTTTCATGAGAATTTCCTTAAAAATCTACTTTTATATACCATTAACATGGAAATTAAGGATTGACTGCAAATTCTAACGAATACTACTGTCAGTCAAACAGACATGTCTGTTTATTTATTTATTTAATTTATTTATTTATTTATTACATCGACGCTTCTCTTTTCAAAAGACGGATTCCTCCAGAATGGTTCCAGAATTTCATTTCAAATATTCTTTATTTCGCATTCATTCAAAGTCAATAAGTAGATAGGCAAATGGAACAAAGCCGAGGTACCATACCCACCCCAAACTAAAGTCATTTCAACGAAAACGGAAATGTAGAAAAAATTTCTAAGAAACAGACAATAATAATGTAACTTCATTGTACAAAAAAACATGATTTTCTGCAGGGCAAAATAAGAAAAGTTTAGCTTGTTTTTGCCGCCGGGAAACATGATCAATACATTACGTAGCATTTCGGAACGAACTCATGTTCATCGGACGGAAAGGAACGCCGATATATCCTACGCTGTAACCCGGCTTTAAACTTCAAAAGCATCGTCTTTAAACATCGCAGATCGATCGGATGGAAGTGGAAAAGGTTCTTCGAAAAATCTTATCCTGATTAAAGAGAGATTTGGGACTTATTTCGGTGAAAACTGTACCGCCGTTTTTCTAACCCCCAAGAGGACCTCAAAAGAATCAAAAGTGTCAGTTAATGAATGGCTAAAATAAGTGCATTGTTGTCGAACAAAGCCAAGCATGTAAAATGCCGAACTGTTGATCAGTGTTGGCAAGTGATATATTTACCACCGAAATCTGTACAAGGTGCTCCAGAAGTTCTATCCCATAACATAGGAAGATTAAATTTCTTCTACAGAAACAGAAGCGGATGTAATACGGTTCCGGCATAATTTTCTGCCTGTAGGCTGATATATTTTGCCGCTTAACTACCAAACGTAGCTGAAGGCATAACAGAGCCTTTTGCACTTTTGTCACATTCTTAATTAGACGCCACTGATAGTTGTTTCAGATTTTTTTGGCAAGTATTCCCAAATTTAGCATCTTTTGAGCCCTCTCGAGGCGGCGCCCATGGTATTTCTACCCTTGTCAATACGTAGTTACACCTCTGAATATAATAGCTCAAAATTATTAATTCAATTAAGCAACAAAAAATTCAACTACGGCTTTGCAAACTTCTACGGCCGCAAAACGCTTCCTCGAAAATTTGGGGCCGTAGACTACTTAGCTTATTTGCCATCAATGCAAAAGTAATGCAAATAAATGCAAAAGTTTTACCATTTCATTTAAAAAGCATTACTTTTAGGTTGTTGTAATTCAGTTCTCTATACTAGCCTTGAGAGTAAAACGATGAAAAATTGAAGAGCTTATCGGATAATTGTTAGGATCATCAACGAAATTCAATATCTTGAACATAGAAAAATATTGCTACTGAAAATAATGTTGTCGATTTTTCGTGACGAAAATATAACGTTTAGAAAAATTTATTCCAAACACTAAAATTTAAAATGGGAAAGAACCAAGAGTAAAATTTCAACAATCTATTTGCTTTGGCGCAAAGAATTTTTACACTCAATTCGTTGGAAGTTAAGGTGTTCTGTTCAGTGTATAGCAAAATAAATCAACAAGCGTTCCTATTTGCAAATATATTTTAACAACGCTTTGCAGAATCTGGTGAAAATGGAGTTTAACTGGCTACTGAAACGACGAAAATAAAGTCAGTAGAAATATTAAGTTAAAGAATAAATATTTCTATTTATAGTTACAAAAGACTAAGAATATTTTCTTAAGTTATAGCTTTGTTGATATTAGATAATATAGTTTTAAGTCAGTGAGAGACGGTGGATTAAAATGTATATGCTTATGGTATTTCCTTCTTAGAAAAAAAATATCATCAAATATATTTTCAATTTCGTTTTTTCTTATGAAAATTATTTATAGTAGGTGGGTAGAAATGAATCTGTGATAAGACAAGCTAGATATACTTTCAGCTTTTGAGTGTAGGTAGTTTTCATTTGCCTTTGGGGAAGAATTTTTATTCCTACTTTAATCCTAAATGCAAATTGATAAAAAGGATTATTTGATATTAAATTTTGTACCTGTATTATCAGTTTTTAATATATATTTATAAAACGAATTTAAGAATCGATGCATATTAATATATCAACCCTGTCTTATAGACCTATTAGGGTATTTATGGGGTGGCTATATTTAAAAAATAAAATATTAAAAAGGTTTTTTCGAACAAGGAAAATTAATGTAAGAAGGAACGGAGGAAATTGTGATAGCTAGCACGTTTCTACTTCATCCATCTTTTCAAATTCACATGTTTTAAAAAATGCATCTTTATTATCAGAAATAATAAAGATAATAAACAGATCATAAAATCGCACTGAAAAGTAGAGAAATAATTCATATACAGAAATTTTATACAATTGAGTTTTAAATCTTTTCCATCCTAGCACTTTTTTGGCGGTTCAGTATCAAAGTGATGGGGCCTTTCCTTTATAAACACGGCTTTCGTCAGCAGAAATTCGTAAATATGATTAATAAAATGATTATCGTCCTCTCCGCTCTTTATCAAGTTTAGATACATTTAACCGAAAATCAATTTCATCATTGTAAATAAGTTATAATTAGTTATATGTATGTTACCGAAATGTTATCTGGGAAAGGGGTGTCTTAAGTTTATAAATCCGTGATGGCCATGGCCACAGTCCGATCTTGATTGATATATCAACCGTGCTGAGAAATTTACATTTGATAGAGAAGCTACGTATCAGCATTCCTCTTTTAGGCGCATGCGCTGATCCCTTATAAAAGCACGTGACTGAAGCTGAAGTCGCCAACTCACAAACTTACTTTTAGCTCACTAACAATTCGGCGCTGCATTTGGCTTCCGATTCACCTGTTGCGAGCTCGGGGCCCAAGTGGCTTTACTAACCAGCTGTGCGACTAACTATTATTTATTATGTTGTTGTTAAGCTTAGTTATTTTCATTTATTAAGTTTGGAAAATAAATTTTACACAAGTTCCTTTTGTTGATGCACCCCCTGTCATACCACAAGGCAAATATATCCATCGAAGGGACTGTGAAAAAAGATACCAACTGCGGGGCAAAAACATAAATAAGTTTACAATATGACCATTGGAGTACGCAAGAGGAGTTGTGGGGGTCATAATTATCCCATTACGAT
This sequence comes from Dysdera silvatica, assembly GCA_006491805.2. Lineage (NCBI taxonomy): Eukaryota > Metazoa > Arthropoda > Arachnida > Araneae > Dysderidae > Dysdera > Dysdera silvatica. Next base: position 25,896,810 of record QLNU02014802.1, read on the forward strand.
GAAATTTGGTATACATGTATATAAACTTGCGAAGTTGTAGCTCCATGTGAACCCCCCTCCTTATAAGCCTGTGACAGTCCCTTATAAACTTCATACGCACGCTAATGGAAGGAGAAAGTTGACCATGATCTTTCGTCATTTATAATTAGCCTATAGAAAAAATAGGGGATCAGGATAAAAATCTGTAGATAAACAACTATGTCTTCACACATTTAAATGATATTGCCTCTCCAAAAATTGTCTATCATTGGATATGAAGTGTTAAGGTATAAAAGAATTGTCTACATTGGATATGAAGAGTCAAAATATAAAAGAATTGTCTACATTAGATATAGAGCGTCAAGATATAAAAGAATTATTTACGTTGGATATACAGAATCAAGATATAAAAGAATTGTCTACATTGGATATAGAGAGTCAAGCTATAAAAGAATTGTCTACATTGGATATGAAGAGTCACGTTATAAAAAATTGCCTACCTTGGATATGAAAACACCTGTTTGGAATTCATTGCATCCAAGTACATCTCATTAAAAAAACACACGTTGTAAATGTAGTATTGTAAATTAAATGTATTAGGATTTAAATGTATTAACATTTTAAATGTGTTGGGCTTTGTATATCCAAAATTATACAATACTATTAAAACAAATTAAATTTTATTACTAAGTTTGCTAGTTAAGAATTTTTGCTTTTCAACCTCCAAGTAATATAGTCATCATTGAGCACCAAATAAGGAAAATCAAAATTTTCTTGTTCACTAAATGAATAATTCTAGCCTACTAATCATATTTATTCCTTCTTTCCTGCCTTCCATCATAAAAGTTAGAAAATGAACACCATATTTCCAGTAGAAGCCCGTTTAACCGAACTATGCTGTGCACTTTTCTTCTTCTTCTTCTCATCTTTTAAAGTGGATATTCGTTTTGTAATTTTGGCAAAAATGCTCATATTATTTTTTGTGTACTCCGATCTCAAGAAAAGTCCACAAATACTATTCATGGACATAATAATAAAATAAATGCATCTGTGTAGTCAAAACTCTGTGTAGCGGTAGTCTTTTTTCTTACATACTTTGCCACTACAACCGTGCATGCCTTCGTAGTGTGAAAGTAAAAATTTTGGAGTCAGATTTTCTATAATGGTGTTAGTTTGACAAACTTATTATAACTGCATAGATTTGGCAAGATTCTGTTGTATACTGACTGTATATCTCAGCTGACACATTAATCCGCAGTTTTACGTATTTTTTCTGCAAATTCCTCTCCAAACCGAAATTCGCCCTCGGTAGTTAAGCGTTAGAAGATTTAACAGCTGCTACTGAAATAGTTAAACTCGAAGCGTCTGTTCCCGATGGGGGAATTAAACGAGTGAGCAAATCACCATCACACATAAGGCTCCTAGAAAAGAGAGCTGGCGCATATCCGCCATTTTCCTGCCATCGTATCACGTGATCCCATTCATTGCTGTGTTAAAGTTGAGTGATTTACAAGTGTGCTATTTTTAATGAAATACGGTGAAATGTGTGGGTGTTCCGCTGAGAATTGTTCTAATTATTCGAGGAATAAATATAGAATGTGTTGATTCGCAACAGATTCTGTAAGAGAAGAAAATGGATTATTAATTTTCCAATGGTAAACGTTGTGTTATGAAACCGGAAGTAGACAAAAAAATGGCGGCTGATTCGTCGGCCTATAATTCGAGGGGCTCTATCCACCCACAGGAAGAGATTCGTGACGTCATAACCATATATTTTTTTAATAAATATTGTATCTTTTAACATCTTACACTGACAAATTAATTTGAAATTATCTGAAATTTTGCGAATCCGAAATAGGATCCGCCCATTTATTTCGATTAATCCGAATCTACTATATTATAAATTTTTACATCAATTAAATAGACGAATCATCTTTGATTTTATTTTTAACGTTATTGTATGATCCCTGCTTTAAAACAGCATTGGGTGTGAATAACCAAAGGCATGATATATCGCGTGGGCGAAGAAAATTATTATCAAAAATCATAAAATTATTATATTTATAAAACTCTCTCCCTTGTCTACGAAAACGTTGCAAAAGACATACATGATGCGGTGATTTTCTATGCTGAACATTTGGCAATTGTGTTAACCCTGAGAAGGGTAATAATATGTTAAAAAAAGATATTTCCAGCCGCTATTCAGTGAAACAAACGGACGAGGAGGATGATTAAAGATACTTATAAATAGGACCGGAATCTTGATAACCTAAAAATTCCTGAAATATGCTTTTACAAAGTGGAAAAATGCCCTATGAACAACGGAGAAAAGATCGAAAAAGTCGAAAAAATGCCCTTAAGATTTAAAAAAATCAGAAAAGTCGAAAAATACTTATAAAATTTAAAAAAAAAATCCCCCCCTCCCCCTCCTCCAATATTTTGTATTATGTTTTTACAAGTTGTAAATTAAATAACTTCAACTTTAGACAATTTATAGACTAGAATTTTCATTCTTTCTCCAATTATACATCAGAAGAAAAGAAAAAAAAGGAGGTAAATACTTGTTATAAATGAATTTTAGTGATGTGTAATCTAATCACTTGGAAGATCATCAAAATTGCACTGAATAATTGTGCGTTTTTTAACATTGTCAAAAGTCTATTTTATTTTCCGAAAGCAAATTCTTATACCTTGAAAAGCTCTTCTCAATACTTATATATGATAATACAATGACTCGCAGAATGAAACTTACATATGTTATTGGAGCATATCTAAAGGACACTTTCGTTTTACTTGAAGACTATTCATCAATTCTCGATATTTCTGCCTCTCAGGTAAATGGCAGGAATTTTCAACGTCTGAAACCCGGAGTTGTCTTTTCCTAAAACATAGTTTAATTTTGCAACAATGGAGTGTCCAGTCTTCCCCTTGGCCTATTTTAGTATTTCGATTTTTTAATCGATGTGACCAATTGATTCAACGAGTTCAATTTTGCGCTTCTGAGCCCTTAATAGTGGAAGGTAAAATGTTGAAATTTAATCTTATATATATGCCAAATTTCCTTCTATTTTTTCCTGAGAGAACAGACATCGCGCAATTTGAAGAGATGCTACGTACTCCGGCTGAAACTCATTTAATGTCACCTTTACAGCATCAAAATTTTCTCTGTAGCAAATATGCAACCATTGAGCATACGACCATGTTCCCTAACGCGTTGTCAAAGGATTTGGTGAAAAAGTTAAACTAGGAGCTTGTGTTTTAAAGACTTCTGTACGATAAAGAGAATTCAGAAAAGCCTTTTAACATTAGAAACAAGTCTATCTACGTCCAGATAATTTGCCTGAATTTCCTCAGCAACCCTAATGTAAGGTGTGATCAAGGCAAGTGACATGCACTAGCTTTGGATAAAAACATTTAATTGTTTTTACAGCTTTAACTATGTTTTGTATAACATCCGTTAAAAAGGATAAAACGTTATATTTCACTGCGTTTGGTCATAAAAGATTAGAAAATTTCTCAAATAGCTGACAGATGGTTGAATGATTAACTTTTTCAAGTACCTCCAAATTCAATAAAAATACTTAATATAAGGTAATAGTTGGGAAGTGTGACTACAGCGTTGAAATAAATATTTACATATGGTTGAAATAAAAGTTAGGAATAAAGTTAAAGGCGAAGTTAAAAAGGCTGAGATTGATATCGGTGGTGGATTGACAATGAAAGCTGTTGGAGCTTTTTTTCGTCTAGAAATCCTCGTTTGGGTTACTACAACTTGTTTATAGTTCTTACAAAAATATAATTTTTTTTATGAAAAAATTGGCAAAAAATGACCTAAAACAAGGAAAAATCGCATAAAATGCCCTAAAAACAATGAAAGGCCAAAAAATGCAAATGTTATCAACATCCGGGTCCCACTCATAAGTTTCACAGAAAAGGTAATCTTCTGTTATTACCATATACGAAGCATTTACGAACTGGAGTGTATGTAACTAAAAGCAAAAGCCCATTACCCTATAAGTACCTGGTCGCTTCCTCTCCACGTAAAACCCGACACATAAATAATTATGGCGACAGAGGAATCAGAGTTTGGAGCCATATTCAATCGATTTCAATTCTTCTGCCGATAGTAAACCCCTAATAAAAGATTGGTTGACAAAGACATAACCTAGTTTTATGAGAACACTTGTTGCAACAAGCTTCGGATAACTTAACGACTTCGTAGCAGTTGCAACTCTAATCATAAGAATAATGAAAGTAAGGTCGAGGTATAAAAATACTATTACACGTCTGGTTTTATTGCAACTGATTTTAACAGCAACAATTATTCGTTACTGATATAACTTAGGGGAAATACTTAGTCCACAAGCTTACAAAGAGCACTTGGCAGCAATACATTTTAGAATTAATAATCACATGACGGAATGCATTTTTTGTTCATGGTTTTAATTTAGTTTCTGTTATAAAATAACAAATGCTTTACGTTCATGCTCTGCTCCAATAATGTGTTATGTAATTCCATTCAACACCACTCGTCATTTGATATACGAGCTATAAGTTTTCCCACCTTGTAAGTTGGCAAAAATTCTTGCTGACGTTTAGAGAATAACAAAAGAAATTCACATCTTAAAAAAAGCTACGATGTGTGGAATTTTTCATAATGAAATATGAAATGGCTTACCGTGCATGGTTAGCGTAGCAAATGAGAGAGATGGGCACTTCCCTTGGACATACGTGACGTCACATTTGTATACACCATCATCTTCAATCCTAAGCGGTGAAATTCTTAGCTGAGCGCTGGACTCCTGCAAGTAAAAATCTGCCCTATCAGGATTGGCCAGTTCTTGCAGAGGTTTCTCGACTGTATCACTATACAGATAGAGACGTTTCCATTCGCCGGTTGATATGTTTTTCGTCCACGTGATGAAGTAGACGTTCCCGCATGTCGAAACGTCCACGTCACAAGGCAAGTCAGCTGATTCTCCCACCAATCCTATAATTTGGCTCTCCTTTTCTCCTGAAAACAAGAAAAATCACATATGTATTGTTGTTCACACACTATCTGTAGTTACGTAACTTTTACACTTTAACACAGAAGAACAATCATTGAAAGTAAATAATCAACATTAGTTATTCATAGACTACTGTAGTTAATTGAATCTATCTAGTTATTTGAATAATTTAGTTAATTTAATCTATCTAGTTATTTGAATATTGTAGTTATTTGAATAATTTAGTTATTTGAATAATCTAGTTATTTGAATCTCTTTCTAGTTATTTGGATCTCTATCTGGTTATTGGAATAATCTAGTCATTTGAATAATCTAGTCATTTGAATAAT
>QLNU02014802.1:25906078-25919472 GCA_006491805.2 Dysdera silvatica
AAATACTGCCCTGGTGATTAGGTCCGATTGGCATGATTTTAAAGCAAAGTTAAATCTCCACCGCTGCGGGCCCCTCAAAAAAAGCACGTCCTAGACATTTGTGTTTTTGGTTTGTGCGATAATCCGGCCCTGTTAGAAAGCAATATATTTTTTGAACGTTGTCTTTTTTCATCTAATTTGAAAATCTGTTTTGTTTAAGTGATCGAAAACTAAGACAATTAAATATTCTGCGCTAATCACATTAATACGTAAAATTTTAAATTGCACATTGGCCCGGATATATAGTTAGATATATTTTTTAATTTTTAACCTAATACTTTCCATTTCTAAATTCTCAAGTTCTTTCAACATGATTCTTCTTATCTTCGAATCCGAGATACCTACTTCAGATCCAAAACGCAATTGCGGTTGGATAGATATGTGTCAATCTTTTCCACTAAGGCATCTACTTCTCATTTAAATGGTTAAGTCCAACTAAATTAATGGATTCTAGACTTTCCAGGGAAAGAAAAACTATTAGAAGATCGTAAGTGTGTTTTAAATGAGAAGGGATCAATTAAAGTTTGAAGCTCTTCACATCCATCACAGCGAGCTCCAGCTTAATCGAGACAGGCCCACTAATGTCTGTCAAGAGGCCGGGGCTCTTGAGAATTTTGTAAATTATTTAGGACCCTAATTATCTCATTGGCGTCACATAAAATTTCCAGCGAGCCCTCCAGAGATTATTGCGGAAGATCCATCTCGCCTCTCTGCTGAACTGACAGCTCTGAGCTCCGAGATGAGTCGGATGGACTGCCCAGCAGTTTCTTTTTCTTAAGCAGATGCGAAGCTGGAAGATTATTCTCACCTTGCTGAAGACGTATATTCGACTACTTGATTATGGGCATCCCGCCACTTCACATGATGGAAATCTTCCGAAAATATGAATTGTGAAAACGCTAGATGAGACAAGCATCAGGATAATGTATGCATCTACTCATCCCTTCCGGAACGGATGGAAGATAAATTCCTTAAAATTAATGATTAAACAAGGGAGCGTTCAATGATAGATGTGATTTTAGGGTGCACATTCTTATGCTTTATACCGCTTTACGATGTACTAAATTCGGGATCTTGTAGCCCAGTTTTTCCCCACCGGAACTTTTGAGCTCACTGGACTTTATATGATCCCCAGTACGTTTGGTTATGAGAAAACGTAGGGTGCTTCTTTTAAGTCACGTTTAGTTGATGGTTCTGTCCCAAGGAAATCATCTTACGTTGTCTTTGTAAAATGCAAAAGCTTTTCCTAGAAATTTTTGTTTGTTTGTTGTTATAAATATGCAATTCAGGGGTAGTTTCTATTGATGCAATTCTTAAAATTTTCATTTGGTTCAGTCCATTCCAGAGATAATGCAGCACCAACACGCGTGTTTTGTCTTCTTATGGTTAGCAATTCTTATGTCAGTTTGAGGTAGAATTTATGAATGTAAATTGAAAGTGAAGAAGGTAAAGTTCTTGATTAATTTGAAATGTGATTGTTTGGAATATGTAAAAAATGAGATAAAAAGAAAGCCTGAAGAGAAGAATGGGCCCAGCTTGGGGCTACAAGAGTGAGATGAATTTAAAATAGATTTCTATGAATATACGGAAGGAGGATTAATGAAAATCAAGGGAAATTATTTAAAAAGAGCCAATTAAAAATTAGAAGTGATTCCAGGGGCTTTATGGATAGAAGGTAAACAGGTATTCTTAGATTGATCAGTTAAGTTTAATTAAAAATGTATCAGATTATGTACAGAATTAGAAGTTAAGCAGAAGATTAAGAACCAGGTAGCATTTAACCAAAAATATGAGTGAATTAAAACTAAAAGGAATAAATGGAGGAAGTGTGGAAGATCAAAAGGGGAGAAAGTATTTATTTGAAGGAAGGATCTTGGATCCTTCTATTGGTAATAAGGGGATTTAGATGTGATTCAATATTGATAAAGAATGTTTTAGAACGGTCAGTAATAATATTATAAATTTTATTTAAACTTGGATCAAGAAAAATTTAGAAATTTCGGTTGAATCAGGGAATTTTTAAAATTTTTCTAATAGTGGCATTTTTAAAACACTGAATTTTTCTGGAAGTGGTTTTGCAATTATTAATATAAATTTGAATTAAAATTATAATAACACGAACAGCGATTTATCGAGACGCAAAACATACTATTCTCTTAACCTTGTTTAAAGGCTTATTTTTATATCTTCGTAATAATTTACATGTAGAGAATATATTGTTGTTATTGTTCGGAAGTAGTTTACTCAAGTATCTACTATGCTAAATACAATTATATAATAAATCCTAAAACTAATTATAAATTATATAGAAGGATTTGAAATTTAACCATGGGGTCAATAATTGTGGTAAAAATTCATATTGCACAAAAAGTGTAATTAAATATGCCCACACACACATTAAGTTCTTAGAATCAAGTCAAATGTAAAAGCATGCTCTAACTACTTTCATTTCGAAATTCATGTATTTAATTACAGAATAGAAGTTGACAAAGAACCAACTTTAAAATAGTTAGTTAACTTCTGTAAACTTATTCCTACGCGTTGCATAGAAGAACGAGTTATTATCCTTTTTGCGAAGAAAGTATCTTGAAGCACAAGAAATCATGCAAGGTAATTGCTTTACAGAATATTTCAGGTGCCGAAGTATTTACCTAATTACAGGAAACTTTAAGCAATTTCAAAACTAAGCGTGTTTGAAATAAAATCCTAACATTTAGTTGGTCCACAGAAGCAGCATTTAGAAAAGTTTTAGAAGGAATATACAAATAGTTTATAATGTTGGTTAAGCACTACTTATTGAATAAAACGGGAGATATCATACATTTTTATTTGGCAAACCTACTATAATAATAGGTATGCATAATCGTCCCACAGCCGTTCTCTGTCAAGTATATTGACACTATCGATCACCGCTAAAAAAGCGTCAAAGGTAGCGGTCAGTCAGTCCGTTGGGGTGACACAATGAGCCCCGTCTTATCCACTGCCTCCTGGATTTAGGGGTTAAATTTAGAAGGCAGTGTCTTAGCTCAGAACTTAAGCTGTGGTGACCGAAGTTTGGATTCTTCGTTAAACTGTAGGTCCAGTTTGCCAACCCGTTTGGCCAACATTCTGCGCTTAAGGCCATTTCCTTTGTATTTCTTTCACCGTACTACATGTATGTGTGAAAACAGAGAGACCTCCATCCTGCTGTGGATTGAAAATAGTTGTCGATGATGATGATGATGATGATAAATAATAATTGTTGTACATAATAATAGGTATTTTGGCAAACCTAACATGAGAGTTTTGGCAACGAAGGAACAAGACTAGGGAATACGGAGACAAAGACAAACAAATCATTACATTGCACTGATCAGTTTATCTTCCCAGCTAAGGACTGAGGTTTTTATGAAGTTCCATTTCCAAGAGGGACAAAATCTTCCTTTATGCCAATTAGAAAGCAAATGAACATAATTAATGGTAGCAATGCGAAATCAAATTTATGAATTGATGAAATAATTGGAGAAAGTGATTAGGTATCGAGAAATCCGGGGACATTCATGACTTTTGCACCTGTTCTAAATGGATAGTTTAACAGGTTCCGTTATTTTAATAGAGGGTGTGAATTCTTCCCAATTAGGCATGTGAACTTCTTCCAAAACATACTATGATATACATGAATAGCATGTTGTATTTTATTCAATTGTTTTTATATGATTTTATATTCTTTGGCATTATGTGTCAGAATTATTCTTGATTTATACTATATAATATATACACCCTATACAAATTGTATAAGCATTATATTGTCACTGTTTTCAAGGTATTTTATAAATTGACCCACTTTCCTAAACAATGGACACTTTTGCTTCATAATAATTTTTCATTTTACTTAAAGTATATTTTGGAACATACGTTTTCTTTGAATATTAGTATTAGCGCTTTCTGCAGCTTTTTTATTAGCGTGATTTATTATGTTATGGGTCGAACTTACCAACGCGTTTCGCACAAACGTTACTGTTCTTCTTCGTCAAGAATTGATTGTAGCGAAGTGAAACTGAACACGGATTATTGTAATTCCATTTCAACGTTCTTTCTTAGGCGCGGCGCCTCCCATGGACGCAAAAGATTGTCATCGGAGAAGTGATAAAAAATGACGAGCAGGGGGAGGGAAAGGAATGACTGCCTTTCACTGAATATTGCATAGTTTAATCGACCTTCAGAGTAATAAGTCTTATAGCCAGGTTTAGGAACGTTGATTTAAGTTGCGCTTTAATCCACGTTCTTCATATCCGTTGAGCTTGGATAAGTTGTTGATGACAATAAATTCTCTGAATCTTGTAAGATAGTTAGATCAAAAGCCACTCATAAAATATCGCGGCCAGATAAATACGAGAAATCTTTAATATGTAGTCACAGAAGAACAAAGTATTTTAATACAGAGAATAATCAAACTAACACATAAAAATCAAAAATTTAAACTTACTATTTCTTTTTCCTTTTTTCCAAATTTCTTACGACCGTTTTCTATATATCAACTCTCGTTCTTCTTATTCTTTTCCCACATCTCGTTAAATAAAAGCAAATAATAATAAAAAAAATAACATGATTTCATACCCAGGACGTCATACATAAAACACAACGCGTAAATGGAGAAAGGGGATAAAATGTACAGTTGGGAAATTACAATTTCAAATACTGAAACCATACAGGCCTTTTCACGCAATACTGAAAGAGGGAGTAGATCTATGATCCCTAATGAAGATCATCAACTGTGTATGCATTTAGAAAGCTCTTGGAAAGTCAGCTAAGAGTGATATAGGACGATAAATAATGGAAAGGTCCGAAAACTCAAAATTATGATTATTTGATTATTCTCCGGGCAATGAACCACAATGAATGATTTTTGGAATTTGGCCTTTTTCAGATTTTTTTGGGTTTATTAAGCCCAAATTTAAGGAAATATTTAGTTTTTTTTATATATAAACGATTATATTGAAACAAATTAGAAAAATCTAAAAGCATTTATACAAAACAACAACACTAGAATAAATAATGTCCCTAAAAAATAAGAATACTGTCTTTTTAAGACTCAAAGAATGAATTTTATTATACGAAAAAATAATAATAATCCTATTAATAAATAATAATAATCCTAATGCTGGACATATTTTCTAAATTACTACAACGGCTGATTCTAAGAGAAAATTTGTCGACTATTTATCTGGAAAACTTATTTTAATTGATTGTTGTGAAATTATTGCCTTCCTGTTGAAAATTCAGGACCCTTCATTGATTTTTCTCCGAGCAGAAATCTTTAATTGTATTTCTGCATTTCTGTAATTAGATCAATTTTGTATGGAATATAATTCATGACATACACTTAGCTTTTTTGTTTGGAAGGTCGTGTCTTCAGGTCCCACTGAACGCAAAAACATTTATTTTCTTTCGAATGTTTCACCACCTAATCACGTCATAACATCGGCGCTGGTATCACTACGCCAATAAACGTTGATTTATATTGTTGTTTGATATACTTAGCTTTCAAAGTAATAGAGTTTTGTCCGGTATATTTTAATAAGATTTCCTTAATTGTACTCGATTGAAGTTGAAAATTGAGTTAGAACAAAAATTCTGTTTATTACAAAAAATTATTGCATTTATTACACCAATATTATAGAAATCGTTCACTGATTTCACAACAGTTCTTTTTAAATCCGCCATATTCTATACATTGCAATCAAACACACAAATATAATTTTTACTCATACACTTGTAATATATTTTAATATCTATCCAAATTTGTGAATATTATGATAGTATTTATGACTATTATAATAGTATTGTGAATATTATTGTAACATTTCAGTGTCTTAATTTAGATAAAAAGGGAAATTAAGCGGAGAAAAGTATCGAAAGGAATATCATTAAAAGTTTAAGTTTAATTTATTCTACCACTTTTGCCTCCAGCTAAAACAATCAATCCTTTTCTCGTATTCTTTAAAGTTCATAATCTATCTGCAAAAGTATTCCACTTTCAAGTTGAAAAAGAGATGTTTAATCTTTGTAGTTATTCCAAGAAGAAAAAAGTCAAATCTTGTTAGAAAGCATTTTATTGCAAACAAGGCAAGCTATTTTAAATGTTATATATTTTTTCGTGGTTCACTTTTTCATAGGAGGTCAGGTAACTCTATTTGTTTGAAGATTTTTCGCGGTAATTACACTGTTTTAAAGGCTATTTAATGCGTTCGTGGAAAATACATTTAAGTTACTCTGGTTCATTTTGGATTCTGATGGTCTTCCCATCTCTTTTTTTCCCTTTCCTTATTAGAAAACTAAACTCGTTCATCGTAGTTAAACTTAGCTGGTCGCAGAGTGTAGGACTTTTTATTCGTAAATTTATGAATACACTTGTAGGAATTTATCTTATTATCCTAAGGCAAACTAATGCCTCAGTATAACAAACGTGTTCAACGTGATTTAAGAGAAATTGGAAACTATGAAAAGTGACTTACCGATCTCATGATTTAGAGCGTTATGTTCTCAAAGTGATTTTCCCGATGGCCCTTCAAGAGTTCCATAAGCAATTTTAAAAGCAATGCCGGAATTTTTGAGTTGATTTGTAAATTCTATAGTTTTTCCTTTTGCCAACCTCTTTGATAGGGTTAACTAATCACAACTAATATCTTGAAACAGGGTTCCAACGCAACCTGTTCCAGGTACTCCAGGTTGTGCTGGAACCCTATCTTACAACAGGGTTTCAACGCAACCTGGAGAATCTTTAATTGTTAGGGAACTTGAAATCGTCCCTAAAGGTTAGGAAAAAGTCAGGGAACAACAAAATTTTTTAGTAAAAACTGGAAAGGCCAAGGAAAACTTTTTAGACTTCTATTTTGCGTAGCTAAATATCCCACCAACGTGAAGTCATTTTCCCCGCAACCGAAATTTAGTTGAAAGTTTTCAGACTGGTCGGGGAATTTTGCTTGGAAAAGTATGGGATTTTGATGAAGAGGTCAGGGGAAAAAAAACCAGGAAAATCAGGAAATTTTTCCTCTAATGTAAGTGGAAACCCTGTTACAACAATAAGAAACAATGAGACGTTGTGTGTTAGTGGATCTTGTTACAACAATAAAAACAATGAGACGTTGTGTGTTAGTGAATCTTGTTACAACAATAAGAAACATTGAGACGTCGTGTGTTAGTGAATCTTGTTACAACAATAAAAAACAGGAAATATTATGCGGCAGTAAATCCTGTTATAGCAATAAAAAACAGGAAACGTTATGTCACAGTGAACTCCATTACAACAATGAAAACAGGAAACGTTACGTCAGAGTGAATCCTGTTACAACAATAAAAAACAGGAAAAGTTATATGACAGTGAACCCTATTATAGTAATAAAAAACAGGAAACGTTACGTCACAGTGAATCCTGTTACAATAAAAACAGGAAAAGTTTTATGCCAGTGAATCTTGTTACAGGAATAAAACTAGGAAATGTTATACGACAGTGAACCTTGTTACAACAATAAAAACCAGAAAACTTTATGTGACAGTGAATCCTCTTACAAAAATAAAAAAAACAGATGTTATATGACAGTGAACCTTGTTACAGCAATAAAAAAAAGAAACGTGATGTAAGAGTGAATCCTGTTACAACAATAAAAAACAGGAAACATTATGTGACAGTGAATCCTGTTACAACAATAAAAAACAGGAGACGTTATGTGTTAGTGAATCGTGTTACAACAATAAAAAACAGGAAATGTTATATGACAGTGAACTCTGTTACAGCAATAAAAAACAGGAAATGTTACGCGACAGTTAACCTTGTTACAACAATAAAAAACAAAAAAAATGTTATGTAACAATGAACCCTGTTACATTAAGAAAAAGGGGAAACATTATGTGAGATTGAACCCTGTTACAACAGTAAAAAAACAGGAAATGTTATGTGATAGTGAACCATTCGAAAGACGGGAAACGGAGCAGAACAAAGTGGGAAGACTGACCAAGACAAAATCGAACTTCCTTCGATATAACCAAAACTTAGTGAAATTTGTGAAAGTAGAAGCCAGATCCACTGCCCCATTAATACTTTCCTCTAGTAAATATTTTAAGATTTATTTAAAAACTTTCTTATCTCTGTATCACATTTTTTAGGTATTACCTTTCTTTTATTACTGATTCGTTGTCATTCTTATGTTCAAGCAATGATAAATAGTAGTCTTTCATAGTTCTTTTTACCTATAAAGGGTTAAACACTGGCAAAATAGCAAACGATGAAGATCACCTAAGCTTTCGGACACGTCAACAGCAGTTCGTTATCAGGAGTAATGTCGATGTTGTTTCTCTGCTTCTTTCTATTTTTGAAACTTCTGGAAAATTTGTTCTTAAATTTCTTTCCTGGAACATCCTATTTTATTTCTTTCAGGTTTTCTTTAAATAATGTTTATAGAAAACCTGAAAGATAGTTTCTGTAGCTAAGCATGTGGTGAGTAGAGAGTCGTGTCTGATAGAAATTCTGAAAATAACTGATTTATAGTTTTAAAATTTGGTTTCGATTCTTAAAAGATGTACTAAATCACATCATTCGAGCTTAACATTCAATGCAGTAATACCTATCATGTTTCTGATTTTATTTTCTTCTTGTTCATGGGTGTTGTTTCCACTTCCTCCTCCTCCTCCACATTATTATTATTAGTAGTATTCTTCTTCTTCTTCTTCGTCGTCGTCATCGTCACAGTCCCTGAAGCTCCTTAACGATCGTCGCCCATTCCTCTCTATTCAAGACGTTTCTTTGCCATTCGCGCACCCCAATTCTTCGAAGCTGTTCTTCCATTAACTCACATACTCATGTAGCTTTACTATGGAAAACAGCATTATATAATTATACCTATAGTGTCACTTCCAATTCACTTCCGAAGCAAACCTGTGTTTGGAAGCAACATTTGTTACCTTTAAGTATAGATAATTTTTCATGGCTTTGCGGCGTGACAGTGGTAACGCTTTCGCCTAACATGCTGTTGTTCCGAATTCGACCCCCAAATTAGCCAAAAAAAAGGAGCATTTGCCATCTAAATTGTCACCGTAATCCGGGGGTTGGTTCCCTGGACCTTGGAAGATTCAGGTTCCTCGGAAAATTGGAGATGCCAGCGCACCATCACCCTTGCTACCCTTGGGCGCTAAAACTCAAAAGAAACAAACAATTTTTCACTTTATGCTACATAAACCCATAACAATATTTTTGAATTTCCTTTTCATCGTTCAGGTAACCCTAACCATATTATTATGGCTTTTCTACAGATTTCCCACTAGAATTTAGACGGCCATCATGTTCATCAACTAACTGACAGATCCTTATGTTCACTAACACCAGTTTGATAGAACTCACTTTTATTCAGGTCCATTTATTCAGTTTCATAGTCATTGTACACAGCTGCTCATAAAATTCAGGTAAAAGATAATAATGCAAGATATGCAAAACTAAAGTAGCGGTTGCTGCAAAACCATAATCCATATTTCATAACGTTTTCACAAGAATTTCGTTTACTATCTAAAATTATGTTTGACTTCGGTAAAAAAAAAAGAATCCTGCTCACCTTACTGAATATGTGTATATATATCATCATCATCATATTCAACCATTATCTATCCACTGCTGGATGAAGGTCTCTCCAAATGCTTTCCACACAAGTCTATCCTGAGCAATTCGCTTCCACGTCACCCCAACCTGTTTTCTTATTTCATCCACCCATCTAGTTTGAGGACGTTTTCTAGGTCTTCGGTGGTCTCTTGGAATCCAGTTCAGAATTTCTGTTGTCCATCGTTGATCAGTTCTTCTTGCAATATGCCCAGCCCATCGCCATTTCAGCCCTTTTACTTTAACAATGATGTCCTCTACTCTAGTTTGCTCTCTCACCCAAGTGTTCCTTTTTCGATCTCTCCTAGTTATTCCAAGCATGCACCTCTCCATGCTCCTTTGCGTTGTCTGTAACTTTCGTATTGCTCCAACTGTTAGACTCCATGTCTCTGATCCATAAGAGGACTGGCAATACACACTGGTTGAAGACCTTTCTTTTTAGACACAAAGGCAATTTCCCCTTCAGGATAAAACTGTTTCTTCCAAATGCACTCCAGCCAAGTTTAATACGTCTGTTGAGTTCTTTCATAATGTTGCCATCCATTGAAATCAGCTGGCCAAGGTAAATATATGAATCAGCAATTTCTAGCTCAATGTTGTCAACTTGTACTTTTGTTTTCTTTAAGAAATTATTGAACATGATCTTAGTTTTTTGTAGGTTCATCTTCAGTCCAACTTCTTTACTTCTAGTTGAGAGCTCCTGTACCATGTCTTGGAGTTCTGATGGGTTCGTTGAAAAAATAACAATGTCATCAGCAAACCGCAAATGATTTAAATATTCACCATTTATTTTTATTCCCTTGTTATTCCAATTTATCTGCTGAAAAATCATCTGTAAAGCTGAAGTAAAAAGTTTTGGAGAAATGGTATCTCCCTGCCTCACACCTTTGCCAAGTTTGATAGTTTTGGTATCTTTATGTAACCGAAATTTTGCACTTGCATTTTTATACACACGTTTCACCATGTCAATGTACACATCCTCAATGTCTGTTGATCTTAAAGAGTTGATGACTGCTGATGTTTTAATAGAGTCAAAGGCCTTCTCATAGTCAATAAATGCCACACACAATGGAAGTTCATATTCATGTGTTCTTTCAATTAATTCTCTTAATACTTGAATATGGTCCACTGTACTGAATCCACTTCGAAATCCAGCTTGTTCTCTTGGTTGAGCTGCATCTAATTTTTTCTGCAGGCGATGTGTTAGCACTTTTGTGAAGATTTTATAAATAGCAGGTAACAAGCTAATTGGTCGGTAATTTTTCAAATCCTCTTTATCACCTTTTTTATGCAAAAGAATTACTGTTGCAGAATCCCATTGGTTTGGTATGTTACCGCTGTTAAGACATTTGGTAAAGAATTTTGCAAGTATGTCTTCTACATATTCTCCAGCTTCTTTTAGGATATCTAATGTAATACCATCATCACCAGGGGCTCTTCCTTTCTTCATATTTTTTATTGCAAATGAAACTTCTTCTTTTAAGATTTTAGGAGCTGTTCCTTCGACTATCTCAGAGTCTTCGTTTAATCCACTGTTTCCCTCATACAGCTTTCTGTAGAATTCTTCAACTCTTCTAAGTATTTCTTCCCTATTTCTTGTTACAGTGCCATCCTCTCCTTTTAATGCAATGATGTGTTTCTTCCCAATAGACAAACTCCCTTTAACAACCCTAAGGCTCTTGTTGCTTTCAATGGCCTTCCTTACTAACTCACAATTGAATTTTCTTATATCTTCTTTCATGCTTTTGCGCAGAGTTTTACAAAGTTCTATGTACTCAATCCTGGAACTGGTATTTTGATTGTCCACCTTCATATCTCTTCGCCTTTTCATGAGCTGTTTCGTCTTCTCAGATAATTTGCTATTCTGCTTTTTACAGGTTACACCACCAATTTCCCCAGCAGTTTCAATTATTGTCTTAACAATGTTTTCATTTGCTTCTGAGATGTCAACTTCTTCAATAAGTCCTTCCAGTGCAGAAAAGCGATTTTTTAATTCCAACTTGAATGCCTCGGTATTTTCTTTTAATTTCTTTAAATCCACCCTCTTACTTACTTGTTTCCTAATGAGCTTCTGCCTTTCTAGTTTAGTATTTAAGTGCATTTTACATCTCACCATTCGATGATCACTTCCAGTATTAAATCTGTTCAGTACGCTGCAATCTTCAATAATTGATTTCTTGTTTGCCAGTATATAGTCAATTTCGCTGGTTCCTCCATTGGGGTGTTTCCATGTCCATTTTCTTTGCGGTTTCTTCTTAAAAAATGAATTCATGATGCTAAGATTTTCAGCTTCGGCAAATTCTATGAGTTGATCGCCACGTTCATTCCTTTCCCCGTATCCGTATTTACCAACCGATGTCTCTCCTTGTTCCTGTTGTCCAATTCTTGCATTAAAATCTCCCATGATGAGCTTGATGTGTTGTTTCCCCTTGGTATGTAGCTGTTTGATTTCTTCATAAAATTCTTCAACCTCTTCGTCGGTATGGCTTGATGTTGGTGCATATGCCTGTACTATCTGAAGTTGGTATCGCTGGGTTAGTTGAACAACGAGCCTCGCTGCTCGATCTGACGTGCTTTCGACTTCAAGAAGGTAGTCTTTAATTCTTTTGTTGATTAAGAAGCCAACACCACTTGTTCTTCCAGTTTCCGTTCCTCTATAATAAAACAAATGTCCACTTTTAAGTTCCACCAACTCTTCACCTTTTCTTCTAACTTCACTGAGTCCTACAATGTCCCATTTGATCTTGTCAAGTTCTTCTTCCAATTCTTGAAGTTTTGCTTCAGAAGCAAGGGATCGTCCATTATACGTTGCCAAGGTCAATAACAAACGGCAGCCTGGGCCATTCCAGTGATTCTTAGCACCCCCTGCTTTCATGCCACGCTGACCGCTGCCTTGATCAGGAGCACTCCAGCACCTGGAGACTAGGGGCCATGGTTTTTGGTGTGTCAACATAATGGAGGAATTAGCCATCATTTCACCACGCTGGCTAGACGGGTTGGTGAATTAGCCCTCCCCTTCCGCCTTTCTATCCGTGCAGCAAATATTAATTTGCCACATAAATAGAAAGCTCAGCCTGCACCACTTGAAGGCGGGGTAGGACACTAGGTTACTGGCCTGGCCGGTTCCACACATCGTCACATACGTTCAGCGTGTGGGTCTCCTTCCAGTTAGATACCAGCAACCCTTTTGCAGGCCATATATATATATATGAAGAATCAATAAATTTAGGCAGATCATAGCTGGTCTGAATAAGAAAGAAGAATTGGACCTGCAATGTACAAATATTCATTGGCGTTATGAGCCAATAATCATGGGTTAAAGAGTGTTTTAAGAATCCAACATTACCCATTCAATGCAGACATTATACAGGAAGACCTGTTTGTTTATAACCATCCATGTGGCAGAGATTAAAAGAAATTTTTTGTTTGAAAGAGACAAAAATAGAACTTGAAGAAGACAAGAATAAAATTGTGCTTTATATATTCCATTTGCATCATTAAAATGTGTACATATTGGGCTTTAGTTAATGATGATGTGGGTTTACTTAGTACTATAAAAGTACTATTGTTTAATTTGTTCTGAGTACATATTGTAAAATATTTTTTAATTGTTTTCAAACCTATATATATATATATGTGTGTGTATTTTTCTAAGTTATTTCCTTCTTCTTCTGAATGAAAATTAAATAAATACTAACTCATATTGAAGTCCGCTATAACATTTCATTTTTTA
>QLNU02014802.1:25919572-25939749 GCA_006491805.2 Dysdera silvatica
GAATTTTAGAACGACACTCTTCAATAATACTCCCAATTTATTTTTAATATTACCATGAGTTGATTTTTTTTCTTTGATTTAAATTTAAAATGTAATAAATGGTTAGAAATCTTTAAAACAAAACAAAATTTTTGAAATATTGTGCTGCTAGCTTATATTTTTATAGAAAAATCATCTTTTGCTTCAGTTTTTAAGTAAATGGTCGCTGAAATTTTAAAGAAAAAAAATAGATCACATCGAGTAGTAATCCCGTATTTAAAAAATAAAAAAGTTTTGTATCTCCCTTGATTCCTGGAATTGCCTTCCTTGATTGAAATTGAAAATTAGTATTTTTATAATACAGTAAAACCTCCCTCAGGCGACCATCGTCGGTTCCGTGAAAAAGAGGTCGCTCAGAGAGGTGGTCTCCGAATGGAGCTAAATTTAGAATTGGGTCTATGGAGGGGGGAAGGAAATCCATTTCCAAAAAAGGTAGTCGTTAAGGGAAACGGTCTTAAAATAGAGGTGGTCGTTAAGAAAGATATTCCTGTATGTAATTGAAAATTATTTCCGAGTTGTTTTGTCTGCATGGAAAATGTGGTTTGGCACCCGTTTTTCATGTAAAACCCGGGTATTTACCAACCCTGCATCCAAGTTATGTCTATATGCATGTATTATTTAATAACTCGCCCCGGTGGCTTTGTGTGTTGACCATTATTTGGCAATTGTGTTATCCCTGTGAAGGGTAATAATATCTTACATTATTTAATAACTCATTAAATGATTTCAATAGCTGGAAAATAGATTACTTTTAAAGACGTTTGCTCAATTACATTTCTTATATTGGAGCACCTGCAGGAAGCTTCAGGTTTTGACAATGACATCACTTTCTTTTGTAATTATTAATGGTTCTTTTGACTCACATACAACTTTAATTTCTCCAAAAATACGCCAATTCTTTTTGACGGGAATTATTTCGATCTTGGAACCCAGCCACACGTCACTTGTTCAGCCAATCAGATTGCTTAAATCGGTCCTAATGCTAAAAGTGTTATGGAAATTCAAATCTCGCCGCCCGACCGCACAGCTTGGCAAAGGTTGCCAAACTTTCCTCAAGTATTAAAATCTAAGCGACAGAAAAAAATACAGCGCTAAAGTGCTAATTGTGCATGTGTTAAAGTATTGCAATGGTGTGCGATAGGAATTTTTCAGAACTATGTTATAAACGTGGACGTTATGCTATATTTTCACATAAAAACGTCTTAATTGTTTATTTTTCTCATCGGAACGAGGAATTTCGTTAACAATTAAAAATTTTATTACCAATTTGAGTCAAATTTATATAATAGTGAATTAAATTGTGGGAGTTTTTAATAGAAATAAATTCACAAATATAATAATATAATATCGGTGAGGTTGCTTCTTTCTGTGGGCGTGAGCCCGAATACACCCTAGCACACCCGAAATATTCCTCCCTGATTTATATATATAAGATTTTTAATTAAGAATTAACAATTTATATGAAAGTTTTTACATTATATATCATCATCATCATATTCAACCATTATCTATCCACTGCTGGATGAAAGTCTCTCCAAATGCTTTCCACACAAGTCTATCCTGGGCAATTCGTTTCCACGTCACCCCAACTTCTTTTCTTATTTCATCCACCCATCTAGTTTGAGGACGTTTTCTAGGTCTTCGGTGGTCTCTTGGAATCCAGTTCAGAATTTCTGTTGTCCATCGTTGATCAGTTCTTCTTGCAATATGCCTAGCCCATCGCCATTTCAGCCCTTCTACTTTAACAATGATGTCCTCTACTCTAGTTTGCTCTCTCACCCAAGTGTTTCTTTTTCGATCTCTCCTAGTTATTCCAAGCATGCACCTCTCCATGCTCCTTTGCGTTGTCTGTAACTTTCGTATTGCTCCAACTGTTAGACTCCATGTCTCTGATCCATAAGAGAGGACTGGCAATACACACTGGTTGAAGACCTTTCTTTTTAGACACAAAGGCAATTTCCCCTTCAGGATAAAACTGTTTTTTCCAAATGACCTCCAGCCAAGTTTAATACGTCTGTTGAGTTCTTTCATAATGTTGCCATCCATTGAAATCAGCTGGCCAAGGTAAATATATGAATCAGCAATTTCTAGCTCAATGTTGTCAACTTGTACTTTTGTTTCCTCTACGAAATTATTGAACATGATTTTAGTTTTTTGTAGGTTCATCTTGAGTCCAACTTCTTTACTTCTAGTTGAGAGCTCCTGTACCATGTCTTGGAGTTCTAATGGGTTCGTTGAAAAAATAACAATGTCATCAGCAAACCGCAAATGATTTAAGTATTCACCATTTATTTTTATTCCCTTGTTATTCCAATTTATCTGCTGAAAAATCATCTGTAAAGCTGAAGTAAAAAGTTTTGGAGAAATGGTATCTCCCTGCCTCACACCTTTGCCAAGTTTGATAGTTTTGGTATCTTTATGTAACCGAAATTTTGCACTTGCATTTTTATACACACGTTTCAATATGTCAATGTACACATCCTCAACGTCTGTTGATCTTAAAGAGTTGATGACTGCTGATGTTTTAATAGAGTCAAAGGCCTTCTCATAGTCAATAAATGCAACACACAATGGAAGTTCATATTCATGTGTTCTTTCAATTAATTCTCTTAATACTTGAATATGGTCCACTGTACTGAATCCACTTCGAAATCCAGCTTGTTCTCTTGGTTGAGCTGCATCTAATTTTTTCTGCAGGCGATGTGTTAGCACTTTTGTGAAGATTTTATAAATAGCAGGTAACAAGCTAATTGGTCGGTAATTTTTTAAATCCTCTTTATCACCTTTTTTATGCAAAAGAATTACTGTTGCAGAATCCCATTGGTTTGGTATGTTACCGCTGTTAAGACATTTGGTAAAGAATTTTGCAAGTATGTCTTCTACATATTCTCCAGCTTCTTTTAGGATATCTAATGTAATACCATCATCACCAGGGGCTCTTCCTTTCTTCATATTTTTTATTGCAAATGAAACTTCTTCTTTTAAGATTTTAGGAGCTGTTCCTTCGACTATTTCAGTGTCTTCGTTTAATTCACTGTTACTTTCGTATAGTTTTTTGTAGAATTCTTCAACTCTTCTAAGTATTTCTTCCCTATTTCTTGTTACGGTGCCATCCTCTCCTTTTAATGCAATGATGTGTTTCTTCCCAACAGATAAACTTCCTTTAACAACCCTAAGGCTCTTGTTATTTTCAATGGCTTCCTTTACTAGCTCACAGTTGAATTTTCTTATGTCTTCTTTCATGCTTTTGCGCAGAGTTTTACAAAGTTCTATGTACTCAATCCTGGAACTGGTATTTTGATTGTCCACCTTCATATCTCTTCGCCTTTTCATGAGCTGTTTCGTCTTCTCAGATAATTTGCTATTGTGCTTTTTACAGGTTACACCACCAATTTCCCCAGCAGTTTCAACTATTGTCTTAACAATGTTTTCATTTGCTTCTGAGATATCACTTTCATCAATAAGTCCTTCCAGTGCAGAAAAGCGATTTTTTAATTCCAACTTGAATGCCTCGGTATTTACTTTCAGTTTCATTAGATCCACCCTCTTACTTACTTGTTTCCTAATGAGCTTCTGTCGTTCTAATTTAGTATTTAAGTGCACTTTACATCTCACCATTCGATGA
Organism: Dysdera silvatica; assembly: GCA_006491805.2. NCBI lineage: Eukaryota > Metazoa > Arthropoda > Arachnida > Araneae > Dysderidae > Dysdera > Dysdera silvatica. The sequence continues at coordinate 25,923,237 of QLNU02014802.1, forward strand.
TCACTTCCAGTATTAAATCTGTTCAGTACACTGCAATCTTCAATAATTGATTTCTTGTTTGCCAGGATATAGTCAATTTCACTAGTTCCCCCATTTGGGTGTTTCCATGTCCATTTTCTTTGCGGTTTCTTCTTAAAAAATGAATTCATGATGCTAAGGTTTTCAGCTTCTGCAAATTCGATGAGTTGATCGCCACGTTCATTCCTTTCCCCATATCCGTATTTACCAACCGATGTCTCTCCTTGTTCCTGTTGTCCAATTCTTGCATTGAAATCCCCCATGATGAGCTTGATATGTTGTTTCCCTTTGGTGTGTAACTCTTTGATTTCTTCATAAAATTCTTCAACCTCTTCGTCGGTATGGCTTGATGTTGGTGCATATACCTGTACTATTTGAAGTTGGTATCGCTGGGTTAGTTGAACAACAAGCCTCGCTGCTCGATCTGATGTACTTTCAACTTCCAGAAGACAGTCTTTAATTCTTTTGTTGATTAAGAAGCCAACACCACTTGTTCTTCCAGTTTCCGTTCCTCTATAGTAAAACAAATGTCCGCTTTTCAGTTCCACCAACTCTTCACCTTTTCTTCTAATTTCACTGAGTCCTACAATGTCCCATTTGATCTTGTCTAGTTCCTCTTCCAATTCCTGAAGTTTTGCTTCAGAAGCAAGGGATCGTCCATTAAACGTAGCCAAGGTCAATAACAAACGGCAGCCTGGGCCATTCCAGTGATTCTTAGCACCCCCTGCTTTCATGCCACACTGACCGCTGCCTTGATCAGGAGCACTCCAGCACCTGGAGACTAGGGGCCATGGTTTCTGGTGTGTCAACATAATGGAGGAATTAGCCATAATTTCACCACGCTGGCTAGACGGGTTGGTGAATTAGCCCTCCCCTTCCGCCTTTCTATCCGTGTAGCAAATATTAATTTGCCACATAAATAGAAAGCTCAGCCTGCACCACTTGAAGGCGGGGTAGGACACTAGGTTACTGGCCTGGCCGGTTCCACACATCGTCACATACGTTCAGTGTGTGGGTGTCTTCTTCCAGTTAGATACCAGCAACCTTTTTAGAGGCCATATGATGATTTATATATATATGCATATATCATCATCATCATCATCATCAACCAGTTTTCATCCACTGCATGCTGGAGGTCTCTCTGTTGTCACACATACTCGTAGTACGGTGGAAGAAATACAGAAGAAGCGGCCTTACGCTCAGCACGTCGGCTAGACGGATTGGCAAGCTGGACCTACAGTTTAACGAAGAATCCGAACTTCGGTCACCACAGCCAAAGTTCCGCGTTAGGCCGGGACTCCTTGTGGGCATACTTCCTTCTATTTCTAGCGACGGCCGCTCGATGTTAAAGAAGCAGTGGCGCTCGGCAAGTGCCTGTATTCTTGACAGAGGAAGACGGTATATTTAAATATATACGCCCGCAAGAATCATCGATTAATACTTTTATTCAAGATGTACCATGGTCTTACATCTCCTTTTACTAATCCAATACTTTCCTCTGCCCCTTATACTTCGTCTTGACCATTTCCTCAAACTATTGCCTATACATGCAAGATCTGATAACTCACAAATTTTGCTTTTCTCCCAAAACCATCGAAGACTGGATCTCTCTCAATTCTGAAATAATATGTTCCTCATCGTTAATTTTTTTTCACCCAGAGATTATCAAGCGTTTAATTCACATCGTTCTGAATGTGTTTTTGAGTATTATTTTTATGTTCTTGTTTTATTGCCTGGTCAAACTAGTTGTTCATATCTCCCTTCAGCTTAGGCCTAGCAGACCACTGCGGTATTTTGTAATAAATAAATAGCCGTCCCTTTTTGTAAAAGTGTTATTTTTGGTTCAATAGAATCATCGTAGGTGAAGGAATTTCGCATTAATGAAATGTTTGAAACCGCTTGTAACTTAGCAATTGCGTTACTTAAAATGATCCGAACGAAACGATAGAAAGCGATATTACAATGTTCAAAATTTCAATTACATAAACCTAAGTCGTAAGTTTTAAGCATTAGAACCTTCCTTTATTATCGTAGCCGGAAAGACGAGTCTGAAAAGGAAATTAATTTCCGCCATTACGATTTTTATTGCAAAGCCCAACATAAATTCCCATTCACGGAACGGTTGAAGATAGCTTTATATATTAAATGGAGCGAAATTCGAAGTGTTCCATTTTTTCTCATTACCATTGCATAGAACGTAAATTAAATGAAAAAATATTAGGGGGACTAGAGCTTCTTGGATCGCGAGTTAAACGTAACATATTTATTTACCTTTTTTGCTTTTTGAATTTTTTTTCTTAGAATTTCTAAATTAAAATTAAAATTTCGCTCTTTTATTTCATAAAGGCAAGTATTTTGATGACAGATTTGGAAATAAAACAAAGTAAATTTGAATTTGCCTCAGGTATTTTTGACTGGTTCTAATGAATTTCAAAATGTTAGAATATATATATATATATATTCCATTATGTATATTTATTTTGAAAAAGCTCATTGTATTATTTTGAGATTCGGACATAAATATAAAACATTGATGCGGATACCACAAATACAACAATTCTGAATACTTGTATTAATTTATAAAATCTGTTTACATTTAAATATTTTTAAAATAAATTTTAACGTGTTTAAAAATCTGCATTCGTGCGAGTTTTAGTTCGCAATAAATCGTAATCAAATAATCGAAATCGCTTCTTTAAATATATTGATAGCCGTTCTTTATTTGATATTTACTATGAAAATCTAACAGTTTCTGAAATAAATCTGCAAATTTATTCAAGGTATTTTAGATAAAAATTATTTAGATCCACGTTTGTTATTTTAGTCCCATAATTTGTGTTGAAATGTTCATTTTCTCTTCGCAGTCTTAATTTCATGCTTTCATCGATTTTCCTTTGTGTTTCGGAAATACTAGTTTTATTAAAGAGGCTGCCTTCAAATTTTAATTAAAATTTTAATTTCCAATAAGGATATAAGTTAGCTTAATTTCTAATCGTGATCAAACGTTGAAGAATTTTGAGTTAACTTTATGAGGTTTTTATTGTACTTCGAAAAGAATTGTCCGCCAAACCGTTACATATCAACAACGAAAACTAAAGCTAAAATAAAAACAAGTGAATGATATTTTGCTACACTTATGTTAAGTTTTTAGTATTTCTCTGCTTCCCGTCATCATATTAAATTTTATTTTAAATATCAATCGTAGCCCATTGTAAGTCTAAAATTATTAATGATTTATATCATCCGATGCCATTATAAAACAGAAAATAGGCATTTCCGTGAATATATTTTATTACAATAAGCAAAGACGCACCCTGAAACTGTTATTTTACATACTTCGGAATTTTTGATAAGCTCCCAAGTGGTACAGTTGTCGGCTTCGGACTTCCTGAGTTCGCGTTTCACTACAAATTAAGTTTAGTCGTATGTATGGGTGCCGTACAGTGAGGTCAGTTGCCCGTATGGTGTCCGCGTGAAAACACTACTTGCAACGTATAATCTGTAGCTGGCAGTAAATACTCCCATACACCAATACTGTTAAGAAAACTATACTGATGTCTAGCAATACAGTTTTCTTAACCATATTGGTGTCTGGCAATATAGTTTTCTTAACGATATTGGTGTCTGGCAATATAGTTTTCTTAACCATATTGGTGTCTGGCAATATAGTTTTCTTAACGATATTGGTGTCTGGCAATATAGTTTTCTTAACCATATTGGTGTCTGGCAATATAGTTTTCTTAACCACATTGGTGTCTGGCAATATAGTTTTCTTAACGATATTGGTGTCTGGCAATATAGTTTTCTTAACCATATTGGTGTCTGGCAATATGGTTAAGAAAACTATCAATAGTGGGCGCATGGACAAAATTTTTAAAGCGGATTTTTTTTAAGAATATATTTCCGACCATTTCTTTTGACGCAAATAAAATATTTATATAATAGTTATCCCATAAATATGCATTTTAAACTATATGCATAGCTATCAAATGCGTATGTAATGAATATTTTTATATTTATCGCAATACCTGTGAATATGACTAAGTTTCGATAAGTTAGAGAGAGTTCATTTATCTTTTATTTATTTGTGTTACCCATTATTGATTAATTTTCTCATGAAATAGAGATAAAGAATGCACCTTTGTTTAATGGGAATGCATTTGTTGTAAATCATGCAGATAATATATTAAAATATAAATTATCACAAACTTCGTTATGCCTGCACAATAGCATCATTAATTAACAAAATGAAACTTTAATTAAATTACGGAGAAGTTTTGCATGTTTGACTATTCCCTAGCTATTAGGAAATACCATTTTAGTGATTGTTAAGAAATGACTAATTTATCGGTGTGTCATTAAACGGAGGATTATTGATTATTGAAGTTATTTAATATATTGATCATACAAAAATTATAATAGTTTGCAGCGAAGTATCTTACAAGTACTTGAGGATCTTAGAACTGCATGAAGTTCTTCAAAATAATATGAAATTTATCATATGCTCAGAATATATGAAACACGTACGAAAAATCTTAAACCAAAATTGAATGACGGAAACACCATTAGAGCCATAAAACAGCTGGACCATAACGGTAATAAGATACATGTTAGGGATTATTGATTGAACAATAAAGAATTTCGCTAATTTAGCGCAAAAACAAACAGATGGTCATAAACCATGCTTTACACCCACGAAGAGACATAGATTGTAATTACCGAGGAAAGGAGGAGGCCTCTTACAAATTAAACAAACTGTCGAAGAGAGAAAAGGGAGCCCTGAATTAATATTTAAATAGAAGTACTGAAAAGCTCCTAAAGAAAATGTGGCTTCACGAAATCTAAAAAAAGTACCAGGGTCAAGAAATTGTTTCAATCTAAAAGGACTTTAAAAACGCTGCCCAGATTGGGAAAACAAATCGTTACATGGGCAGTATTTGAAAGAAATTGAAGAAAATTATCGACAGAAAGAGTAACTCCCAATGGTTTCAATTGGAAACTTTGAAGAAAAGAAACTGAAAGCCTGATCAGTATGGCATAAGAACAGGCACTTCAAGCAAACACGATGGCATCGAAATACAAAAGCAAAACAAATAGAGTAAAGGCGGGATGTGTAAGAGAGACTGTCGGTTACCTTGATCAGTGGCTGCACCAAAATAATGCAATCAGACTGCAGAGAAAGGTATGGCATAGTGACAATTCTGATTTACAGGAATATTTTCAAAAATTATAAGACGACGGTAATTAATAACTACGGGAAATATGAAGCAAAAACAGTGAAAGAAAACAATCAAATAAGAATCATCTGGGACTTCTGGCGTCAAGCAGACAGATATTTAGAGGATAATGAACCAGATATAATACTGGTGAAGGAAAAACAAGTGCTTATCATTGACAGCGCAATACCGGGGGACAACAGGGATTAAAGGAAAGGAATTCGAAAATCATTAAGTGTAGTAATCCTGCGACAGAACTTAATAGACTCTGGAAAAAACAAATAACAGTCATCCCGATTGTGATAGGTGCACTGGGGGCCATCACACCTAATTTAAAGAACTTCCAAGAAAAACTGGACATTATGGACAGAACTACAGTAGATTTACAAAAAAATAGTCCTACAGGTCACAGCTCACATATTAAGACGGTAGATGGAGTGTTTTCAGGTGCCTGGATGAGATTTAAACTGAACCAAGAACTCCAGATCAAGAAGATAGTGATTATCTCCTTGATGCTGTGGAGTATAACAATATATAGAGAAAATAATAATCTAAGACGCCGTGGTTAAAGCCATAAAATTATTGAAAATTAATAAACTAATTATAATAGAATACAAAGTACCAGAAACGAAATTATGGTATGTACGGTTAAGTGCTCATAAAATAGTAAATGAAATAAGTTAGTTGAGCTTTCTGAACTGCTGCAGTCGTCCTTCATCAAGAGTAATATCTCAAGTGTCATTATATATACAATGTGTCAGTGAAAATGCAACACCAAGAAGAAATGTGCAGAAAGTGATGAAAATCGGCAAACAGAAAGAGACAGCAATGAGTGGTAAGTGATGTTTATTGCAACATGATACACCTATACACTGAGTGGAAACACCATCTGATCAATAGGTTGTAGAACCACAGCGGGCGGCGATACAGACAAAATGAGCATGCAGATAGTGTTCTGAGAGATGGCTGCCCATTCCTTGTCAACTATTTGCCGAAGTTCCTCTCCTGAACGCGGCGGTGGCAGCGCATGGAAGCGACGCCCAATCATGTGCCACACGTATTCGATTGGTAAGAGACCAGTGAAGACTGTGGTGGCCAAAGAAGCACCTTAGACCTTGCAAGACATGTTGGCTGATGCGTGGTGTGTGCGGTCTGCCGTTATTCTGCTGGTAAATGGCATTGAGGACTCCCTGAAAGAAGGGTAGTGTCACCGGCCGCAGCATGCCATCCACGTCTCGTTGGGTCGTCATAGTGCTGTCAATACGGACCAAAGATGACCTTCTATCGTAGGCGATTGGGCCCCAACCCATGATGCCATGTTGTCGCGCGGTGTGCTGTTTTACAGATGTAGGCATACTGGACCTATCACTACATTGGCGCCAGACTCGTACACGGCAACTACCGTTGCTCAAACAGAGGTGTGACTAGTCTAATAAATGACTCTGTGCCATTCTGCCGTCCACGCGGCTTTATCCTGACACCATTGCAAACCGAAGCGTCTGTGCTGTTGGGTCAGTGGCAGCCTACTTAACAGACGCCATAAGTGCAAGCCGTAGGCGACCAATTCACGGATAATGATCGATATGGGATATATATAGGCATTAAACGTGTCCTACAATATGCTGAAAAGTGCGACGGAAGTGTCCTGTGGAACCGTCAACACTTTCCAGCGGATGCGGTGATCCACGCAAGCTGACGTCGCTCTGACCGCACGAGCACCCTTTCAACGTGTCACTTTCTCTTATTCCAACCATCTTCGCCACAGCCAGTGCACCATGGAAGCGTGTAGGTGTCTGTCTGCTGCGATTTGACGTATGGGAAAACCTGCCCTTCTGAGTCTTATCACCATTCTCCTCATGAAACCATCTGTCTGCTGGAACTGTCTAGGTTAGCAACGGCCTGACATTCTCTGCTACTACAGGTTTTCTCTGAAGTGAAACAAAACAAAATTGCAAAATGATTTACTAACTTGATTTTACTTGGCACAACTATTGCCGATTCTGCAGGTTCCTTCCCTTATATCGCACTCAACGTGCACGGGACAGCTGCGCATTTGATATCATTTGCATAGCCCAGTGAGCTGTGGCTTTCGAAAGATGAAGTGATCTATTTTATTTGCCATTTAACCAATGTTTGACGTTTCCCATGTCAATAAATTAATTTTCAAAATGATGATATTTCTAGCTAATCAGATACAAGGGAATGTAATTTTATTAAATAGAAAAGAGGTGTTTAAAAAGGTAATAGCATTTTCAGGTAACTGAAATTTAATCAAAATAAGTTCATACGTAAGAAATATCACACCATCAAATAGAGTAAACAAAGGCTATTTCCTGTAAATGCTTCCTTTTACTGGAATTGAACTATAAACTTGATGTGCACCTTTCACAACGAACTGTTGTTATTCAGTTTATATAATCTTCTGCTGTTCAATTCTACAGCGAATAGTGGAAGAGACCTAACACAAGCCACCAATTTTTTACTGCAAATTGAGAGTGCTTAGGGTTTACGAGTTACTTTCACGTGTCAGCTATTTTTCGGTTTGTATAGCTGCTATTTTAGCAATTTTTGGGAGTATGAATAGAATGCAATGGTGTTTTATGTACTGATTAGATATTAACGCGAAAAATAAAATTTTGTGTGCACTTTAAAATAATGAAAATATCAATATCTGTATTTTTTTAAAAATTTAACAATCTCTTAATATACGCCTGCGGAAACCTAGCTAGACAAATAGCACATATTTTCTTAATTATTGAAATAAATACATATCATGTAATTTTCTCATACATTGATCTTTTGGAAATTTTTAAAACACATATTTGCTTAAATACTAAATTTAAATCTGACTCTCAGATTTAATTTTCTTTCATCTTTTTGATAGTGTTTACTAAAACATATATGCCTTGCTGCATATACTGCCTTGCGCAGTGTGGTAACTCATAAAGATCGCACTGCTCACTGTAGTCCGGGGTTTGGTTCCCTAGGCCTTAAGAGGTTCGGATTCCTCGGAAAACAGTAGGTCCCGGCGCAGCATGACCACTGTAGTCTTTGAGCCGTAAAATTACTAGACTAAAATATATTTTTGGTGGGTAATTTTTCGAGAAAAGAAAATTAACGATATACGCAAGCTGAACAGGAACCGTAGATTTTCAGAGCTGAACAGGAACCCTAGATTATCAAGTTAAGTCTGAATGCGCGGCAAAATTTTCCGGGCAGTTACAGTATAACCTGTTTATCTCAAAAATCTGCATATCTGAAAAATTACGTATTTCTCTGTACCGTCAGTTTTAGTTTCATACGCCTTTGATGCTCCTTTCTAATAGTTTCTTTCTCCCAAAAACTTTTTATGTCGAACGGTGGACTAAGGTGTCAATTATGAATGCGTAGGCGGTTGAGAAACATCCTTTTCATGGCAACAGTTGCGACTTCCCGTATGTGATAAAACAGGAACTTAACAGGTGCAGATCGCTACTTTCTCAGTAGTCCACAAAGTGCGTTGGAGGGACGTAGCAGACGATAACCAAAAGTAATCAGTTCAATCCTTTTTACAGGGAAATTAAATATATATTAATTATTATTAAACTAGTGATCGGAAACTATTAATAGACTATTTTAGTTGTAGACCAAAAGTGTGTTATTTACATTTTTACTTCTAATTAAGCGTAATAATAAAATACTTTGAATTAAACTTGAATGCAGGGACATACTCTCTATCTCAAATTTTCTCCTTATTCGTGCTTGAATCGTGATAGACAAGTACTACTGTAACAGCTAAAATTAGATTCTATAGAATAGGACGTATTTTTGGTTGATACCTATTTAAAATGGGATAGTCCTACTTAAATCATTGTCTCTATTAATTCTTCTAATTGTCTATTCTTCCTATCACCTATTCTTCTATTGTAAGATATTATTACCCTTCACAGGGATAACACAAGTGCCAAATAATGGTCAACACAGAAAAGCCTCCGGGGCGAGTCTTCTGTGTTTGTTTTTTTTTGGTGGGTAAAAATTATACTTGAAATTTTTGACACCCACGTTTATTAGCTCATATTGGAGCTCTTTTTCTCCCAAAACAAAAGCTCTGGTATGAGCTATGAAACGTGGGTGTCGGAATTTTCGTGTATAATTATTCCCCACGAAAAACACACAAAAAACTCGTCCCAGAGGCTTTACCGTGTACTCTTTATCTACGGAGAAAGAGAAGTTGTTCTTTTCCTTTTTCGTCTAGCGGTCCAAGACACTCCGGGCTAAACGGAGGGACCCTGGTTCGAATCCAGGATGGGGAAAGCGTCTCTTTTTCTCCAAAAACGAAAGCTCTATTATGAGATCATAAATGCAGGTATCGGAAGTTTCACGTATATTCTGCTATTCTTCCTATTGCCTATTCTTCCTATTGTCTATTTTTCTAGTCTTCCTAGTATCTATTCTTCTATTCTTCCTATTGTCTATTTTTCTAGTCTTCCTAGTATCTATTCTTCTATTCTTTCTATTGCCTATTCCTCCTATTGTCTATTTTTCTAGTCTTCCTAGTGTCTATTCTTCTATTCTTCCTATTGCCTATTCTTCCTATTGTCTATTTTTCTAGTTTTCCCAGTGTATATTCTTCCTATTGCCTATTCTTCCTATTGTCTATTTTTCTAGTCTTCCTAGTATCTATTCTTCTATTCTTCATATTGTCTATTTTTCTAGTCTTCCTAGTATCTATTCTTCTATTCTTTCTATTGCCTATTCTTCCTATTGTCTATTTTTCTAGTCTTCCTAGTGTCTATTCTTCTATTCGTCCTATTGCCTATTCTTCCTCCTGTCTATTTTTCTAGTCTACCTAGTGTCTATTCTTCCTATCGCTTATTCTTATATTGTATATATATTAATTCTTCTGCACACCATTCTTTCATTATTTAAGAAGATTCCCTTAGTAAATATATTTCCTTAAGGGCAGAGGTATTTTTATGAGCATATTTTGATTATTTCTTTCACCGCAAACTAAAATCTGTCTCGAATCCTGAAACCTTAGAATTATTCCCAAAACCTGAAATTTTTTAATGGGTGTGACCTTTTCACACCTTCAACTCTTTTACTTAACTATTGGAAATTTCCTTTTACCGAAAAAGTTTCTTTTCTCACGATTTTGAGATAAAGAAATTTATGCTAAGTAAATAACACGTATGAGGAGCAAAATGAATGGTTTTGCTTCACCGTGCTTATGGCTTTGCGAAAATTTTGGCTCGTGTGTTTTCCTAAGAGTAGCGAAATTCGAAATATTCATCTTTTTTTTATTTTCTAACGACCACAAGAAACAGAAATATGTAGAAAATCAAAAGAAGAGACTAATCCTTTGAAATATTATTCCGTTATCGAAAATTGATCCTTTAAATATTTTTCTGGAATATATACTGTTTGTTTGCGTATAAACGTATATTTGTATGCAATGTTATACTTATTGCATGCATGTTCATTCAAGAATGTGCATGTGTGCATATAGATATATGTATTACATAACATTTAGCAACAAACAACTGAAAGATTTCGCAGAATTGCATATTTAACACTGCCTATGAGCTGTATGCTTATTGCATGCATGTTCATTCAAACATGTACATATATGCATATAAATATATTTATTACATTAAATTTTAACAACAAATGACTAAAAGATTTCGTAGAATTGCATAATTCACACTGCCTGTGAATGGTTTATCTATAACAAGAATGAATTTCAGCATTTTAAGTAATTTTGCTTAACAATATTGGGGCTTGAAAGTTTCTTAGCTCCGAAAACTCTCATATAAGTAGGGACAGGTGAAATAGATATATCTTACTTATACAATCCATTTAAAATGAGATTCTATATCTTACTATATTTAGTGAGATAATAAAACGAAATCCCCATGCGATTCGATGTTGGAGAATAAAAAACATCGCAAATAATACCGCGATTTTTAGCACTTAACTCGGGGAAAATGGGCTTTGTTGAAGGAAGTAAAGAAAATGATTACAGTAAGGCCCGCGAACGTTGCCAGTTTCGAAAAAGCTTCTCTTTACAAAGATTTGGAAAGATTTTAGAAGAGAAATGGTTCTGGCAACTCGGGAAAAAAGGTCCTAGGGTTCGCTATTGTTCAGGAAGAATTTTCCAGGCACCTTTTGTTGCACAAGCAGGTACGAAATGGATATTGCTTGTAGGTTCGGAATCATGTTAGGATTCAAAATCCATAGCCATAAATTGCGCCTTCAAGGCCAGAACCGTTCTTTTCAATTCTACAGCTGAAGATTTTGCATCACTGAAAGTAATATCTCGATTTGCAGAATACACTGCGTAGGAAAAGAATTCCAATACCGAGCTCGAAATAATAATACCATTGTATTTAGAAGTTGAAAGCAGCATATAATCATCATAACTCTGGCAATAATTACTTCAGTTGGCATTCTATGCACGCTTGCCACAACAGGTTGACGAGCCTTTGAAGCAGGGTTTCCCAACTCAATTTAAGCCGTGGACCACTTTTCCACTTCAGTTTACGCGCAGACCACTTCAAAAAATTCTCAAGAGTTCAATGGCGGATTTAAGAGCGGGGGGGCGACAGCAACCCCCTTGAATGAAAATTTAACATTGAAAAGATGCAAGGTAAAGGTCCAATGAGGTATCATTTTCAAAACTCAAGTCATTAATCGCCCCCCTGAATGACCTTTAAATCCGTCCCTACACGAGTTGACTGCAAGACCTTAATAAAAGAGGGAGCCAGTTTTATTTAATATTAATATTTAATAACAATGTTTATAAGTATTGTTTTTTCAATATTTTGTTTTAACTAATGACTCGTCTCACGGACCATTTGGGACTCCTTCGCGGACCACTAGTTATCCACGGACTACCGGTTGGGAACCACTGCTGTAAAGGAAGATTCCTTCATTCCTCCCATGGAGTTTCTACCAGAGTTTACGTAGAGAAAGGTTTTAACAGGACTAAGGGAGGATGCAGCATTCCACCTTGTCTTATAGGTGTTACATCGTCTATGCCACTGGTTCCCAAACTTTCGTAGGTCGTGGATTCTTCGGATGTTTTGTTAGATTTTGTGTCCTCACCACCGTCAAGGAAAAATTAACTTTGCACTCAAATTCTAATTTGTTTTAAGCAATAATGTATTTTTGAAACAAAATAATAAACAAATTTAAAAGATGTCTTCAACGCTTAAAACGTATTGAATAGAAATAAGAAGGGTGATCATAAGTGGCAATAACTTTCCGCTAATTTGCCGCCTGTGTGTTTTGTATATCTGGAACCGTCCTTTAATTTAATATAACGTAACGTAAACTGTTTTAAAAAATATGAACTTAATGTTAGAGAGAGTAAATTGAATATAGTTATTTTGTCAAATAAATAAATAAATAAATGAATGAATCACCCCTTTATATTTCGACGTATTTCTTGGACGCACTTTCTATAAAGTCCTATAGGATTAACTTGTAATGCATGTTCGTTACAGCCGCTGCATCCACTTTGTCTAAACAATTGCTGAAATGTATGTTTTCAGCTAAAAAAAAGTACATTTGCATTCCTTTTTTACCTGCGGTATTTTAACAATGGCCTCTGTCTTATGTAACTATAGGTAAGGAAAGAATAATGTCTGCTTACGTGTCTGACTTAAGTTCTCAAATTCCAATTGATTAAAACTATGTTCGTTAGCTGATTATGATATTTTAAGAACGGGGTATGGTAAAAGGAATTTACTGAAGATATATCATGCGCCAGAAAAGATGAAACTTGTATAAATCTACTCTATATTTTCATTATCTTCATTGAAATGTTTTATTATATTAAACAATAATATAAATCAACGTTTATTGGCGTAGTGATACCAGCGCCGATGTTATGGCGTGATTAGATGGTGAAACGTTCGAAAGAAAATAAATATTTCTCCGTTCGGTGGGACCTGAATCTGGTATCACTACGCCAATAAACGTTGATGGATTGACATTGTTGTTTGATTTAATCTGCGTAGTGTTCGATTTATATAAAATAAATACATATGCTGCAACGGGCATTTCGATCAATTTAATACCAGTCTCTTTGCAATTTGGTTTAAATAGTAGTCTATGTACTACACCATTCTGCGAAATAACCGGCAACAGTATATATACGTTCGTAAAGAGATTATATATTGTCGTTCGTAGCTCAGTGGGTAGAGCCTCCGCCCGGCAAGTGGAAGGTCGTGGGTTCAGGTCCCACCGAAGGCAGAAATATTTATTTTCTTTCGAACGTTTCACCATCTAATCACGCCATACCATCGGCGTTGGTATCACTACGCCAATAAACGTTGATTGATTGACATTGTTGTTTGATTTAATCTGCGTAGTGTTCGATTTATTTTTTAAAAAAGTATTATTATATCTAACCTTTAATAGTTCGCGCAAGTAGCTTAGCAACAGGAACTCAAGTTCCAATTAGATACCAAAACGGGTTATTTTCTCTAAAAAAGCAACACATGGTCTTCTTTAAAACCATTTGTGTTTCTCTGTGTACTCCACCATAATATTTGACTTGCCACGCAACTGGTTCGCGCTGTTGGATAGAATACAAAATACCTAAAACCTAAAGGTTGTAGCTGTAAGTTTAGTTTATAATAAATATTAAGTAAACTATTCAGATATTGCTCTAATACTTCAATATTATTAGCGGGTTTCAATAGATATTGAACCCGCTATTGCTTTTGGTTTTTCTGTCTGCCTGTCTATACGCAATAAAAAGGGTAAGGTAAAGGTCTTCCGTAAATGCAATAATGATGGTTATTGTTAACGTTACAAATCTACCGAGTTACTTGAGAATTAGAGGGTGGGGAGTCGTGAATCAGAGGGTCGCGCGATTAGAGGACTACGAATTGGAAGGCCGCCAATTAGAGGATCGTCGATTAGAGGACGGCTAATTACAGGGCTGGTAATTAGAGGGCCGGTAGATGGTATCGAAATAGAGGGCCGCGGATTAAAGGGTCGCCAATTAGAGTCCTACCAATTAGAGGAGTGCCAATTAGAGAGCCGCCAATTAGAGAGCCGCCAATTAGAGGGTCACCAATTAGAGGGCTACCAATTAAAGGAGTGGCAACAAGAGGGTCGCCGAATAGAAAGTCACCGATTATAAGGCTGGCAATTAGAGGGCCACCACATGGTCCCGAATTAGAGGGCTGACAAATAGAGGGCCGCGGATTAGAGGATTGCCAATTAGAGGGCTGGAAATTAGCGGGCCGCCAAATAGAAGGCTGGAAAGTAGAGGGTCGCGAATTAGAGGGCCACGCCGATGTGAGGGCCTCAAATTAGAGAGACAGCAATTAGAGGGTCTCCAATTGGAGGGCCACCAGATGGTCACGAATTAAAAGGACACAAATTGGAGAGCGGCCAACTACAGGGGCAGCAATTAGATGGCCACCGATTAGAGGATTGGGGTTTAGATGGCCACGCATTAAAGGGTCGCTAATTAGAGGACTGACAAATAGAGGGACGCCAGATGGTCTGGAATTAGATGGTCACCAATTAGTGGGCCGCGAATTGGATGGCAGCGAATTACAGGGTTAGCAATTAGAGGGTCGAAAATTAAAGGACCGCAAATTAGAGGGCAGCCGATTAGAGGGCCGCGACTTAAGAGGGTCGCCAATTAGAGGGCCACAAATTAGAGGACGACCAATTATAGGGCGGCAAATTGGAGAGCCGTCAATTAGAAGGCAGCCAATTAGGTGACGTGGAATAGAGGGCCGCCGATTAGAGACCCTAAAATTAGGGCTAGCAAATAGAGGGCCGTGAATTAGAGGATCAGCAATTAGAGGGCCACAAATTAGAGGGTGGCCAATTAGACGGCTGCGGATTAGAGGGTTGGCAATTAAAGGACTACAAGTTAGAGGGCTGGCAAATATAAGGACGCAAATTAGAAGACCGCCAGATGGTTTAGAATTAGATGGCCTAAAATTAAGAAGCCACCAATTAGATGATTTCCGATCAGAGAGCCTCAAATTAGGGCTAGAAATTAGAGGGCTGCAAATTAGAGGGTCGAGAATTGGAGGGCCGCCATTAAAACGCTGGAAATTAGAGGGCCGCAAATTACAGGGCCTACAGATGGTCTAGAATTAGAGGGCCGCAATTAGAGGACCGTCAATTAGAAGGCCACGAACTAGAGGACCGCAAATCAGAGAGTCGTCATATAGAGGGCCGCCGATCAGAATGCCGCCAATACAGGGCTGGCAATAAGAGGGTCGCGAATTAATGTTAATTGAAACCCGCTAAATTTAAATATCGACCTTAGGTGATTTTCTTTCACTTGCTTGTTTATCAGTCATATCAGTCATATTCAAGGTGTGTAATTAATAAACTTCGTGAAAATGACGCCATTTTGTGTTCAAAAATTAACAGTTTTTATGATCATATGTTTCTACTATATACAACATGCGAGCCAAATTTAGATGCGTACTTGAAATCATAATCATTAAAAACTCGGAAAACGTATATATGTCTCTATTTGCTTTTACAGTAAAGTTATTTTAAATAGCACCTTTTAAATAATTTCCTTACGTTTTTTGTTGTTATGTTTTTGTGAATTCATTTTCGTGATCTAAATTCTTTGCAAGAGAGCTGCCGTTTTATACTTTGAATAAAAGTGTTTGAATGTCTTAGCTAAAAGTAATCACAACAACTTTAAGGCCGTGTTTTGTGATTTATAAAGTTATTAATAAATGTGAGTAATAAAATTAATAAAGAAAAATTACCATGTAGAATGACCTTCACGAAGGTCACCAGAGGGTCTTCAATGGCCTCGTTATCCACTCGGCATTCGATTTTGGCAGCTAAATCATCGCGTTCCAAGGTCAAAGTAACGGTAGAGGTCACACTAAAAGCTCCGTTCTTCTCTATGATCACTCTGGTATCCGAGCCCAATTCTTCTTCGCCTTTGAACCAGGACACCTCTGGAGGCGGTTTTCCCCCAGAAGTTTCACAATCTAGTGACAAAGTTGCCCCTTCATAGAAGGGGCCCACTTCGGATCCCGTTAAAGCGATCTTTCCATCTTTTTCTATGACAGGGGGGCTCGGTTCAGCTGAAAAGAAATAAAAGAAAGAAACAATTTAAATATATATATTGATATAGGTATAACATTACTATAGTTACAACATTAATGTATAACATTAGTGTATAACATCGTGTGTAACATTAGTGTATAACATTAGTGTGTAACATATAGTTATAACATTAGTCTGTAACATATAGTTATAACATTAGTGTGTAACATAGATATAGTTAT
>QLNU02014802.1:25960003-25986287 GCA_006491805.2 Dysdera silvatica
TAGTAGGGAGCGGCATTAAATATATATTTACAAACATTCGATTTTATTCCTGAAATTATAGTGAAGTTCAAATACGTTCGGATATCTTCGCATCTAAATTCAGCCGGTTCGCTTAATTGGGTCACATCGAGACTAATACCTTTTAACCTAATTAAGCAGCTGCCTTAATTGGCGAATTTCATATAAATTAAAAATTAAATTTTTTTAACACTACACAAATAATATACATTACATAGAAGAATGTAATACATGTAAGAAAAAAATAATAAATCCTAAAATAAAATATACAGTTGGGATTAATCGCGCCTTTAGTTTCAGTCCGCTTTCAAGTTGAGACCTGTAACGCCTATGTACGTCACATGAGCTTCAGCGCTACGTCACCACACCGACAATAAACATTAAGTGATATGTATCTGAAATCTTGTTGTGCTGTATATAAGATCACATCATATTAAATTGTTTATATACTTTTTGAGTTTAAGTGTAGCAAAATATGTACGTATAACTTAATTGTAATTTAAAGTTTTTTTTCCCAATTAAGCCGAATATGATCCCGGTTAAGCGATTTAAATCACTATTAGTTTCCTGGTTTGGGTTCCGTTCCTTGAGATTTGGACCAATAAAGAGGCTTCTCTGATTAAGCAATGGCCCAATTAAGTGGCATCGACAATAATTTGCAAATAAAAATATTACTGTTGGGTAAACATCCAAATTAAGTCAGCTTATTAATGATCACTACTTTACGATAAATAATTTGGACACCCACGTTTAAGCTCAATCTAAAGCTTTTTCGATATAAAAAAATACATTATTTTCGTCTCAGTGTCGAACTAGGGTTTCTCCTTTGAGCCCAGAGTGCCTTAACAACTAGGCCAACGAGGACAAGAACAACTCTCCATTTGTCTGTATTTAAGGTTGTAGGATATCGTTATCCTTCACAGGGTCAAATGAATACTTGGCAGTAGTGCAATGACAACGCATTCACCTTGTATACATAATAATCCGGTGAAACAAAAAAAAAGAAAATATAGACTAACAGCTCAGTATTATCCAGGGATCTTTCCTTATGCACCAAGAATTTCAGGTTCCTGGGGAAAATGTATGTCCCCTGCCGTGAGGTGGCGCAGCAGTAGTAACTCTGATACCATTTATACAAGTTCGATTCCCGATGATATCGTAGATGGCATGCCCTTTGTTAGTCATCGGAATTTTCGGAAGCGGAAGTTTGGATTGCTGGGAAATCTGCGGGCCCTGTCAGAGTATGACCGTTATTGCCCTTGTGCTCTAAATCCATCAGAAAAACAATAGTGATGAAGCAACGCCAATGAGACAAGCTGTAGGTAGGCATTATAACTCATTTTTATGAGTTGAAGCGCTGTTAGTAACTTTGAATTCCTCAATTGGTCTTCAACAGATAAAACATATTAAAACATTTTATCGTAAACGAGAGAGAGAGAGGGGGTAATATATTTCAGCTCTACTCTTGTGTGGAAGAATACTTTTTGAGCAACTGTCAAACTCATACTTTTAATTTTTAGTTTATATCAAAATCATAAGGGCAAGAAAAAAAAAATAAATTTCCTTTCCTCATATAGTATTTAGGATCTTCGGAAGCAGAATAGTTTATGCAATCTACTTTTGCTTCGTTTTCTATCATTTTTAAAGAAACATTTCATTAAAACCTCCGGAATACAGAGAGTTTGTTGGAATATACTCAAAAACCTTTATGGTTAAATGGTCTTTCCACTGGTTGTTCAGATAAATTGAAATGGATTTTAAAATTAATATCCTTTACAAGATTGAAGATCCTTATGTGATTTTCTAGTCACAAGGACATACCGGATTTTAGCAGAGAAATTGAATGGACTAATTTACAAAATAACACGAAAGGGCTCCGAGAGAATATATAATGCTGCACAGGAAAATCCTTGGTAAGTAAAAGAAACACGGTCGTGTTTTGGGATAGGGCGAGATGACCACTCTTTTGGCAGGACACGCTTGGGAGAGAGAACACATTCCTCACTGGAATGAAGCAAAAGTTCTTTATAAAAATGTTGCTTCTCGGCAATGTAGACTTTTTCTCATGTTTTGGGAGGCTTAAGGACCACGAAATGGGGCCATTAATTAATATCTAAAAATTTGAATAATATAATGTTTCAATATTTTAAAATTTAATATTTTATATCTTTCGCAAATATGAAATAGAAAAAAAACTATATTTCATTCCACGCATCCACTAATCGCGGTAGCTGTTACTTTCTGTTTTGATTCGATGTGAGTTTTAAAAAAACCGAAAAATTTTCCTTCAAATTTTTTCGAAGTTGTAGTTTCTGCACGTTTATTAGTTTTCAAGATATAAAAGCATTATTTAAATAATGTTTATACAATTAGTTTTACTAATTGCATAAAATTGTTTTTTGGTTATTAGTTTGCATTAATTATTATTTATAATTTAAATGCGTGATTTGACGAAATATATAATTTATGTAGACTTCGCTTATACTATTTTTAGTCTTTCGAATAAGTTTCTAGTTTACATAAAACAGTTTTACACTAGTGTGTTTAAACATAGTTCGTAAAATGTTTGTTTGAACATAGTTTGTACAATGTTTATTTAAACAGAGTTTGAACAATGTTTGCTTAAACGTAGTTTGTACGATGTTTGTTTGAACACAGTTTAAACAATTCTTTTAGTATATTTATTTTGAGGTCGCAAAATTTCTGAGATAAATAATAATACTATTTAAACCAGTACTTTAATCGTAAATTAAAACAGATAATTAATTAAATTTGTGGAAATGAAACCCTTTTGATAATAAATATCCTCAGAATTATGAAATAAGAATGTTTTCATAATTAAGCAAATATGTTCTTTTCACACACTGAGGATTATAAAATAATGTAGATTTTTATCATACAGTGTGTTTGTAAAAGAAGTATGTAATTCCAAATTTTATTTGCACCGAAATTACAGCAGCCAGAAAGTTAATTCTTTTCTTAATTACATGACTAACACTCAAGGTTTTTACTATATAGTTAGAATGTTTCTACCTGACAAATAGTGCACCTATGTTCATAGAATGTAGCAGACACGGCAAGCTTCCGCGATGACATCGATACAAGAGAAGGATGTTTCTGCAATATGGTTTATGGAGTTGAAATCGCTAACGAACCCCCAATGAGATTTAAAAAACCTGTACAAAAGCACAACCCCCTTTATTTACAAAAGAAATGTAGCTTGTCTTGATACGCTGAAAGATAGTATTAAGGAAGCCTTCTTTAGTGTAACACCCAACATTTTGCAGCGAACGTGGGTGGAAATAAACTTTCGTTTACACATACTACTGTAGACAATAATGGAATGCATATGGAGCTATTCTAACTTTATTGAGACAAACTTTGATTTCTATCCACATGATTAAAAAATAATTAAATCTATAGCTATTGTAATTTCGATGTAAATAAAAGTTGAATTTGTACACTTCTTTAACAACCTATATAAGTTTTACATTCGAAAAACCTATTTTTACCTTATTTCTAGTAATTTATTGTGAACACAAATAAAGTGCAATAATACCAAATATGTTATTCTTTCATTATAAGATGAATAATGTGTAACAGTTATAAAGAATTGTAATCGATTAAACTGACACGATATTTTTTCATTTTTAGTGGGGCCTTCGGATATGGAGGTGACAGGACCTAGTGAAGCAGTATCTTCCGGAGATACCGTTCCATTAACCTGCATTATAGATGGAGCTAAACCACCCGCCATTGCCCAGTGGTACAATAGATCCGAAGTGCTGCAAATAGAAGCCTCCACGGAGGAAGAAGAGCAAGAGGATGGAACTTTTCGTACCATTAGCACTGTAGAGGTTCCTGTTTCTAGACACGACCACCAGGGGACCTTTTACTGCAAGGGAACAAATTCCGTCCTGGAGAGCAAAGGGGAGGCAGCTTTGCTTAAGTCCTTAGATTTGCAAGTCCTTTGTAAGTATATAACATAGCTCCGTAAGCTACACCGTTTTTCCCAACGTTCTCTATAATTCCACCTTAACCATGGCTGTTATTTATCACTTATTTCATATTAGTTATGGAAAGTGCGCGTGAAAGCTTAATAATTGAATACAATGCCTTTACGAAACAAATTACGGAAATTGAGAATATGCAAAAGAATATTGATTCTCAACATATTCCCTTATTTATAGTTTCACACCTCTTTATGTATTCCGAAAGTAATTTTGTTCTTTGAGAAATGAAGTACCCATGAACTATTTCGTTCACATCTTGGTCTGAAATGAATTGATAATAATACAAAGTATTTTTAACAGATCCACTTAATACAAGGATCAGCAAGTGTTTTGGGCTACCGTGCCAAATTAATAGCGCGGACTTATTCGGGGTGCCAACCAAACCACTTATAAAGTTGTGACTGCTTATATTTGACTATTCACCAATCAATACAATTTACGTAGACCATTTTATACATTCCTAATTTAATATATAAAATATTCGTTAAATGAATTTCTTGAAAATGGTTAATTGGACTTCATTGTACAAGGTTATTCTGCAAGTTATTCTGCTCCAAACAAGCCGTTTTCTTGAAAATGTTCCTGTAAATTTTGATGTACGATTTACAATGATTTAACAATTTTAAGAAGACAGATCTTTCTATTTTGTGGAACCACATGTTCTAGCTCAAGGGTTTCGAAAACAACGCATGATGATAGTTTACTATTTTATAGTAGACGTTTATGAAAATAATAATTATTCAAATAACTAATCTTATGACGAGAAAACGTGGATAGTGGAGAGGTTGAGATGGGAAAATATAGATTTGGATGGAAATAGAAATAAGGATCGATCGTCCAAAGTTCCAGAGGTTAGTCAATCGGACTGCAAATTTACAGTTATATATATATATATTTTCTACAAACATCTAACAACATTTCTCTTTAAAAGGTGCGAAAACAGAAAGGGATTTTATCTGAAAACAATTATTTTCTTGAATTTTAACCATCATTTTTGGAAGTTCTGTTAAATCGCTCCTATTGTCTTGTGTGATATACGTGACTTAGGTTATCGACTCCTGACTTCGGCAGTGGCCGAATGAGATGAGGTTAAATCTGGCACATGCACTCCATGCAGGACTTTGACGTAACTGTTCAGGTTTTGTAATAATGGGCACCGGCAATTTTAAGGATAGTGCTTTTAGCCGTTTATTACGAGGGTCTGCAATTTATTATGTGATCCAAACCCGTCCAACTTATTCATCTAAGAGAATAGAATTCGTAGGAACAAGCTTACAGGAAAGCATCCATCCAAGTTTTACAATACATCGAGAACCATACTTTAGATTTGCTGTATAGCAAAAAGAAATTTCATCTCTATGCCAGTACAGTATTTCACTAACAGCATGCAAAGTTACTAACAGCATGCAGAATTACCAACAGCCTCCAGGGCTGTCCCAATTGCTGGCCATACCCAATGCTGCCTGAATTCCATGTTCTGGAGGGAACCCGTATTCGACAACAAACGGGGGAGGCAAAAAGTTATGTAGAAGACCTTGCAGATGTAGATCTTTTATGAAGATCCTAGACCTTCCTAGACTTTGCAGAATTAAAACGAAGAATGACGAATATGACTAGTAGTACGAAGGCAGGTATTATAATAAAAAACTCCCTTTGTAACAGATGCTGTCGGCGCTTTCCTCTAATTGTGGACTCCCGTCTGGTTATTGGCGTACGCAGGGGGGTGTTGATGGGGTTGTAACCCCCCCTTTTTGCAATGAAATTTTGTATATTTAACATAGGAATATGTGAGTTGTAGCTCTGTAACCCCACCTCATTGAGCCTATAACCTCCCCCCTTATGAACTTCCTGTGTACGCCTATGAGTTTGGTGCGTGCCATTTAAGTACAGTGAACACTGTGTAGTAATCAGTGCTTATTAATATTTTTTTCCGCTCATAATGATGAAATTACAATCCTAATTATATACTAGGAAACTGCGAACATAAATTTTGAGGTTGTTAGTTAGATTTTTAATGCTTTTGGGTGATTTATCAAATCTTTTTATTTCAAATTATGGCTTTTATTTTTTATATAACGTTACAAGTAGGACATCGTCAACTTTATTAACACTCTCTCCCTCTTAAAATCACATTAGCTAATAATTGTCTAAAACAGACTCTTTATATTAATGATCTAGATGTGCACGATGTAATGAAGTGGCTGTATATTGTGTTTAAAATATATTATACTCATTTAATAAATTTTCTCATACATGTTGCTTTATATTTCTCATAATATAACATTTTATCCTCATTTCTTAATATAAAATTTCTGCGGAACATAACTTATAATAATGACTACTGAAACCATTTTTGTGTCTTTCAAGAGCAAGAAAATAAAAATAAATGTGAGTTTTCAACAGTTAAATTTGAATATTGGTTTGCATAATTTTTATTTTGGACTTTAGTAAGCAGAACTTTGCCGATAGTTTTCTTTGTGGTTAAGAAATAGTCCCTTGTAATGGAGAATGGGTCTAATTGCTTTGACGAAAACTTTCTTTCGCCAAAAAAGCGAATAGTTCAGGCTATGTATTCTTCCGCGGAAAAAGCAATTGCTGGTAATCATCCGTTTCCACGAAATCTAGCAATTTATCCCCTTCAACCAATTCTGTTATATTGCGTAACTATATTTTAATCAACGGCCGAAGGTTTATGGCCCTCTTAACGATAGTTTTCTTAAATTGTAAGGCTGCAACGCCCACTCACATTCATTGGTGTTTAATGAGAACCAATTATCCCTTTACTGGGTTTTTAATGCACATCATCAAAGCCCAGCTTTTTCATGTTAAACTTATCACGCTGTCATTCAGAACTTTCTGCGAAGTACATTTCCATTCTCTTAGTAATTGAAAAAATGAAACGAGGGGTGTAACTGCGAAATTTTAATTTATAGTTCATGATAGTTGCTGTAAATCGCATGAAATGTTAGGCAATTTTGTGATACATATGGCACATATTACAATATATAAGGAAAAATTTATTTTCTGAATGATATGGATATAGATATTTTTGATATGGATGTGATCATTAGTAATGAGGATGAAAATATGTAGAAGTAATACGTGTATCAAAATGATGTAGCACGTTTCTGGAATCATTGGATGCCATGGCGATACAAATAATAAATTCAAGGAAACGTACAAAAGATACTGGAAAACTCTTGGATAGCGGAGTATAAAGTGTGGCGAAAATTCATTTGTTTACCTGAAAATAAACCAAAAAGTGCTAGCGAAGCAGCACAGGGGGCACAAAACAGGTCACTGCAAAACATTTGGCTTAGCATCTGAATAACAGGAACATTAAAAGCCATTAAATACATGTAGATACGTGTAAGATTTCTGACGAAATGTGAGCAGTAATGAGATTCCAATACTTATAGAAATGCTAAAAATTAGAATTAGGAATCTTGATATCAATGAAACGATTAATGATTCAAAATTGCAGTAAATTGCCACTAATTGTTCTTATCACTCAACTTCTATTAAAGACGAGCAGTTGTTACAGACCATTCAAAATCTGTGAAATCACTTACAAATTAATAAAGTAAATCGTGAAATTGGAAAACGACTCACCATGCGATAAACTGAATAAATAATACACTAATAAACACAGTTGTAACAATTTAATGTGGCTTTTAAGGCTTTTCTATGGCAGATTTAAATTTTGTTATTGTCATTTTCCTCCGCCAAAACATCGAGCACTTGGTTAATGATACGGCTGCTACAGCTAGTATCCATCCGGCGTGGTCAGGTTTTCTCCATATCAATTTTCTGCCTTGACTTCCTTCCTAATTTAAGTTCTACCTTTTTCTCTCAATTTTTGTCTCTCTCTCCTCATGCAATTTACCTCCTATAATTGTTCTTATTTTATATGCCGGTGAAGTGAACCAACTTGCGGACAACACACCTAACCATGCCCTGTTGCATGACTAATAAACATCATGATGACTAATAAACATCAAAAGCATTTAAAGCTATATTAAATTGTTAAAACGGTGGTAATTGAGTTTATTAGTATATTATTTATTAGAAAGTAAATCATATCCTTAAAACGGAAGAATAAAAATATAGGTTTCATAAAACACGTGACGCTTTGTTTAAGAAATACAGTATTTAAATAACTTAAAAACAAAAATATACTGAATTTTCTATGCAATATGCGTTTTTATGTCAAGGATTTCCGAACCATTCGTATATCCGACATCGCTGCAACGTGGAAATGGAGTTAGTAAAAAAGGAGAAGCAGACACACATACAGATAAAAAAATCACATACACGCGCATAAATGCATTACATATATCATTGAAAGGAAGAAGCTAAAACTACTAAATTATTTTTAAAAAAGACTTCTTTAAAAATTATGTACCATTAAAAAAACATAGTTGTTTCTTTTATTCTGTAACTCTTTCAGCTCCATTTTATCGTGATTTCTTATCTTATAATTGAGTTTGTTTTTAGGTAAGGGAACGTGTTATAAGGTATAAAAAAAACTAAATGAAAAACTAAACTCCCAGAGCAAATAGTTTTGTTTTTCAAGCGATGTCACCTTGCTTTGGGTTGAAAGAAAATTCACGAACTTAGATTTTAATATTATGCAAATGTTGCGAGGGTGTATCAACTTTTATCTTTTAATTTGCAATGTTTTCGAGCGTTAACAACTTCAGAGCACCGCAGTTTATAATGAAATTGAAAACACAGACAGGAGCAGAAATTTAATTAAGAAATTTTAAACTTTCTGATGCAGAATTCGTTCCAAAAAATAAGACCTAGATGCAAAGGACACACTTTTTCACATGTGGGTAAATCACCACTGGCTCGATGCAAAAAAATAAATGCAGTTTTAAGCAAAGAGCCGTATGTGCTTTTTTAATGAAATCGGAGTTTGAAACTTTTTTCTTTTAAAAAAAAGGGCATTATCAAATATTAAAGCATAAATCATATACGCTACCCTATTTAATGGCAATTTTAATGGAGGTTAGTGTATATTGGCATTTTAATTATAAGTAAATTGTTTTAATATATATTATTCTTTGCTTAAATTTACTTCTTTAAATACTTCGAGTAGAATAGACAAGGACTCTTGATAATTTTATTTACTTGTGAATAGTTATTACATTTATTATTATTTTGGCAGGGATATAAATACAGGAGGACCTGCCTAATATAACCACCTTTGGGACTGGACTGCAATAGTCACCATATGCAGGTGGTCACTGTACACGACAGCCTTTCGTTTAGACATGACTAAGTCATTACTAGTTCCCTCTCTTATAAAGAAATGGTCAATTCATTCATGTGGTCACTTTACAAAGTTCCACTTCATGTTTCAGATATCAATATTTTAAATAGCCCTGCCGTGGCGCAGTTATAACGCATTCAATCAACTTGCTGATAACCCATTGGTGATTTACAGTGGTGAAAAAAAAGAATGCTAACCGAATAACTGCTCATGTTAGTTCGAAGTTTGATTCCCTAGGTCTTCAGATGCCCGCAATCTTTAGAAAGATGCAGATTCACTCTCCGATGTTAATGTAATGATAACACATTTGTCTGTGGTGCCATTTATGTAGGTTCGATTCCTAATGGTGTCATGAAACCTATGACTTTTTCTGCTCACATTATTCCAAGGTTTGGTCGCCTAGGTCTTAAGAGGTACAAACTCCTAGGAAAAATGCGGATCCATAGGCCTACATTGGCGTAGTGGAAACGTATTTGTCTATGATGCAATTTATCTAGGTTTGATTCCCAATGGTGTCGTGAAACGCGTGAAGTTTTTCTGCTCACCATATTCCAGGGTTTGGTTCCCTAGGTTTTAGAAGTTCCGAACTCTTCGATAAGATGCGGATCTATTGGCCTAAGTTGGTGTAGTGGAAACGCATTTGTCTATGATGCCATTTATCTAGGTTCGATTTCCAATGTGTATCGTGAAACGCGTGACGTTTTTCTGCTCACCATGTTCCAAAGTTTAGTTCCCTAGGTCTCAGGAAGTCCGAACTCCTCGGCAAGATGCAAATCCATTGCCCAATGTTGACGTAGTGGAAACGCATTTTTCTGCGGTTTCATTTATCTAGTGTCGACTCCTAATGGTGCCGTGAAACGCGTGGTTTTTCTGCTCACCATGTTCCAGGATTTGGTTTCCTAGGTTTTAGAAGTTCCGAACTCTTTGGAAAGATGCAAATCTATTGCCCGATGTTGGTACAGTGGAAACGCATTTTTCTGCGTTGCCATTTATCTAGGTTCGACTTCTTATGAAGTCTTGAAACGCGTGATTTTATTTGCTCATCATATTCCAGTGTTTCGTTCTTTGCCATCTGAGGTCCGGGTTCCTAGGAAAGCTATAAGTTCCTGCGTAATATAACCTAGATTGTTCTCGCGCAGTAATTGCATAAACAAGCAGTATTTTGACTTCATCAATCTACTCTATTTCACTATCAAAGGTTCTCTTCTATTGTAATTAGCTTGGAGCTCTAATTAATAAGATCAAAGTATGCTCACCATATTCCAGAGTTTCGTTCTTTTCTACCTAGGGTTCGGGTTCCCAGGAAAGCTGTAGGTTCCGGCGTAGTATAACTTTGATCACGTTTGCGCAGTAAATGCACAAACAAACAGTATTTTTACTCTATCAACATACTCCCTTCCACTATGTAAAGATTCTCTATTACTGTAATTGGCTTGCAGCTCCGATTTTTAAGGTAACCGTAGGCTCACCATATTCCAGGGTACCGTTTTTTGCCATCTGGGCTTCCGGTTCCTAGGAAAACTGTAGGTTCCTGAGTAATATAACTTTGGTTGTCCTTGCAAAGTAAGTGCACAAACAAGCAGTATTTTGATTCTATCAGCGTGCTCCCTTTCTCTATGTAAATATTCTCTAATATTATAATTACCTTGAAGCTCCGATTTTTAAGATAACCGTAGGCTCACCATATTATAGGGTTCCGTTCTTTGCCATCTGGGTTTCGGGTTCCTAGGAAAGCTGCAGGTTCCGGCGTAATATAACCTGGATCGTCTTTGCGCAATGAATGCATAAACAAGCAGTATTTTGACTTCATCAATGTACTCTCTTTCACCATGCCAAGGTTCTCTGTTATGGTAATTAGCTGGGAATTCGAATTTTTAAGATAAATTCCACTTGATGCATGACATTTACCCTTTCATTTTACGGCAAAGTGGCTACTAACAATCTCGAAGCACGACCCCAACTCGCTGCTGAATTTCCAAGGTCTAAATGTGTTTCCACGTTATCGGTTTTCCAATACAGCTTCATCAACTGGTAGTTAATTAAACACTCAAACTTTTCTGATATCGCGAAAATCAATTATTTTTAAAACACGCTCACTTTAATCTCTCTCTCTCTCTCCATTAAATCTAGTCAGTTAATTGATTCCTATAAAATTAATCTTAAGCACTAAAAAAATCCAATTGGAAATTTCAATTTGGTGAATATTTCTGTTCGGGTAATTATTGGAAAAACAGTTTCTCTAATAACACAAATACACTGATGTGTGATCGTTAGCACATACTAACACGTGATTCTTCTCTGTCTTTCTGCCGTTCTTGTGACTTCATTCAGACCCGATTCTGCGTTCAAATTTCGTAACACGTGGTGTTTTAGTACATGGCGCTTTATAACTAACTCCAATTAATATACGCAGGATAATTCTTATGCATACAGATTAAAAGTAACCTTCATTCATTCGACTGGAAGGAGAGCCCTGCTGCTAGTATCGCTACTGCTCTCTTTCAATTACTTGACTGAAAATTTTCAATCCTTTCTTATATACACTATCTACTACTATTTTCCGGACACTAAAAACATACACATTTGGACACAAAACACTGACTCTAATATCATCTGTTATGTGCGCGTTCGGATTGGATTATCGCCAATACTATTTGAGAAGGATTTTCGACTCCTTTTCGGATGGTTACAGGTTATTCGCCTCATTTCCTCCCTAACTGATTTGCTTTGAGTTCCTGCATTGAATTCAACAATAGAATTTGGACTTATTTGGCTCGACCTCAACCGTCATTCCTTCGCTCCAAGTATTTTCAGTGAGGGTTGGGATCAGAACTCTGTGTGGCGAGGATACTCATTTCATACTCATCTCTTCATACCAGTTCTTAATAACTGCAGCTTCGTAGAAGGGTGCGATATGATCCTGGAAATAATATTCGTCTGTTCCATAGAATCCCCACTGTGTAAAAAATACCGGATTATCGAAAATGCTAAAGTAATCATGCACCCTCATGGCTTTGTTTGTTTGTTTGTTTGTGGTTTTACGGCTCAAGGTCTACAGTGGTCATGCTGCAGCGACCAACTGTTTTCCGAGGAATCCAAACCTCTGGACCTACAATTTTCCGAGGAATACGAACCTCTCGGACCTACAGTTTTCCGAGGAATCCGAACCTCTTAAGGCCTTGGGACCAGATGGCAAAATTCGTCCTTGGGACGTCCTCAGAACTTTCTGGACATCCTCAGGACGTCCCTAGGATGATCTTTTCTATCTGGGGAACCAAACCCCGGACTACAGTGAGCAGTGCGATCTTTATGAGATCTCTGAGTAAGCGTTCTTTGCACTGCTGGGAGTCGAACCCGGATTAGCCGCGCAATAGGAGAACGCGTTACCACACTGCGCCACCGCAGGGCACACCCTTATGGGGTAGCATGAACAGCGTTAGTAGTAAATGTCTATATCAGGTGAATGCATTACATACAAAAATTGAGATTATTAGATTCATATGTGTATGTGGACGATTATTGTCAGGTAGTGTTTGTATACCCAAGAATAAAGATTTAATGGGATCGTTATATACAATGCACTTCAAATGTCACTTTCTCACCCAGTAAGATTATGCATACTAGAAGAAATGTTGCCAATAGCTTAACAAAAGATACTTTGAATTTGTAAGAGTCCTCCATTTTCTACTAATGGACGCTATCTCACTGATGGTAGTGGACAATATGTTTATATTTCTGCTGCGTAATTTTACCAGAGCGTATTTTATAACAGCTAACAACATGCTAACTGTTACCAACTGTTCCCGTTTAAAAGAAGGAATATAACCATTAAATAAAATCAAATAACATTTGAAAAATCTGAAATTTTCAGATTCCGAATATGTTTCGAAAACGTTAAATCTCCTATATCCGCTCTTTGATCAACAGAATTCTCAGATGGGTTTATATTTAGAGGCAAGTTTATTTCCTGAACATGCACTACAACTGATGAACTGTGAATAGAGATGGGCATCGCTGTCTGCTAACGTACATGATGGACACGTTTTCCAACGGCCAGAATAAATCTGGTTAAAGGAAGGAGATCGGTTGTGTAACAGTTGTTCCTAACCTGAAGCCTAGTTCAAGAACGTAAGCGTTTCGTTTAGCGTAGTTTTAATCTAGAAATATAATAAATTACTTTTAGGAGCGTATTTACACGTGTTCTCTAATTTTGCTAAAATTAGATGCTAGAATTGTTGTTCAGAAAATTGAACTTCGAAATAATGCGTAAGTAATATCCTGTACACCGGAAATGAGGCACAGATTATCGATGCATCCCTTTTTAGAAAATTTGCTTAATTAAAATGTAAAAATGAATGATTATTTTTTATACAAACATTAGTATATATTTACGTATAATGGATTAAACAATGGTAAAATACCAAAAAAAATACCAACTATCTGACGAGTAACAGCCATCATGACTTCATCATGAGTATAATAATTTACTCCTAATTAGGAATTGTGTTCCTATTACTCCGATGACGGATTGTTGTTGGTGCTTTCGTAAACTTTGGTGAACTTGTTGCTATTTAACCAGTGTTTAACTCGTTACATTTAAGCTTTTTCTCTGGTACTTTCTATGTTATTCCAGTTAGTATATTATGACATCGTATTATGCTTATATTATATTATGCGTTATATGCCTCACATTATGCATTATATGCATTACATTATGCATTATATGCCTTACATTATGCATTATATGCCTTACATTATGCATTATATGCATTACATGCCTTACTTTATGTAGTATGGCCTATTTTTTCGCAGCATTTTGTCAGATTGAATATTGAAGTTTATATCATGAAATTAAATATCTGACTACATATTAATTACTAATGAAATAGATAATGAAAAACAAATTTAATATCACAGGCTATTAAAGCTATTGAGAAATTATTAAATACATACTGTATTGCAATTATAAATAACTATGATGGGAAAATATTAAATTTTTTATGTAAAAATCACGGTAGCTGTCAATGTTAACACAGAAATCTCCCATCAGTCCCAAAGACATTTTTAGACAGGATCGGCACCGCGTCACGTGAATTATTGGAGAAGGCATGTACTGTGACATGCGAAAAGTAGTGCAACATGAGCAGGGTACTGTGACGTGAATTATTGGAGAGGACGAGTACTGTGACATGCGAAAAGTACTGCAACATGAGCGGGATACTGAGAGATGCGTGTGGTATTGCAACGTGAGCAGGGAATATATTATATATGAGTTATATACAGGGGAACATGAGAAAGAACTGTTCTTAGTACAATATTGAACGTTTGAGCTGTTCCCATAATGTAAGTTTCAGGCTTAAGCATTGTGCTCAGATTGGGAAACTAAATTTTATACAGCCAAAATTCTCACCAGTATATACTTGCTTCTTAAAAACTCTCTTTTCTATTTCTCATCAAACACTGACAGGAATGTAATCGAAAATTGAAAACCACGTCCAGATGGTGGTTTTGTTGCCACCCTGCGGTTACAATATCACTCATGTGGACGACAATAGCTCCGTAAATAGAAGTGGGCAGGAGTCCAAGACTGATCCTAAATAATATTGAAGATTAAAATCGAATAAAATTTTAAGAGGGAATGGCTCAGGTAAAATTTAATAAACTTGTAAAGTTTTTCTATGACTTAAGTTTTCCATCTTCTTGAGAAAAGACAAATCACTTTGATTTATTCACGTGATATGCTTTTGCTGAAGAAGATGATAAAGTTAAACCATAGAAAAACGTTAAAAAGTTTATTTAAATTTAATTGTGCCATTCGTTGTTTCAGTTTTATTTGATTTTATTTCGTGTGGGCTTCTAATGTCATCAATGCTGAAGATATTGAAAATCGCGTCCGAATCACCAATATGACATGATTGGTACCATGTATGGAACTGAGAGTTTATTATCATATTAACTGCCTGATTCTATGTTAATTACTAGTTAATTACTAGTTACAATTTTTAAGTGGAATAAAGCGCGTAACTCGTTTTAATATAACGGACTATTAAAATAAGTGGAAAAATATTACATTATTGAAAGGCTAGTAATATTGAGTTGCAATTACTAATAATGGTGGAAGTAATAATATCTTATATAAGAATCCTTAATACATAATTTCAATATGTGAATGATCCCCAGTACCAAATTGCATATATGAACAGCCCCTAGTACATTATGTCAATCGTCTCTAGTACGTAATGCAATATCTAGGAGATCACTAGCACATAATTCAATATGTAAACAGTCCTTCGTATCTAATGCAATATGTAAACAGTTCTTAGTATATAATGAAATATGCAAACAGCCTCTAGTGCATTACGCAATGTGTGAGCAGTCTTTAGTACATTATGCAATTTTGATCAGATACTACTGTATAATTTCATATGCGAACGACGACCAACACCGAATACCATACCTGAAGAGAGGCCCTAATACAGTGTTTCTCAACTTTCAATTCGCGACCCCCCATTTATAGTAATTAGATAGTCTGCTATCCCCTCTGTTCACCGCCACCTCATTTGCATAATAAGAGCATTTTTAACCGAGTAAAGAAAATAAATTAAATATAAAATTATAATATACTGATTATATATATTATATTAATAATATATTATAGTAATAAATATGAATAATATATTATAATAATAAATATGAATATATTATAGTAATAAATATGAATAATATATTATAGTAATAAATATGAATAATATATTATAGTAATAAATATGAATAATACATTATAGTAATAAATATGAATATATATTAATAATACACATTCACAATGTACATTAATAATAAATATTAATAACAAATATTAATAATACATATTTACAACGTACATTATCAATACATATTTACAACGTACATTAATAACACATATTTACAACAAAAAGCATTATCAATATATTTACAACGTACAATAAATATTAATAATACATATTTACAATATACATCAATAATACATATTTAAAATATACATTATAATAATATATTTAAATATACATCAATAATACATATTTGTCAATATACATTAATAATACATATTTACAATATACATTAATAATACATATTTACAATATACATTAATACATATTTACAATATACATTATCAATACACATATTTACAATATACATTAATAATACATATTTACAATATACATTAATAATAAATATTAATAATACGTATTTACAATGTACACTAATAATATATATTAATAATATATATTAATGCATGTTATAAATATAAATTATAGCAATAAAGCAATTGTGTTAGTCCTGAGAAAGGTAATAATACCTTTCAAAATCGACAACTATTATTAGAATATTGAAATATAGCCATGGTGAAGTATAAAGGCGTTCGAAACGTTGAATATGAAATTCCTAAGAAAAATAACTGCAATTAAGAATAATTGCGGCTACCCCGAAGAAATCAGTTCGCAATCCCTAGGTTGGAAATACACTAGTACATAATTCAATATGTGAAATATCCTCTAGCATATTATTAACAGAGTATAACCCTTCCTGACCTTGATTTAGAAAAATTCGACTAAGGTAATACATAATTTAATATCTACACGGTTTTCTTAATGCATAATACAATACGCACATAATTCCTAATATATAATTGAAAACACATAGGGTCTATATGGCAAATATAACAATAGCTATCATTGTTGCATTTACGGAAACGTTAACCTCACCCTTTTCGTAATCCACAAACAGACAGACAAATACAACAGTGGGTTCAATATATAATTAGTATATCTGAAACTCGCTAATTATTCTACTGCACCGTGCATACATCATTGCTCTATTACTTTCAACTAATCAAACTGTTCAGTTACCATTAATTACTAGTGATTATTATCTGTCTGGTTAGTTAACGATTTATTTGAGCATAGTTGAACCTCAGAGTCGTTGTCCAACGCTGGTGAGTTAGTTCATTAAACATTGGTTTGAAACTATAGTGTGGTAGTCAGCGTTAGTTATTAAGCAGAGCCATTTACAGAATAGGTTTTGGCGATCATAGATATGGATAATTCCGTTCACCTGCAACTATTCGTCGGGATCTGTTTGAATGCTGAAAGATAGTCGTCTTTTGCACATGCTACTGATGTATCCATACCCCGGTACGTGAATTCCCCATGGTAACAAGGCAGTAACGTTGGGATTGGCATTGTGTACACACACAGATTTAGTAGCTCCACGCAAGAATTCGGTTTACATATTATTACGTATTCGGTTGGTGTTCGTTCGCTTAATAAATTCTGATACGTAGCATTGCATTCTATAACGCATGAGCTCTGCTTGTAGTCCTCCGATTATACATAACATTTCGATTTCCTCGAAAATTTTTAACTAGGCAATACAACCTACACATTAGGAATTATCCTCATTTCCAGTATGATTAATTCGGGTTATATGTGCGTATTGTTAGTTATAATATGATATAATTGAACACAAAGAGAAAACCTGGAATTTTGCTGCTACAATTATTATCGATACGCATTAAAAAACTCAAATTTTCACCGCATCTGTATTTTGCAATTCAAACTAAACAAAAATATGATTAATAAGAATTGGAAAAAAGAAAAGTAGTTAAAATGTAGGTTTCGAACCCACGAAATTCGTGTAATTGACAACGATGCTTTCGCTGACTGAGATACAACATCTCACTGTGTGCAGTCGCAACATCGTAAGTGCATCTCGACGTGATAGCGAAATTCCGTGCAATTAAGATGTTTGTGCATTTCAACGGACCTTAAAATGTTACGCATTTTTTATAGTATTCTATCTATGTTATTAAATTAGACATTCCTATTTCTAAGTTTATAAATAACGTACAGTGTTTTACTTAATATTCATACGCTACCATTACTTCATTTATAAAAACAAGAGGTACAAAAGTAGATTTATTAATAAATCTGATATCTCAAACCCTTTAAACATTTAAGTTTTCTCTATCTGCCATAATTAAAATAGATCTCTGTTATGGGCATAAACTTAAAACACTTAACAGGCAAGGACGTTTCTTAGTCAAGACAACTTCTTGTAAATTAATGAAATTCTTAAAAACGTGACGGGGGCGGGGTGGGAAGCATGTCAGTTTCAGTCCCCATGTAATTCGCAGAATACAGATATTGACGCACAGAGCCGTAACCAAACTGAAGCTACAAAAGGGCTAAGCCCGCCCCCTTTAAAATATTTTGTCCTAAAATAAATTATTGCAGAATTTTGCTTTAAATGTTTTGTTTTGCATAAATTTGCATATGAAAATGTAGATTGTTCTTCGACGTTGAAATATATTTTTACGGTAAACCTTGTATACATAATATTTTTTACAGAGGCTTGGGTCTTCATCTGCTTTGTAATAAGGATAAGGAAAAATATAAATTTTAATATTCCACTATAATTTTTCAGTGCAAAATTTATTGTAAGAAATTTGTTCATTAATATTAAATATATTATCCTACTTAGATATTTAGTATTATTCAATATGTAAACAAAGTACATCAAAATATTAACCAATTTTAGGGCCCCTGTAACTTTTTGAGAACCATCGCCAGCAACTTTCAGAGCCTTCTGTAATAACCATCTAGTTAGGTGCCTGCTTTGTACAGTTTAAAACATATATTGTAGTCACATCTTTATTTAGAAATTTGCATTTTTATTGCGCCCTCATTTATTTTAAACTATTTCAAGCTACAGTAAATCGGCCTTTAATCTATATCCCTCAGCTATGGTCACCCCAGTTTTACACTCAGGTATAATTTTTCCGGCAAGAAAATCCTTCACAAAAATACCCCTCTTCCGCGGACAATTTTATCTGTCCGGTAAGTGTTAACTAAGGAGGGTGTGTTACTGTAGTCTTCACGCTAGCATTGATATATATAGATTTGTAGTTTATTTTCAGCTTTAAATAAGAACTCTTGGACAAGAACTTAAAATAAAAAATTATGAACATTACACATGAATATAAATGATAACTTGTAATTAGTTTCATGGTGAATGTAACTATTTATTTATTTTGATGGAATATTTCACAAACAGTCATAGTTATACATACATTTTCATTATATCGTGTTTAATTTTAGATTTTATTTACAACAGTGAATGTTTGAGAAATTCCCTACGTAAAGTACTTTGCACATTGTATTTCGCTTATAAAGGTACTGTTGTAGTTACGCGTCATTGCAACTGAACCCGATTATAACGCGCATGAAGAGACCAAGACTATATTATATCTGTACTATGTTATATCTGTAGTCTCGTTAAACCCTGCTTAATGAAAGAAAATGAATGAATGAATGAATGAATACATACATACATACACACACACATACACACATCATCATCATCATATTCAACCATTATCTATCCACTGCTGGATGAAGGTCTCTCCAAATGCTTTCCACACAAGTCTATCCTGAGCAATTCGCTTCCATGTCACCCCAACCTGTTTTCTTATTTCATCCACCCATCTAGTTTGAGGACGTTTTCTAGGTCTTCGGTGGTCTCTTGGAATCCAGTTCAGAATTTCTGTTGTCCATCGTTGATCAGTTCTTCTTGCAATATGCCCAGCCCATCGCCATTTCAGCCCTTTTACTTTAACAATGATGTCCTCTACTCTAGTTTGCTCTCTCACCCAAGTGTTTCTTTTTCGATCTCTTCTAGTTATTCCAAGCATGCACCTCTCCATGCTCCTTTGCGTTGTCTGTAACTTTCGTATTGCTCCAACTGTTAGACTCCATGTCTCTGATCCATAAGAGAGGACTGGCAATACACACTGGTTGAAGACCTTTCTTTTTAGACACAAAGGCAATTTCCCCTTCAGGATAAAACTGTTTCTTCCAAATGCACTCCAGCCAAGTTTAATACATCTGTTCAGTTCTTTTATAATGTTACCATCCATTGCAATCAACTGGCCAAAGTAAATATATGAATCCAGCCTCTACAAAGTGTTGTTGGTATCTAACTGATCTATCTATTCATTCATTCATACACATACATGCTACTACATACATACATACATACATACATACATACATACATACATACACGACGCATTTATCGGCGCGCGCGCACGCACGCACACAAACAAACAAATAAATAAATAAACCTGACAAAGAAGCAATAAAGAATATCAGAATTTTACATATATTCACACTAATGGTGCTAATAGCCGTAGTCAGATTCACGATTCTTTGAAGCTTTTATTTTTGTGACCATATCTTCAGGAGCCGGAATATGGGACGCTATAACTTCAGGAAAAATAAAAATACTTCTCCTTTTTTTGTAAAAAAAAAGTGAAAATCTATTTTTACACTCGACCTACGTAAATTGAGTAGAAAATTTACCAAAGTGTTACTAGCTGTAAAAGGTTTTCTCTCGCAAACGAGAGTTTTCATCTTATGTTCTAAACGCATAATCAAACATGCGTTTTATTTTTTCTCGTGTAGTAAGTAACCTGGCTCTTATAATAAAGGAGCCCTCTGTACTTGAATTCGATTGTTTAACCATCCTTACAAAACGCACAAACCCGATTTTATAATTATGCGACTAAACTGTTAGTTTTAGCGAGATATTTATGCTGTTCCCTGTCTTTCTTATTTCAGTTGCACCAGCAATTATAATGCAACCATCTGGTGGAGTTCTTGTGAATGAGAGTGACAGTGCTATTATTTATTGTACATACGAAGCTAACCCATTCGAGGTGGAAGACATCAGATGGTACAGAGACGACGAGCAATTGCGTGTACCAACTCAGGGCAAGTATGAGGCTAGCAGTCAAGGATATCCTACACTTGCTGTCAAAGACGTGGACAAGGATGATGCAGGAATGTACTGGTGTTCCCTTGAAAACAATGTTGGAAGGGGCAATGCTTCAAACAAAGTTGAAATTAACGTTCTTTGTAAGTATTTAATGGAATTTTCTATGGAAGGATACTTCCGATTACTTTTTAAATTGTAAGTTTCATTATTGCATTGCAATTAATTCACTTTTGATTATGCATGTGCGCAAATAATAAATGCACCTTGAATTTTTACCATTGATTGTATTTCTTACTGACCTCGATTACTTCAAGAGTCTTAGGTAAGTGGTACTCGAATTTTGAAACACTTTTTTTAGCACATGCTGAGCCACGGTACACTCATATAAATATTAATTTGAAGAAAACCTAAAGAAAGGATTGTTGTCTATAACCACACTCGGGCATAAACCTAAAAGTAAAAATAAATTATTGTGAAAAAGCCCGGCAGTACTTTAAAGAAGTTGACGAAGTTGCAAGAAAAATGTTTAAAGAAATAGTAGAAGTAATTATTGATAAACGCAGTATTAATGAGATAAATGAATTTGTTTTTTATTATTATAAAGTTTTTGAAGTTCGTATGTATATTGAAAGAAGTTTTATCTTTATGTCAATCTTGTCGAGTGGGTTGCCATTGGAAAAATTGCAGATTTTCTTTAATCTTGGCGAGGTATCACAATTTGCTTACAGAACGCCTAGGGTCATCGCGAAACTCCAAGGTTCCTCGGAATATACCTGGAGAAACAATGTCTTAGACGGAACTTATTCGGTGTTGAGAGTCCAATGAAAACAAAACATTTTTTTGTTAAACAGAAGGAAAAATCCAAGTAATAATTAAGCAACTAGTTTACTGGATTAGAGATTCAAAATTGTAAGAAATGTACCGGTATTCTCTTGTTCTTTTCCAATTTCCGTTGAATACATTTTAAAACAAAGCTATGCACTTATACACTGTTCAAAATGGGTTCTCAAAAATGAGTAGAAAGTACTCAATTTTGAGTACATTCCAGGTTCATAATAGCTCCGAGTAGAAGTGTCTCAATTTTGAAAACTGCAGTACTCATTTCTGAGTAACAACAGGGGATCAATTTTGAGTACGTTTAGTTTCAAATGTTAGAATATTTTAAACTCACACGTACTCGGTTTTGAGCACAGGAAGGACTTAATTTTAAGTATGTATAATTTCAAATTTGAGACTATTTTAAACCCACACACATACTCGTTTTTGAGTACATGAGGGGTTCAATTTTAAGTACATTTAGTTTCAAATCTGAGACTATTTCAAACCCATACGTACTCATTTTTGAGTACAAGAGAGATACAAATATGTTGAGTTTCAAATTGAGTACTCATTTTTGAGTACAAGAGAGATACAAATATGTTGAGTTTCAAATTGAGTACTCATTTTTGAGTACAAGATAGATACAAATATGTTGAGTTTCAAATTGAGTACTCATTTTTGAGTACAAGAGAGATACAAGTATGTTGAGTTTCAAATTGAGTACTCATTTTTGAGTAATAATTTTTTCGACATACTCATTAGATATATTTACACACTTTACGTGTAGCGTTACTTAGTACTTATTAAATAAAAAATGTTTATATGCAACAACGTATTTATATGTTTAAAAAAACCTTTTTTTGCACACGTGACCTTAATAATTAAAAAAAAATTAGAATATGTTGATAATAAAATGTGTAAATGTCTATATATTTTTAAAATTGTATGTGGTTTAGTATAGAAGTTTTTGAAAAAATGTACTTTGATTGAAAATTGAAAAATTGAAATATCCTTAAGATCTTTTGAATTATTAATGTCAAATGTGCGCAAAAATTGTCTTTTTTAAACAAATGTATTGTGACATATAAATATTTTTATTCAATAAGTAATAAAGATATTATCTAGCAGCACGTTTTATCTTTCATCGTCCCAGGTGACCTTAGTACTACTTCGGGATGGTCACACAGCTATCTTAATAGGCAATTAAATTTTTTTTTGCATGAATGCTGTATTTATTATGTACCTATCTTTAGCATGGAATCATTTGTGAAATATAATATGACCTTCAATACCTGCATGTAGACACAACATTTGGTAAACAGATCTACACTGAAAAACCTTACAGAAAAAAAAGTTTTAACCCTAATTTGCCGAAAATGTTATTGTTAGAGTGAAATCAAAATGAGATAAATCTTGGCAATATGTATAAATGCGCATATCCGTGTTGTTCTCTCGGGTTGGTTAGCAACATTGGTCCTTCAGACTCAATTGAAAAACATCCACTTGTTTTCATGCACTTGTCTTCAATGCACTTGTTTTCATGCACTTGTCTTCAATGCACTTGTCTTCAGTTGTAATGTTTAAAGATGTTTACGAAAACATGCAAATCCACTAAAAAATGATAGTGGATGATTATATTATATGTCACTACACACATAAACTATGATTAAACATAACTTTGATTTGAACATAACTATGATTAAACATAACTTTGATTTGAACACATAACTATGATTAAACATAACTTTGATTTGAACATAACTATGATTAAACATAACTTTGATTTGAACATAACTATGATTAAACATAACTTTGATTTGAACATAACTAAGGATTAAACATAACTTTGATTTGAACATAACTATGATTAAACATAACTTTGATTTGAACATAACTATGATTAAACATAACTATGATTAAACATAACTTTGATTTGAACATAACTATGATTAAACATAACTTTGATTTGAACATAACTATGATTAAACATAACTTGATTTGGAACATAACTATGATTAAAACATAACTTTGATTTGAACATAACTATGATTAACATAACTTGATTTGAACATAAACTATGATTAAACATAACTTTGATTTGAACATAACTATGATTAAACATAACACATCAAATTACAATTGTCATACAAAATTTTAATTTTCATCATCATCATTAAATTTTCATCGTCATCTACATCAGAATGAATCAAAAATGATTAAGAATATTTCTACATGTAACATTTATACATATAACTGACCATTCCCTTTTATATATGAGATTTACAAAGAAGAAGATAAGAATAATCTGATGCGATCAAAAATTTTTAAATTAGTATATAATTTCCAATTTTCGGGCTGTTGAAACACTGATGCTATAGGATGTGATCCTATTGCAAAAAATACATATATAAATGTTCTGAAAACGTGTTGAAACAAATGAAAAAATAAATGTCCTCAAAGCATTATCATTGACTAATATGGTACGTTACGTTCACTGCAGTTACTGAGCATGAACATTATAAACACTTAAACAAGGTTCAGACCATTAAAAAAATTATTGAAATAATTATAAAAATAATAGGATGGAAATCATGGATGGAGATACCTGTCCACATACAAAACATAAAATAGACATGGGCATAATCTGGGAGGGGCAAGGGGGTCTCTGCCCCCTAGTTTTTGAAGAAAAAGAGCAAATTTATCAAATTTACATTGGAATTATAAAAAAATCATGTTTTTGCCCCCCCTCCCTCCCAGTTTTCGCCATTGAAAATAGGGGAATTCAGGGAATATTTAATAGAAAAAATAAATAAGGATACACACGCAGTTACTTGATATTGGGTTTGGGGCATGGTATATATATTATTTTTTTTATTTACCGAGGACCCCCGTAAGTATTATGTTGTTCACAAGTTATGTTCTTCAGTATTCAGTTTTTTCCACAAAAGGACGCATCCAGAGTTGGGGGGCATGTTCCCCCACAGACGAGTTAAGTAAACACTAGAAAAGATCGATATTTTTCAAAATTACACATTGTGCCCCTTCCCCCAGAATAGTTTCCGGGATCCGGCACTGCCTCCACTGATAACTAATAGTTTTTTAAGATGTCGAAGGGAGTCGACTTCTGGCAAGTTGAATTTGT
This sequence comes from Dysdera silvatica, assembly GCA_006491805.2. Taxonomy (NCBI): domain Eukaryota; kingdom Metazoa; phylum Arthropoda; class Arachnida; order Araneae; family Dysderidae; genus Dysdera; species Dysdera silvatica. The sequence goes on from QLNU02014802.1 coordinate 25,985,088, forward strand.
AATTATTTTATTAATTTAATTTTTTTTTTCATTTTTTTATTTGCTACAAAAAATTGAACCGTTATAATAGAAAGTGTATTTATAACCATAAAAATGAGATTGCAAATTCAATGAATTAATTTTTGGTGGCATTTTCTTGGTTTCTCTATTTCTATCGATACCCCCGACTTAAGGGGGGCCCCCACACCACTTAATCCGGTCTCGCCCAGACATAATTTTACAGACCCCCAACGCTGACATTGTATATATTTTTTAGTAAACAAAGTGAGAGAAACTGATGCACACAATATAAAGATGAACTTTTAAGGTGCCAGTACACGTTTAAAATGTCAAAATGCCGATTTTTCATTTTTACTATAATATCAAAATCTAGACTTTACGCAAAACATGAAAAATTTTTAATAAAATTGATAATTAATATAAAAAATAAAGTAATTACGTTAGGCGCCAACCTTTCTAGAATGTATTCTGACAGTGGTTCTATTTTGACGTCTCTCTGTATATCAAAATTTATGATACACCATGGGGCCCCAATGTATCTTAGAATATTTTTGTTCTGAAACATATATTTTGTTCATATGCTTTTGCTGCACAGAACCACACTGGACAGTCATATGTGGGGTCTAATACATGTTTTAAAGGGGAGGATTTTATTTTTGATCCATGGTGGGCTATCTCTATTTACAAATTTATAAAGCGATTCGGGGACAACTGTTGCTTTTAAAATAGTTTTGTCTATATGATCTTTCCAAATAATAACTTGAAATGAATACTTACCGACAAAAACAACGCCTGACTACTTTCAACACTGAAAGGTTTAAAGCACAATTGTAATGTAGATCATAATCAGAACTTGTTTAAAAATTACTATAAGAATTAAAAAAAAAGTGTCGGTGTTTATTAAATTCATAAATTCTCCTCCTCCCCCTCGGGGGGAGCACAGGGCCCACACGGGCACTCAAAACCGCAAACGACTAGCGAACTCCACAATCAGGCACAAAGTAACAGATGAGATTGGATTACTTTGCGACTAAAATAAATAGGCTGCCGGGAAATTAAATTGTTATATCCCTCCGCCATGATTAGTTCAAAAACCACAATTTATATGTGAAAGAATGCATGCTAAATAAAATTTCGAATGTAGGTTGGAACTACGAAATACTTAATTGTGAAACTGTATGCTTTGGAAATTTGATTTAC
>QLNU02014802.1:25997003-26018974 GCA_006491805.2 Dysdera silvatica
TGGTGAAACGTTCGAAAGAAAAGAAATGTTTCTTTTCTTTCAGACGTTTTACTATCTAATCACACTACAACATCGGCGCTGGTATCACTACGCCAATAAACATTGATTGATATGATTGTTTAATTTAACATTGTTTACAAATGTACGAGTTACATCGTTGCTAAACCTGAATATTATTGATAATGAATTCAAGAAAATCTCATGATTTATTGATTGAATATCGCGGAAACAGATTATGTAGGTTCCACTGTCTCCTTTCAGACTAAAGTCCATTAGTTCCTTAATCGGGTAGTGTCCACCCTCGATTTTCACGGTTTAGGAAGTTATCATCGCTTGTCAATACTCTTGGCTCAATGTCAAGCTGAAGATCGTTACCTCACCTTAAGATTTTCAGTTTTAAAATGACATCTCTGCAAGACTCTACGTAACTGCCGCATAATGAAAAAACAGAAAGGGAACACCCGTAAAGTCATAAATCATCATAAAATTTGTAGTAACGGAAATGCTGAAAAGCATGATAGAAATATAGCAAAAACTGCAACCAAAAAACAATATCAGCATTTTGCAAATGTTACAAGGACAAAATATACTTTTATTTATCACGATTGTAGGTAATACACGGCAATATGTCTGTTTAAGTTTGCAATATAAAAATATTTAAAAGTTTGCATGTTTTGTACATGTTAATTTAGACTCGTACTCTAATATCATAAAACTTGGTAAAATATCACAGTGGGCTCAATTTTTGAACTATATGCCCCAATATAGCTTTAAAACGTTTTCTTGAAGGCTTTTAGCCCTCTTCAAAGAAGCTTACATAATACTGGAACTATTGAGACTGAAATAATAATAAACAAAATTTTCACATACTGTCACACTATCTAAAGTCACGTACAATTGACTAAAACCAAATGAGTTTAGTAAAATTATTAAAAATTCACTTAAAGAAAAAAGTAAACAACCAAACACAAACAATAATCTAAAATGGAAAAATCTAGTGTAACTTAATGTGTAGGAAATTAGTCCATGCCGGATGTAATTTTGTGGTAATAGCCATGTCATTGACCAAATTATTATTGTTTTGGTGAATAATGAAAGTTTCGAAAAAATTTAAATCAGCCGGAGTAGGTTGGTTTAAAGATTATTTTTACATGATCAAAATTGAATTTATGGTCATAAACCCAACAATGATCAGCTACGGATGATTTTGAATGATTTCTTACTCTTCTAATATCAACTCTCTGACAAAACATTGCTCTTTTGTGGAGTGCGAACTGCCCTTATAAACAATGCTTCTACACTTTTCAACCTACTCTTTATGATTAAAGTTTAATTACGTTTACAAGTTTTGTGCCTTCTGATGGTGATTGATAGTGCCAGTTATGAGCGAAAATTTGTTTAAATTAACTTTAATTGCTTGTAATTTTATTCATATATATATAGTCATCCAGTTTAGATGTTATTCAAAAACTTACAAACTTACATCTTACTAAGAGTTCTTCTACTTCTGAGCGTGGTCCCCATCCGGCAGCGTTCTCTCCTTCACAAGAGTAATTGCCAGATGTGTTTCGCGTGACGCCTTGCCAAACGATTACTCGCTCAGTTGTTTCGAACGATGGTTCTTCGTCCTTAAACCAGCGTACACGTAACAGATTTTGAGGATTTCCTTCCAATAGGTAACAGAATAACGAAATATCGTCACCTTCTTTTCCATCTTCAGGTGTAACAGATGCTCGTACATATGGTGGGACTTGAAAAAATAGAGAAACCATGGTTAGCAATTAAGCACGCCAACAAGTAAAGACAGAAAATAAAAATTACCTTCTTAAAAATTGGAATAATTCTTTTTTTTTGTACAACAAAATTCAGCAACTCAGGGAAATAAATGTTTGCTACTTTTCTCCAATTTGTCAATCCGCGATTTTAATAAGGACTGGATTAATAAATTTCACTTTATATAAATTTATTTAATTCATTATTTTATATTTCTTAATTAATACTATCAACATTAATTGGGAAAGTTTTTATAGGATAAATCGCGCTTAATTAAATATTGCAAAATTCACATGAAACAAAAAATACTTCATTATATTGGAATTGAAATATTTTTTTAATTACTTATTTCAATGGTAATCTAACTTAAATATCCAACTTTTAAATAATTGTTCACAAACCTAAAGCACTAAAACAGAAATCGAAGGGTCTTTTAAATAAGAATTTATTAATTATGGTGTATAAGACTCGATTTCAAAATTTATGTAAATTATCTTGAAATATTTTCTTAAAGTAACTTCATTATACAACAAAAGAACAATTCAAATTAATTTCTCCATGTCGCTTAAACACAAGATTGATTTTTCCAACCACAGGAAAGTCTATGCAAATGAGATTTGATAATTTACTCCATTTGGAACAATACATTATTTTCATCTACTGTGCGCATTGCTGATAACCTTTAAATTGGTTACCTTTAAATTGGAAAGCCTAAGCATGCAAAAGTAAAAAAAAATATTAAAAATCGGTAACTTATAGCAAGTAATAAGATGTAACATTTTTATTCGTTTTTACATTTTTTTTTGTAAATAATCATTGAATTTGAAAGTGCTTATACTTGTATAAACATTTTATATTTAATGGTGTATATATATACGGTACATTTTGTGTATACACTAGACTTTTATTATATATATATATATATATCATATATATATATATAAGTGAGCTTTGGGACGGAGCGGGACATATGTTTCCTAAGCCTCTTTTTACATCACTTCTTAATGTGCCATGTCTAGAAACTTCCTGACAATGTGACACGTGTTTAGGATTGTGGCTTTTTGTATTTCAATGTAGGTGTTTGGGTCAATGTTGAGTATCTCCAAATTCGTCGCAAGCGTTTTTGGTACTATCCCTGTTGCTGAGATGACTAACGGGATGATGAAGATCTTTTCCATACCCCATATATCTCGTACTTCATGTCTGAGATCTTGGTACTTGGTGATTTTCGTTGTGTAGGTTGTCTGTATGTTATTGGTGTTGGGTACTGCTATGTCGATTAAGTACGTGGTCTTATTCGATTTATCGACGAGGGTTATGTCAGGACGGTTATGTGGGACTGTCTTGTCTGTTATGATTGCTCTATCCCAGTAAAGCTTGTGTGTTTCGTTCTCATGCACGGTCTCTGGCTCATATTTGTAGTACGGGCATTTTTCTGTCAGAAAGCCAGCATTCGCTGCCAATTTCTGGTGGACTATTTTCGCTACTTGATCGTGTCTATGTTTGTAGTCTGACTGCGCAAGGATCTTGCATCCTGCCATCACGTGTTGGATTGTCTCCGATGCCGCATGACAGTGTCTGCATTTGTCGCTTTCTATGTCTTTTCTCTGGATGAATTTCTGATTGTTCCTTGTTGCGATCACTTGGTCTTGGATGGCTAGCATGAATCCTTCTGTCTCTGGCTGGAGAGTGCCTTTGGCCAGCCAAGAATTTGATGCCTTTTTGTCAACGTGTGGTTGTTGCAGGTCATTGTAGTGCCTGCCATGTAATGGTTTTCCGGCCCAAGTTATATATATATATATATATATATATATATATATATATATATATATGGCCTGCAAAAGGGTTGCTGGTATCTAACTGGAAGGAGACCCACACGCTGAACGTATGTGACGATGTGTGGAACCGGCCAGGCCAGTAACCTAGTGTCCTACCCCGCCTTCAAGTGGTGCAGGCTGGGCTTTCTATTTATGAGGCAAATTAATATTTGCTGCACGGATAGAAAGGCGGAAGGGGAGGGCTAATTCACCAACCCGTCTAGCCAGCGTGGTGAAATTATGGCTAATTCCTCCATTATGTTGACACACCAGAAACCATGGCCCCTAGTCTCCAGGTGCTGGAGTGCTCCTGATCAAGGCAGCGGTCAGCGTGGCATGAAAGCAGGGGGTGCTAAGAATCACTGGAATGGCCCAGGCTGCCGTTTGTTATTGACCTTGGCAACGTATAATGGACGATCCCTTGCTTCTGAAGCAAAACTTCAGGAATTGGAAGAAGAACTTGACAAGATCAAATGGGACATTGTAGGACTCAGTGAAGTCAGAAGAAAAGGTGAAGAATTGGTGGAACTTAAAAGCGGACATTTGTTTTATTATAGAGGAACGGAAACTGGAAGAACAAGTGGTGTTGGCTTCTTAATCAACAAAAGAATTAAAGACTGTCTTCTGGAAGTTGAAAGTACATCAGATCGAGCAGCGAGGCTTGTTGTTCAACTAACCCAGCGATACCAACTTCAAATAGTACAGGTATATGCACCAACATCAAGCCATACCGACGAAGAGGTTGAAGAATTTTATGAAGAAATCAAAGAGTTACACACCAAAGGGAAACAACATATCAAGCTCATCATGGGGGATTTCAATGCAAGAATTGGACAACAGGAACAAGGAGAGACATCGGTTGGTAAATACGGATATGGGGAAAGGAATGAACGTGGCGATCAACTCATCGAATTTGCAGAAGCTGAAAACCTTAGCATCATGATTTCACTTTTTAGAGAAACCATAAGAAAATGGACGGGCGTAGGAGATGGATGATCATCTAATGGTGAGATGTAAAGTGTGCTTAAATACTAAATTAGAAAGACAGAAGCTCATTAGGAAACAAGTAAGTAAGAGGGTGGATTTAATGAAACTGAAAGCAAATACCGAGGCATTCAAGTTGGAATTAAAAAATCGCTTTTCTGCACTGGAAGGACTTATTGATGAAAGTGATATCTCAGAAGCAAATGAAAACATTGTTAAGACAATAGTTGAAACTGCTGGGGAAATTGGTGGTGTAACCTGTAAAAAGCACAATAGCAAATTATCTGAGAAGACGAAACAGCTCATGAAAAGGCGAAGAGATATGAAGGTGGACAATCGAAATACCAGTTCCAGGATTGAGTACATAGAACTTTGTAAAACTCTGCGCAAAAGCATGAAAGAAGACATAAGAAAATTCAACTGTGAGCTAGTAAGGAAAGCCATTGAAAATAACAAGAGCCTTAGGGTTGTTAAAGGAAGTTTATCTGTTGGGAAGAAACACATCATTGCATTAAAAGGAGAGGATGGCACCGTAACAAGAAATAGGGAAGAAATACTTAGAAGAGTTGAAGAATTCTACAAAAATCTATACGAAAGTAACAGTGAATTAAACGAAGACATTGAAATAGTCGAAGGAATAGCTCCTAAAATCTTAAAAGAAGAAGTTTCATTTGCAATAAAAAGTATGAAGAAAGGAAGATCCCCTGGCGATGATGGCATTACATTAGATATCTTAAAAGAAGCTGGAGAACATGTAGAAGACATACTCGCAAAATTCTTTACCAAATGCCTCAACAGTGGTAACATACCAAACCAATGGGATTCTGCAACAGTAATTCTTTTGCATAAAAAAGGTGATAAAGAGGATTTAAAAAATTACCGACCAATTAGCTTGTTACCTGCTATTTATAAAATCTTCACAAAAGTTTTAACACATCGCCTGCAGAAAAAATTAGATGCAGCTCAACCAAGAGAACAAGCTGGATTTCAAAGTGGATTCAGTACAGTGGAATATATTCAAGTATTAAGAGAATTAATTGAAAGAACACATGAATATGAACTTCCATTGTGTGTTGCATTTATTGACTATGAGAAGGCCTTTGACTCTATAAAAACATCAGCAGTCATCAACTCTTTAAGATCAACAGACATTGAGGATGTGTACATTGACATGGTGAAACGTGTGTATAAAAATGCAAGTGCAAAATTTCGGTTACATAAAGATACCAAAACTATCAAACTTGGCAAAGGGGTGAGGCAGGGAGATACCATTTCTCCAAAACTTTTTACTTCTGCTTTACAGATGATTTTTCAGCTGATAAATTGGAATAACAAGGGAATAAAAATAAATGGTGAATATTTAAATCATCTGCGGTTTGCTGATGACATTGTTATTTTTTCAACGGACCCATTGGAACTCCAAGACATGGTACAAGAGCTCTCAACTAGAAGTGAAGAAGTTGGACTCAAGATGAACCTACAAAAAACTAAGATCATGTTCAATAATTTTGTAGAGGAAACAAAAATACAAGTTGACAACACTGAGCTAGAAATTGCTGATTCATATATTTACCTTGGCCAGCTGATTTCAATGGATGGCAACATTATGAAAGAACTCAACAGACGTATTAAACTTGGCTGGAGTGCATTTGGAAGAAACAGTTTTATCCTGAAGGGGAAATTGCCTTTATGTCTAAAAAGAAAAGTCTTCAACCAGTGTGTATTGCCAGTCCTCTCTTATGGATCAGAGACATGGAGTCTAACAGTTGGAGCAATACGAAAGTTACAGACAACGCAAAGGAGCATGGAGAGGTGCATGCTTGGAATAACTAGGAGAGATCGAAAAAGAAACACTTGGGTGAGAGAGCAAACTAGAGTAGAGGACATCATTGTTAAAGTAAAAGGACTGAAATGGCGATGGGCTGGGCATATTGCAAGAAGAACTGATCAACGATGGACAACAGAAATTCTGAACTGGATTCCAAGAGACCACCGAAGACCTAGAAAACGTCCTCAAACTAGATGGGTGGATGAAATAAGAAAAGAGGTTGGGGTGACGTGGAAACGAATGGCCCAGGATAGACTTGTGTGGAAAGCATTTGGAGAGACCTTCATCCAGCAGTGGATAGATAATGGTTGAATATGATGATGATGATGATGATATATATATCATCATCATCATATTATCGTAATGCCATCTAGAAACTGCCTGACAATGTGACACGTGTTTAGGATTGTGGCTTTTTGTATTTCAATGTAGGTGTTTGGGTCAATGTTGAGTATCTCCAAATTCGTCGCAAGCGTTTTTGGTACTATCCCTGTTGCTGAGATGACTAACGGGATGATGAGGATCTTTTCCATACCCCATATATCTCGTACTTCATGTCTGAGATCTTGGTACTTGGTGATTTTCGTTGTGTAGGTTGTCTGTATGTTATTGGTGTTGGGTACTGCTATGTCGATTAAGTACGTGGTCTTATTCGATTTATCGACGAGGGTTATGTCAGGACGGTTATGTGGGACTGTCTTGTCTGTTATGATTGCTCTATCCCAGTAAAGCTTGTGTGTTTCGTTCTCATGCACGGTCTCTGGCTCATATTTGTAGTACGGACATTTTTCTGTCAGAAAGCCAGCATTCGCTGCCAATTTCTGGTGGACTATTTTCGCTACTTGATCGTGTCTATGTTTGTAGTCTGACTGCGCAAGGATCTTGCATCCTGCCATCACGTGTTGGATTGTCTCCGATGCCGCATGACAGTGTCTGCATTTGTCGCTTTCTATATCTTTTCTCTGGATGAATTTCTGATTGTTCCTTGTTGCGATCACTTGGTCTTGGATGGCTAGCATGAATCCTTCTGTCTCTGGCTGGAGAGTGCCTTTGGCCAGCCAAGAATTTGATGCCTTTTTGTCAACGTGTGGTTGTTGCAGGTCATTGTAGTGCCTGCCATGTAATGGTTTTCCGGCCCAAGTTCTCAGTTTCTGTTCGTTGGCTGTTTCCAGGACACGCTCTTCGGTACTACACAGGTTTAGTGGCGTGTAATTTGCATCTGCTTGTATTATGGCTTGGATGAGTGGCGATCGGGGACTCTTCAACTGGAAGTATTGCCTCATGCTCTGGATCTGCTTGTCATGTAAGTCTTTGAGGTCCGCTTGTCCGCGTCCTCCTTCTTCCCGGGGTAGTGTTTGCCGTTCAATTGCCGTTGCAGGGTGTAGTTGTCCGGCTCTTCTCTGGATGGTTCTCATTTTCCGCTGGAGTTGTTCTAGTTCAGTGTTGGACCATTTGATGATCCCGAAGGAGTAGGTGAGCACTGGTACCGCATATGCGTTAATTGCTTGCGTGGTGTTCTTCCCGCTCAGTTTCGTCTTCACAATGCTTCTAAGTCTTTCTTGGAATGCTTGCGTGAGCTGGACTTTGACTTTCTTGTGCTCCTGCTGCCGTTTTTGCATTATCCCTAGGTATTTGTAGGTTTCGCCCTCGTCCAAGGTCTTCAGTAGTCTCCCGTCTTCGAGTTCGATGCCTGGTAAATCTTCTTTGCTATTCTTCTGTATTTTGCACTTATCGAGGCCGAATTCCATTCCTATGTCCTTGGAGAATGTCTCTGTTATACTGATGAGTTGTCGGGTTCGTTGTTGGCGTTCTCATTGCTGCCGTTTCATTTACATGGCTTCTGAGATATCAATTTTTCAATAAGTCCTTCCAGTGCAGAAAAGCGATTTTTTAATTCCAACTTGAATGCCTCGGTATTTACTTTCAGTTTCATTAGATCCACCCTCTTACTTACTTGTTTCCTAATGAGCTTCTGTCGTTCTAATTTAGTATTTAAGTGCACTTTACATCTCACCATTCGATGATCACTTCCAGTATTAAATCTGTTCAGTACGCTGCAATCTTCAATAATTGATTTCTTGTTTGCCAGTATATAGTCAATTTCGCTGGTTCCTCCATTGGGGTGTTTCCATGTCCATTTTCTTTGCGGTTTCTTCTTAAAAAATGAATTCATGATGCTAAGATTTTCAGCTTCGGCAAATTCTATGAGTTGATCGCCACGTTCATTCCTTTCCCCGTATCCGTATTTACCAACCGATGTCTCTCCTTGTTCCTGTTGTCCAATTCTTGCATTAAAATCTCCCATGATGAGCTTGATGTGTTGTTTCCCCTTGGTATGTAGCTGTTTGATTTCTTCATAGAATTCCTCAACCTCCTCGTCGGTATGGCTTGATGTTGGTGCATATGCCTGTACTATCTGAAGTTGGTATCGCTGGGTTAGTTGAACAACGAGCCTCGCTGCTCGATCTGACGTGCTTTCGACTTCAAGAAGGTAGTCTTTAATTCTTTTGTTGATTAAGAAGCCAACACCACTTGTTCTTCCAGTTTCCGTTCCTCTATAATAAAACAAATGTCCACTTTTAAGTTCCACCAACTCTTCACCTTTTCTTCTAACTTCACTGAGTCCTACAATGTCCCATTTGATCTTGTCAAGTTCTTCTTCCAATTCCTGAAGTTTTGCTTCAGAAGCAAGGGATCGTCCATTAAACGTAGCCAAGGTCAATAACAAACGGCAGCCTGGGCCATTCCAGTGATTCTTAGCACCCCCTGCTTTCATGCCACACTGACCGCTGCCTTGATCAGGAGCACTCCAGCACCTGGAGACTAGGGGCCATGGTTTCTGGTGTGTCAACATAATGGAGGAATTAGCCATAATTTCACCACGCTGGCTAGACGGGTTGGTGAATTAGCCCTCCCCTTCCGCCTTTCTATCCGTGCAGCAAATATTAATTTGCCACATAAATAGAAAGCTCAGCCTGCACCACTTGAAGGCGGGGTAGGACACTAGGTTACTGGCCTGGCCGGTTCCACACATCGTCACATACGTTCAGCGTGTGGGTCTCCTTCCAGTTAGATACCAGCAACCCTTTTGCAGGCCATATATATATATATATATATATATATCATCATCATCATATTCAACCATTATCTATCCACTGCTGGATGAAGGTCTCTCCAAATGCTTTCCACACAAGTCTATCCTGAGCAATTCGCTTCCACGTCACCCCAACCTGTTTTCTTATTTCATCCACCCATCTAGTTTGAGGACGTTTTCTAGGTCTTCGGTGGTCTCTTGGAATCCAGTTCAGAATTTCTGTTGTCCATCGTTGATCAGTTCTTCTTGCAATATGCCCAGCCCATCGCCATTTCAGCCCTTTTACTTTAACAATGATGTCCTCTACTCTAGTTTGCTCTCTCACCCAAGTGTTCCTTTTTCGATCTCTCCTAGTTATTCCAAGCATGCACCTCTCCATGCTCCTTTGCGTTGTCTGTAACTTTCGTATTGCTCCAACAGTTAGACTCCATGTCTCTGATCCATAAGAGAGGACTGGCAATACACACTGGTTGAAGACCTTTCTTTTTAGACACAAAGGCAATTTCCCTTTCAGGATAAAAGTGTTTCTTCCAAATGCACTCCAGCCAAGTTTAATACGTCTGTTGCGTACTTCTATAATGTTGCCATCCATTGAAATCAGTTAGCCAAGGTAAATATATGAATCAGCAATTTCTAGCTCAATGTTGTCAACTTGTACTTTTGTTTCCTCTATGAAATTATTGAACATGATTTTAGTTTTTTGTAGGTTCATCTTGAGTCCAACTTCTTTACTTCTAGTTGAGAGCTCCTGTACCATGTCTTGGAGTTCCAATGGGTCCGTTGAAAAAATAACAATGTCATCAGCAAACCGCAGATGATTTAAATATTCACCATTTATTTTTATTCCCCTGTTATTCCAATTTATTTGATGAAAAATCATCTGTAAAGCTGAAGTAAAAAGTTTTGGAGAAATGGTATCTCCCTGCCTCACACCTTTACCAATTTTAATAGTTTTGGTATCTTTATGTAACCGAAATTTTGCACTTGCATTTTTATACACAATTTTCACCATGTCAATGTACACTTCCTCGATGTCTGCTGATCTTAAATATTGATGACTGCTGACAAGTTTCTTTTAATAGAGTCAAAGGCCTTCATAGTCAATAAATGCAACACAATATGGAATTTCATATTCATGTGTTCTTCACCACCTTCTTAATACTTGAATATGGTCCACTGTACTGAATACCAAAATCCAGCTTGTTCTCTTGGTTGAGCTGCATCTAATTTTTCTGGCAGGCGATGTGTTATAACTTTTGTGAAGATTTTATAAATATAGTAACGAGCTAATTGGTCGGTAATTTTTTAAATCCTCTTTATCACCTTTTTTATGCAAAAGAATTACTGTTGCAGAATCCCATTGGTTTGGTATGTTACCGCTGTTAAGACATTTGGTAAAGAATTTTGCAAGTATGTCTTCTACATATTCTCCAGCTTCTTTTAGGATATCTAATGTAATACCATCATCACCAGGGGCTCTTCCTTTCTTCATGCTTTTTATTGCAAATGAAACTTCTTCTTTTAAGATTTTAGGAGCTGTTCCTTCGACTATTTCAATGTCTTCGTTTAATTCACTGTTACTTTCGTATAGATTTTTGTAGAATTCTTCAACTCTTCTAAGTATTTCTTCCCTATTTCTTGTTACGGTGCCATCCTCTCCTTTTAATGCAATGATGTGTTTCTTCCCAACAGATAAACTTCCTTTAACAACCCTAAGGCTCTTGTTATTTTCAATGGCTTTCCTTACTAGCTCACAGTTGAATTTTCTTATGTCTTCTTTCATGCTTTTGCGCAGAGTTTTACAAAGTTCTATGTACTCAATCCTGGAACTGGTATTTCGATTGTCCACCTTCATATCTCTTCGCCTTTTCATGAGCTGTTTCGTCTTCTCAGATAATTTGCTATTGTGCTTTTTACAGGTTACACCACCAATTTCCCCAGCAGTTTCAACTATTGTCTTAACAATGTTTTCATTTGCTTCTGAGATATCACTTTCATCAATAAGTCCTTCCAGTGCAGAAAAGCGATTTTTTAATTCCAACTTGAATGCCTCGGTATTTACTTTCAGTTTCATTAGATCCACCCTCTTACTTACTTGTTTCCTAATGAGCTTCTGTCGTTCTAATTTAGTATTTAAGTGCACTTTACATCTCACCATTCGATGATCACTTCCAGTATTAAATCTGTTCAGTACGCTGCAATCTTCAATAATTGATTTCTTGTTTGCCAGGATATAGTCAATTTCACTAGTTCCCCCATTTGGGTGTTTCCATGTCCATTTTCTTTGCGGTTTCTTCTTAAAAAATGAATTCATGATGCTAAGGTTTTCAGCTTCTGCAAATTCGATGAGTTGATCGCCACGTTCATTCCTTTCCCCATATCCATATTTACCAACCGATGTCTCTCCTTGTCCAATTCTTGCTTTGAAACCCCCCCATGATGAGCTTTGATGTGTTGTTTCCGTTTGGTGTGTAACTGTTTGATTTCTTCATAAAATTCCTCAACATTTTCGTCGGTATGGCTTGATGTTGGTGCATATACCTGTACTATTTGAAGTTGGTATCGCTGGGTTAGTTGAACAACAAGCCTCGCTGCTCGATCTGATGTACTTTCAACTTCCAGAAGACAGTCTTTAATTCTTTTGTTGATTAAGAAGCCAACACCACTTGTTCTTCCAGTTTCCGTTCCTCTATAATAAAACAAATGTCCGCTTTTAAGTTCCACCAATTCTTCACCTTTTCTTCTGACTTCACTGAGTCCTATAATGTCCCAATTGATCTTTTCAAGTTCCTCTTCCAATTCCTGAAGTTTTGCTTCAGAAGCAAGGGATCATCCATTATACGTAGTAAATGTCTTTGAATCCTAAACTTTATATATATATATATATATATATATATATATAAAAGTTTTCCTCGCCCATTCTTGGCGGAAACAGGCTTTGGGACGGGCAGAGCGCCATGTTCCCAAGCCTCTTTTGTTCTTAAAACGATACTTCCTCGAGAATGAATTGAGTTTTAATGAGAAATGCGGCATTAGTCGAGGCTGTGGTTCTTTCAGTTGGATGCTTTCGGTTAAAACCATGGAAGGTCTCCATCGATCTTTAATGTTCTGCAGGGAAAAAATAGTTAAAGCTCGTGGGATCCTTTTTTTTTTTGCTAATCGACATTATTATTCAGAATTCCTTTGAAAGCTAACTTGAAAAATATTTGAATTGTTTAAATTATTCCCTTCCTTAGGCTTTTAAAAATCATCGGGCATAAAGAAAAATTCTCTTTCTATTCGGATACCGGATAAATTACTTTGCAGCCGTTCAAGCTTTTCAGCTTCTTCTATTTAAATTTAAGTTTTCGTTTTGACATGTTGATTCAGTTTCTCGAACATAAACTTATTTCATGCGTTCACCAAAATAATTTAGATTTAAAAACATTTTCTCTGTTGAAATAGTGAACGTAACGTGGACTTCCTTGAATAAATATTTATATCGTCGTAAAGAAGAAAAATTCAATTTTTAATAAAGTTATTGATCTTGAAAACAATTTGAAAGTTTTGTTTAATTACGTCCTCTGGATAACTTTTAATCAAAATATATATATTAAATCATCGCATTAAACGTTTGACCCTGCAGAAATGTAAACAGTCTAAAACGGTCTATTTTGAAATTTGCTCTTCGGGGTTGTTTATGTTGACACAAAAATGAACGTATATATGTTTAATAAACGTGATTCTAACAGAAAACTTGCTCCGTTATCATTAAATATCGAATAAGTCAAACTAAACAAATAATTTGCAATAGCAATAATAGCAATACAGTTGAGGTAAAATTACTTTTCCATTCGTTATGCCATAAACATATATGTCATACATTATACAAATCTAAATTTTTATCAATAAAATGCTAAATTTTCACAGCGTGAAAACATTTAAATAATATTAGAATCTGATAAATATAACATAATAGAAAACAATTAAAACATGACATAATACATAACTTTATCTTAGTTTTTCGTTTTTAATTCCTTGATGATTGTTTTTATTTCCTTGTAGAAGGTATCAAAATGAGGGGAACCATGATATATAATATATATTTTTCAATGTGTTTTAATGATATTTTTTTTAATAATTTAGCGATAATTATATAAAGTAGTATACGACACTGACGCTCCTCTTCAAGTATTTATGTGACTGTCACATAATTTTGTTTATTTATTATTTTAGCCACATACATTATAAAGCCTAATAAGGAATAAAAATTACATTCTTCAAGAAAGGAAAATTATTTTTTTCCAATGATACATCTTAAAATTAAAATTCCGTTTTCATGTGTGAAGGCTACTTTTCATTAAATATTTTCCGAGAGATGATTAAATTAAATAACTAGTTATATTAATATTAGAATATGTCATAATAATAATGCCTATTAACAGCTCATTATAGTTAATATGAAATTACTGGCCATTTGCAACTGTCAAATGTCGTGCCTTTATTCAGAAATATCTTAATTAGGGAAATTATAACATTAAATGCTATATTATTTAACAGCAAATTTTGTGAGAATTAGCATAGTTAATCTCCTGATGATGCTTACCAGCTCCGTTGATTATTCTCATGCAGGGATCTGATTCTCCTATATCATTGATAGCAATGCAAGAATAAGTGCCATGCGTATCTTCATAGTCATCGGGTAAAACGTAAGTACTTCGACCTTCTTCATAATCGATGTCTTCGTCCCAATCCAGCGTCTCATTATCTTTAGTCCATGTAAAATTAATAAAGGATGGATTGCCGTCCGCACTACACACAAGAACTTGCTGCCTGTTTGAATCACGGCTTGCTGTTATTTTGCACTCTGGCTTATCTGAAAAAAAAAGCAAGCTACGTTATTAGTTATTGAAATATATTTGAATAGTTCGATAATTTGGTGGACTGATCTGTGTATGCGCTTCGTACCCTCCCTACTACTACCTACTTTGTGTGTTGACCATTATTTGGCAATTGTGTTGTCCCTGTGAAGGGTAATAATATCTTACATCCTTACATACGGAGAAAGAAAGCATTGTTCCTGTCCTCGTTGGTCTAGCGGTAAAGACATTCAAGGCTCAACGGGGGATTTTGATTCGATTCCAGGATGAGGACGATGTCTCTTTTTCTCCTCTACAAAAAAAAACTCTAAAAAAAGTGTCGTCTTTATTAATTGTAATAAAAATTCCCCTACAAAAAACTCGCCCCGGTGGCTTTGTGTGTTGACCATTATTTGGCAATTGTGTTATCCCTGAGAAGGGTAATAATATCTTGCATCAGTAAATTCGTTGTTATTTTTGTTTGAATTGTACGGGTAACTATCTCTAATTACAGTAAGTTGAAAACAACGCTGACTTAAAAAATAACAGGTTGCTTTTATAATGGCCGATCCAATTATGATTGCGTAGTTTTTGTGTTTCATCAAAAGACCGGAATATTTAATTAACTGAAGTAAAAATTAAAAAAAATCCGAATGCTATTATTATGATATGATATAAAGCATGACTGCCTCATTCTAAAGATCTTTTACTTTGAACCGTGAAAGTGAATAAAGTAGTGGCAGATTAATCGTCGTCTTCTTCCTCTATGCTTAGTTTTACGCGCAGAAACTAGATAAGCAGGCATATTATTTGATAAAAATTTAGACGCTGTAATGCTTTAGGGGAATTAGAATTGGTGGGGATGATCATTAAACTAATAAATTGTCAATTTCAAACTCGGACGTCTTATATCATGAGTATATTAAAAGTTTTATATTTTCGATATAGGAAGTTCAGCCATTTTTCGTCAGTCAAATTTAGAAGCATGCAAAACGTTAAAAGCTATGTATTCTTTTCTCTTAGTAATAGAATAAACGGTATCTTTAAAAGTATTAGATATCCCGGATACTCAGGGATACATGTCTAGACAATTCATATCTGGGCTTTGTGACTGTTGGAATGTGATATCTTAGCGATGCCAAGTGATCGTCAAATGTCAAGTGATTAGCAAATGTCAAGTGATCATCGAAGCGAGTGTAAGTATATATCATCATAACATCCTTTTAATGTTTCTGCTGTACTGTATTGGATTTTTTTTTGTTAACAGCTGCGTTTTGTTCAACAGATTTTATATTCTGATCTTTAAAAGACAATGAAGAAGCGATCACAGATGAGAAAAATGTCTTGAACATTGATACTGGACAGTTAGTAAATGATCTTATTCTCTCCAGTTCACATACTCTTTATCCCATGTCGTATTCTGAGTTCGTTAAAGAAAGTCACTATGGTTTTATATTCTGAATATGCAATGTCTCAAGGATATATATAAAATAATGCAAAGGCGCTTTCTTAATATAAAGAAATATCTACTACAAAATACAAATTTCTTTTCAACTTTCAGCAAACAATTTATCTGCACACGTTATCATGAAACTAATTTACAGACGGCAATCGCAAAGAACACGGATATCGGCCTTCGGAAATATTTATAAAAATGCATCGTTCTGAGCAATTACTGAAGAAATATCAGCTCAACTCAATTATGAAGGCAATGCACCTAAAAGCTGTAAACAACACAGAAAACGACATCGCTTTTGGGAATCAACAAGAAACCTAATGAACCGACCACCATTTACGAGCGTGGTAGACGTAAAGTGTAAGTTGTATGCAATACCACACTCGTGGGATAGATAGTAACGAGTTTTGTCGTTAATTCGAGAGAAAATCGTAAAAAGTTATGGGATCGTAACCTCATGAAGTCTTAAGCACCATCTTTGCAATCTGGGTAATTCGATCTTTTCCCGCGTTCCGATGAATTTAAAACTAATTAGACAAAACTTGTCTAACTCGAATTCTTGGATAATATGAACTAAGTTCGTGGTCCACCAAGTTCGGCCGCTATGTTACAATAGTTAATGTGTTGAGTTTTTGGTGAAACGTTGTCTCCGATAAGATATCTACTCGTAGAGAATTTCGCAGTAATGAAATTTCTAAAGCCACAGTTGTATCAATGCTCTCATAAAATCAAGACTTATGTCTTCCCAGTATTTTCAAAAATGCGATAGAAGTCCAGCGTGATTTTCAAAATACTGCTGTTACTCATCCTCTGTTTATTGAGCCAGCATACTCCTGTTACTCTTCCTCTGAAAAAATGCTTGTACGATTAAAAAATGCTTGTATGATTGGAAAAAAAAAGCATTACCATACCTTACAGAAATTACAAAGTTTTGTAAATAAAAGAGTAAAATTAAGATTAAACCTAAAATTCACTCTTTGTTATCAAATTAAAACCTACTATTTTGGCCTGGTATTTGCTTTCCCATTGCAGATATTATGAATCAAAATATATCCTTTCGTCCAAACCCAACTTCGGAGGGTTAGCATTATTGTAGAGAGTGTTAGAATTGATCATGATTATTAATTTCTCCGGCTGCTCCTTAATAAACTATTAGCATCGACTTTAAAGAGTACAATCCAAAACTCCATTTTCTTTTCAAAGGACGCGATGTTATTTAAACTTCAGAAGTATATGGGAATAACTTATTTGAGAAAAATTCATCTTTTAGACGTTTTTTTAATAATGCTACATTTTAATCTTGTTTCAAAGTAGTACTTAAAAAACATCGTTTCCTGAAAAACTCATTTTCATCAAACACCTTTCCCGCAAAGCCTCTTGCAAAAGTTATCCACGTGAAAAAGCATTTTTTTTATTAAACTTCCCTTTTTATAATCCTCACTTTAATGACACGATGAAAGCTCAAAATATTATACGTATATTTAGCCACAGTTCCTGTTTATTTCCGATAAATGTAAATGGGTATTAATGATTTATAATAAGCTTAAATTATAAATTCTGATTGAAGTATTTATATTTGTACCGAGAGCAAAATTTCATAGTTTATTTCTCGTGATAAATTCGGTGAATTATGTTTTTTCTTCAACATGAAAAAAATATATACATTGGGATTACAAATTAATGTTAGTTTAAGTTAATTATAAGAACAAAGACATATCTACATTAACATTATACGAAAATATAGATGCATAAAATTAACTACAAAAATATAGATACATCAAAATTAGAAAAATATCAATACATTAATTAATATACTGTGAAATAGAATTTTGTCCATGTCTGCCTGGGTAGCGCAGATAAAGACGTAGTCTGACAAAGCCTGCACCACCCAGGAGATACCAGATAGCCAAAGCAGCCCCATGGGATATCACTGCGCAAACATCAGCGAAAATTAAATTAAGTATGCGATTGATTAAATAGAATTAGTAAGGAGGATCCGGATTAAAGACTTAAACTTAGAATAGGAATTTATCTCTTTTATATTAGAAGGCAGCTGATTCCACAATTTAGGACCTGAAGAACCCACTCTGTGGCAACCCAGCTCCAGACGAGAAAATTGAGGTCTGTAGTTATGTCTACTTGTTGTTGGATAGTTATGTGTAGGTTGCTGTAAATCAACTGGAATAGATTAGTATTTTTAATTTTTTTAAACATTAATAACAAAATTTTATAATTTAAAAGTTGATTAAAAGTTAATAAATTGAATCTTTGCGGAACCTCACGGATCGACATTGGTTGTGGTAATTTATGGTTAATAATATTGAAGAATTTATTTTGTAATGACTAAATTCTACTTTGGTTAGCCTGTGAAGTGTATCCCCAGACCGATAAACAATAAAAAAGATGAGAAAAAATAAAAGAATAATATAGATTGATCAAAAATTTTATAGGTATATAAATACTAATGTTGCGCAATATTCCCAAAAATCTACCAATTTTTAAGCACAATAGGTTAATGAGTGTATCCCATTTTAAATTAGCTTGAATTGCGACTCACAGGAATTTCCTGGAAACTCCCTGCTGCGATAAGGTAATTATATCGTTATCTATTTTTATGGTATTACATAAGTAGTTGCTTTTGTTATGTTTATTTGAAAACAGAATACATTTGGTTTTTTTTGTATTAAGTGAGAGATAATTATCTCTAAAGTATTTTATATATATATCAATATCATTATTTACAAGTGAAAACAGCACATCAAGATTCCTTTCCCTATAAAAGATGCTTGTGTCGTCGGCAAAGCAGAGAACTCTAGATCGAGTTGGCAGAAAAAAAAGATCATTAATACCTATCGAAAACCCTGACCTTTAGAAATTGGTCTTGATCTACTTCGTTTTCTAACCAAAGGAAAAAAAATTGAAAAACATGTGAGCCTTTAAGGCTAGAAATGAATTAGTAAAATTTGTTAATGGCATGGTCTCGAAATATTCCAAAAATTGCATTTGCTTTGAAACATAGCATCCGAAATCCTCGAAGTTCCAAAATTTCACTTTGAAAGGAATATTTACTCGCTTTGCTTTATTACTTTACGAGACTAGTGTATGGTGTTATTACTTGCATTGCGCTATCATTTGAGTGTGTCCCAGAAATCTCATTTTCAGAATTTTCCGATACCGAAAATGTATCTTAGGATACGTTGAAGTATTACTTAAGCAATATTTTGGCCATTTTACCCCACTAACATTAAGCAAAAGTACTAACATTGGCTAACATAGGAAAATAAGACCAACGGCAACCCCTCCCCACAAGGTGCTTACGTAATACTTGAAATCTCTCGTATACGTGTCAAAACAAATTAAGATGTGTAAAAGGGTAATGAGATTATGACATCCATCTGTTAATTATAATTGGTATCGAATTAGGAATACTTTGCATTCGAATGAGGAATAAATATATCCAAATCAAGAAACGAGAATATTCCAGTTATGAAATTATAATATTTAAATCATGTGACTGAAATCAGGAGCAAATTTAGAGGTCAGTCAAAGTGGGGTGATTAATGAGGATTTTTGGAAATGATACTTCACTGGACCTTTACCTCGTATCTTGGCCATGTTAAGTTTTCATTCAAGAAGTGATTGTCAAACCCGCCCCCCCCCCACCTAAATCCGTTCTTGACTGAAAATAGTTACAATCATCTACTGCATCCAAAGCGTCGATCTTCTAGCATAGTTTTGAAATGAAATCTTCGCATGCATTGTACACAAAACCCAACTATAATTTTGAAATTTACAATTTTAACCAATTCTGCATAACAGAGCCCTCTGTTTAGCTTGTGGCGGTTCCTCCACAGGCTCATTCTAACTCTGTTTCGCGCCAAAATTCCATTCTCATGGACATTTGGCAATGAGTCACACGTACAACCAACTCCTTGGAATTTCCACCAAAAACGAAGGATACAGGCATTATCCAACTTCGAACCCTCTCCCATATATTTTCATTTAATGGGCAAAAACTGTCAAGAAAGACAGCTCAACGTTAACATAACTCACAGCAAGTTCTCCCCTCTGTGGGGTCAAACTGACCAATAGAAACATATATAAACTATTGCGTCAGTACTCAATTGTCCAATCACGGTCCACAAAAATCATTCGAAGTAAAGTTTTGGACCGATCAATAAATACTCTCTTGCTCCTTAACTTTCGACCTGAAAGGATGTTCGCTGCTAGCCGTGTTAACGATCCTCAATATGTAACTTACGCAACCTAACGAACGCCCGGTATCATGCCGTGGCCAGTGTACGCTCCTCAACCTCCAAATAAATATTATGTTTAATGTGCATTCTCTCTCTCGTCTACCTGCATTCATCGCTACGTAAAAATACCTTCTGAGATCACAGTCAAACTATGCCGCACGACATACGTCACCCGGCACCTGGTCAGCTGTCCACACACACCACGACGCAGCAGTTGGCGACCCATCACACCACGCGGCAAGCTATTAACACTTGAACGGGGCAGACTATCAGTGGCGGATTTATAAAATTGCCGCCCTTAGGCACAGCCTGTACTGCCGCCCCCTCCCTCCTTTACAAAGAAAGGAATATTTGTTAAAAAAGTCATAATTATGAATTTTTTTAACGGTATTTTTTAAACGGTAGCAATTTTTTGCCTCCCACGTATATGTAGCTCAAACTAGAGCTTTTTGTTTGGAGAAAAAGAGACGCTTTCCCCATCCTGGATTCGAACCAGGGTCCCTCCGTTAATTATTCCTACTAATTATTATTCAAACTAATAAGATACAACTCGAAATTATTATACAATAATTTTTGCCACCCACGTATATGTAGCTCAAACTAGAGCTTATTTGTTTTTGAAGAAAAAGAGACGCTTTCCCCATCCTGGATTCGAACCAGGGTCCCTCTGGAAATTATTGCTACCATAGTGTCCGACTTCGTGGATTCGAGACACTTTTTGAATCCACAATAATTTCAGTATGGATTCCTGGAACGTCTAATAGTTTTGCGTGTATTTCGCAAATACACGTACGCATCCTTGCATGAATTTTTTCGTTATCAGTTCAAGTTTTTCATTATTCATTCTTCTACTATTAGTATATATAACAAACGTGTTAAGCCTGGATTTATAAATGGGTACGCTGGGCAAATACCCAGGGGCAAAATTTTCAGGGCCCTTCGTCTTTCGATTCTGTAGTTTGTATTTGCAGGCAAGTTAAAGTAGTCGCTTATATGTCATCGTAATTGGGGAAATAGGACAATAATTAAAAGAAACATTTTTTCAACGTTGTTGAGTTTGGACAATTTTATGTTTAAGCACATTGATGCCGCCCTCCGATAAGTGCTGCCCCTAGGCCTGTGCTTTGTGTGCCTACTTAGAAATCCACCACTGCGGACTATGCTTAAATGATTTGCTGGTGAATGCGATATGCTAAGCAGAGTTTAAGCCGCGTACTTTTTTCGCATTTTGCGAAAGGATATTGTGTTTTGCGCAAAAATTTAATCCCGTTTGTAACGAACTCTACCTCCTAATTATTCTTAGTGATTAAATCCTAACATTTAAACAGGATTTTCAGAGTGAGTCTTAACTTAATTTACTCCTAAACGTAAATCAGTGCTACAATGAAATCTACGTGGGTGAGAAGCCCGAGTGACTGCGAAGGAAGCCCAGGTTAAAGGTCGGACGTTTGGCTACGAAGAAAGACCAGGTTACAGGACGGATGTTTGGCTACGAAGAAAGACCAGGTTACAGGACGGACGTTTGGCTAGGAATAAAGACTAGGTTACAGTACTGACGTTTATTGTACATATAACAATACAAAATCAAACTCAAGTTCAGCAGTACAAATCAAATCTACCAGTCCAGTATCCAATATAAATTTATTTCGCCCGGCTGGACAGCTCGCCGCGTCTCGAGAAAAACGTTTGCACGGATTACTTAAGAATACTGACTGTAAATAGTAAACTAATTAACAAGTTATCTGAACTCAACAAATGTTAACTACACCTTTTGCTTTCCTACATTATATACCACCTGGAGTTTGCCAGTCCTTACTCCTTATTCCAGGATAACAACAAGGTTCTACTTCCGGCAATTGAAACCCCCAAGAACATATACCTGTACAACACAATACCAGGAACACACAACATTTTAACGTAAGCCA
>QLNU02014802.1:26026348-26039931 GCA_006491805.2 Dysdera silvatica
CGATGTCTCTCCTTTTTCCTGTTGTCCAATTCTTGCATTAAAATCTCCCATGATGAGTTTGATGTGTTGTTTCCCCTTGGTATGTAGCTGTTTGATTTCTTCATAGAATTCTTCAACCTCCTCGTCGGTATGGCTTGACGTTGGTGCATATGCTTGTACTATCTGAAGTTGGTATCGCTGGGTTAGTTGAACAACGAGCCTCGCTGCTCGATCTGACGTGCTTTCGACTTCAAGAAGGTAGTCTTTAATTCTTTTGTTGATTAAGAAGCCAATATCACTTGTTCTTCCAGTTTCCGTTCCTCTATAATAAAACAAATATCCACTTTTTAGTTCCACCAACTCTTCACCTTTTATTCTGACTTCACTACTACAATGTCCCATTTGAGCTTGTCAAGTTCTTGTTCCAAGTCCTGAAGTGCTGCTTCAGAAGCAAGGAATCGTCCATTATACGTAGCCAAGATCAATAACAAATGGCAACCTGGGCCATTCAAGTGATTCTTAGCACCCCCTTCTTTCATGTCACGTTGGCCGCTGCCTTTATCAGGAGCACTCCAGCACCTGGAGACACGGGGCCATGGTTTTTGGTGTGTAAGCATAGTGGAGATATTAGCCATTAATTTACAATGCTGGCTAGTTGCATCGGTGAATTAGCCCTCCCTTTCTGCCTTTCTATTCGTGCAGCAAATAACAATTGATTATATTGCACCATATGTCAGACATTGAATGCGTCTTTAAGATTGCAGGAATTCCTTTCAGGAATTTGTTATCATCTCAACGTTTACACCGGCTTCTTCACATTATCGCTTGCCTGTCCTTAAATCTTTGTAAGCATTCAGATGATCATTTAATGTCACTCACATTCAGAGCATCAACAAAAAAACGCCCTTTCTTGAAAATTTCTTCGCAGTAAATCTAAGATTTTTCCCGGTTCTCTCTGATCCACCTCACCAGCGCCATTTCAACTTCTTCATTTTTAGCAATTCCCATTCTTTTTTCGAGCAGGCTCAAACCAATTAACTACAAAAGCATCTTCAATTTTTTTCACTTTTAAAATCGTCGATAATATACTCTTTGCAATCCCGAATTTTAAGACGATTTATGTGTTTGGGTCAACTTTACATAATCCACATCTTTCAGAATTTCAAGATTTTTTTTTCTAAAAACGACTCCTTCGCTTTACGATGCGTTTTTAACACTAAACCGTTTAAGGAAACAAGTACATAAACATCGGAAAAGAGATCATCAAGCAGGAAGCAGACCTCACAAAGTAACCATATTTTGACTGCCACATAATATCAGTTTCGCCCCTAATGCACAAAATTACCTCCAGACGAACTCCATTTGAATAGCACTTATAGTAACTTAGCACTTACGGTAAAAATATTTTTCACTTCTTATCGCACTTACACGTCAACAGAAAATGTTTGTTATGAAATTGCATGTAAAAGTTTCTACTCCAGCATATTTAATCTGGCAATTACAATCTGTCGAAATTATCAATGAGAAACATTGACCTTATAAAGAGCGTTTCGTTCGCGCTAAATAGAGGAAATTTTCCTAGTGACAGTGGCAATAATAAAATAAAATTTAAAGACATTGAATTTAATTTGGACGATAAGCCATTTTAATCCCACTGGAATCCATGTTTTCAATTAAAAACCCGAAAAGAAAACTAAAAAAAATTACTACGACTATCCTTGTAAAAAACAAAATAAAATTGGTTCGTAGTAAACGGTATTTCATCTTAATAGTGTATGTTTTAGTGCAAAAAATAACATAGGGATTCTCGTGCAATTTCGTGGGACTTCAGACAACTGTTCGTGTTAAACGTAATTCGTCTTAAACGTGTTCGTTTTAGCGAGGTTAGATTGTATATAAATTGGCGAGAAAATCAGAATCGCCGGTTTCAATTCCTTGAAAAATATTTATTTATATTTTTCATTAACACTACCGAATATTAGCAGGAACGCATCCATGGGGCGGTTTTGGGGGTTGTAACCCCCTATCGCAATGAAATTTTGTATATTTATCATAGGAACGTATTAATTGTAGCTTTGTAACCAGTCCCATTAAGCCTATAACTCTCCCTCCCCTTTATGAACTTTCTTCCCATACTACTGAATATTCGGGTTCAACCGTTGTCACCATGTGCAATAATATTGCAATGAATTCTAATTTATGCGCTCAATGTCATGACTAAATTATTTATTGATAGAATGGCATTATATGGAAAGGGCTGTATTATATTTTCCACATTACTCCAATAGAATGATCAATCACAGATGATTATATTTCCCCCGCTCTCTCTCTCTCACACACACACACACACACACACACACTCACTCACTCACTCGTATTGCTAATTCAGATGACATAGTGTCGTAAAGGGTTTTCCCATGTTCGAAACAATTTACACTGGTTTATTGTGAACAGTAATTAAAACCGTTCTATTTATTCGTACAATTTATGCAAATCATTTCATTGCTGTTCTCAGTTTCTAGAATTTTTGTAGATTGTTTCAGGAAATTCTCTACAAAAAAAAATTACCTAAAACTATTTTACAAAGTTCATGGCAATTATATAAATGACAGTTAAAACCTACACACACAACAATCTAAAATTTATAGGATTCTAATTATAACATGCAACATAATTACTCACTCGCTTAATAAACAGCGCACATAAAAATAACTTAGACACAATATTAAAACTAACATCTAGTATAAAACTGTGATCCAGCAACCACAGGTGAAAAAAATTTTTAGCGTGAATATGTCTGTAAAATTACTTCAATACTGGATGATATCCACTGGCGTACGCAGGGGGTGTTGATGGGGGTTGTAACCCCCGATTGCAATGAAATTTTGTATATTTAACATAGGAATATATGAGTTGTAGCTCTGTAACCCCCCACTGGGCCTATTACCACCCCTTATGAACTTACTGCATAGATCTATGATGACATCTCAGAAATCTTAATGTGACTATTTCATGTATATAAAAACCACTGAAAAAAATAACTCCTAAACAACAAGTCCAACTGGAATGATTTTGATATTATTCTAAGCGGTATGTAGTTGTATTACCACCCAAACATGGTCACCGCTGCGCATGCGCAGTATAGGAGGGGCGCGGCTCAACATAAAACGGACAGTTCAGGTTTTGCGGAAATTTCCAATCAGTATAGTTCACGACTACCAGCAACTACGGCCACGGTTTTGGCCTAAAACTATAAATCTCAATTATGTCTACGTATTTCATGTGCACTTCAAAACAATTGACCAGCTTCAGATAGTGAAAAAATTAGAAAAAGAAAAAAAATTTAAAATTTTCACAGTGTCGTCTGAAACTCGCGCAAATTCCAACATGAAGTATATAAGAATCATAGCATTGGAGACAGCGTCTCAGCAACTCTCCAGGAATGTACTACTGTGAGTGGTTGATGTGGTCAAGAGGCGCAAGGCAAGCAAAAATGTGAAAGTCTGCGGCAAAGTCAACGATGGCGCAAGCCAATGAGCTGCCATAGGCATTACCCAAAGCATCGGGTCAAATCGCACATGCGCAGTATGCGAGGGCGGGGCTCGACCCACTGCAGTCAATATGAGCATTAGCGGAAATTTTGAACATTATAACTCATGACTCCGAGCAACCACGGCGCTAGTTTGGGTCCCGAACGACAGATCTGTATTAAATCTACGCGTTCCACCTGCATTCCATAACACTGAATCAGTTTCAGTGACTGAAACAAAATGTGAAACAAGAAAATAAAATTGCAAGAATTTCACAATGTCGGCCAAAATTCGCACAGATGCCAAAATGAAATATAGAAAACGCATAGCATTGGAAAGAGTGTCTCAGCAGCTATCCAAGAATATACCATTGTGAGCGGTTAAAACTGTCTGGAGGCGAAAGATACGCAAAAATGCGAACATCTGTAGCGATTTCCATGGGGATACGTTGCATAAAATGAAAGCAATCAATACATCGCAATTTAACCGTTACCACAAATATTAGAAATACGTCATCTCTTTAGGCTTTCCATGAAGTCAGCGAAGGATTTTTGACGTCATAGTAAATCTTTTAATTTCTTGTAGTCATTGGAAGAAATCACTCACCTCTATATAAACTCTTCTACGATTAATTGATGCAGAGTAAGATCTTGCATCAAGATCTTCTTTTCACCCTTTTCAATATAATGTATTTAGATTCCTCAGTATATTTTATACAAAATGCATGAGATGAGTAAAACATAGCGCAATTTTCTGGAGTTCTTCTTGATTTCAGATTTTTCTTCTTCTAAAGACATTGAATTTAATTTGGACGATAAGCCATTCTAATCCCACTGGAATCCATTTTTTAATTGAAAACCTGAAAAGAAAACGAAAAAAATTACTACTATTATTTTTGTAAAAAAAGTATACTGTCAAGCGTAAATCCCACAGAAACGTGATGAATAGAAAGTAATTCTGGTTAATGTTTACCGAATTAAAAGTAATTCTGGTTAATTTTTACCGAATTAAGTTATATGCACTCACACAGATATATTAATAAAAATATTTAACACAACCCTTCGACTATTTTCTAACACTTATCACAAAATATCCTCGCTGTGCAAAAAAAAAAAAAAATTCTAAAATGAAATAGCTAAAACTAGGGTTAATTAGCATTTTATAGATTCAGGGGGTCAAATAAATTTCACTGTCATTTGCAATTTTCCGATGAAGTAAATAAATTCACTTGATTGCAATTGACACATCCTGATTTATAAAGCTTTAACCGTAATCATCTCCTGTCGCGAAAATAAAAATGCTAGCACCTACACATAAAAACATCCATTAAAAACGTCAATAAAAATAAAGTAAAAAGATAATAAAAGTTTATACAAAATCCACAGTCGGATTTTAGGCGGATTTTAGTACCTTCAATAAAAACCTGTGATGCAATTTTCAAGTATTATGGTGGAAATTGCAAACGACAGATAGATACATTAATTTTTCGCATTTGCATTCGTGAAATAAAATTTCCAGCATCTTACTCCACAGAAAATTTCGCAGCTAATTTATCATAAAACAGTTCATGCTTATCAAGACAGTAAAACACATCGTTTTGAGCATGTTCGTTGGCTTGAAAACCATTAAAATTTGGAACATTTAACAAAAAAAATTTCAATTTTCCTAAAAAGTCTATACGTAGAGAGATTTTCTACGTAATATGAACACAAGGATTGATAAAACTTTCAATTTATGGACACTTCCGATACACAATAGAACCTCCATATAATGAAATCGACGGTTCCATAAAAAAAAAATCGTTATATAGAAAATTTGATACATGGAAACGATGTATTCATGAACCAGGGTATTACAATATGATACCACAATTAAAATCCCATTTTTCAGTAAACGACTGTTTCTCATAAATAACATCCAGCCATTTAAAAATAGATGTTTTTAAGTGTGAGCATTGTATTCCAACGGTATTAGGGAACCCAAGGTAGCTGACGTGACCACTTAATTTTCTGTTTTGGTCGTTAAAAATTTCGTTATATAGAAACACTTTCATATGTAATGACCATGGGGATTTGCCAAAACTTCACTATATAGAGAATTTCGCTATACGGAAGTACGTTATATGGAGGTTCTACTGTAAATAGAAATTGTACTGCATATTCAACATGTAGCTTGTGTATTGCAAGGATGTAGAAAATGATTTGAATGAAAGGAATATTTGTGGAATAAAAAATAATCTCATTAACCATATTGGGTCTTTTTTCGACCCAAAGTCCTTTGCTTTTCAAAATATTTCCTGGAGTATTATAACTTTGTTCTCGTGCTTTCATAACTTGTATTATTTTATAATTCTTAATATAAAATAATTATAATTTTAATGGGCCGTTTACAAATATTGACCCAAGAAAAAAGTAAGACTTATGTCCTTCGGGTCAAATATAACCCATGCAGATTTATGATATTCAATTCTGAAATGCATCGATCATTTAATATTTAAAACGATTTTTATTTATTTCATAAGCATGAAATTTTTAATTACTTTAAACTGCATATTTTATTTATTAAAATATTCATTTTTTCGCGTAACGTTTTTCACCAGTTTCCCGTTTTCATATTACTTAACCTCAGACTGGTATTGTCTTATCTTAGTATTACGTCACCTCACAAAATAAATGTGTGTTATTGCAAAGCACTTTTCACCATGATTAAACAGTGAGCAATGTTGATCATAAAAAAAAGAAGATTATTCTTGACTGTTATGCAACAAAGGGAGCAGTGGATACATTTGACAAACATTTGGTGTGCTATAGAGTAAAAAGGAAAACCAATAGATGGCAACAGGTTATATTTTTCAATATATTAAGCATCCCTTCGTATAATGCGTATGACTTGTTTAGATCTCTACACAAACTACAAAATGACAATCTACAAATCGTCGTCAGTTTTCAAAACAACTTGGGTAATCATTAATAAAACCGAATATGATGAATCGAAAATATTTGCCTTGAGGCAAATTTTCAAAAAATGTAGTAGAAACCTCGAAAGTTAGTGAAGGAAGCAATGCAGCTGCGAAAATGGAATCTTTCACAAAAAAACAGGATCGTAATGGATTGTGCAAAAATGACAATAAAATCAGTATAATTTGCAAAAATTGTAATACGTAGGTTTATATAAAAATCAGGTTTCAATCATCGTTATATGCAACAAATGCAAATAGAAATTAAGTAGAATTCTGCTCATTTACAAAAAAAATAATTTATATGTATATCGCATATATTCTTTATATTTCAAACTCTTCATATTATTACTTAAATAACACATTAATTATAATGTAAATATCACATTTATTTCAGTATAATATGTATTGGTTATATGTTTATCTGTTCTAACATAGTTAACTATATTATGTTAAAAATGTATCAATATTAGGTGTAAAAATAGCATGGGTCGAAAAAGACCCAAAGGTCTTAAGTGTTCTTCGCAATTGAGAGACGCAATAAGGTTAATATATTATCCCATCTTCTGTTTTCTTGCAAATTCTGAGCCAATCCGATACGGCCCTTCTAGTGTTGCAATTTTAGTGGACAGGAGTTTATTTTCTATTTTATACAAATTTTATTTTTATACAAATTTTATTTTTATTTTATACAAATTTTATTTTTATTTTATACAAATTTTATTTTTATTTTATTTTTATTTTTTATTTATACAAATTTTTATTTATACAAAATTTTTTATTTATACAATTTTTTTTATTTATACAAATTTTTTTATTTATACAAATGTTTTATTTATACAAATGTTTTTATTTATACAAATTTTTATTTATACAAATGTTTATTTATACAAATTTTTTATTTATACAAATGTTTTATTTATACAAATTTTATTATTTATTTTATACAAAGAAACTTTTCAAAATTTCTGGAAATTGGAATATTTTTCGTTAAAAAGACGTATGATATTTTCTCCACCGCCTTTAAAAATGCGATTCGCTATATTGGATAGCAAAGAAATTATTTGAATAACTGATGTTTCCTTGTTAAGGGTATTTTGCAAAGTCTCTGAGATATTC
Source organism: Dysdera silvatica (assembly GCA_006491805.2). Taxonomy (NCBI): domain Eukaryota; kingdom Metazoa; phylum Arthropoda; class Arachnida; order Araneae; family Dysderidae; genus Dysdera; species Dysdera silvatica. Next base: position 26,033,933 of record QLNU02014802.1, read on the forward strand.
TTCAAGGAAATGCTACATACGCACTATTATTTATTTCATATTGGGTTGAGGCTTTACTGTGTTAAAGAAGGAATTTGCTTTTCATGAAACGCTAAAACCGTTATCTGCACTCCAACTAATTAATTTCAATACACTAGATGCAAGAAAATATATAAATTATTATTTCCTTAAACTGTCATATTTTTAAAATTGTGTATCTTTTAGGGAGACATCTTTTGCTATTCTATACAATAGGAACAGCAAAGACGTAACTGAAAATTACTGTCCATTATATCAATAATTGTAACGTAATTGACAGGTGTTGACAATTATTAAAATATGAAATAGACTAAGTTTTTTATCTGTTGGGAAGATCATTAAACAAAACTATTCTAATAAACACTAACAAAAAATAATAAAATTGCCACTTTCATCTTTCTGAAAAACTGCATGATGATAAATCCAATGATTTAAGAATAATAATGAACAGTGTTTCCGCCGTATGGGTGAAATGCCATAAATTTTCATTACAAGAAGTTTATATTTTTTAAGAGTTATGTAACGGGAGAAGGGAGCTACTAGCTTGAAGAATTAAAGAGCCGTGAGATAAATCCAAGTAAAGTTAATCCAATTTGAAATATAATATTGATTAAACAATCAAAAATGAACCAAATGATCCAATTTTCTGTATGCTAAGTTAAATAATCTAGTACGCCATTTTATGGCGGGGCCTCTAATAGCATGTGCATATTGGTTGATGGAAAACTAGAGACTGATCCGTTTTAAGGATTTAGAATATATTTAACTTATAAAATGTTGTTGCCAAATATTAAAATATAAATAATCAAATTTCTATTGTTGCTGATTATTAAAAATGCAACCATAAAATTTATTGTATTCTGTATTTCTTTTTCTATTTATCATCGTTCCTTTATCAGCCTTCCTTACTTGATAAAGGGAGCAGATAGCTCCCGAAACGTTACTATTTATTTTAATAAAAAACTGCTGCAGTGACAAAAAACCTGTCTCCGTAAAAGTTATATTCTTATTGCGATAGAACGGCAAGGGCGTTGAGTCCGTAAAGTAAAGAGCGCATTGCAATGCCATAGTGAAAAATTAAATAAGTATCATCTTTATTATTGTGAAGTGAGTATACCAGAACGCCAATTCAAAATATTAGAACGATGAAAAATAAAGCACACAGTGTTTTGCGATTTGCATTTATTTCGGTAGAAATGACTACTTCAGAATTTTAAAGTGTACTTACTATCACATTCTACATATTTTGTAGATGAGCATAACATAAAAAAATTAGTAAGATATTACAAAGTATTTTATAATAATTTTTTCTAAAAATTCAAAAAATTAGAATAATTTTCGCAGCGGTTCAAAAATTAAAGTAACATGACAAATATAGCACAATTCATTTAAATGAAAAATATTATGAATAGTTAATAATTAGTGACATCTCCCTTGTCCTTAATAACGTCATGTAGACGATTTACCATACTATACACCAATTTTTTGATGTCATCTCTGCTGATAGTTGCCCAAACGGATTTCACACTTTCCTTTGTTCATTTTTGTCCTTTGGAACTAAAGCCTGAACGTGTTTCTTCATTAAGCCTCACATATTCTCGATGGAGTTTAAATCAGGCAAATTGGTCGGCCAAAGGAAGTACTTTGATTATATTTTTATTAATCCAAGCAGTGATGTCCTTTGACGTATGGCAACGTGCAGAGTCTTGTTGGAAGATAAAGTCATCCTCAAATAGATCTTCCGATGGTGTAAGCATAAAATGCTCAAGTACGTACTTGCATACTTCGGAATTTACACTTTCTGTCAAAATACACAGCCTTCCTAAGCCCTCAGTACTCATACACCTCTAAATCATGATAGAGGTACTAAATTTCACTGAGCTTTTCAAGCAATCGGTAGTAAAAGCTTTTTGCTTCTAATGCCAAACACGGATACCCTGATGACAGCAGGAAACGCAAAACATCGATTCATCGCTAAAAAGTACATTATTCCAATCTTGAATGCCCTATTGCAATCTGTCTTTGCATCACCGCACTCTGGTCCTATTTTGCTTTCAAGTAAGTAGCGGCTTTGTCTTGGGAACACATTGAAAATCGAGTTCATGGAATCGTCGCGTTGTGCTAGATGTTGAGGCACCCACTCCTTATTCTCGCCACTTTCTACTTTTGAATCTCAGGCTCCTGAAGCGGTTTGTAATCACAATACATTTCAGCATTATGTCTTGCCTTAGTATGGTTATTCGCTTACGACCACTATTTGCACGATTATTTTTAAAATTTTGATTTCTAGAATAATCTTTTAAAATTTTCCTCACAGTTTCTTGAAAGCATTTCATTTTTTCGGCAATCATCTTTTTACTAAGTACCTCATTACGCAAAGTTACAATAGCAGTCTTAGTAGCGTCCGATGTATCTTTCGGGCGGCCCATTTTTAACCCCCAACTAACTAAAGCTGACTTTCAAACAAGCCTTTATAAGCGTACTAGCTCTACAGTGGCGCGCCATTTATGCAAATTTCATCATCAATGCTGACTAATCACATCATTTTACAGATATTCTAATATTTTGAATCGGCGCTGGGAATATTTTAATTCTTTGAAAAATTTCAATAATTTTTCATAAAATCTCTATCAATTCTTTAGACACATATGAACAATATATAATACGTCAGCTTATTGTGAACGCTTATTAATTTTGTCGTTCGTCCCCGTTGTTTATTTTTACAGATATCATACATTTTATAAGAAAATGCAATGCCTTTTTTGGTTATTCTGATATTTTGAATTGGAGCTATACTACGACTATCATAAGCGAGTGTGTTTAAATGTCCATGTTTCTACGATTAAGAACGAAATAAGTCACGTTTCTCCTCAACACACACAGATTTCCGAAGCGTCTGAATCTCTACCGCTGAGCAGATGTGGGTGATGTGATGAAACAGGCCAAGTTTCAAGAAACAACTGGGTGTGTGTGTCGAAATCGGGTTAAAGGCACCATAGGCGAATGCATTACACCTGTGCTGCCATAGGACAGTCGACCTACTTTTTTTAGAGGAATCCGAAACCCTACAACCTACCGGTCCATCCACTGGACTTCAGTGAGCAGTTCGTCGGTCAGCACTTTTTTATTTTACTTCTTTTGGAGCCGTTGGGAGTCGAACTCAGATCAGCAGTGCACTAGGTGAACTCTGGGCCCCTGCACCACTACAGGATATTAACTTCATGAAACACAGGACTACAGGATTTAATGCAGAAAACTTTTCATGCATGTGATTGTAACCTGGAACAGTAACATCCTATTATGATAATTAATTTACAGTAGTTCTCCTATTCACGTCTTTCAATGGATCGAGAAAACCGTCGTTGTATAATAGTAAAAAGCGTTAGTCGGAATATGTATTATTCTATGAGGCATTTAGTGCGACTCCAAAATACGGCCAGAGCCGTATCCAGGCTGGGGCTAAGGGTGCTGAACCCCCCCTCTGGAAATGTGAGCAGCCTCCTGAAAAATAGTTTTGTTCAATTAAATTATTTTATAATTATATTTTATATTTTTTTTGTATAAAATTGTACATGACAATGAGAACTGTTCATGACATTAAAAATATATTCAGAATAAATTTCTGCTGTATATCTTGTATACATCATGTTTCTAACAGTGGTTTTGGTTTTCAGCTACTCTATAAAAGGGTATTTGAAATTATAAATGTCAATATAGCTTTTTAAGTTTTTAATGCAAAATTTATTTTACGAAATTTATTCATTAATGTTAAATATATTAGTCTACTTAGATATTTAGTATTATTAAATATATTAATAAAATACATCAAAACATTAAAGAATGTTAGCCCCCCCTCCCCTGTAGCTTTCTGTGCCCCTCCCCATGTAGCAAGCGCCTAACTATGAGTCTGAATACGGCCGATAAACAAAAATAGTCGTTCATCAGAACGACGCTGTTTACAGATGTTACTGTGATCGATAAATAGTAAAAAATATACAAAATCTTACAACGATTACACGCTATTTTCTATGATGTGGATCGATGTTCTATGTTCTAGAACAGTGGTTCCCAAACTTTGCCAAATCACGACCCACTTTTATAGTAGCTATGTAATTCGCGACTCCCTTTTATAGTAACCAAAAGGGCTGCGACCCCTCCTTAGTCCACTGCTGCTACATTTTCATAATAAAAGCATTTTTAACGAAGTAAAGAAAACACATTAAATATAAAATTATATTAATTATACATATTACATCAATTATGTGTATTATATATATTACATTATTTATGTATATTATATTAATTATATATATTACATTAATTATGTATATTATATTAATTATATAAATTAATGTATATTATAGATATGAAGTTAACAACCGTTAGTAGAATATTGCAATGTAGCCATGTTGAAATATAAAAGCGTTGGAAACAGTATGAAATTCCTTATAAAAATAATTGCAACTAAAAATAGTTCCGATGACCCTTCAGAAACCAGTTTGCGACCCCCAGGTTGGGAACCACTGTTCTAGAACAGAAATTCATAAAATAAATATGCAAAATATTGGAAGCATTCTTAATTTCTGTATTCGAAATAAAAAACTGTTTATTAAACTATGTCTCCCGTTTTTGCTTCAACGAACCTGAAATGATATAGGCCATGTAATATAATACGGAGATAATGAAGGAAGACGATACATCATTTGCATATCTATCGATAATTATATAACGAAACCTTCTTTTCTTTTTCACACTTCATAAGCGAAAAAGAGAAAAATTTATGCGACGTTCTTGCATAATTAATAAGTTCATTAATCGAACGCAAGGAGAATTTTATTCAACGTTCATTCGATCCCAATTTACTAAATGCAGAATAATTAATTTTCCATTTCAATTGGCCAACCGTGTTAATCACTAATGAATTGGCCCCAGAGGAGTCAGTATCGGGATCGCTTTGCATCAATCACGTATTCAGTTTAGGTTACATCAATCCATGGTAGCACCAAGTCTCATGTCTTTCAATATCAATAAAGATTACATGACTAAACTCTTGTTACATTGGAGGAAGCTCGTTAGTGCAATCGATTGACTAATTTGTTGATATCGATATTCTAGACGATACCGAAGTTTCGGGGAGCGTATATAAGAAAAGTCAATAAACAATAATTGAATACGATTCAATGACAGTCCATGGAGCACCATTGATTTCTTTTATTATAATTTTCCTTATAAACATCTTATAATTTGATGTTTGTGCTGATTTTTGAGATCAGAAAAAGAAAAGAGGTATGTATAATCGTGTATTATGTATGTTGTATATACCGCATTTGTCCTCTGCTGATAGTACCAGTTCCCTTCTGGGTCTGAATTAGCAGAAGTCAACATTTCGGACAACCTCTTTTCTTTGAGTTCTTCAAAAGAATTAGAGTTGTTTAATATTTATTGTGGCCGTATAATGATTTCTATGATTTTTAGGTTGCACTGAGAAAATTGCAATAAATGTGTGGATAAAGTTTTGGCAATTGGGTTCATTGAAGCGATTTATTTATGTTTGTTCGTGGTTTTAAGGCTCTAAGACTACAATGGTCATACTGCGCCAGAACCTACCATTCTCCGAGGAATCCAAGCTTCTGGACCTGCAATCTTCCTAGGAATCCAAACCAACCTCTTAAGGCATAGGGAATCAAACCCCAGACTACAGTGAGCAGTGCGATTTTTATGAGATATCGGAGTAAGCGTTCTTTGCATTGTTGAGAGTCGAACCCGGATTAACGGCGCACTAGGCGAACACGTTACCACACTGCGCCAACGCAAGGCAGTGAAGCAATTTAAAGTTGAGAGCTATTGCATGCGTAAGGGTGGGTACAGGCGTGCAACAAAACATCGTCTCATATCATTCCGTGTTCCGCGACGGTGTTACGGGGTTTGTTTTGAGGTGCAACATGATATCGCCGCGTTTCACCAGAACAGTACCTAGTGAC
>QLNU02014802.1:26040031-26054159 GCA_006491805.2 Dysdera silvatica
ACCAATGGGATTCTGTAACAGTAATTCTTTTGCATAAAACAGGTGATAAAGAGGATTTGAAAAATTATCGACCAATTAGCTTGTTACCTGCTATTTATAAAATCTTCACAAAAGTGCTAACACATCGCCTGCAGAAAAAATTAGATGCAGCTCAACCGAGAGAACAAGCTGGATTTCGAAGTGGATTCAGTACAGTGGACCATATTCAAGTATTAAGAGAATTAATTGAAAGAACACATGAATATGAACTTCCATTGTGTGTGGCATTTATTGACTATGAGAAGGCCTTTGACTCTATTAAAACATCAGCAGTCATCAACTCTTTAAGATCAGCAGACATCGAGGAAGTGTACATTGACATGGTGAAATGTGTGTATAAAAATGCAAGTGCAAAATTTCGGTTACATAAAGATACCAAAACTATCAAAATTGGTAAAGGTGTGAGGCAGGGAGATACCATTTCTCCAAAACTTTTTACTTCAGCTTTACAGATGATTTTTCAGCAAACAAATTGGAATAACAGGGGAATAAAAATAAATGGTGAATATCTAAATCATTTGCGGTTTGCTGATGACATTTTTATTTTTTCAACGAACCCATCAGAACTCCAAAGATATGGTACGGAGCTCTCATCTAGAAGTAAAGAAGTTGGACTGAAGAAGATGAACTAAGATCATGTTCAATAATTTTGTAGAGGAAACAAAAATACAAGTTGACAACATTGAGCTAGAAATTGCTGATTCATATATTTACCTTGGCCAGCTGATTTCAATGGATGGCAATATTATGAAAGAACTCAACAGACGTATTAAACTTGGCTGGAGTGCATTTGGAAGAAACAGTTTTATCCTGAAGGGGAAATTGCCTTTGTGTCTAAAAAGAAAGGTCTTCAACCAGTGTGTATTGCCAGTCCTCTCTTATGGATCAGAGACATGGAGTCTAACAATTGCAGCAATACGGAAGTTACAGGCTACCCCAAGGAACCTGGGGCGGTGCATGCTGGGAATAACTAGGAGAGATCGAAAAAGAAACACTTGGGTGAGAGAGCAAACTAGAGTAGAGGACATCATTGTTAAAGTAAAAGGACTGAAATGGCGATGGGCTGGGCATATTGCAAGAAGAACTGATCAACGATGGACAACAGAAATTCTGAACTGGATTCCAAGAGACCACCGAAGACCTAGAAAACGTCCTCAAACTAGATGGGTGGATGAAATAAGAAAACAGGTTGGGGTGACGTGGAAACGAATGGCCCAGGATAGACTTGTGTGGAAAGCATTTGGAGAGACCTTCATCCAGCAGTGGATAGATAATGGTTGAATATGATGATGATGATATATATATATATATATATATATTATTATTAATCATAATAAACCAGTAGTCCTCGGAACGTTACGGATATTTTTTTCAGTTGGTACGTTTTAACATCTTCTTCTCTTTTACTTCACATTCCGACAAGCGTGAAAACTTTTACTAGTTATGGATGAACCTTATGTGGATTTATTCACGACAATCCATCATAAATTTTTTCTATAAACTATTTTATCATGTTACTTCTCCAAATTCTTTTTTTTTGTGCATTTACTTCGTTTTTTCTTATATCTAGCTCTGGATATTTGGTACTTATTAGCATACACTGAAAATTTATTAGAGAGGGAGAACAGACTTAATATAGAAAGACTTTTCTTTGTCGATTATGAAGAATGTTGTTAATATAGCTAAAGATAGCGGACAATTATTTCAAGTGTTGAGTAAGCGAAGTCTTCTAACGACTACGGCGTCGTGCTGCGAAAACATTTGGCAATGCTTTATACTGAGCCGAAAGCGAAAATAAAAGACAGAAAAAAATAAATCACGACTAAATACAAGCAATAAAGTACGATAAAAAGCTCAAAGCGCTGGAGTAGAAGCGTTTCCGTAGAAAGAATGTTCAAACGAAATGAGTTGTTCTTGTAGACCTCAGAACCTTCATTCTTTCACTGATTCCGCCACCTATTAGCAAATTCCTTCTCGTTATTTATTAGTTATACTGCGCTTAAATCATTCTTTACTCTCCGCAAACGTCTTGTTTGCTCTCTCGGTTGATAAGTATTTGATATTTGACGGCCCATGAAACCTATAACACTTTCCCGTTGGAAACCAGTGGCGCATGATTTCATTTCTATCTCTGTGTAAATAATTTCGAAGTCGTTCCCTGCAACAGCTGCAAATATTCTAATTCAAATGACAAAATATTTTTCTGCTTGATTGTTTAATGATCTGTTTTCCACTCTCGACAGTTTAAATTAAAAACGTGCTAAACGAATGACATTATTATGTGATATCGCCCGCTTTGTTTTTCCTTATGAAGTTGGTAAACAAAAACCACCATTTTTCGGAAAGGAGTAACAAGCTTGTAATTTGGATATATTCCATAATAAAATATTTAGGCGTTTTTTTATAACTGCATTAATAACGAAATTTTAATATTATATTATAGAAGGTAAATAATCGCATAAAAGTGAAAAATAAATAAATTCAGTTAATTTTTTGTGTTTGTGTACAAGTTAAGCTTACGCTATAATTTTCTACAACGCTCCTTGACTTGAAAATACAGAAAAGATCTAAATAATAATTGGTCTTGGATTCCAAACTTATTTATCAGAATTAATAAATTATATAATATATATATATATACATATATAAATGATGATAAATCAGAACTTGGGTTGCTAAATTTCCAAATTAAAACATGAATAAGTTTAATAATTAACCAAATATTTCATTAACTCCACTTAGTTTATAATACGTGCACTAAAAAAATTGCTGATAAACAGAAAATTATACATATATTTATAATCAAAATGGCCATCAGAAATCACTTCTATATTTTCAAACCAGATGTTATACCAAAATGGCCATCAGAAATCACTTCTATATTTTCAAACCAGATGTTATACCAGAAGTATTTCTCAGAAGAGTGAGTTGTATGATAAAGGCAGCGGCGGCTCGCGTATAGGTACCATAGAACTGCAGCACCCCCTATTTACACTTGATATTATCGATAACAATTAATATAATTAGTCCTTTGTTTCTTTAATTCTTTTCTTATACTTGTACAATATATAATCCTTAAGCTTAATGTCAGTAGCCATTCCCCAGTTTATGAAAAAGATACAAAAATTTTTGTACGGAACTGTGCGCTTCACAGTTCCAGCGGCGTGGTGTTTGACTGTTGTGTGCATACGCATATAGAAAGCTGCACGCGAGGCTGCGAGGGAGAGAGAGCACTGTCGCTCCCGCGGTGCCGACCCTGGCGTGGTGGTGAGAGGAAGTTTTTTTTTTCACTCCACGTGTGTTTTGCTTAAAAACCGTGTACCATATTCTTGAATGTGATAAAGTGTAGAATTAGATTATTATCCTGCTTCCAGCTATTCTATTTAATTCATTTTTTTTCGGTGCTTTTATTTAACAGAAAGCTTTAACCATGGCCCTGTATCCCCAAGAAATAAGTTCTGTGACTGTAAGTGAACTTCAACAGCTTAAGTTTTCACAGCTATCTCTCCATGAAAAAGTTACAATTAAGAAAAGAGGTCGTTCAACACCTTGTATTCTAATATCTCAGCCAGGCATGAGTAACAACAAGAAATATAATCGTAGCTTTAATTCTGAATGGTACCAACGGAAAAGTTGGCTTTGCAGCTGTGAAGTGAAAAATGCACTGTTTTGCTTCCCGCGTTTGCTGTTTGGAGGTGACATAACATGGACAAAAGATGGTTATATGAACAAAATGAAAGAAAAAACTGAAAGACATGAGAAGTTAAAGAAGCACGTTGATAATGTGCTTTCACTGTCACTTTTAAGAACCGTAAGTATTAAGGAGAAACTTAGTGAGGTATACAGACTTTCAATCAATGAGCATAATATGAAAGTTAAAGAGAACCGTGAAATTTTGTCCAAAATAATATACTGCCTTTTCTTTTGCGGAAACTTTGAAACTTCCTTACTAGGACATGATAAAAAAAGACGATTCAGTAAATCCAGGGGTATTCAAAGGATTAGAAATTTTACATCTAAATTAGATTCAGATTTAAAGAATCACTTAGAAACCAGTGTGGTCTTCAAAGGTGTCTCTAAGACCATTCAGAATGAGATACTTGACTGTCTGCTACAAATATGCCATGAGGAGATAATGGAGATAAAGGACGGAAATAAGAAAAGCTTCCTTTGTAGCTGTCATGGCTGATGACAGAACAAATGTTTTGGAACACACTCAAATGGTCCTTGTTCTACGGTACGTATTGAATGCAGAAATATTTGAGCGTTTTTGGGGATTCTTTATTCCAAAAAATCAAACTGCAAATGGCATATCAAAACGTATTTTAGAACAATTGGACATAATCCTTTAAGGAAATGGGCAAAAACTGATAACTCAGACATTTGATGGTGCAAATGTCATGAAAGGCAAAAAAGCAGGAGTTCAATCAAAAATAAAAGCAGTTTATAGTACTGCACATTTCATTCACTTTTATGTACATCAACTTAATTTAATAATGAGAAATGCAGCAAGTATTACACGAAACGCAAGAATGTTTTTCTCTAACATTCTGGCTATTCCAACGTTCTTCTGAAGATCACCGCAACGTGTGTCCATTCTCAAGAAGCATATGGAAGTCAGCATTCCACCTCCGTACTCTACAAGGTGGAACTTCAACATACGGACCATAAACAGGGTTCATGAAAATTTACAACCTGTAAAAAACTGCCTTACTGAAATTCAGTCAACATCAAATGCAGATCAAACCATTGCAGAAGCAATTGGAATTTTAAAATACCTGAATGATGATAATTTCAAGTTTTAGTTAGAGCTTTTTTCATTAGATCATGCCTCATGTTGAAATAATTTACAACCAAATGTAATCTCGAGAAATTAGTATGTTTAAAGTATGATGAATATATTTGTTATAATGAATATATATAACAAATTTCAAAACTGCTATTTTAGAATTGAGAAACTCAAAGTACTGTGAGAATCCTTCAAAGACACTCATGGCAGAAGCTAAGGAAGTGTGTGACCGTATACGTGTTGATATAATGGACAGATATTCTTCCACTAAATACTTAGTAGCTGCTAAATTGTTCAACAAGAAATGCTTCACTAGTTTTAAGAAAGAACATCCCACAGAAGAGATAGTACTGACCACTGAAGCATATCCCATGATTGACAAAAAAAAGCTTGAAACTGAACTAAAAAGTATTCTATTGTAGGTCTAGCGTTCATGAATATTGCAAATTAACTGAGCTGCTGAATTGTATCATGGAAATAATCTAGATGATGTTTTTAGTGAAATTATGAAACTGATAAAAATCCTCTTGACAGTTCCCATGATTACATCAGAAGCAGAACGCTGCTTTTCATCATTAAAAAGAATAAAAACTTTTCTAAGAAGCACTATGAATTTGGAGCGACTAAATGCGCTTGCAGTGCTTTCAATGGAGAAAAATTTCCTCAGTTGTCATCCAGAGATCAAGGAGAAAATTACAGATCTTTTCGCGCAGATTAAGACAAGAAGAATGAATTTCGTTTTTAAATGTATAGATCAAGCTTTAACTGTAACAATTTAGGTTAAAGTAAATAGAAAATGTTTGATTTTGTGTATTGTAATATATATATTAATATAATATATTAATTAAACATTTTCTGGAGTAGCACCCCCACTAATTTTAGCTACGAGCTGCCACTGGATAAAGATTTCTTTAAAGCCCATGGTAGAAAGAAAAAGAAAAAAAGAAGAGAAGAGCAAAAATGGGATATAGAAGTTCTTATTTCAAAAAAGGAATATAATATATTTAAACCCAAGATGAGAAGTAATATATTTTTAAGAAAAATGGTTTCATGGAAAACAAATTATAATATTAATACATTCTTGCAGAAACAGCTCAAATTTCACTAATAATTAGCCAACGTCCTGAAGAGATTCATAATGAAAATAATATCCATAAACAATATTTTAATTTGTACGTCTATTGAACTGGAAATTTATAACTGCCATTACTTAATTGAAAAACTCGATTAAATTTTTAACTAAATTTATTAAAAAAATTGCAAGTAATATTAAAGCAATTTAAAATATATTTCTATGTGATACATTACGCAGTTGTCATTAATAAGTTTGATCACAGTACAGTGTTTTTGACGTAGTAAATTTCAGATATTGTAACATTTATGTGGTGATTTTCTGTCACAAATGAAGTTAAATTTTATTCTCCTGGATAATTCATTTATCTAATTTAATTACTTGTTTCGTAACGGAGAAAAAAGCGTTTGTATCTAGTGTCAAAGTTTAAAAATTTAATTTTATAAAATTTTAAGCCTATGTTGAGCACCTTACTACTATCTCATGCCTCATAAATATCGCTGAAACTTTCTCATTTACAATTTTCGCTTTTGATCTGAAAGAAAGCTCCAAGTCCTCTATTGAAACCTGAAAGCAGTTTTTGGTAAACATAATCGAAATGAAAAAATGAAACCACTATAATAGAAAGATAAATTTAATAACGTTTTCTTCGCCCCAAAAAACAAACATACTCGCGCCAAAACAGCTGTCTCCGAAACAATTTTATGATCTCAGGCATTAATAGAATGCTCATAACAAATAAGGATTAATTTCCTTTTTCCATTAACATTAATTTGCTACCGAACGCGTCATCCTTTATTAACCAATTTTTCAAGTCGCACATTTATGTTTTCTGTTTCGAATATTTATTAAATAATTGTTTACTAATTTATTAAGCCATCTGACTCAAAAGGCGATCGCAGATGTTGCCAAATTAATTAATTTTCGAGAAAAATCGATTTAATTGGGCAATGAATATTCATATCGTATGAGGATATGCCAGACTAATTCATTATACAGCATATCTCCAGAGGCTGATAAAGCTTCTTTATAATGAACCTAATTAACATATTTAAAAAATTTTCGTAATATTTGAATTTATCCACTCGTGTTTTAAATTCCCCCCCACTTCTAATATATTTTAAATAATTAGGTTTCCTCAGTTCTCACAATTACACTTGCAGACGCACTTCTAAATTTAATTAAAAATAGTTTATTGATGTATATATTATCATACCTGTTGCTTCAGACCGCCAATTTCAAATTTCATACATAATATTTGTGGCCATTTTTCGAAATTATGATGAATTCCTTTATTGTCTTCATACGGAGCTGTTAAAATTAAAGTAATTTTTTGGGGCATCGGAGCGAGTTCTACGGTCTGTAATGAAGTAATATTTGGACAGTAGGCATTTCACACAACCGCCATTTACTGAAAAATATTAATGATTTCCAAATTTGTTAATCAGACGTCGTTGCGGTAATACATTACAAATGAATTTATTTTCATACATAAGTGTAGAATTTGTATATACATGCGTGCATGATGGATTACATGCTAAAACGAAAAGTTAATGTTTATTCAAACTAATCCCCTAAACAAATCACTGTAACGGTCGTACGATTGTCCAATACTCCTCTTATTGATCCGGACCATTGAAACCGAAATGCTTCTTCAATGGTTAGATGTTAGAGTAGTTAATAGCTACTATTGTAAAATAGTTAAAGCAGGGGCATCTGGTCCCTCTGGCTACTTGAATAGTTATTGCAATGGCAACTATTCTAGCGAGTAATATATAAGTATAAATTATAAATAATTTTTAGTTAAAAGTGTTTAATTTCAGAAGATTTTCGATCTAACGAATCGCCTTTATGACAATAATGAAACGAGTGTGCATCCGAAAAATAAAGTTTACAGAAATACACTCTTTTCTGATAATTTATCATCGCTCGATGTCATTTTATAACTGCTTTAAAAACATTCCTTTCATAATATGTCATTAACAAAACATTATAGAAACAATTGTTGAGGGTTTGTGCAAAACTTGTATAATTATTTACATGTTTAGAGCTTACGATAAATATTCACACACGAATATATCCCGATTTTAATTTTAGAGGTGTTTTAGAACTCGCGTATGACAAAGAATTTATTATCTTAAAATATTTAACGATTTCCTATAAACGTCTAGTTAACGAACAACGATAAAGAGCGAACTAGAAGATTGCGATTTTTATTTAAACATTTCCCACGAAATTTGCTATGTTCAAAAATCGCAGGAATTAACTCAAAAATAAATTTACGGGAAGAAAATCAATGTCACGTTTTATATTTTTTTAAAAATCAGAGAACAAAATATATATACAAAATGATAATAACTTGCCTATTACTGAATCTACGAAAATTGAACGTTTTAAAATAAATGATGGCATTTTGTTTGCAGTAATGCAAAAGCTTTATGCAATATTGTCTATGGGGAATAATTCTCCCCATGCAATAAAGCACAAAAATTAGTAATAAACGGTAGAACGCCTTTTGCAACTTAGGAGAATAAATTAAATACGTGTTTTTAAAGTGCGAATTCAAAATCCATAAAATGGAGCCTAAGAAATTGGATTGAATTCACTGTTTACAGTGAAGCGATGATGATTAACTTCTTGTCAGCGTTTTAAGAGAAAAGACATTTATACAGTTTGCGAACCATAATTTCTCGCTCCCGTTCCATTACGCCACCACCACTCCACCTCTTGATGGGCATGTAGTAATGAACCATTCCTGAAATCATATTTAATTCTCAAATTTTGGCTTTAGAATCGTTTTACGTCGATAACGCAGTTCGACTTGTTCAGTCTGCGGAACTATCCAAATCGAATTGTGCGGAGCAGGAGTTTTTTTTAACGTTTTAAATTCCAATCAATTATTATTAACGGTTTGGCGCCGGCTATCGTTTGGCAATCGGGACGTCAAAAAGCGCAAAGTATGAATAACGGAATTTTGATAATGCCCAAAATATGAGGCAAGGGAAAAAAAGAAGAAAGGCAAAGGAGTGGTAGGGAGGCAGAGCGAGCAGAAACGAGATAATAGTTGTAAAAAAAAACCGCCATAAATCAAGAAACCTTTTGTTACGGAACAGAAGAAAATTGTGCCGGCCAATGTTTTAAACTTATCGGGCAAGTACCAAGTTTCTGCTCCGTGGTTTGCATCGATTACTCTCCACCTCTTTCTATTTTTCTCTTTTCTTCTTTTTCTCGGCTCCTTCTTTTTTTATATGAATATGGAAATCGAATTCTAATAAACATGGAAATTCTCGGAATTTTAGACATTTCCAATACGTCTTTTTTCCGCCCCGTTAGTTTGAAGCGTTGTTTCTACCAGCAAATGAAAGATTTGTCAGTCCGAGCCTTCCGTGATATTCGAGTAAAACTTTATTTGCTTCGGGAGTCATTCATCCATTCTTTTTAACAGGAAAGTCCGCTTTTTTTTAGCTCAATAATGGCGAAACAAAAGGGCTACAAAAGCATGAATTAAAGTCGAGTGTTTAATGGCTTATAAAAAAAGGGTTCATTTTTTTATGGAAGGATTCATTCTGTTTTAAGATGAAATCAATAATCCCGATGTTCTTCGGACCGAAAACTTGAGCGGTCCTAAAAATGTTAAGAAGAAAAAAAATCGTAAAAAATATTAAAGACGCAGGCTATTATAAAAGTAAGTTTTCTACATAGGTATATCAGTCACCACTTCTTTAGAATATTTGTCGTAAATGCTAAAATAATAAGAAAATTTGTTTCACAAGTCCTTCTAAATCTTATAATACATAAGGTAGATTGTCTGCCCAAATTCCGTTTCAAACTTCCCTGACTTTTCCAGGTTTCCAGACCAAATCTTAATCGATTTCCAGTCGCTAATTATAGTAAACAACACACAATACACTAAAATTTTCGCAATCAAAATAAGTTTCAAGGCCATTAAATCGATTAATGCAAACCCTAAAGCCATTTATAACTCAATTGTAGTGAATTTACAAATTCAAAAGCTGTATTAAAAAGTATTTCTTTACACTAAAAACTTGTACTAATTAAATACATGATATTTCGTAATATTTCATTTGGATATTTGTTGAGTTGGATACTTCCATCCAGCCCTTTTGAGTTCATTATAAAAAGTTTAACTATATAATCGCAAAGCTGATGCTTCATCTTCTATTTCATTTAAAATGTGTATGACTGTATATAACAAAAAGGAGATTGGTATGATCAAAATCCCTTACAGATTAAATAATTTAGCTAAAAACACTTTTTGTTTTTCAAGTTTTAGTTATATATTTGGCAAACATTTTCTCCTGAGAAATATATAGGCTTAATAATTTTATATAAATTATATTAGTTTTGGTGCAAAATGGTAACTTTTGGAAGAAGTTTAGTCAAAAGTACAAGTTTTTCAAATTTTTCAGTAGGTAATGTGGTATGAAAAGCACAGTTCAGGAAAATTATTTTAATAAGTTATTTATTATAACAATGACTTTAAAATTTCTCTGACTTTTCCAGGTTTTCCAGTTGAGTAGACACCCTGGTAAGACGTCAGGTGTAAAGAAGTGAGAACAACACAAATTTGTGAAGTTTGTGTTTGAGAAAATGATGTTTAAAGTCGATGAAAAATATTCAGTATTTTCAGATAAAAACGAAATATACGTGAAATTCAGTTGATGTTAGCATTCTGAGAGTGGGGGGGAGGATTTAACACGAAAGAAAATTTCAAAAAGTGTAAAACTATTTATTTCGCACGTTTAGAGAATTTGTTATAGATTTAGAAATAAAAACCGAAAATAAAGGGATAATTTTAAATGTGAAACATTTGTGAACATGCGAGAAGTAAATGATTTATAATTTCTTAGCACATATTTAAATAAATATGCATAGTATGAACTGACGTAGTGAAGAAATATTTTAAAACGCTGACCGTGTTTGTTTAATAATATAGGGCAGCTTCTGTTTAAAAATTGCCCGAATTCCGCTAGTTCGTATATATATATATATAGGGTGAGTTTAATCCACCGAACCTCCGAAACATTTTTGAAATCCTTACGTTATTATAAGCCTATTTTCAAATCATTTTTATGTCGAAAAATGGAATTCTATATATTTTTTTTTTTTAATTTTTTCGAGCGGACCATGTTTGTTGATTCAGCCAATCATGGGTTAGGGGAGGCCAACCTTCTTTTTAAGATTTCATGCCCACTTGACGAGATATTCGACATGTTCAGTTAAAATAGTATAAGATTTATTACGGCAGTATTTCGTTCCAAGAAAATAAGTTTAATTATTGGTTTTATGACTATTCAACACAGAATAGACTGAACGGAATGATTTCATATTTTGGCTAGAAACTGATTACGCATATAATAAATTGGGTAGAAGTGAATTGTAATCTATAGCATTCGCCAAGAAAGCTCGCCAAACTCTTAAATGTACTTTTTGAAAGCAAACGAATCACTTCGGCTGAAATTATTTCGCCGATTTCGGGATTGTAAAAAAAAAATGAAATACTCAAATTCGGAGTACGTTGATATGCTATTAGCATTAGGAAAATGCGATGAAAACGCCAGTGCTGCAGCACGGTTTTACGCCCAACAACATCCAAATCGAAGACATTCACATAAAAATGTATTTAGTCGCTTAGTTAGGCGAGCCAGGGAAACTGGACAAATTTCGGTAATCCTAATTTGGGGGGTAATCTAAAATCAGTACCCTCGGTTGTAGTAGAAGCTGTCCTCCTAGCTGTTGCGCTCTTTGGCACAAGAAGTTCAAATAAGTCAGCGTGCTGTGATATCCATTTTACACCGAGAATTGCTTCATCCGTACCATTCCACTCAAGTTCAAGCGTTAGTAGCCACTGATCCTGCAAACAGCCCTGCGGTGGCGCAGTGTGGTAACGCGTTCTCCTATTGCGCGGCTAATCCGGGTTCGACTCCCAGCAGTGCAAAAAGAACGCTTACTCAGAGATCTCATAAAAGATCGCACTGCTCACTGTAGTCCGGGGTTTGGTTCCCCAGGCCTTAAGAGGTTCGGATTCCTCGGAAAACAGTAGGTCCCGGCGCAGCATGACCACTGTAGTCTTTGAGCCGTAAAACCAAAAAACAAACAAACAAACAAGATCCTGCAAACAGGATAACATTTTATAAGTGGTTACTTTAACGTTACTCAAGCTTCGTAAGCCCTTATTTTATGGACCGATGAAGCATGTTTCAACCAAAATGGGATTTTTAATGTTCATAACAGCCATTATTGGTCATTAGAAAATCGCCACGTTGTTCACGGATCTGTATCATAGACCAGATTTAGTGTAAACATGTGGGTTGGAATCATCGGGATCACTCTTCTTGGGCCTTATATTCCACCCAATCGATTAAATGAGCCAAATTACTTCACGATTTTGAGGGAAGTTTTGCCAGAACTACTGAACAACAGTGTTTCTCAAGAATGTCAAGACAGAATGTGGTTCCAACACGATGGATGCCCGACCCACTGTGATAGAGATCTTCGGGAATGGCTGAATATCAAATACCCTGACAAATGGAAAGGTAGAGGAGGTCCAGTAACATGCCCCCAGATCACCTGATCTCACACCATTTGATTCTTTTTTATGGGGACACATTAAAACTCTTGTGTATAGAACACCACTGACGGGGATCGAGAACCTAGTGGCGAAATTTCAAGCTGCTTTCGCAACTGTAGATGGCGACATACTACGTCGCGTTCAACGTGACATTGTAAGGCAAGCGTTTTCTTGCCGCACAAATAACGGCAGCCATTTCGAGCCATTGCTGTAAAGAAAACAACAATTTTTCTTCTTATTGGAAATGAAACTTGTTTATTATTGTTATTAGGTATTTTTTAATTAATGTACATAATGTTAAGCAAACTGTTGTAATAAATTATATTAAGTGTTATTAGTTTAATTCAGCGCAAGTTGGTAGTACTTTTTAATACAAAACGTACTTTTTCATTTCTCAGTACAGGAAGTACGTTTTTTCAGGAACCTTATCATTGATCTATTAGCTACGTATTAAGATTAAATACTCGTCTAGTATTCTTAAGCGTCAATAAACATTTTGGATAATGTTGTTCTATTCACTAGATTTCATAGTGTCCCAGTGGCGTAGTTGGCTAGGGCGTCAGTCTAACAACTCTCTAGATGCAGGTTCATATTCCTTGTACGCCACGGTTATTTTCCTTTGTAAGTATGGCGTGGTACAGAAGTCACGTAAAGTCAGCGGTCCTGTCTCAGATAGCCCATGATGTAGCTTTTTAACGTAAAACTGTGAAACAAACCAACCATTGGATTCATTGGATTTAAGAATAAGTGCAATAGGATAATACAGTCGAAACCGCATATATGCAAATGGACACAGCAACGAAGTCCTTTGCATATAAGCGAATTTTACATAAAAGCGGTATTCTCTGAACTATAGTGCGAAAATAATTTGCTCATTAAATTTTTATAGTATTTTGTTCTTAAATTAGATATTCCTGTTCTAAATTTTATAAATTGTATCCATTTTTTATTTCAATATTTATGATGTACAGCATTATTACTCTAGTCACAAAAATAAAAAGTAATGTAGTAGTAATTACATAAAAATATGTACTCTATTTGTGGAGAAAATTAGTAAACTTCATTTGCAGGCATGGATGTTCTGATGACTGCTTAAAAATTTTACCTTTTAAAGTATTAATACTTTTCACATTAAAATTGTTTGATCTTCAATAATCTTGCAAAATCATTAGAGCGGAAACAACTTCTTTACGAGTATGCACATTTTTCACTTCATTTGGTACTATTTCTTCTTCTACAGTATCTAAGATACCTTTAGCATTTATGACAATTGAGAATATCTTCATTAGCAAGTTCACTATAGCATGCAAATCGTAATCAAGTTTGATAAAATCGTTAAATTCGTCTTCTGCAATCTCTGTTGGGATTTCCACCATTGAGCTTTTATCTTCAAGTAACTCATCACTTTCAACCAGACGAGAAAATTCAGCTTTTTCGACGCAATTTCGTATTGTAGTAGCTGTGACAAATTTCATGGACTGCTTGATGATATTCACTGCTTCCCAGACGTTAATCGTTTTGGCGAATTTTAATAAGGACTGCTCTTCTTCAAGAAAAAGAAGATGTTTGCAAATAATTTGTAACTGGTAATAAACCTTGAAAGCACAGACTATAATTAAAAATAAGAATTGCCAAC
>QLNU02014802.1:26059268-26082424 GCA_006491805.2 Dysdera silvatica
TTTTGGATAACATTGTCCTATTCATTGGATTTCATAGTGTCCCAGTGGCGCAGTTGGCTAAGGCGTCAGTCTGACAACTCACTAGGTGCGGGTTCATATCCCTTATACGCCACGGTTGTTTTCCTTTGTAAGTATGGTGTGGTTCAGAGGTCACGTAAAGCCAGCAGTCCTGTCTCAGATAGCCCACGATGTAGCTTTTGAACGTAAACTATCAAACAAATCAACCATTGGATTCATTAGCATTTAATAATAAGATAATACAGTTGAAACCGCATATATGCAAATGTACACGGCAACAAAATCCTGTACATATAAGCGGGTTTTACATAAAAGCGGTATTCTCTGAACTATAGCGTGGAAATAATTTGCTCATTAAATTTTTAATGAATTTTATTATTAAATTAGATATTCTTATTTCTAATTTTATAAATCATACACATTATTTCAATATTTATAATGTACAGCACTATTACTCTAGTCATAAAAATAAAAAGTAATGTAGCAGTAATTATATGTTTACTGTATTTGTGAAGAAAATCAGTGAATTTTATTTGTAGGCATGGATGTTCTGACGACTGATTAAAAATTTGACCTTTTGAAGGATTAACGTTTTTCATATTAAAATTGTTTGACCTTAAATAATCTTGCAAAAGCATCAGAGCGGAAACAACTTCTTTACACGAGTATGCAAATTTTCCACTACATGTGGTATTATTTCTTTATCTACAGTATCTGACATACCTTTAGCATTTATGACAATTAAGAATATCTTCATAGGTAAGTTCACCATAGAAATGCCAATCGTAATGAACTTTGATAAAATCATTAAATTCGTCTTCTGCAATCTCTGTTGGGATTTCCACTATCGAGCTTTTATCTTCAAGTAGCTCATCACTTTCAGTCAGATGAGAAAATGCCACTTTTCTGACACAATTTTGTATGACAGTAGCTGTGACTGCTTGATGATGATATTCACTGCTTCCCAAACTCCATTTTTTTTTTGGCAAACTTTAATAAATACTGTCCTTCTGCTTCAAGAAAAATAAGCTGTTTGCAAATAATTTGTCACTGGTAGTAAACTTTGAAAGCACATACTACAATTAAAAATAAGGGTTGCCAGCTATTTACTGCCGATAGAAAACTTGTTCATAAAGTTTGTTTGCATATATCCCGTTTAAATTTTACAATAAAACATTCATTTGGCTTCAAAAATATTCGCATGAATGCGATTTGTGCATCTTTAAAATCGCAATTAAGCGGGTTTAGATAACATTAAAAAGATAAGAGAAAATTTGAAGCTCGATATTTTATGCATGTATGCGATATTCACATATATGCGAACTGACTATATGAGAGTTCGACTGTAACATCATCGAATTGGAGGTTTATTTTTAGGATATTTTGTAAAAAGCAACGGTAATTCGCTTATTCCAATTCAAAACACCGAAGTTAGGCACCGCTAGGCGAGTTTAGAACAAAGTTTGTGACCTCTTTGGATTTGTCAGTATATTGTTGAGTGTTGACTTAAGTTCGAATCGTAGCTGCACGGTGAAATTCGCAAGAAAACGAGTATTCATTTGTGAGCTCATCCCATAATGCTGATGGACTGGCTGGACTGACAAGGAACCCCCCACCCCGAGCTCACACGCCGAATCTAACGAATTTAATTCAATTATAAGTACTCAATATAAGATACCCAATGTATGCTAACAATAATTAGTAAAATATGAGTTTGAATTGATGGATGAGAGACTTCATCGCCATTTGGAGCCTTCAAATTTCTTTCATAAACAAATTTTTAAAAGATACGTGTAATGAAGCGCGGACACTGTGAATCACAGGGGTCACGACCTCCAACCATATATTTTTTTCACTGTAAAGAATTTGAACTCCCATGGTAAATGAAGGCTGTTATTCCAAAACCACAACAAATTCTCTCCTTGACCCTCCAAAATGCAAGTCTGTGTCTACCCCTGCGTGTAATATAGGCATTTTGGCATAAGTGCTGTCACGGTTTATCTACAACAGCGATTCGCTGTATTCCTGACAGTATGGGTGCTGGTATGAAATATATTATTAAATATAAATATTTCTTCGTTTACAACCAAACCTGTTGCAATTACTTTCCCATAATTTTACAAAGCTTCGATTATTTAATTTTTGAGATTTATTTTTTCTTGTGTGTAGGGGGACAATGTCATATTATTTGAAGAAAATTTCTGAAAAAGCATCTAAACCACATTAAATATATTTATAGTCTGTTCCATGTTATCCTCACACGAGTAAATAGAATACAAGCGATACTTTGTGACAGAATTTTTAAAATAAAAATAAATGATTCTTTTATGCACAAACCGAATTGCAACTTGCAATGTGATTATAAAAATTAAAGTAAATTGTTTTCTGATGTGACTTTCAGAAATAAAATAAAAATAATATAGAACTTCAATTTAACAAATAGAGAAAAAAATAACTTTACAGCTACTTTAAAATCTAATACATTTAAATCCAATAAGTTAACGCAATCACCTATTACTGGACGTATTCTAAACTTTTAAAATACGACTTCACGTTCGCTTTTCTCCTTTTTAGACCAACTAGCTGTTGTGCGTTCGCTCTCAGTTGACGCTATTTTAACTACCTTTTAACATTTAATTTCTCGATTTCTAGTGGGAGGAGATAGCTGCTAATTTTCACACATTAAGGATTTTAATGTGTCTACATTAAGCTCAATTAAATTCGTTAGATTCGGCATGTGAGCTCAGAGGGTGGGGGGAATTACTTGTGAGTTTTCCTGACTTTTTCAGTCTGTAATGTAAATACGAGCCAATCTCCTAAAAATTCCTCCAATGAGGCAATCCTCTCTATCTCTCCAAGGGGGCCGGTACCTACACGCTTCCCCCTACTTCCCAAGTCCTGTAATGACTTGAGAAATTCAAGAAAAGTTGAATATCATATTCAAATTTAGCCTTCTTATAAAGACCGAAGTATAGGAGGGGGCAACATAGGGTGAAGTCCAGGCCCCCACCACAAATAATTAATAGGCTACGTATTTTTGTACGATATGAAAAGGAATCTTAATTTGTGCCAGTGGAACTCGTAAAGTGTCTATGTCCAGTATATCTATTAGATAAAGTGAAAGAAAATACAACGAAAGTCGAACATTATATTCAAATTTAACCTTCTTATAAAGACCGAAGTATAGGAGGGGGCAACATATGATGAAGTCCGTGACCCACCACAAGTAATTAATAGGCAACGTATTTTTGTACGAGAAAAAGAGGAATCTTGACTTTGTGCCAGTGGAACTCGTAACGTGTCTTATGTTCAGTGTATCTATTGGATAAAGTGAAAGAAAATACAATGTTTCAGTAACGTACGCAAACATTTTATAAGGGGTTATGGGTGTACTAAGAGGTGGGGAGAGTTTCGACAATCAAAATTTAATTGTATACAGGAAAACAAAAGGTCAGTGGGGTTACGACCCCACTAACCCCTGCTCCCGGTGCTATTACAAATAGTTTTTATGTTACAACTACCAAATGTTCAGGGCCGGACATTAGCTGAAGCCATTCCTCTCTCCCCCAAAACCGAGCAGTTTTTAAACACAAAAAGATAAAAATATTACTACTGCTAGGTTATACAAAAAGTGCTCACGAACTTACTTTACAACTTTGTAATAATTTTATGAAAGAAGCTGATTAGAGCACGGCTTGCTTACCCCTCTACCCACAAAAAAAATAAAATTAATTGATGAGCTTCGGAACCATTGATTAGTTGTAATATCATCAATCAGATGATGACAATTATAAACACTGTATTAGGGAAAAACGTCACTGAATTCGAAATTTACAGGACGGTGTATGACGGAAAAATTTACAAGGACGATGTATTACCTGAATAATGGAGTGGGGGTGGTGAGGGTTTATTTTAACCCATACTCAAAATATTAAGCATGTTAAAAAAAATTCACGTTAAAACCTAGACGATGGAGGTTAAACCCCCCGCGACCCCCCCTCCCTGCCGTCAGAATAAGCAAATGGGACGGTGTCTAAATATTCTCTATTGCATAATATTTAAATACGGAGGTCTTTTAATATTTATTAATTAGGAAGAGATTTAAAAAATAGCTATAAACCACCAATTCTAATAAACTGATCATTCTCGCGCGTAAGAATATTGTAAATTTTATTTTCGTTGTTCGTAACACGGTGAAGACAGCATGCAAAGTCGCCAAATTGGGCTTACTCTTTTGCTGATAGTATAGAACCAATGAAAAGGTTATCTCGGAAAAATAAACAACCCAGCATTTACTCGTTAGCGCCTATTGGTGAAACTAGTCCAATCAGTGAACAGATGGCTATTTCAAAAATGTTTCGTGGGTGCGGTGGATTGAACTCACCCTGTATATAAGCAAAAATTTATAACCTATCGAAGTTGAAAAGTTAAAGGAACCCAATTGAGACAATGAATCCCAACATTCCACTTATCGTACCCGAGGCTGGCATTAATTCAGTGAGTTTTAAGTCTTGGTTCTGGTGCTTTTGCTGATTGGGCTAATAAAGACACAGCAAATACAATTTTACCTCTGTTCTTATGCTGCCAAAATCATAACTTCTGCATTACAGCAGAAGTAGTGGGGAATTATTTGTAAGGGCTAAATTTCCTTTCCCCCCCCCCTCCTTTCCTGCTCTCGTAACATATTGGTAATATTTTTAATTTGTCTATTATACTACCATAACACTATTAGTGTAGAAAGGGATTAAAAAATAACTCGTTTCGAACTATTTTGCACTTAAAAATTTGGTTTACTGGCAATGAAATGGGCAACAACGAACAGCATGGGTTCATTCGCAATACCGAAATAGTTTCCATTTAAAACTTAGCCCTTTGCACTCCAGGCTATTTAGCCAAAGGAATTCAAAGCCATATACTGAATGTCGCTCCAGCGGAGCCAGTGGAGTGCAAAGGTTTAATATAATTGTGCATATCAAATTGCACAACACCTTAAAATTGGATCCATTGAAAAATATACTGAAAACGTTTTTCTTGAAAATGGAAAACCATTTAGAAATAGTAGTTCTGGTGTCATTTCACCTTTCGAAATTCGGTCATTTGCAAAACTTATAACAGAGTTCCTTTAAGTGGTGAAGATATTATCATGGGGAAATGGAGAAGTCAGAGAATTTTTCGCATGTGTTAAATGATATTTATTGCTGTTGTTATTCATTTTTGTATTCATTTTCAGGGCATGAAAATCAGTTTCATTATTTCCTAATGAAATATTGTTAATATATTCTTCCTCCTCTCGGTCGGCTTGTACTTTATTTTGAGAGGTGTCGATTTCGTGGAACGAAGTCCACAGTTTGTTTAAGATGGAAATTAATCAACAAATTGAGTTGCAATGATGATTAATGGTGTTCGAAGTCAACTAAATCAGAGGCGGACTGGACCTCCGGGTCCAGGGCCCGTGCTCTTTCACGTGCGATAAGATTCGCACCCTCCGATATTAGTTAAGGTAGTTTTATGGTATGCGCCACTTCGAGAGGACCCAGTCCGCCCTGAACTTAGACTCTCACTTAATCGGCCTCACTTCAATCGGTCGCCGCTTCGATCGGCACTTCCATCGGCCTGGTTGGAACTGACTTTAGTCGCTTATTTTCATAGAAATGCCTACTCGACATTCAATTTTTATCATAGTTAGTAAAAGTGCTACAACATTTTGTTTCTACGTGTCATTTTTTTTAAATGCTAATTACATCCAATGAAATACAATATTTTTTTTTACCAGGTAGACGAAAGTATGACATAGATATTAGCAGTGCTACAACATCTCACTTCGTTGTCTTATATTTCAAATATTAATTATATAAAATGAAATACAATATTTTTTACCAGGTAGCCAAAATTGTGTCATAGTTATTAACATGCTACAACATTTTGCTTCTACGTGTCTTTTTAATTACTAATTATATCCAATGAAATGCAATATTTTTTACTAGGCAGCCAAAATTATTTCATATTATTAACATAAGGTGTAGTAGTTTCAAAAAACAAGAGAATTACCCGAGAGATGACGGGTAAAATACGAAGATCAGCTTGATGAATTCAGGGCCCAATTAAGCCAAACAGGGGCTATATGCACATTATCAGATAGGGGGCCCCCCTCTTACACACGGTGACAGATTTAGAAGGATGTCTGAAAGATATAGAATATACTTACTTACCTACTGATACTTTACCAACGTCGGCATTTTTTCCTCAAAACTTATAAAAAAATTAGTGTTGCTAACTCGGTCATGTCAATACTTCTTAAATTTGGGGTGAACTCCCCAAAAATGTAAGGTTTTGCCTAAAAAATTTCTAAATACTGACCAAAAGTCAACTTCTAAAAAAACGCAATTTAGAGACCCCATCCAATTAGGGCACTTAGGCCGAGCCTGGCAGACCTAGTCGGTGATTGGGCGCTGGAAGTGTCCCGATCACTCCAAATAATAAGATGATACAACCAATAAATGAATATAAATCAAATTAAAAGTAAATTTCGTCCAATACTGGACTTAAACAAAGCTTCACTCTGAATGTTGATCAAAGCAGGTTTTAAAGAGTTCTACAGTCTTGGACACAACAGGAGACGGCACCATAGTTACATAATTTTCAAGCAATTAATTTAGGAGCTTTTACTCATAGTGAGTCAATTTTACCACTCATTTACTATTCAGTCGTCATTTACTATGAACAACTGAATGTTACGATGAATCGGGCGAGGGTTCCTGTCCCGTCGTGGTCGGTTAAAAGAATCTACAGTAATCTTGCATAGAAGTCTTTTAATCCTCTGGTTTATGCTATCTTTTTCCCACTTTTCGTTCCAGAATACACTTTTTCAGCCTCTCATGACTCATATATATATATAAAACAAAAGTTTTCTGAAAGACGATAAAGGGTAGCTTTATAAAATATTCTTGGGTGATAAAACAATGTGGAAACTTGCCAAGATGCTACGAGATTGCCACAATGGAACCTGCTTATCGGAAATTGAATTCGCACTACTTAGAAATTGGTAATCAGGAGAACATACACACTATGATTTAATATTAGTATTAACACTTCTTTTCTAGCACATTTATGATCGAAATTAAAGGGATAACAACTTGAATATGAGTAGTTAGAAGATAAACTAATAAAGTATTTGAAATATTATTTAGATTCTTCCACCGTCACTCGCAGTGCATCTGACAGATGTTATATAAATATATTATGCTCCCCTCCCACCTTGTTGAGTAGCGTCATGCAAGTGAAAAGTCAGTTATTTTCATAATCCCTTCGAGGCGGTTAACAGCATTTATGGGCGATTCTATACGTATTCTACAACACAGTTCTTTCAACAAATGTCAATTCATACCCCTATATGTCGGTGTTCAAAACCCAAGTAACTGTCTACAGTTTAACCTGTACTACAAAAAAAAATTCACGACTGAAGCGAATTGTAGACATGCAAGTTTTTCGCATATGGAAACGTAACAGACGACTTCACAAGGTGGCCTTGATTCAATAGGACGTTGTTTGTCACCAACTAGCTTCATACCTATTCACAAAACCTTCTCTCAATGATTTTCGTTGCTCAGGGACATGTAAACAAAACTTCATCGTCATCGTTTTGGCTGTACTTTCACAAATTCCTTTATGTCTTGAATCTTCGTCTTCTACGTCCATCTGCCTTCAGTACTCTAAAAGTCAAGGCGCGAGACTTGAACATATACTTTTATCTTACCTTACTTATCGACTCCTTCGAGACACCTTGATATACGAGTCATCTTGGACTTACAACTTTTTATGAAATGACTGATTTTCTTCAATTGATCAGGAGCTCCCATCTTCAGCAACCACCGTTTTCTGCGCTATGTCATTTTTTCTCAAGAACGGGTTATTCTTCTAAAGATGAGTTTCTCTTCGTCATGTTAATCTTTATATTATTGATCCTTCATTAGGGAGAGTTCAAGTATTACATAAGCACCTTTGGGGGAGTGAGGGGTTGCCGTTTGTCTTATTTTCCTATGTTAGCCAATGTTAATTTTTACTTTGGGGGAGGGGGGTTTGAAATTGCCAAATATTGCTCACGTAATACCTGAACTCTCCCTTACTCTTGAAACATATTGTCATACATAGCCGGTGGAAGGTATGGGCGACAGCTTGGGGAGCCATTTCACGAAGGAACGCCGTAGTCAATAAGCCTATTGTACATAAAGTAAAACAGATTGTTTACTTATTAAAAAATTAGAAAGGGGGCGCCAAAATATGGTTTTTCTAGGTATCATATTAATTGTCTAACCGGCTCTGCTGTCACAAGCTCTTTCTTTCTTTTCTGGATTTTGTGCCATGGGGTTTATTTTCCATCTCACCAAGTAAGTTCGGAATACTTTCTCAAGCCTTTTGACTTGTGCCTTGAACAACTTTCATCTGGGAATATAGCGTTGCCTACACAGCCACCGTTCCCAGAACCCTTGCACAATAATTTCCTTCGTCGAAACAGATGTCACAATAGGAGGGAATGAAACAGCTTCACCTTGAAGGAGAAATAGCTATCATTTCTGAAGGAAAAGGTTTTTATTGATGGGCTTCATGAGTCATCTTTTAGAACTTAGAGGCATAAAGTATGTCTAATGAAATAAATTCAAAATATGAAGCAATGGAGTTGAAATCTTTAATAAGGATGAGGAATTGAATGTAAAACATTCGGGTGATAAAGCAAACAAGATTTGAAGATATCGTTGTTAAAATAAAATATTTCGAACAGATGCGAATTGTAAGTATTCTGAAAACTGTTGTTGTCTTAGTTATATTTTTAAATTGGATGTTGGAATTTTAAGCTGGATAACGGGAGGCTTACTTGAAAGTAAAGAGACCTATTGGTAAAAGAGAGATAGAGAAATAAGGAAGCAATTGAAATAGTGTGGAGAGGAACAGAGGGTGTATAGAAGAGACAAAGTTTCAATTAATCTTCCAGTGTTCTGGACATCAAATTTTCTTTACTTAGAGTGCGATTTTAATACGGTCGGTCCATATTACTACTACAAATTCTACTACTAATTACTATTATCTACTTATTACTACTCATTACTACTAACTAGTCCACATATAACAAGCTTCCTTATTTAGCGAGGAAAAATCCGGATTTTGTTTGGTGCAATCTTAAAGTGAAATACGATTTAAACGTTTGGCAGAGCAAAACTTTGGGCTCCTCGGATTGAGCGAGGAAACAGCCAATCAGATTGAAGGAAAATCCTGATTCGCTCATTGCAAAAACATTAGCTGAGAATGTCTTTTGCGCCCACAGAAAGACAACTCAAAAATTCTTACTTTCCTTTTCTTCCCCCATCTTACTAACCCACTAACCTCTCTTTATAAAAAAAAAAAAAAAAACCCTCTTTTCTCCTATTAACACTTTTCCATACTAACAAAACTCACCAAGTGAGAACCTAAGGAAGCCCTAGGAAGGGCAAGAACGGCCTTCAAGGCAACCCCCCCCCCACCACCACTAACATCCCAAAGGCAGAGGCAAAGCAGCATAACGCTGCGTGAACTCAGAGAAAAAGACTTTGACATTACAGGAGAAAGACACCCCCACACACTCGGAGCAACTTTTACGATGTATAAACAATTGATATTTCCTAAACACGAACTGTCGTTAACTAACTTTCGTTGGAGAATTTTAAGGAAGAATATGAATACCCACAGCCAGCAGATAATAATATGTCATTCATCAAATTTTAAGCCGAATATTATTGTTTACATATCACGTGCAAATTTATTACTTGCACAAGCTTTACTTCCAAAGTTTGAAATTTTAAATTCCAAAACGGATTTAGTGAGCACCGGATCTAGTTAGAATTTTCGTTGGTGTCAAGTCGCTCGTTATATACGGGTCCCACTGAATAATTAATGATATCTGAAGGCAGACCTGTGGCCAAGCAGAAGCCAGCATGGGCTTGGCCCGAATTGCCCCATAGAGCTATTTATATATACAGAACAATCCCCAGGGGCCCTGTGTACTATATGCCCATTACTTTGCCCTAATTGCCCCTTCATTCTGGCTACAGACCTATCTGAAGGATTTAAACTTTCCATTCTGTTCGTAGAAAATCACGATATATATATATATTTCATAAATAGCTATCATTTACACAGGATGATTTTAAAAGCTAAGCAAGAAAAACGAAATAGTCAACATGAAATAATTACAAAACTTGGATTTTCAGAAGTCCCTAGACATTGAGTAAATCAAAACTTTAAGACAGGAAACGCTGGCAAAATTGAAATGATAGAAACAGTCGCTATGAAGACTGTATCCTGGAGGGGGTGCCGGGTGAGCCGTTAGAATTAATGACGGCCTTGGTGGTCGTTATTACAGTAGGCAGGAAATAGAAAAGTCGTCGGGTGTCCGCTTCCCGCCCATTGATTAGACAAACCTTTCATTTTCGGTCGATTCCGGTGTGGGTCGTTCCCGCCCTTGAGTTATGATCCCGTAAAGAAAACAGACGCCGTTTCTTGTTATCGGCCTTCGGAAATAAATAACTTATTTGGTATTGGGTGGTCTCGGGGCTTTACCATTTTCCCGGCGGTGGCGCGCACGTCAGCTCAACCGTCAAATACCTCATGATGGGTTTCTCATTTCCTTCTATGAGTGTCCGAGCTTGAAATAAACGACATTGGGTCCATGTCTACCATTGTCCAAAATGCAACTTTGAAAACGAATCTAACGCAGTTTTCTACTCCGCAAAGAAATGGAAGTTTTCTGGACACGAATAGTGCCTTATACATTTCTTTGAAATAGAAAAGAATACAAAGAGTAATAGATGTGAAATGTTAGAAAAAATCGTTAGAGGAATCTCATATATGAGAATTTTTACCTTTTCTTTTGCGCACATTCATTGACTAGGTTGTTGTTTTTGTTCACTTCTTCAAATTGTATCTATATTTCATTGCATTTATGCGTGCTTTATTCTATTTCACACGGGTATTTTCTGTATTTATACATTTGGATTATTATTGTTATAAAAAGCAAGTCAGTTTGCAGTGAAGGCCAAATGCTTTGAAATTGTAGTATAGACATCAGGAGAGGCTCGAAGGCTGGTGAAGTTCGGCCCTTCTTAAAGTTCCTAACCCAATCGTGTAAAATTATTTCTTTTTCATAATACTGTAATTTGGACTTCAGTTGTAACCTTTTTCTTAATGTTTCGTTTTTCAGAATTGGTTAAGTTTGTGGGACTAGGATTTCTGGGTCCCATAAGAGGAAGCATATTCCACCGGAACTCCTGGGCGAAAATTGATACAATGCTTTCTAAATACAGTGTCACGCGTTAAAACTCGAACTTGGGACTTCCGCAGGTTAGCTCCTTGTCTGCGTCATCATCCTGTCTTTCCTACCCAACTGGCTTTCCTGCCACTGGCGTACTTGGGGGTGGGGGGATTGATTGGGGCCATAGCACCTCCGATGCGATGAAATTTTGCATAGGCCTACATACATTTGGATATATATGGAGTTGGTACGCTGTAGTCAATCCCCTTATGAACTTTCTGCGTACGCCAATGTCACCTGCCCTTCTCTCCCGACCTTGTCCGTTATTGGGTGAGAAATGTTTTAAACTTCAGAGAGAGAGAGAGTTTGTCAACTTCACTCTTCTTTACAGAAAAGAATTAAATGGTCTATTAAAACAAATTTTCATAGTACAGTAACCCTCATCAGATCAGACTTGTCGAGAGACAAAGCAAAATGCGCGACTTATC
Organism: Dysdera silvatica; assembly: GCA_006491805.2. Classification (NCBI taxonomy): domain Eukaryota; kingdom Metazoa; phylum Arthropoda; class Arachnida; order Araneae; family Dysderidae; genus Dysdera; species Dysdera silvatica. Next base: position 26,071,053 of record QLNU02014802.1, read on the forward strand.
CGAATGCGCAATATATTGAAGCGCGATATAACAAGGGGCTACTGTAATTTAGTTAATTTTAATTACTAGTTTAATTTTTTAGTAATTTAGTTAGTTTTGAGAATTATTACTAATAAGTAAATTTTATAAAAATACTTTTAAAGAAGTCATTAATAAGCAAGTTGTTTATATAATAGATAGCCCCACCACGTGGTAAAACCATAAGCCTCCACTGACAGACATTATATTCCATAACGCGGTTCAAATGCTTTTAAAATTCGTCGCATCATGGAAATTTGGATAATAGCTTTAAGAGAGCTCGTGAAAAAATAGGGTTGAAGTAGAGTATTTAAAACCTATGGGGGCCCACAATATAAATATAGATAATTATTAAGAATTCATTAACAGGACTGAGTTAACCATTAAGCAAGACGAACACATGCTTAGGACATCAGAAGAAGGGGAGGAGGAACCACAAAAACTTTTCCCATTGCCGTGTTTACCATGAACTACACTGCGCAAAACTGCAAATAGTACAGTTAAATTAGGAACCACACAAAGATGGGCTCTCACGATAAATAAAAAATAAAATTTTCATATGGGAGGGGCAAATATCAAGAGACCTGGCGCAAAATTTTATTAACCTAACAAACATAATTGTGGACAACCACAATAAGAAAGCTATATGTTCACTTCGCAGGCTTTCTTAACAGTTGCCACTTGGAATAGCAAGAAACAAAAATTTAATGAATACAATTTCAACTTGGCAACATGCCCAATTGTTTCCTTTTATATTATGTTTTCCATATGCACATAATTTCACTTTTCGTATCGGGCAACATATATTGTATCATTATAATTTCACTGTTTGTATTTGGCAACGGTAAGTAATGGCGTTCCGGATTCTAAAATAATAATCAGTCTTCAATTTACCATCGACGTGAGCACACATACCACGAAGGCTCCGCCAAAAAGGCGTTTTAAATTTCTTTAACGTTGTATTTAATTATTTATCTTTCCAGCGTATTAACATTTCTAAATATTTAATGTATGAATAAATATTATTTTAATTTAAATGGATGGAATTACTATACATCATCAAAACCTCTATCTTCTTAATAATAAACACAATAATATTACACTTCTGCTGGTTTAAATTGACTTTGATATAATTTGCTGCAATGTAAAAGAAAAAAATCAAGTAAACACTAAAACTCTCTTTAATTATTATGCTTATGCATGCTCAGGAATTTCCAAATATGCACACATGACTCATGGGTAGACCCAAAACAAAATTTCAGGAAGGGACTCAAAGCTTAAAACCAACGTAGATGCATATAACGAGTGTAAATTTAATAATCGTGGAGTCCCACCTGCGCCCCTCCCCTCAATCCGCTCTTGAAATGACCATGTTATCTGTTTGCACTAAGCATGGACGGAACAAGAAAGCAGCGATATAATAATATAATCCTAATTAAGCGTTATAAGAAAACATCCAATCAGCAAAAAGCGGGGAAAATATGCCCCATTTCTCCATCTACTGAGGAAGTACAGAGCTAACCAACAAGGCAAGGCCCATATCGCACCCTTGCGACGAAAGTGTTACAACTCAAAAAATCCCAATTTTCAGGAAACGCAAAAAACTGTTTCTTGCTGAATTAAAGGACTCGTTGTTCATCCAATGATTTCAATCCTAAAAGCAGTTTCTGAAAACATCAGATGAGGCAAAATTTACTTCAGTTATTAGACCAAACCTCTTGTTATCGCGACTTTTTGAGTTATAACGGTTTACGAGATTCTTTCAAGATTTGTGTAATGTACTATTTTGAGTTGTAACGTTTTCGTTGATAGTTTTTTTTTTTACATTTGACTGATGCCAAGCAAGAATTAAAAACGGAAAGTACTATTTTAAAAAGAAGAAAGCTAGACGTCATGCTTTCCATTTAAATACCAGTGTTCGATAGGCTTTTATTTTTTGCTAAAATTAAAATTTATTTCAATAAAATTGAATTTGATTTATTATATACCAAGAAGAGATAATACTTCAATATAAGTTAATATTGTTTAATGTTTATGTTTCAATTTATGAGTTTGTTTTTCAACATATTTATTGTCAATATAAAAGTTTTTGGCGTATATTGAATGTATCAATTTTTATGTTCTTACCACTGATTGGGGGAGTGGTAGGAAGGGGCGGGAAAAAGCAGCATTGGGCGGCAAAAATTGCCTTGGGTGTCAAAATGGTAATCCCATGGTCTTAGATAATGCGATTCTACTCTATGATTCACCCTGATAGATCTTCTAACACTCTCCTTAACGTCAAGATCCACTATGGATGGCTTGCGTGTTTTCCACTTTTGTCTGTAGAAACAAGTCCCAGTTTCATTTTCACTGGTCCAAACGCCAAAAGTAAAGAGAAGATAATGAAGTTAAATTAAAAATAGACATTTTTAAACAAAGCTTGGGATATATCAATAACTTGACATTTCTTGCTTAACTTCGATGTTGTGGATAAATGGAAGTGTTTTATTTAGCTCTACTGCCGCATTATAAACACAAAGAAAAACCAGTACAATGTAATTATAAATTTCTGCTTCTCGGTACTTTGTGATAAGCTTTTTTTTTTATTTGGAAAACGGGGGCGCTGTAGTGGCTATAAGGCCACCAAAAAAACATTATAACCTGCATAGTCTATAGTCTACTGATGCCAGTGCATTTAACCAACAACGTGTATATTTATTTCGACCACGATTTAAAAGTTTCTTGTGCGTTATGGGAAATATAACGTTACACACACGAAAGGTCAATTGACCAAATACTCTGGGAAAGTACATAAGAACCGCAAAAAACTTATTCCTTGGTGCTTTCACTGTATTTTCTAGGCTGGGTCTTAGGCGGCCGCCCAGCTCGCACTTTCCTAAGCACGGCCCTGCCATGACGGTTAGTAGGAAAGTACGTCATCGTACTCTTTCTAGAAAGAAACCTGAGGCCGTAGAAATGATTTGGAAGGCGTTAAGACCCTATTCCCTTTACTAACTGTCAAGGAAGACACTACTCTAGTACTCTTAAAAAGTTTCTACATTGATGACTATTTTCTTTGAACATTCAGCTAAAGAGGAGCAATTCAAGTTGTAACCAAATCCTTTCCTTTGACCATTCATCGAAAGTGTGACAACTCGAAATAGTACATACTTTTCTGCCTCGTCCGATATCGTAAACAGTTACAACAGAAAATATAACGCTTTACTAGAAGGGAATTTCACGGTCCCTCATCCAAGGTCAATGAACAAACTCAAAATGGAATTCCTACCATGAAAAGCGGATAATGGCGATGGAACATCAAAACCGTTACATATGCCAATTAACGGAAATCAGAATAACTTACAGCCTAACGTTTTACACAGCAGGATGCAGCACTGTTTTCTACGTCTAGTTGTAACATTAATACACTTTCACCGAATATTGAGTTGTAACACTTTCGTCGCAAGGGTGCAATATATTAATGTACGTGAACAAGGATGCCAGCAGATATCTACGCTAACAATGAATACTAAAATTACAAAGGTTTATTTTGATCTGCAGCTGCATTTTATAACCCACCTTGTACAATAGATAATGATAACGCCACACGTGAAGGAAACACTTCTTGGTGTTTAATTGATCTTAGTATCAGAGAGCATAATAGTTTACGATTTCTTTTTAAAAGACCGAGTTCTGTTTCTCTTCTGCACTTACGCTGTAAAATTAGTATTTTGTACTCTAGCAATAAACATCGATAGCAATAAACAAGTTGCCGCTTAATCTTAAAATAATAATTAAGCTGATGGGTCTTAAGGGTGAATACAGACACGCAACAGAACATCGTCGCATAACATCCCGTGTTACACGATGATGTTACGGGGCGAACATTGCCGCGTGTCATCAGTGCGTAACAGCACTGCTTCCCATCAGTTCACGCCGATATCCAATCTACACTGACAAAACGCTGTTGTTCGTAAACCGGCCCAAATACAGGAACATGGGGTGCAACATAGCACCGTGACATTCCTTTGAAGCGACGGGGAAAAACCGATAACGGGTAAAACGCGGAAGCATTACAGTGTTCTGTTACGGAGAGCGGTCCAGATTTGATACGCGACGGTGTTACGATACGGTGTTATGTTGCATGTGTGGAAGCAGCCTTACATGGAAACATACAATATTACAAAGTTATTTATTGCTCTTATTTACCTGCGTTTTAGAACAACGAAAGCCGGTGATCAGTTATAGTTCGGTAGATTTCTTACCCCTGGATTAAAACATTGAGATGGCAACTTAAAAGCTACAGGCTCGAATCCACTCTAGGTGCATAGCTGATCAATTTCTTTTATCTTAGATTGTTATGAGTCGAAACATAGGTTCAATTTGGACCTAGGATCGTGGGATGTCAAAATTTTAATTCAAATCATTAAGTCTGCCATGCTGTCATTAACAAGGTTGACAGACCTCTCAGTGTCATCGTGTCATTGGATACTTTTCCAACGTAACTGATTTTTTGTTGAGAAAATTGTTGAAATTCTAATAATCATTAATAATGCATTTTAATGTATTGATGTAATTACTTATTTTTATTTTTTCATCATAATATTAATACCGCCTTAGTAAAAGCTCAAGAATGCTATGAAACGATATTGTCTTATAACGAAAAGCCTCCACTCAGCAGCAGCCCAATCGTTAACGTTGAATTTGATGCATATTGCTTTCCAAACTTGAATCTTTTCGAACAATCTTAAATCTTTATGTGCTGACCCAGAAAACTGACATTTCTTCCTATGTCATAAATATCTTCCAGGTAAAACTTCCAATATTTATTAAAGTTGTTCGGTAAATGATATATAGACCGAACATTATTCTTAACTTATAATTGTGGCAAGTCTTTGGTTAGAGAGTATGCAAATGTTGCCGAAAACTTGAATAGGGTAGATTGTAACTTAAGTATCTTAAACTCATGTTAGGAAATAAGGATGATAAAAGTTTTAACACAATTGCTAGTGTTAATTATGTTAAAAGTATCTCTACGCTTTCATGTCCGTTAGTCTTTCATATCATCGAAACTTAGTATTTGTTAAAGGAATTTAAAATTTAGTTTCAGGTTTTATGTTAGGATACTAGAATCTGTTACGTTTTTTAGATAAATGGCAAATGTTTTATTTAAAAAAATCATTAAAATGTTATTACATATAATTACTATACAGTAGATAAATTTTATTTCATACGGCTTCAGATTTAGTTCACTTTCTGGACAAGGAAAACAAATGTTATTATTAATTGTCATATTTTTAATTACTATATTAATTATATATTTTCCCCAATGCCCATTATTTGGTTCCTCAATTTATTGATAGCTAACATTTAAACGGTCGGATAGAATGACGAAATTGTCGGATCGTTCATTAAGGCAACATAAGGAAGTTTATCCTAAAAAGGGAACTGGCGCATGCGCTATGGTCATGCCATCGTATCACGTGATCTCATTCACTGCTGTGTTAAAGTTGAGTGATTTACAAGTGTGTTATTTTTAATCAAGTAGGGTGAATTGGGTAGGTGTACGGCTGTAAATTATTCAAACCATTCAATAAATATACATAAAAATTTGTAAATTTGCAATAGATCCTTAAAGAAGAAAAAATTTATTATTAATTTTCCAATGGTAAACGTTGTGTTATGAAACCGGAAGTATACAAAAAAATGGCGGCTGATTCGTCGGCCTATAATTCTTATGGCTCTAAGACAACATATCAGTTGACGGACATCACTCCGGTTAGCAGAGCTCAGCCAATTTTGAGAGATGTCACCCTTCCGAAAACCAACCTCTCCTATTGTTGCTTAATTTTGGTGGTCGATTGGAAATCGGTGTTTCCAAAAATCAATAACTTTGATCTTACTTTAAAAATTTATATATTTTAAACTAATAATAACTATATGTTACCATAGGTGAATAGCTATTAATGCTATTATAGATATTAATAGGATAGCTGTTAAGTCATTATGGCTATTATTAGGATAGCTATTAAGATATGGCCATTAATGGAATAGCTATTAAGATGTTATGGCCATTAATAGAATATCTATTAAATTATAATGGCTATTAATAGAATAGCTATTAAGATATTATGGCTATTAATAGGAGAGCCATTAAGATATTATGGATATTAATAGAATAGCTATTAAGCTATCATGGCTATTTATAAGATAGCTATTAACAGCTATTACTAGGATAACTGTTAAGATATTAGGGCTATTAATAGGATAGCTATTAAGATATTACGGCTATTAATAGGATAGCTATTAAGATATTACGGCTATTAATAGGATAGATATTAAACTATCATGAATGCCATAAATCTCTGTAAGAAGGGCTTTTCATTACTTTTGAAATATACTTTCATAATATTAGTAACGTAACTAGCAACTTTTTGTGGCGCAATAGTGCATCATGACACACGGTTTCAGAACCACTGGTTCAAGCTGTGTATTTCATGAAACTATTGTAAATGTTTCATTTTATCCAGTTTAAATGTTTCGTCATGTCCAATTTAAATGTTTCGTATTATTATTAGTATCTATATATATATATAAAGAAGGATATGTGACAATTGTGATATTAGCTAATATAAATTGTAAAATCTCTCAAGCTAATTCATATAAAATAAGAGCGTCATATATATATATATAATGTAAAGATATATATATAATGTATATATATATATGCTAATTCATATAAAATAAGAGCGTCATATATATATATATATATATATATATATATATATATATATAATGTAAAGATATATATAATGTAATATATATATATATAATGTAAAGATACCGAAGCTATCAAAATTGGTAAAGGTGTGAGGCAGGGAGATACCATTTCTCCAAAACTTTTTACTTCAGCTTTACAGATGATTTTTCAGCAGATAAATTGGAATAACAAGGGAATAAAAATAAATGGTGAATATTTAAATCATTTGCGGTTTGCTGATGACATTGTTATTTTTTCAACGAACCCATCAGAACTCCAAGACATGGTACAGGAGCTCTCAACTAGAAGTAAAGAAGTTGGACTCAAGATGAACCTACAAAAAACTAAGATCATGTTCAATAATTTCGTAGAGGAAACAAAAATACAAGTTGACAACATTGAGCTAGAAATTGCTGATTCATATATTTACCTTGGCCAGCTGATTTCAATGGATGGCAACATTATGAAAGAACTCAACAGACGTATTAAACTTGGCTGGAGTGCATTTGGAAGAAACAGTTTTATCCTGAAGGGGAAATTGCCTTTGTGTCTAAAAAGAAAGGTCTTCAACCAGTGTGTATTGCCAGTCCTCTCTTATGGATCAGAGACATGGAGTCTAACAGTTGGAGCAATACGAAAGTTACAGACAACGCAAAGGAGCATGGAGAGGTGCATGCTTGGAATAACTAGGAGAGATCGAAAAAGGAACACTTGGGTGAGAGAGCAAACTAGAGTAGAGGACATCATTGTTAAAGTAAAAGGGCTGAAATGGCGATGGGCTGGGCATATTGCAAGAAGAACTGATCAACGATGGACAACAGAAATTCTGAACTGGATTCCAAGAGACCACCGAAGACCTAGAAAACGTCCTCAAACTAGATGGGTGGATGAAATAAGAAAACAGGTTGGGGTGACGTGGAAGCGAATTGCTCAGGATAGACTTGTGTGGAAAGCATTTGGAGAGACCTTCATCCAGCAGTGGATAGATAATGGTTGAATATGATGATGATGATGATGATATAATGTGTACCACAACATTTTTATTAAGATATATAAGCTCTAGGTTCGCTTTCATTTATAAGAAACTTTAATGATGTAATTATTCTTCATCATTCTGATGTCATTGTAAAGGAAATGTCATTTGACAAATGTTAGTAAATTAATAACTATAGAATTTGACATGCTACTCAAGTGCGCAAATTCACACTAATTAATTACATCGTTTATTTATGGTGAGGAAGATATATTGGCATTCAACGGTGAAACTGAGTTTATTATTCTACTTCAGACAACTCAACATTATTCTTATGAAAGAGTACAAGAAAAAAATAATTTATTAGTAAAGTTATTCCAACTCTAAAGTATTAGTTTCTGAACCCCCTCAAGACTTATAATTACCTCTATTAATAATAATGATGATTATAAATGTCGATAATACTCCGCATTTTAAATGTGGCGAATAGTGGTGTCTGTGCTACCATGCATATATTGGAGCCCCTGAGACCATCACAATTCACAAAGTTAATGCAAATCATCTTAAGTTGATTCTCCTTTGGGATGAGAATCGCGAGGAATTTATGATGATTCTCATGAATTTGAAAACGTAATCGATCTGTCTTTTCAACAGAATGGACTTTACCTCATTAGTAACGGCAAACTCTTATGCATAATTACTGAATGGAGGTAACATTTCGCGGAGTTAAGAAAACACTCAATGGACTCTGTTGTATTATTCCAGATGTGTGGCAAAGTTCCGTAATAATTTTAAAACAAATAAACAACCATATTGTCTCAACCTCGAAACATACACAAATGCACATACTGTATATATATACATACTATGTACAGGGTGTCCCAACACCAGGGTTGCAAACATCTAGGAGGGGTAGGGTACACCTAGACGAACAATATTTGTCATAGAACCTAGGGTCGCAAACCACTCACAGTACTAGTTCTAAAACCGTCCAGCATGCACAAATAGTGACAACCAGTGCATGAGAAGCGCAAAATGCGATGTCCTAATCATCTATGCCCTTGAGCAGCTGACCTGAGTTTTATCTGGCGCTTTTCATGAACTGGTTGTAAATATTTGTGTGCTGGACGGTTTTAGAACTATAGCTGTGAGTGGTTTGCGACCCTAGGTTCTATGACAAATATCATCAAGGTATATCAAGGTGTACCCTACCCATAAGGTATACCCTACCCTAAGGTATACCCTACCCCAAGGTATCATCAAGGTATATCAAGGTGTACCCTACCCATCCTCGATATTTGTAGCTCTGGTGCCGAGACACCCTGTATATATATATATATATATCCTCCTCCTCCTATTCAACTATTATCATTCCACTGCTGGATGAAGGTCTCTCCAAATGCTTTCCACACAAGTCTATCCTGAGCAATTCGCTTCCACGTCACCCCAACCTGTTTTCTTATTTCATCCACCCATCTAGTTTGAGGACGTTTTCTAGGTCTTCGGTGGTCTCTTGGAATCCAGTTCAGAATTTCTGTTGTCCATCGTTGATCAGTTCTTCTTGCAATATGCCCAGCCCATCGCCATTTCAGCCCTTTTACTTTAACAATGATGTCCTCTACTCTAGTTTGCTCTCTCACCCAAGTGTTTCTTTTTCGATCTCTCCTAGTTATTCCAAGCATGCACCTCTCCATGCTCCTTTGCGTTGTCTGTAACTTTCGTATTGCTCCAACTGTTAGACTCCATGTCTCTGATCCATAAGAGAGGACTGGCAATACACACTGGTTGAAGACCTTTCTTTTTAGACACAAAGGCAATTTCCCCTTCAGGATAAAACTGTTTCTTCCAAATGCACTCCAGCCAAGTTTAATACGTCTGTTGAGTTCTTTCATAATGTTGCCATCCATTGAAATCAGCTGGCCAAGGTAAATATATGAATCAGCAATTTCTAGCTCAATGTTGTCAACTTGTATTTTTGTTTCCTCTACGAAATTATTGAACATGATCTTAGTTTTTTGTAGGTTCATCTTGAGTCCAACTTCTTTACTTCTAGTTGAGAGCTCCTGTACCATGTCTTGGAGTTCTGATGGGTTCGTTGAAAAAATAACAATGTCATCAGCAAACCGCAAATGATTTAAATATTCACCATTTATTTTTATTCCCTTGTCATTCCAATTTATCTGCTGAAAAATCATCTGTAAAGCTGAAGTAAAAAGTTTTGGAGAAATGGTATCTCCCTGCCTCACACCTTTACCAATTTTGATAGTTTTGGTATCTTTATGTAACCGAAATTTTGCACTTGCATTTTTATACACACGTTTCACCATGTCAATGTACACATCCTCGATGTCTGTTGATCTTAAAGAGTTGATGACTGCTGATGTTTTAATAGAGTCAAAGGCCTTCTCATAGTCAATAAATGCCACACACAATGGAAGTTCATATTCATGTGTTCTTTCAATTAATTCTCTTAATACTTGAATATGGTCCACTGTACTGAATCCACTTCGAAATCCAGCTTGTTCTCTTGGTTGAGCTGCATCTAATTTTTTCTGCAGGCGATGTGTTAGCACTTTTGTGAAGATTTTATAAATAGCAGGTAACAAGCTAATTGGTCGGTAATTTTTTAAATCCTCTTTATCACCTTTTTTATGCAAAAGAATTACTGTTGCAGAATCCCATTGGTTTGGTATGTTACCACTGTTGAGGCATTTGGTAAAGAATTTTGCGAGTATGTCTTCTACATGTTCTCCAGCTTCTTTTAAGATATCTAATGTAATGCCATCATCGCCAGGGGATCTTCCTTTCTTCATACTTTTTATTGCAAATGCTACTTCTTCTTTTAAGATTTTAGGAGCTGTTCCTTCGACTATCTCAGAGTCTTCGTTTAATCCACTGTTTCCCTCATACAGCTTTCTGTAGAATTCTTCAACTCTTCTAAGTATTTCTTCCCTATTTCTTGTTACAGTGCCATCCTCTCCTTTTAATGCAATGATGTGTTTCTTCCCAATAGACAAACTCCCTTTAACAACCCTAAGGCTCTTGTTGCTTTCAATGGCCTTCCTTACTAACTCACAATTGAATTTTCTTATATCTTCTTTCATGTTTTTGCGCAAAGTTTTGCAAAGTTCTACATACTCGATCTTGCGACTGGTATTTTGATTGTCCACCTTCATAAGTCTTCGCCTTTTCATGAGTTGTTTCGTCTTCTCAGATAATTTGCTATTCTGCTTTTTACATATTACACCACCAATTTCCCCAGCAGTTTCAATTATTGTCTTAACAATGTTTTCATTTGCTTCTGAGATGTCAACTTCTTCAATAAGTCCTTCCAGTGCAGAAAAGCGATTTTTTAATTCCAACTTGAATGCCTCGGTATTTTCTTTTAATTTCTTTAAATCCACCCTCTTACATACTTGTTTCCTAATGAGCTTCTGCCTTTCTAGTTTAGTATTTAAGTGCATTTTACATCTCACCATTCGATGATCACTTCCAGTATTAAATCTGTTCAGTATGCTGCAATCTTCAATAATTGATTTCTTGTTTGCCAGTATATAGTCAATTTCGCTGGTTCCTCCATTGGGGTGTTTCCATGTCCATTTTCTTTGTAGTTTCTTCTTAAAAAATGAATTCATGATG
>QLNU02014802.1:26087655-26104456 GCA_006491805.2 Dysdera silvatica
ACCTCTCTACCTAAATAAGACGCAGATGTGAACTTAATGCTTTATCCAGCCCTACATCACCGTTTCTCAAATGAGGCTATATTTACATAAAACAATGCTCCGTTTTATAATGGGTTCAGATAAATATGCACACTGAAATTTTTTTGTTTTACTCATTGATTCTGTATAAATAATGCTCATTAAGGAAGCCCAATCGGTAAAATTATGATTCATGAAATACTTTATCTAATTGATAGAGAGCCTCGCCACAAGCTTTTGCTTTCTGCGCTCTTCCATTTCTAAACCATTCTTTTCAATATTCTCCCAATTTAAACAAATCTCAATTGCATCGACAGAATGATATCGTAACAGATGTATCAACAACTACTTTATATCGCGCGAGGTTGAATAAATTTATTTCTATTTATAAGCCACCATTGACACCGATATACACATTGAGGTGTTGATGGCTGTTATAACTCTCTTGTTGCGATGGAAATTTGCATATTTACATATGAATATATGGAGTTATATTGCTGTAAACCCTCCATTAAGCCTATAAACCCTCCGTATGAACGTCCTACATATGCCCGCTGGCGTACGCAGGGGGTCTTGTTGGTGGTTGTAATAGCCATTGCAGTAAAATTTTGCATATTTAATATAGGAATATGCGAGTTGAGCTCTGCAACCCCATTTATGATTTATGAACTTTCCATGATTTATGAACCCCATTTATGAACTTTCTGCTTATGCCTAGGATCATTGATATAGGTGCAAATTTAACAATATGATATAAAATGAAATGTATGAATTATAGGCGATAGTTAGTTTGTCGTGAGTCATTTAGATTTCCATAAAATCTTAGAACTCTGTGGTTTCCCAGGACATAATGAACAAAACTTCTTATATAATTTAATTCAATTTTAATATTCCACTTATTAATTTATACAGTTCATTTTTAGTTTACATTTTACTATTTTTTTATGGTTTAAAAGTTGTATTTTGAAGAACGAGTTAATTTTTATCTGTAGTAGAATTACTAAAAAAAAAAAAGTTTTACACGATTTCGTAATAATTTTTATTCTGCTGACTTTTTTCCTCGTAAGAATAATATTACAGCGAAACCCCTCTTAATGGATACCCTTCAGACACGGCCACTCCGTTTTTGCTGCCAGATAAAAATTCCCCGGCAGAAACTGATTTACAATAATGTATTTCAAACCCTTGCTTAGCGGTCACCCTCAGATACGGACGCGGGCACTGATTCCATGATTCATTCCACTAGACCAGAACCCCTGTACGGATAAATTCGTACTGACAAAATTGAACATCGAACTTCACGGCGTTTCTCATAACAGGAAACTAAGGACAAACAGGATAAGTGTCAAGGAGAATTATCCCTCCCATTAACATAGAGTCGCAACTGACGCACTCGGATTCGCCGATTCAAATGACTAATGCTCAACAAAGACTTTGATAATAAATACAGGATGGTTATAATTAAATTTTCACTATTGAGAGCACCCTGGAGCTTGAACTGTTCAGTGGATTGACACTAAAATTGGTACATAGACTATCCAAAGTATGTGGAAAAAAAAATCCCTTTAAAAAAATCCGCTAGGGGGCTCTTTTTAGCGCAATACGGCAAAAGCAATTATGAAATGACCGATACGCAACGCGAATGACATTTTCAATATTTAGTAACACTTACTGCATCGAAACATTTAAAATGAACGTTGTACGAGCAATAACAGTACACCGGCGCTGCAAGCGCACAATAGAAAAAATGATTTTTCACACGCAGATAGAGCGCAAAGAAATGTAGCCAGCAAGCAGCTGTTAATCGTGTACAGGACGATGTAATGGGTGTTCCTCGATGTGGCCGTCATCATTTATTTGTAACAATTCAAGCCAATGCAGAATGTGTTCAACAGCGCATCGCAACTAATCCTCCGTGATGCTTCGCACATGCAGCGTTATGGAATTCTTGGATTCTGCTAACATAGCAACACTTCCACAATAAACCAAATTCTTTAAATGATCCCACAACTAGAAGTCGCATGGAGTGAGATCCGGCGAACGTGTGACTGCGACAGTGAGTAGTAAGAGAATGATTGGTAACACGCTCATCGGTGAGATGCTGGAGCAAAAAGTTTTGACGGATCGTGCGACATGTGGGTGCGCACCATCTTGCACGAAAATGGTTGATGTCGTTTCTGTAATTGCGGCAAAACAAACGTCTGGAGCAACTCACGGTACCGAAGAAATGTGCAGAACATTTGGCAGGGCCATAAACTGTTGAAAAGTGAATGATAGCGGCCACATCGAGCAACCTTTATTACGCCATTCTGTACACGATTAACAGCTGCTTGCTTGCTGCATTTCTTTACACTCTATCTGCATGTGAAAAATTATTTTCTCTATAATAAGCTTGCAGAGCCGGTGTGCTGTTATTGCTCGCACAACGTTCATTTAAAATGTTTCGATGCAATAAGTGTTACTAAATGTTAAAAATGTGATTTGTCTTGCGTGTTAGTCATTTCATGGGTTGCTTTTGCAGTATTGCGCTAAAAAGCTCCTCCTAGCGGATATTTTTGAAGTTAAAGTTTTTTTTTGCAGTTTTCTTTTCCGCATATTCGTATAACTTATATACCAGTTTTGGTGTCAATTCGTTGAACGATTCAAGCTCCAGAGTGCTCTAAATACGCTAAGTTTAATTATAACCACCCTGTAAATCACATAGTGATATTAATAAACACATAATAAACACACCTACATAATATAAATAAGCACAAAACTAATAAAAAGTATCAACACAAAATTACTGCAGTTCAAATTCATTATTGTTATTTACTCAATTAGAACACAGGTTTTGTAAGCAAAACGACCAAGAAAGAAGTAAATTTAATCTCGCAATTAAAAATACATTTTGAAGGAAGAGGCCTGGTGAGTTAAAAAAAAAAACTTCAACAAACATTTATTGATCCATTTTTTTCCCAGACAAGTAAATTTTAATATTTAAAATTTTGTTGTAAATTTCCTTGCTTCTTCAACAAACGCTTACGTTCGTTATCTTAAACTTATCTTATGTGCTTAAAAATATACAAGTTTCGAAATGGAGAATTTAAACGATTGAAACGTAATATTTTAGCAATTTCAGATTGACATACCACTATTACGGTCACCCCTATCTTACGGCCGAATTTTTATGTCCGGTGAGTGTCCGCTAAAGAGGAGGTTTCACCGCACAATTTTCTACAATATGTGTAAGATTCATCTTTACTCTTCATACTTCGTTTTTATCATCGTATGCCTCCTTTATTTACTCTTTATTTTTTAATTCCTCCAAAAATTTATTTTGGTTCCTACTAACTTCATTCTGTTTTTTTTTACTTGCATATCACAGTGGTATTACTGACAGAGTTTTACTAGTTATGACAATCCTTGTTAAATCATCTTACATTACTATCAAGAAAAATATCAGAATCGACGTCTAAAGTTTCAACTGATCCTGAAAAAAATATAGCATTTACAAATATGCTCACATTATATACACACCAGGGAGGAGAGAGAGAGAGAGAATGGTTAAATCAGTCGCTGAGCTTGTATTAGATGTACTGTCTAAAAATAGAGCGCATCCCATTGTTCAACCTGATGAGAATAGTTTCTGAAACGTCATTGTCAGAATTTATCTACCTCGCGATAAAATAGGTAGCCGGCATCAGACAAGGAAACGTCGTGATGTCGTGACGCTGGTACAACATGGCCAATGGATGAGTGACAGCTTGCAATCTAGATTTTGCATCGCACGGGGCACACCCAGGGAAAAGAGTGCAGCAACGCCCTTTTTGTCTTTTGAAGATTACTCATCTTTTTGATATGCAGCGGCTGCGGCTGGAAATCAAAGGAATTCACCTTCATCTCCGAGAAGGATGCTCTATCTATGGGCCCATTAACTTGCTGCCAGTTTAGGACCACGAACTAGCATCGAAGGAAAAAAAAAAGGAAGAAGAACAAAAAAATGAAGTTGAGGGGATCGTTAGAAGTAAAGCGTTTGTAAGCATTTTTTGATGGGCCGTTAGCTGAAAGGGTAGAAGAAGAAGAAGACACTGAGAAATAATCTACAAAATCTCTGATTGAGACACAAATAAAAAAGGAGGAAAATTCGGCTTCTTTGGTCGTTTTTTATTCCCTTTTTTTCTTGCACTCCTGCTGACTCGTTCTTGAAGCACGTTTGCTGATTGGCTTTTAGTTTTTCAATCATGGCCACTCAAATCGCCGGGATTCGTGATAAGTGCAAGCAATGTAACACGTACTGTTTCAACAGCTTTCAGTTGCTTAAGATTATGATTTACTTCAAAATACCTTTCTACAACCGAGAAGCTGAAAGAAATAAAACGGCAATAAATTTTAAATATTCAAAAATCTTTCTTTCGTACTTGATTGTTTTGAAATATTATTTATATAAACCGGTTCGTATACAAGGTTGACATTTCAAACGTGTTCTTTTTTTTCATCATTATTATGCCAATGTGTACATAAATCATGCAATAACTATTACATGAATTTATGTCTGAACTTATGTCAGTTTCATAGAATTGTTCACATGATGGTTTTAGGACATTTTCTGAGCATCAAAAGATAGTTCTTTTATCATCCAAATTAAACTTATACCCTCATTTAAATGACAATATTTAATCAATTTTTCAAATAAAATTGTTTTTAGGCATTATGTATCGAGGAATGCAATAAAATATTTACAATTTCCCAAAATAATACCATCGAAATGAATTACACATATTATATTAATTTTCCTACTAGTACCTATTCAAATTTGCTTGTGCACATTCTAGTTTCAGATTAATAGTTACCAAGAATTTAAGTTTATTTATATAATGCAAATTTTGCAATTTTACAGAAGCTAACGATTTTTTCCAATTGCTGAAGGTCGCCGTAATCGTGAATAATGACGAATAAACAGCTTCTCTTAAAAACGCCCGGAGCGAGATATTACCCGGCGCTTGCATTTATCAGTTAATTTAACATGTTATTACGAGAAACAGACGATGAAGGTAAGGACTTGAAAACACGGTTTTCATGCTAAAATTAGTTTTTGATCTGAACTTATGGTAGCTTCGCATACAAAGTATGAAATCATTAGCACACGGATTCGAAACAATTTTTTTCTAAATCATGGATGAAAAGAGTAAATTGATGGAAGTATTTCTGGGATTTGTTTGAGTAGAGAAAATTAGAAGCGAAGTCGGACTAGAAAATGAGACTAAAGTATGTTTGACTAAAGTATACTTTACACTGCAAATTAATTTACAGAACTGACTTGTTGATAATTATTGCAAGAAGCAAAATCTGAATGCAATTTGAATCTAATTTGCTGAATTTCTGAATCTAATTTCTGAATCTAATTTGCAGATTAGATTTATAAGCAGAGTTAGACCTATAGCCAGGATGAAGGGTCAATTGGAGTCAGACAAATATATGGGGCACAGGACATCCAGGGATTGTTCTCTCTCTCTCTCTCTCTCTCTCTATAAAAGTAGTTAGATGGGGCAACTGAGGTACAAGCAATGGCCAACTGGGTAAAGCAAAGGGCATTTGGGTCTGAGAGCATCCGGGGATTGTTCTATATATATATATATAAGTAGCTCGGTGGGGTAACTAAGGAACAAGTATGGGGCAACTGGAGCCACGCCCTTCTGGCCCCGGCTTGGCTATAGGCTTGAGCAGAGGTCAACGTGCGTTATAAGCGAACGTTAAAAGGTTGGGTTTGATATACATGTCGAACGGACCTGGCCCGATTTCGTCATGAATACAAAAAGAATAATTAGAAAATTAATAATGTTCTTATGACATGACTATTGTGTTAACGGATAATAATAAATAAAAACAATTTTTCAATTTTACTTTCCGCTTGTAAGGCTGACACTTCTAATTACATAAATCTAAAATTCCAGTGACAAGTGCAATAAAATATTCCTCTGATATACGAAGGTATTTAATATATTCTGTTATTAGTGTAAAATCAGAGTCGACAAAGGGTATAAAATACTTTTTGGAACATTTATAAAAGACATGTATGCTGAATTAAGTGTGCAAAATGATATATCATTGAGGAGAATGTACACTCTATAACAAAAAAGTCGTCGATCCAAGGAGTTGTCCGATTGTAATGAAATTTCGTATTGACTTCCTCCCTTTGTAACGGTCAAACTCTGCAATAAATCATTCAATTGTTCTGAAATTTTAATCCTTTCTTTTTCTATGTATGTTCTTCACATCCACCAATTTTTATCGCAATCGGACAACTCCTCCTTGGTGCGTCGATTTTTTTTTGTTATAGGGTGTATAAAAGCTTGTCGTACTTGCAACACTATTAAGCCTGTCCAATGATGATGATAAAGCATGTACATGATGATAAAGCATGTATATGATGATGATAGAGCATGTATATGATGATAGAGCATGTACATGATGATAAAGCATGTATATGATGATAAAGCATGTATATGATGATGATAAAGAAATGATGATGATATTAGTAGATAATGATGACAAAAATTATGATATTAGTAGATAATGATGATAAAAATTATTATATTAGTAGATAATGATGACAAAAATGATGATATTAGTAGATAATGATGATAAAGAAATGATGATATTAGTAGATAATGATGATAAAGAAATGATGTTATTAGTAGATAATGATGATAAAGAAATGATGATATTAGTAGATAATGATGGTAAAGAAATGATGATATTAGTAGATAATGATGATAAAGAAATGATATTAGAAGATAATGATGATGAAGCATCTAGATAATGATGATAAAGAATGTAGATAATGACGATAAAGATAATGATGTTAGAGAACGATGTTAGAAAATGATGTTACAGAATAACATATCGAAAGCCACTTCTGATAATAAGGATACTAATCACCATCAGGGATATATGGGGGTGAGAATTAAAAAACGAACAGATTATTCTTTATACAACTTTGTCATATAACTCACAGTTATGAACTTTGTCATTACGACAAATAATTTAAGTTGTATTCTTGGTAAGTGTTAGTACTCTGCCAGTTTTGAAATGATTCTGTCTCAGCCATAATAAATTTAGATAAATGGCAATCAAACCCGAATATTGTGTAAATCATTTTAATACCCTTGCAATCACCCCAGAGGACATTGCTGTTTGCTTAAGACATGTTGAATTGCAGTTCATGCGTAATTCAGGAGAAGAAAGACGGACGATGTGGCACTTAAGTTTGTGGTATTGGATATTTTCCATATCTACATGAATCAATATATCTTCAATATTATATTTAGGCAATTTCTGCGCACTGCCCGATGAGGGTTATTCAAGGTTAGTATGACAAATGCCCAATCTGGGCAATTCGTCTCCACATAATTTCAATCGCCTTTCTGATTTCATGGATCAATCTTGCCCGAGGGCCTTTCTTTTACTTTCAGCTGAGAATTTTCGTTGTTCGCCGTTGGTGATTTAGGTTCGCAGTAAATTCATCGAGTTACTGCAATGGCTTTTTACGTTAATAACATCTCATTTACTTTTATTTTCTCCTTTATCTAAATAGTTTCTCTTCGCTGCAACTTTGTCCTTTAATTGTATATAGATGACCATTCATTTCCAACTAGATTACATACTTGAGAGAATGACTGAAAAAAATCACATCATAAAGTGAACTTACTTACATGCAGGGGCCCGATTATGGCATATGGGGGGTTATAGGCACAGTATCATTTGGAGGCCCCCTTACGTGCATATTTACGTGTTATACATATTTAGAAGGGGGTCTGAAAAGATATAAAAAATAAGCACCTGCGTATACTCATTCTAAAACTTCAAATTTGTATTAAACTACCCTAAATAGCCCCAAAAAAGTAAGCTTTTATCTAAAAAAATTTCTAGATACTGATAAAAAGTGAGCAAACAAAAGTCAGCTTTAAAAACAACCCCAAAATTTGGGGCCCGGATCTTTCTGACCTAGTCGTTAATCAGGCCCTACTTACACGAGCCAATGAGAAGCTAATGAGTTAGGTACCATGCTCCTAAAAATTGATCTAAAAATATATTTTAAGCCCTGGAGTGTAGGTTCTAAATACAGGTCCGCATTTTTATGATGTGAATCAATTAAATATAGGAAGGTAATAAATAAACTAAATCCAATTAAATAAAAGATTGTATTTACTTTGACATGGCCGTAACAGAAACCAAGAATTTTGTTAGGCCCATGTAAAGCCTCATAGAAGTGATTTATGTCTGTGGATTTACTTTTCTGATAGTTTCTAGTTGGTAAGCATGCATGTGTGTGTACGTACGTGCATAGGCCCTGCGGTGGCGCAGTGTGGTAACGCGTTCTCCTAGTGCGCCGCTAATCCGGGTTCGACTCCCAGCAGTGCAAAGAACGCTTACTCAGAGATCTCATAAAGATCGCACTGCTCACTGTAGTCCGGGGTTTGGTTCCCTAGGCCTTAAGAGGTTCGGATTCCTCGGAAAACAGTAGGTCCCGGCGCAGCATGACCACTGTAGTCTTTGAGCCGTAAAACCAAAAAGAAAAAAAAAAAGAAACGTAAGTGCATATGTCGTATAACATGCGTACCTCACTTTTGTTGTCGAGTTATTGACGTTTGATAATAATGGCAAATTTATATATAAAGATAAGGAAAAACAATATCCATGTTACATTGTATTACTTTATTTCTATTAAAGGGCTTTGTAATATTTATGTATAATCCTTCTATCTCCCTTTGATTTAATCTTTAGGAAGAAACCGGTAGCTAAACTCATTACGAATTCTAAAGACTAATTGCGAAAGTGATTACGGCAACAAGTCTAAATAGTTGCCCGAGAAAAAGTTTCGTTAAAGCATCACTTATTACGCGGGGGGGAAAAATAAACAGGAAGAGACCCAATGGGATAGCACGTACTGGTAAAGCGTAGAAATTGGGCGATGCTATACTAATCACCGACGCCAAGGGAATGGCGGTAGACGTTGTGGGCCACGCACGAAAACATTGAAAGTGCATCGAAATGCGCTTTCAATGTCCCCGTTCACTTCCCTTCTTTTGTTTTTCCCTTCTTTGTTTCGGCCGTAGGGGCGAATTCGTCACGCGCTTTTTCGGAGAAGCAAAAAGCTTCTTGTTTATCCCGGAACATGGCAAAGCTTTCCTATCTTCCCTTCTGTAACGAACGGGTCCTTTTTCACCACAATACGTTCCCAATAACCCCCCATTCTCCTTCCTTCCTTCTACCTCCCGAAAAATCCCTCTGAAGACAAGATTTTCCCCCACTATAGTATTTTCTTCGACGGAGGCTTTTATCCTTGGGAATCGTCTTTTTTTTAAAATTTGTTATCGCGCAAGATAGCAGTGAAATAATTTTATCCCCGTATGGCATACCTTAAGCCGACTGTATAAGCAATGCTCCATTCATCTGAAATTCGTTGCTTAGGTTATATTAATCAGATATTTAAAAGCTTAGAGGGAATTGCGTTTTATAAATGAGTTATATATATATAAATGGGGAATATTATACAGTGGGAATTGCTTATATGACCACGAGTGCCGTTAGCGGGGGAGACAGGGGGGGATCCGTCCCCCCGATGATGGTATTAGGGTTCCATGAGCTCCTCCCAATTTCAAACAAAAATTTTATAATAGGTAATATAGTTTAAAATTTAAAACACTTCCTTCCTTCCTTCCTTCCTTTCATTCCTTCATTCATTCTTAATTTGAGTGCGGTTATATTTTTCGGCGTAGTGTATTTAGTGCGAAATAAAAAAAATGCACTTTGTCATTTATTTGATGTAATTATACCTTTTGTTAGATTGTATTATATAGCTCTCTTTTCTGCATGGCAGCGTTTTCATTGACGTGTTATTATTTCAACTTTCAAACGGAACGTTTTTAATAACGTTACAACTATAGTTTCTATATTTTAATTTCGCAAGCTCAAGGAAATTTTTGGCCCTCTAAGCTCATTATCAACGACATAAATTAAAGGGACTGTCTACATCATTACAATCAGCGTAATAAATACGAAATTTAGTAAGGTGCATTGCATGTGAAAATGAAACTGGAAATGTAACTAGTATATTGATTTTATGGTAAAGTGGAAGTCATCAAGCAGAAGCACATTTAAACTAAATTCTTCTTCGTTGGTGTCTGTTATCCCTATAAAGAGTTGTTGACAACAAGGCCTTCACCAGAAATTTGTTTTTGGGAAGGCAAAAAGTTTTTATAAGTTTGCTAAGTGGCAAATCTCCTATTTATTTATAATCTATTATTATCTCCTATTATATATTTATATAAATAAATATCCTAAATTATCTCCTATTTATTTATGGCTAATGAATAATTGGCAGCAAAAACATTTCGGAAGGGGAGTGGGACGGGCCCTCGAGATCACCCGCTGGCTACGGCCCTCATTAACAACAAGCTGCCTTTCACTGGTATACTGCTCCTCCAACTATTTTATGCCGTCGGTGCCTATTATAAGGACGCCTGTTATAGCGACTAATTGTATACAGCGACTAATTGTATATAGCGACGGAAGCACTATAAGAAGTTTGGGTCTCTATTCTTTTATATGTTATATATCATTTATACTTTTTTATATATCATTTTAACGACATCATATACCGTATATAACGTCAGTACCTTTTATAACAATAATTTTTTTCAACATGAAGGGTTTAACAGTCAGCTATAACGTCTTGATAATTCATCAGAACTACGTGTATTCTCTCTTTCCGGACACCACGAGCTTAAGCTTGTCCCGGCTTAAAAAGTTTTTTGTACATTTCACACAAAAAGTACAAATATGTTTAAAAATAAGTTTAGATTAAGCAACTGTAAAAATGTGTTACTACACAAATATTGTGATTTTTAAAGTATATTGCCTTAAAAGAATATGGATTATAACTAGGACACTAATTTTTTGGGGAAAAAATGCAAAATTTATGAGACGGTCACAGGGAAAATCTTGAATTTCGCGAAATTAAAAAAAAAAATCGTCGGAAAAGCATGATGTAACATTATAGATGAAAAAATTTTAGTTTCGAGTAGTAATAAATAATAACTATTACGTTACTAAATAAGAATTATATATATAATCGTCCTATCCGCATTACTCCTATAGAGCAGTAAGTAATTCCACGATTCAAGATTCGGTTCGTTTTTACGGTTCGTACAGATCCGGCCTGCGAATGCAAAACTGGCCTGCTAAAAGATAAGAAATGAAAAAATTCTAACACTTTTTTATAAGGCCCAAAATGGTGTTAGTCTACCCTCGTCCCGTTTATTTTCCAAAATATAAGTAAAAAATAATATTATACTTTTAGTTAATAAGGATTTTTTTTAATCTTTAGGTAAAAAATAAAATAAAATGAACGGTTTCCAACTGTAACAAACTCGTTACGCGTATTAACTTTCGCTGATTTCATTGACTTTAAACCTGAACTCGACATCCGAAAATTATAAAATCTAGATGAGTTTTGAAGCTAGAGTATAAGCTTTGCTCCAGAACTCTATCCCATGCAACGGTGACTAATAGGCATGTGTTCTGTTTAAAATACTGAAATGCGTCGCCGGTTACTTTCTTATAGAAGACACAACACCATTATATATATCATCATTAGCGTCATATTCAACCATTATCTATTCACTGCTGGATGAAGATCTCTCCAAATGCTTTCCACACAACCACACAAGTATATCCTGAACAATTTCACGCTTCCACGTCACCCCAACCTGTTTTCTTATTTCATCCACCCATCTAGTTTGTGGACGTTTTCTAGACATTCGGTGGTCTCTTGGAATCCAGTTCAGAATTTCTGTTGCCCATCATTGATCAGTTCTTCTTGCAAAATGCCCAGCCCATCGCCATTTCAGTCCTTTTACTTTAACAATGATGTCCTTTACTCTAGTTTGCTCTCTCACTCAAGTGTTTCCTTTTCGATCTCTCCTAGTTTTTCCAAACATGCACCTCTCCATGCTCCTTTGGGTTGTCCGTAACTTTCGTATTTCTCCAATTGTTAGACTCCATGTCTCTGATCCATAAGAGAGGATTGGTAATACACATTGGTTGAAGACCTTGCTTTTTAGACATAAAGGCAATTTCCCCTTCAGGATAAAACTGTTTCTTCCAAATGCACTCCAGCCAAGTTTAATACATCTGTTGAGTTCTTTCATAATGTTGCCATCCATTGAAATCAGCTGGCCAAGGTAAATATATGAATCAGCAATTTTTAGTTCCATGTTATTAACTTGTATTTTTGTTTTCTCTACGAAATTATTGAACGTAATTTTAGTTTTGTGTAGTTTCATCTTGAGTCCAACTTCTATACTTCTAGTTTAGAGCTCCTGTACAATGTCTTGGTGTTATGATAGGTTCGTTGAAAAAATAACAATGTCATCAGCAAACCGCAGATGATTTAAATATTCACCATTTATTTTTATTCCCTTGTTATTCCAATTTATCAGCTGAAAAATCATCTGTAAAGCAGAAGTAAAAAGTTTTGGAGAAATGGTATCTCCCTGCCTCACACCTTTGCCAAGTTTGATAGTTTTGGTATCTTTATGTAACCGAAATTTTGCACTTGCATTTTTATACACACGTTTCACCATGTCAATGTACACATCCTCAATGTCTGTTGATCTTAAAGAGTTGATGACTGCTGATGTTTTTATAGAGTCAAAGGCCTTCTCATAGTCAATAAATGCAACACACAATGGAAGTTCATATTCATGTGTTCTTTCAATTAATTCTCTTAATACTTGAATATGGTCCACTGTACTGAATCCACTTCGAAATCCAGCTTGTTCTCTTGGTTGAGCTGCATCTAATTTTTTCTGCAGGCGATGTGTTAGCACTTTTGTGAAGATTTTATAAATAGCAGGTAATAAGCTAATTACTCGGTAATTTTGTAAATCCTCCTTATTACATCATGCACGTAAAAGAATTACTGTTGCAGAATCATATTGGTCTGGTATGTCAGCAGTGTTAAGATATTTGGTAAAGAATTTTGAAAGTATATCTTCTACATTGTCTTCGGCTTCTTTTATGACATCTAATGTAATGCCATCAGCACCACGGGCTCTTCCTTTCTTCACACTTTAAATTGCAAATGCTACTTCCTTTTTTAAGATTTTAGGAGCTGTTCCTTCGGCAATCTCAGAGCCTTCGTTTAATCCACTGTTTCCTTCATATAGTTTTGTGTAGAATTCTTCAACTCTTCTAAGTATTTCTTCCCCACTTCTTATTATTGTGCCATCCTCTCCTTTCATTGCAATGATGTGTTTCTTCCCCGTGGGCGCCGATAGCATACAAATATTGGGAGGGGGGACAGTATGCCAGTGGAAAGTAGCCTGTTTGTAGCCGTTAGTAGCCGTAGCCAGCAGATGCCCCATATGCCCGTCCCCACTTTCAAAACGTTTTTACTACCAATACTTATTCATTAGCGAGGCTGTAAAAAATTCTTGCCTCCACAAAAAAATTTCTGGTTAAGGCCTTATTGTTAACAACTCTTTACAGAGATAACAGACATCCACCCACAAAGCAGTGTTTAATTTAAATCTGCTTCTGCTTGATGGCTTTCACTCTCCAGAAAATTAGTATTCTAGTTATATTTCCAGTTTCAATTTCGCATGCAATGCACCTTACTTAATTTCGTATTTCTTATGCTTATTGTGATGCTGTAGACAGTTCTTTTAATATATGTCTTTATAATGAGCTTAATGGGTCAAAAAGGTCCCTGAGCTTGTGAAATTAAAATAGAGAAATTATAGTTGTAGTGGTAGCGTTATTAAAAACGTTATTAAAAAATTTGAAAATTGAAATTTTGGAAAAAAAAATTGAAAATTTGTAAGTTGAAATAAAAACACGTCTATGAAAACGCCGCCATGCAAAAAAGAGAGATATATAATACAATTCATCAAAAGGTATAATTACATCAAATAAATGACAAAGTGTATGTTCTTATTTCGAACTAAATACACTACGCCGAAAAATATAACCACATTCCTTAGATTAAAAAAAAAGAGAAAGAAAATATTTTAAATTTGTACGACGTAACCTGTTATAAAATGTTTGTTTGAAATTGGGTGGGGGGACCCTAATACAATTGGGGGGGGGGACGGGTCCCCCTGTCCCCCGCCTACGCTGTCCGTAATAAGCATACATTTAGCGATTTTCTGGATATAGCGAACAAAATTTGAATTTTGTTTGGTATAATGATTAAGTGCAATAGAATTCGATCGTTTTAAGTGAGCAAGATCTTTATTTGTCGGATCTAGCGAGCGTTTCCTTTGGTCCCAAGCTTCTCGTTATATTCCGGCCATCTTGTATAGGTCCTCGCATTGGCACCGACGGCATAAACATATTGGGAGGACAGTATACCAGTAAAAGGCAGCTTGTTATTAAACAGGGTCGTCGCCAGCGGGTGGTCCAAAAGGCCCGCCCCCCATTCCTAAATGTTTTTGATACCAATACTTATTCATTAGCCAGGTTCTAAAAATGTTTTGCCTCCCCGAAAAAATTTCTGGTTAAGGCCTTGTTGTTAACAACTCTTTACAGGGATAACAGACATCAACAAAGCAGTGTTTAATTTAAATGTGCTTCTGCTTGATGACGTTCACTTTACCATAAAATTAATATTCTGGTTCCAGTTTCATTTTCACATGAAATGCTCTATAATAAATTTTGTATTTATTACGCTGATGATGTATACTAGATGTCTTCAATCCGCGGCCCGCGGGCCACTTGAGACCCGCCTATTCAAGAAAAGATAGAAATTATTTCACACAAAAATATTGCCCTTTGATTCTTCTGACAAAGCGACTTCGAAAGGAATTCTTTCTGACAAGAGAATCTCGTAGACAAAAACGCACGGATTGTATTAAAAGTGGTACCATTGGATAGGTCTTGTCATGAGAAACAAAAAATCCAATAGAACTACTTGCCCGAATCCAACCAATCAGGAGCTACAAGGCGCGGTTCGTACAATCCGTCCATCATACAACCATTCCACTTACAAGCAAATAATATCATTGAACTATTATTTTGTATAATTTTCCCGTTTTTTTTTCTACTGTTATTAATGTAGCCAATGTTCTGATGCATATTGCAATTAAAGAGATGTATTTTTATATAGAATATTATTAATTTGGACTCTCTCTCTCTCTTATAATTCATTCTATGCTATCTTATAATTCATATGCATATACAGGCCTGCACAAAAGTTTAGACACAGAGGCAAATTATAAATAAAAGCGAGAATTTGCATTGAACTTCGCCGATATTGTATCTAAATAATCCTAGAACCAATAATAAATTGTGCAACTTAAAAGATTACCAAAAGTACTGAAACAAAATATCCCAACACCGTAATATTGGAATCTGCATGCCACAAATGTTTAGGCACATATGTCAGATTTATGCAAATTAACGGCGCGAAGTTCCCAAGTGATCGAAGGGGCGTTTCCCAGAGTTGTTATATAAGGCCTGAAATAATTTAGAATGCTTAGAACGATGCCGAAGTCAAAGCAATTTACGAATGACGAGATTTTGAAGATTTGGAGGCTGAAAACTAAAGGTAAATCTGTTACTCAAATTTCTGTTGCATTGAACCGTTCAAAGCGAGGCATTTATCGAGTGTTATCCCGGGGTGATCAGTATCAACCAAAATCACGATCTGGGAGGCCTCGAGTGACCAGCATTCGGGATGATAGACAAATACGAAGATTGGCTTCAAATGAAAGCCTGTCTGCAAATCAAATAAAAAACACGTTAGCAATGCGAGTGTCAAGAGAAACCATACGTAGAAGGATTGTAGAATGCAGGCATTTGAGATATGCAAAAATGCGCCGCAAGCCCTGCTTGCAATTACATCATAAACAAGCACGACTACAATGGGCAAGGCAGCACATATCATACAGTGACGAATGGCTGCAGGTGTTATTTAGTGATGAAAAAAAGTGGAACTTAGATGGTCCCGATGGCCTTTCGCACTACTGGCACGATCTTCGAAAACGCCCCTTAAGTCGGTTCAGCAGACGTCAAGGAGGAGGTTCAGTCATGGTTTGGGGAGCCTTTAGCTTCAATGGACAGACTTCTTTGGCGTTTTTGAATGGAAAACAAGATTCCAAGGCATACCAGGCAACTCTTGAAAGTCACCTATTACCTTTTGGCGAACTTTTATGTGGACGAAACTGGGTTTTCCAACAAGATAATGCGTCCATCCACACATCCAGGTCAACAAAAGAATGGATGAGCGCTAAAAATATTACAGTTCTCGATTGGCCTGCTCTTAGTCCTGACTGTAATCCCATCGAAAATGTATGGGGCATACTAACGAATGTTGTGTATGCCAATGGAAAGCAATATCCGTCCGTTTTAGAACTTAAAAAGGCTATAGAAGAAGCGTGGTTTAATTTTGAACCAGAAACCTTTCAAAATCTTGTGCTTTCAATGAACGACCGCGTATTTAATCTAATACGAAGTAATGGTGGCTACATTGATTATTAAAATTGTTCATTTCCTTATGCAAGTGCTAAAATTTATGTTTGTGCCTAAACTTTTGTGCCACATATTTTACTTATTTTAAGTTATATATTGCAGCAAGTTCGCTACTGATGTGATTTCTGTTCTCAAATTTTTAATTTGCATATTACATGTGTTCATACTTCGTAATATTAAAGTTCCTACTTCTTCAGTTTTAATAGTATTTTGTTATACTCAAATTTGTGTTGTGTCTAAACTTTTGTGCAGGCCTGTATATGAA
>QLNU02014802.1:26104556-26156438 GCA_006491805.2 Dysdera silvatica
GATGGCCTTTCGCACTACTGGCACGATCTTCGAAAACGCCCCTTAAGTCGGTTCAGCAGACGTCAAGGAGGAGGTTCAGTCATGGTTTGGGGAGCCTTTAGCTTCAATGGACAGACTTCTTTGGCGTTTTTGAATGGAAAACAAGATTCCAAGGCATACCAGGCAACTCTTGAAAGTCACCTATTACCTTTTGGCGAACTTTTATGTGGACGAAACTGGGTTTTCCAACAAGATAATGCGTCCATCCACACATCCAGGTCAACAAAAGAATGGATGAGCGCTAAAAATATTACAGTTCTCGATTGGCCTGCTCTTAGTCCTGACTGTAATCCCATCGAAAATGTATGGGGCATACTAACGAATGTTGTGTATGCCAATGGAAAGCAATATCCGTCCGTTTTAGAACTTAAAAAGGCTATAGAAGAAGCGTGGTTTAATTTTGAACCAGAAACCTTTCAAAATCTTGTGCTTTCAATGAACGACCGCGTATTTAATCTAATACGAAGTAATGGTGGCTACATTGATTATTAAAATTGTTCATTTCCTTATGCAAGTGCTAAAATTTATGTTTGTGCCTAAACTTTTGTGCCACATATTTTACTTATTTTAAGTTATATATTGCAGCAAGTTCGCTACTGATGTGATTTCTGTTCTCAAATTTTTAATTTGCATATTACATGTGTTCATACTTCGTAATATTAAAGTTCCTACTTCTTCAGTTTTAATAGTATTTTGTTATACTCAAATTTGTGTTGTGTCTAAACTTTTGTGCAGGCCTGTATATGAACAAGTGAGATCTAATAACTTGTTCTTGACTTGTGGCTATATTTATGTAACTGGGATGTCCATAATGGGATACAAGGAAACCACAAAAAAGTTTGCTGATAATTGCTTTGTCAATGATCGCATTACAGTCAGAAGGCTCACTGATGACAACTTCATGATTGAGCCCGACTTCGCATGTCACAAGGATGCGTGCCACTTTCCCTTAATCAACGCGCCTGGAACGCGAGCTACAGGTACTGCTATAATTCTCCATGGTTGAGTACCTGAGAAAACTGCCTCCTTAGGCTCTGCCCATGCCCTTTATTCATCCCATAGGATCAGGTGAGGAGTTAGTTCCTGATTCATTTTAAAACACATCTCCAGTCAACATATACAGTAAAATATTATGCAATAAAATACCATTTCAAGGATTTTTTTTTTTTGTTAGTGGAATGATTGTATGATGGACGGATTGTACGAATCACCTTGTAGCTCCTGAGTAGTTGGATTCGGGTGGGTAGTTCTATTGGATTTTTTGTTTCTCATGACAAGACCTATCCAATGGTACCACTCTTATCAAAATCCGTGCATTGCACTCTACGAGGTTTCCTTGTGAATCTTAACTCTATGTATTTTATTCAGTCCATAGTTCGTAATAAACATCTTAAAACGCTAGAGAACTAAAGTAGTACGTGATTTTCCGCAATCGTGTTTCATTTTAGTTCTCAGGCTTATATGGATATTAGGAGTAGTTTTATTTATTTGCAGTGCAACAGTGATTTTAAAGGAATTCAACTTAGGACTCGTTGAATTCTATTCTAAATATGTCGATAAGAACGTCTTCCCAACCATCTGACTGCATGCTCTAAAACGGATATCGCTATTTGGAAGCACTTACATCTTCGTAAATGCGTGTGCAGAAAATTCATAAGTGGTTTACAAGCTTACAATGGTGGGGGTACAGAGCTACAATTCCATATATTTATATGTATATACAGGGTTCCTAGGAAAGACCGGATGCGGCCAATAACTTTTGAACCAAGACAGATATTGCAAAGAAAGTTAGATATTAGTTAATAAAATGACTATGTACTATCAGACGAGATGAACAGCAGCGCTCCTGGTGGCGAATTGAGGAAGTTAAAAATTTTATTTCGAAAAATAATAAAGACAGCGAAATATTTTCAATTAGAAAGTTGTAGAGCATCCTTCAGTTAGTAAAAAAAGAAATACGGCTCACATTCCGTATGTGCACGTACTGTCACAAAGTGAGGTGTTCCGGAAGTTTCAATGCATAGCTTTCAGTTAATGCTTTCTAGAGCTTTAGAGGTTGAGTCGACGTTCTGCCACCATGACAAAAATGCCAAAGAAAGACGTTCTGCCACCATGAAAAAAAATGCCAAAGAAACCATGATTTTTCTCCAATAAGAACTTCAACTCAACTTTTAAGCTATCAGAAAGCATCAATTGAAAGTATTGCCTTGAAACTTCTGGAACACCTTACTTTGTGGCAGTACGTGTACATAGTGCATGTGAGCCGTATGTTTTGCTTACTAACTGTAGGATGCTCTACAAATTTCTCATTGAAAATATTTCCTCATCTTCATTATTTTTCAAAATAAAATTTTTAACTTCCTCAATTCGCCACCAGGGGCGCTGCTGTCTATCATGTCTGATAGTGTATAGTCATTTTACTATACCAATACCTAACTTTGGTTGCAATATCTGTCTTGGTTCAAAAGTTATTAAAAAACTGATGGAAGGGGCATGTGCCACCTTGGGCTTGGATAGGCGATAAACGACCAGTCAAATGCCAGTCAGCGCGGCGCGATGACGTCACCAAGTCCAGTAACCCCTCAATTTCAATACTCCTTAATTAAGACAGCACTGCATACTCTCAATAATTTTCTTCAGGACAGCCCAGGTTGCAACCCCATCAACCCTTCCCCATTTGCGCACGCCAGTGCGTTTGTGAACAGCTAATTTCTTCAAGAATGAAGTTAGTCAACTCAAAAGTTGGGACCAGAATAAATGATGGCCGCCTTGAAAACTCTTAGGGTTGCATCAAAAATAAGACCCGATATTGACAGGTTTGTTAATAATAAGCAGTGCCAAAAATCACACTTAAAGGTTTAATTTCGCTTTATATTAATAACTAAAAATGTTGTAAATATTTTTGCTTACATACGTATTTTACGTTGATATATATGATAAGTCCCAGAGGCGGATACAGAAAATATTTTCAGGTGAGCGCACAAAACCAATGTAGAAATCTTATAAAAAAAACGGCAATAAAGGTTGATCTAGGGGGGGCTCCTTGGTTTCGCCTTTATTCAGTCCTAATATTGCTGATACAGTAGTGCGGCCCATGGGCCTACAAGAATAAGCAAAATTGACCCATGCTGGGCCGCCGGGCCGCTGAGCCCTCATGAGCGATGGGACTTGCGCCCTCCGATAATCTAAAGCACGCACCCTCTGAGAGGATCTAGTCCGCTACTGAGCCTATGGGCTGAAAAGGGTTGAAAACCCTTGGTGTAGACACTCCATGCTCGTATCCAGAGGGGGGGGATCTTAGGGACCGGTCCCCCCCGAAACTAAATTTTTAATGGGACTTGGCTACGGCCTTGCATGCTGTGATTGTATCAATACATGCTGTAAAAATTTTTGACCCCCCCCCCCAAAATTAAATATTGCTCACGGCCTTCCTACAATCCCTTTAATTTATGTCGTTGATAATGAGCGTAGAGGGCCAAAAATTTCCTTGAGCTTGCGAAATTAAAATTGGGAAAATGTAGTTGTGGTTGTAACGTTATTAAAAACGTTCCACTTGAAAGTTGAAATAATAACATGTCAATGAAAACGCTGCCATGCAGAAAAGAGAGCTATATAATAATACAATCCAACGAAAGGTATAATTATTACAAATAAATTTGACACCCACGTATTAGTAGCTCAAACTAGAGCTATTTTTGTTTTAGGAGAAAAAGAGACGCCGTCCTCATCCCGGATTCGAACCAGGGTCCCCGCGGTGTCTTGACCTACTAGACGAATGAGAACAAGAACAAACGCTTTTTTCTCCGTATATTAAGTTGTAAGATATTATTACCCTTCACAGGGATAACACAATTGCCAAATATTGGTCAACACACAAAGCCACCGGGGCGAGATTTTTGTGAGTTTTTCGTGGGGGATTTTTTATTACAAATAAATTTGACACCCACGTATTAGTAGCTCAAACTAGAGATATTTTTGTTTAGGAGAAAAAAATCACATCAAATAAATGACAAAGTGTATTTTTTTATTTCGAACTAAATACACTACGCCGAAAAATATAATCACATTCCTTAGATTAAAAAAAAAAGAAAAGAAAAGAAAAAGAAAAGAAAAAAAAATAATAAATTTTGAACGACGTTACCTATTATAAAATTTTTGTTTGAAATTGGGAGGAGCTCATGGAACCCTAATACCAACATTGACGGGGATGGGTCCCCCTGTCCCTCCCGCTAACGGTGCCCGTATTCTTCCCAACAGATAAACTTCCTTTAACAACCCTAAGGCTCTTGTTATTTTCAATGGCTTTCCTTACTAGCTCACAGTTGAATTTTCTTATGTCTTCTTTCATGCTTTTGCGCAGAGTTTTACAAAGTTCTATGTACTCAATCCTGGAACTGGTATTTCGATTGTCCACCTTCATATCTCTTCGCCTTTTCATGAGCTGTTTCGTCTTCTCAGATAATTTGCTATTGTGCTTTTTACAGGTTACACCACCAATTTCCCCAGCAGTTTCAACTATTGTCTTAACAATGTTTTCATTTGCTTCTGAGATATCACTTTCATCAATAAGTCCTTCCAGTGCAGAAAAGCGATTTTTTAATTCCAACTTGAATGCCTCGGTATTTACTTTCAGTTTCATTAGATCCACCCTCTTACTTACTTGTTTCCTAATGAGCTTCTGTCGTTCTAATTTAGTATTTAAGTGCACTTTACATCTCACCATTCGATGATCACTTCCAGTATTAAATCTGTTCAGTACACTGCAATCTTCAATAATTGATTTCTTGTTTGCCAGGATATAGTCAATTTCGCTAGTTCCCCCATTTGGGTGTTTCCATGTCCATTTTCTTTGCGGTTTCTTCTTAAAAAATGAATTCATGATGCTAAGGTTTTCAGCTTCTGCAAATTCGATGAGTTGATCGCCACGTTCATTCCTTTCCCCATATCCGTATTTACCAACCGATGTCTCTCCTTGTTCCTGTTGTCCAATTCTTGCATTGAAATCCCCCATGATGAGCTTGATATGTTGTTTCCCTTTGGTGTGTAACTCTTTGATTTCTTCATAAAATTCTTCAACCTCTTCGTCGGTATGGCTTGATGTTGGTGCATATACCTGTACTATTTGAAGTTGGTATCGCTGGGTTAGTTGAACAACAAGCCTCGCTGCTCGATCTGATGTACTTTCAACTTCCAGAAGACAGTCTTTAATTCTTTTGTTGATTAAGAAGCCAACACCACTTGTTCTTCCAGTTTCCGTTCCTCTATAGTAAAACAAATGTCCGCTTTTCAGTTCCACCAACTCTTCACCTTTTCTTCTAACTTCACTGAGTCCTACAATGTCCCATTTGATCTTGTCAAGTTCTTCTTCCAATTCCTGAAGTTTTGCTTCAGAAGCAAGGGATCGTCCATTATACGTAGCCAAGGTCAATAACAAACGGCAGCCTGGGCCATTCCAGTGATTCTTAGCACCCCCTGCTTTCATGCCACGCTGACCGCTGCATTGGCCTGGAGCAAGATCAAGCTTGATCTGCAGTTCCTGGAGACTAGGGGCCATGGTTTTTGGTGTATAAGCATAATGGAGGATTGTTTGTTTGGATTTTTTATGGCGCAAGAGCATCTGGGCTATACTGCGCCAAACATGGTGAATGTTTGGCGCAGCATGTTTGGTGGAGGAATTAGCCATAATTTCACCACGCTGGCTAGACGGGTTGGTGAATTAGCCCTCCCCTTCCGCCTTTCTATCCGTGCAGCAAATATTAATTTGCCTCATAAATAGAAAGCCCAGCCTGCACCACTTGAAGGCGGGGTAGGACACTAGGTTACTGGCCTGGCCGGTTCCACACATAGTCACATACGTTCAGCGTGTGGGTCTCCTTCCAGTTAGATACCAGCAACCCTTTTGCAGGCCATATATATATTATATATATATTTTTTTATATATGTACATACAAATTAATTTTCGTAAAAGGGGGCCCCCAATACGTTACAGCGGGGGGGAGGGGGCCGGAGATTTTCCGTTACGCCACTGTATAGAATGCAATCTATAGAAAGTATTTCTGTATAATTCTATAGATGATATTGTATATACTGATTTGTATATGCTGTTCTATAGTGTATTTTACAAATTTTTAAAAATTCATAAAATTAGATCATTTATTCATTTTATAAAAATAAAAATTTGAACAGATGATGAAAATTTGAACATATGAATAAAATTCCTTCAATCCTCTGACTGCTTATCCCGCGATTTCCACGGGCAACATGAAAGTAACAAAATTTTTCATCCCGCGATTTTCGCGGGTATGCAATTTTTCCATCTATTTAAAAGCGCATCCCGCTTCTCCACCGTTTAACTGTCGGTAATGCATTTTCTACAATATTTAGACTTCTAGTCGTAGTTTGGTCAACAAATGGCGTTATTGTCGCCTAAACTTATATTTATAGTTTACAAATTGGTTTTGAAAGCGCCCCCGTTGTTATCTTTTTTATATTCAGAATATGGCTTGCAGGAAAAGTTCAGCGAGGGATTTTCATTAGTATACATACTTAGTATTTGTAGTCTACGAAGTAAATCGTGTGATCGACACTTGAATACCTCCATCACCCCCCCTCAGCCGCGTCGGCTGTTTGTTACGCTGTTTGAGCGTACTGTCTGGGATTACAGTGCCGCCTTCGGCGGCCACCCTTCCTAATTCCCTCTCTGGCATACATACATGAAGTAAATCGTAATTTAATCAAGATTTTATTTTAGGAATTTGTGTCTTTATATGATTACTCTTAAAATTGATTTTTATGAAAGCCTGTTCTTATGCACGAAATTTATATTAAAAAAATCTTGTTTACAAAAATGTGCTACATATTTTAACTCTCAAATACATGTAGATTTGAAATATGTAATAAAAAATGTATAATTTTCAGGGGATATATTATCTGCTTAAAATAGTTTCAGATTACATTCTCTTGCAAGTTTTCCGACATTTTGTTTTCTATATTTTATTAGAAAAATTTAATTAAGATTTCATACAAATTTTTTATATTAAAATAAGCTTTAAAAAGAAATTTAATTAAGATTTCATACAAATTTTTTATATTAAAATAAGCTTTAAAAAGAAATTTAATTAAGATTACATAAAAAATTTCTATATTAAGAGAAATAAACCTTAAAAATAAATTTTAATAGCGGGGTTCCAATAGATATTGAACCCGCTATTGCTTTGGTTTTTCTGTCCGTCCGTCCATTCCCAATAAAAGGGTAAGGTAAAGGTCTTCGGTAAATGCGATAACGATGGTTGTTGTTAACCGTGAAAAAATACTGAGCTACTAGAGAATTAGAGGGTGGCGAGTGGCCAATTACAGCGTCTTCCATTAGAGGGTCTCGAATTAGAGAGTCAGGAACCAGAGGGTCGCGCAGCAGAGGGTCTCGAATTAGAGTCGTGAATTAGAGGGTTGCAAATCAGGGAATCGCCAGTTAATGTTAATTGAAACCCGCTAAATTTAAATATCGACCTTAGGCAATTTTCTTTCACTCGCCTGTTACGATTTTAATAAACGCATCACAATAGTATGTGGTACCCCCCTCAGACAGCGTTGAATTTCGTGTTTCAGATGGTTAGACCACCTCCCCAAACCTGGACAAATCGTTGGGCTGTTATATTACGTTTCAGCTTAAGAAAAAACTATTAGCTCTAAGCTATTAATAAGGGCCGGAGTACCGAAAATACATCCGTGCTAAAAAATTTCTAGCCAAATATATAGCGCGAAATTGCGCCAATAAGCGCTTATGAATGAAGAAGAACGAAGTGTAAAACAAGCGCATTATATCGGGTTTACAAAAAAAAAATTATATCTATATTAAATAACCGGAAGAGCTAAAAGCTAAAGAATAGGACAAAAAGTTGAAAGACTCTTTAGTTTTAACGATCCCAAAAATCGCCTTAAAATTGCGAAGATTCGCCAAAATAGCACGATCCAAAATCTTCTTAGGTACAGGGTTTACTTTAAAAGCCGGTTTTTCCATGATAGCAAGTCTTAACAAGGGAATCTTGCAAACTGTCAGAGCTAGATTTTTCTGAATTTCGGTTTATAGGCCAACATGACCGAGTAGATTAAAGATCCAAAATCAAATTTGTCCAAATCGACCTGGGGGTCAAACTGCGGCCCACTGAAAATAGAGCTCACCCTACAATGATGCTTCGCTGCATGACAGGTGAAAACAGTGTTTTGGCGTGCTGGGCAAGCATTAAGCGCCAAAATTTTACTGTGAGTTACTTCTATTCATGTTAGAAGTTTAGCTTTTTACGTCTTGTAGAAGTGAAGTCCTGGCTCATCGGAAAAGCTGAGGGTCCTTTGCAAATAATTTTAGAGGCACTTTTCAAAAACACACTTTCTAACAAAAGAATTAAAAATGTCAAAAATAATGAAGTTACAGGCAAGTGATGATTGCTACTGATTTGAAAATTGAAGGATCGCGTCTTATTTATTCAAGACTGATTTACGTACCAGGCAGCTTTTTCGAGTTCTTCGCCAAAAATGTTCTCAAGTTTGTAAGTTATGCAAAAGTAAGGTAAAAACTTCACATATTTTTTACATTTACGTGCAATGTATAATTCAGGTACAACTAAAATGACTATTATAAATATGTGCTATATTTTGTTCATATGTATTATTTTTTTCCTACGATAATGTTTGGCGTTTAATGCTTACCCAGCACGCCAAAACACTGTTTTCACCTGTCATGCAGCGAAGCATCATCCTAGGGTGAGCTCTATTTTCAGTGGGCCGTAGCTCGACCCCTTGGTCGATTGGGCCAAATTTGATTTTGGATCTTTCATATACTCGGTAATATTGGACCATGAACCGAAATTCAGAAAAATCGAGCCTTGACAGTTCGCGAGGTTCCCTTCTAAGACAGAACGTGCCATGATGTAATTATTCCTGGTGTGACGAAGGGTGGTTACTCTTACTTGTCGTAATTCGGCCATTGATAGCAACAGTGGTATACAAGTGAAAAAGCTTGTACGCACGTGTCCTTGTATATTTTTATCCATACTTTAGTATGTACTTTTGATCATATAATTATAGCGATGACTAATTATGCATGGTTAAAATGGGCAGAAGAAGATTGTTTGGACGTTATTTCATTGTATCAAATTATAGCTAATAATTTAGGTGACGATACGGCGGCTACCGCTCCATTAAGTGTTGGATCTGAACAAAAAATGAAGCTCGGCGAAGAAATTCATTATGATTGCATCAAGGGTTGATCCAGGATGTTATAACGGGGAGTTTCGTGGGCCCTCAGCGTAAAAATTTTTAGTTTTGGACTATTAAATAGTTTAGGTAAATGTTGTTATATTACTAGCCTTCCTTTATACCAGGATTGTCCAACATGTCATGTCACAATCCGGTCCGCAAACAATGTTAATCTGGCCTGTCTACAACTGTTTGAAATAAAAAAAAATTCCCAAACAAAAATTTTAGATTTTTTTTCAGAAATAAGGAAAAATTTTGGGGACAGGAGAGGTGACCCCTTTCTACATCGCAAGAGCACAAATAAATAATTAGAAGAAACTTTAAAGAAAGGCTGTTAAGTGTTAGTTAGCTTTTTTAAGAAACTGCTGACCCGCGAGATCCGTGAAAATTCTTTAAGTGGCCCACTACACAAAAAGGTTGGACAACCCTGCTTTATACTCACCAAAATATTTAATTTACGACAATGAATTAAAGCTGGGCTTTTCTTTAATTAAACTATATGGTTTAGGGTAGATTATAGTCAAGTATGACAGAAGGATAACCTAGTAAAGGAGACATATACAATAACCAAAAACGATAATTTACAATGTAATTAATAGAACAAGTTTAAATTTAAACTATAAAAACATTGTAATTATTTTACTTTTTTTATAACAAGCAACTTTTTAAAAAACTTGAAGTTTATAGTGCAAAGTCGAGCCATCTTGGTTTCTTTGAAAATTTGTCAATCACTTTATTTACATCAATATGAATGTCTCTGTGGGTGTGTATTAAAAGTCTCTTCTGTCATCCGCGTTCGAAGCCAAGTTTGACGGCGCTTCAAGGATAAAAAACTACGTTCTGCTGAAGCAACACTTACTGTAAACGTAGTTTGAAAGACGAGTAGCTTGTAGTTTCGTGGAAAAGTCTGGATCGCATTTCTCCAAGATTTGGAGACTTTAGTGTAAGACTTTTATTTATTACAGTTGTAACAAACAACACATAAAATATTCTTCATCGTTTTTATTTTTCCTATTTAACCCTGACGGGGGTGGGGCGATCGCCCCCTTCGCCACTCGCTGGATCAGCTAGTGGACTGCATGTTACTTCAGTTCTCTAGCGAAATTTAAGAAATTTATTACGAAATGTGAAAATGTGAACAGAATAAAATACACAGATTTAAGACTCGGAAGGAGCAAAGGGCATTATTTCCGTGTGAAACAATTTGTACTTTTTCATGAGCCGGCGGGCCGCATAAAACTAGTTGGCGGACTAGAGTAGTTTGAAGACCCCTGCTCTATAGCATATATATAGGCCCTCTATAGCAGTTTCTATAGGCCCTCTATAGCAATTTCTATAGGTCCTCTCTAAAACAATTTCTATACGTTATTCTATAGCAGTTTCTAGAGACATTTTAGAGAAGTTCCTATAAACATATTAAAGCAGTTTCTATAGACATTGTACAGAAGTTTCTATAGACATTCTATAGAAGTTTCTACAGACATTCTATAGAAGTTTCTACAGACATTCTATAGAAGTTTATATAGACATGCTGTAGAAGTTTCTATACGTTATTCTATAAACATTCTATGGAATATGGTTTAAAGAAAATGAGTTATAATTTTATAGGACTCTATAAAAATTTTCTGTAGATTTTTTTATAGAATTCTAAAAGAAATTTTCATAAGGGTAGACTAACTGTCGAGTCTGACAACATGACAATTTTTTTGCCCCGGCACTTACAAGACAAAAGTAAGTCCTAGTATAAATTAGTGATGGTTGTTTCTTTTCGTATTTTTCCATTAAATAAATGAGCACGTTATGTCTGAGGATTGTGTTTTGCAGTGCTTTAAACAAAGTACGTTGCGAAGAGCATACCGACTAATAATTATTAGTCGGTATAAGAACATTATCAGTATACAAGTAGATAAAGAATATTATTAGCAGGTATAAGAATATTATTATTATTAATAACAGTTATTAGTCGGAAATGAATTCTAATTCTAATTAGAATTCCTTTCTGTGATTGTCTCCTTTTAGGTTAAAAAAAAAGATCCGTTACTAAATTTCTACAAAAGATGGAACACAAACTGCAGTTTTTTAGTCGACCTTATCAGCGAAAACTCTAACTCAGAAATAATGTCATTAATGGTTTGGAAGCTATCTTGCAAAGAGATTTTCTTTAGCTTCTTGAATAGGTCGGAATTGAACAGACCCATGCTTGGAGAACACAGTAGATAAAAGGAAGAACATAAATACACTCCTTTCTACGTATTGTGGACATACAAAGATTTACTAAAACATTTCGGCAACGAGCACAAAATGAAAATAATCATTGAATCTGATTCCGACCTGCAATCTCTGACATATTGTAGAGGGAATTAGCACCAGTAGATTATCGAGTTATAGGAAGTTGCCAGGATAATTAATTTCCATTACTAATTAGGAATTAGTAATGGTAAATTAACCATCATTACAATTTGTTGAACGTCATCTTCGTCTAGCATTTCTTCGAAAGAAGTCCTAGTGGATGAAAATATACTTCGTATTGTCTTGCACTTCGTATCGTCTTGCACTTCGTATTGTTTTGCACTTCGTATCGTCTTGCACTTCGCATTGTCTTGCTGGGCCCTACAATTCAATAGCAAAGAATATGGTCTCAAAGAAGTGGAGAGAAATTTTGGCATGTCCGCTAACTTATACAAATAAAGATTTGTCATCCATATTTTTTGTCTCAAACTACAACTCTTTGACCCATATACTTTAAATTCGGATCTCATTATCCTGCCTATGATTAGCACAGATGTGGCAAAAGTGGTTATAAATTAACCATGAATGGCTCAATACACGAATCTTCAAGGAGTATAGTAAGAGTTCGAAAAAAGAAACAGTTTTGCATCAGGCAGGACTTCATCCAGCGTCTTCT
The DNA here is from genome assembly GCA_006491805.2 of Dysdera silvatica. Lineage (NCBI taxonomy): Eukaryota > Metazoa > Arthropoda > Arachnida > Araneae > Dysderidae > Dysdera > Dysdera silvatica. The sequence goes on from QLNU02014802.1 coordinate 26,116,753, forward strand.
TTGTCAATACCCAAGGATTTCTCTCACTGAACTACTGAGATACAGTTGACGAGACTTTGACTTCGTACGTATGATTGTTAATTTCAAATTCACACTTTTTAAAGCGAATATTTGGGAGAGGGGCACACTTAACAAGGGAATTAGAAGTTTGTATACCTAAGTTTTCTGCGCAAACTACATTTTCCCTCATATGTCATGAACACGGAAAGTGTTGCCTACCTTGGGGCCAGCACAGTTACTATAAAAGTGGTTAGAGATTTTGAATACGAGGCCATACGGTGATACTGTGGAAACGCGTTCGCATAGAGTACCTTTGTTCGACCCCCCCATGGTGAGGTAAAAAAAAAGGTTTACCGACTTACTGCTCACTGTAGTCCGGGAGTTGGTTTCCTAGGCATTAAACGGTCTGGATTTCTCAGAAATCTGAAGGTCCCGGAGCAATATGACCTCTGCTGTCCTTATGCCTTAAAAATAAATTGATCATTAATTGTTTAATATATTAATCCTCAATTAGCGCTGCCTAGTATGGGAAGAAAAGAAGAAAAAGACCTCACCTTAGACTGGATTCGATGCAGCGGCCAAATTAGTTGAATATGAGTTTACATAACTTCAGTCAGTTTAAAACAATCCTCTGGAAACCAGTGCGTACATTAAATATTATTCATTTGCAAAATGTTTATGGAAAACACGAGAGTTTTAATGGCTATTGGTGCTATACAGAAATTTCAAGGTAAGCACTTGACGTAAGTGGAAAACGTGTTAAGAAAATGACTGTTATATAGTATATATTAATTCCAACATGCATAAATTGAGTGTCTTTATGAAAAAGAACCTAGGACACGTAGTATTTAAGGTCGTGCACTACTTTTCGAAAAGCAAATAAAAATAGCTTTGATAGCTGTAATATACAATAATTTTTGCCACCCACGTTTAAGTAGCTCAAACTAGAGCTTTTTTTATATTTGGAGAAAAAGAGGCGCCGTCCTCATCCTGGATTCGAACCAGGGTCCCCACGTTTAGCCCGCGGCATCTTGACCAAATAGACGAATGAGGATAAGAACAAACGCATTTTTCTCCGTATATTAGGATGTAAGATATTATTACCCTTCACAGGGATAACACAATTGCCAAATAATGGTCAACACAGAAAAGCCTCCGGGGCGAGATTTTTTGTGAGTTAGCTGTACTGTAAAATAGATGATTACCACCGGTGAAAGAAAAGTAGCTATTTAGCAAACAATTTTCAGCATTTCATCTTGGATGACACCCTTTATTTAAAAGGGTATACAATGCGAGTATACAAATTGTATCGGAAAATGAACTCGAAACAATTACGAGAAAATCTATCTTCTTATCACAGGACTAAGTGGGAAAAAAGTAACACCAAATAACAGAAAAACTATATAGAAAAACGAAGCAGATTGGAAAAAGCGTGGTCAAGCGGAAAGAGGAAAGAAGAAGAAGAGGAGAGATACTGTAAAGCATCTTTTCTAGAAGGATGGTAAGAGGAGAGAGGAGAGTTAATGAGCTGTAACGAGGTGAGACGCGAAAGTGCAGTTAAAGATAATTAGGAGAAAAACAAGGAGAATGGCGGGCCAATGAAAGCCCATCATACTTAGATCAAAAGAGGGTTGCCCCTTTGCCTTAGGGAGTCGTTAGAGTGGCCAATGGTTTAAAGACCTTAAGTACGTGTCATATTATACTCCGTCATACTTGCCTTTCCAAAGGATTGCATATCATATTGTACAATACTTCAAAATATCGAAAGTATTTAGCAAGATAACTGTTATGTAATAGGGTCTTTAATAAATAAAATAACCCACATTCGTTCTCCAGGAGAGCTAGCTGAGAAAAGCTTCTTTGATATTTATTACAAACGAGAAGATAGCCAAACAGATCGACGGATTGACAGATGGATAGAAAGAGGATATAGATAGATGGAAAATAGATGGACAGATAGATAGACAGATAGATAGATAAATGGGTAGAAAGAAATTAATTAATAAATTATATAATTAATAAAGTTAAGGTTAATAATTGCATATTTCTTGAAGCGAGTAACAGAGAAATGAAATGCCATTTAAAAAATTAATATCACAATTAGAATTACCGCTATATACTCGTATTTTTTTATTGTATTTTCTTTTGTAAGTATTCTCCTTCTTGTTATCATTTTGATCAACCGAGTCCTGCAACGGGGGGAGGGCGATGGAGGCATAACTCCCATTCAGTACAAATATATTGAATATATGTTATAATTTACATATATGTATATATATATTAAACTGTAGCTCTGTAAAACCTTCTCCCTTATAAACTTTTTATGTACATTAATGTATCTTCATGCCCCTTCCCTTCTTGCTTCAAGGGTTATACAGAGATTGCTTTATGATGGTGTATGAAAATTGTCTCTTTAGCGGTATTATAGAGTGGCTACTTTCACAAATGCGAAAGACAGTTTTTTTTTTATCTTGTGTGAATATTTTTAGTCCATACAACAAACATAATTTCTTTTTTAAATTTATTGTTCAGTCAATTTTGATGATAGTTTGTATAGCCAACAGCAGAAATATTACTCGTACACAGTGATATGTTCTCAAATAAGGCATCAGAGACGTTTCGTATACACAAAAATACGAATAAAACACAATGTTTCTCAAAAAATTCCAAAAAATGCATCCTTACTTCTGAGTTTCTGGGGATTAGACGTGCAGTAATAAACTTTTCCTTAGCGAAGAGTTTGAAAAGTGGTATTTTCGTATAAAAGTTGTTGGCAAACTAAGCTAACGTGATATAAAATTTTTATTTTGAACTTACGCAGTAGATGGAAGTTCTTAGAGACAAAAACGCAGTAAATTTCTCTAAAATTGAAAAGTAGTATACATTATAGTGGGTATATACACTCAAAAAAAAAAAAAAAAAATCGACGCACCAAGAAAGAGTTGTCCGATTGTAATGAAATTTCGTATGCAAAGACATTTTGACCGAACATGCAAATGATTAAAATTTGGTGTCCAATGAATGAATAGCGGGAACTCCAGCGCATCGGAACTGCGCATTCAGCAGGTGTATATAAGGAGCGATTCTCAATATGTGGTCAAAATTTCTGTTGCATTTTGACTGCGGATATCTTACGTCGACTGTAACAATGCCTCGCCGAAAGATTCGTGCTCATTACGAGCATATGTCAGAGTTTGAAAGAGGTCGTGCTATCGGATTGAAAGAGGCTGGTTGGACGAATCGAAGAATCGCTGGACATGTGGGTCGAAGCGATGCGGCGATTGGACGGTGCTGGCAAGAGTGGGTCAACAACGGCAGATGTCAGCGTCGGGACGGCAGCGGTCGACCTAGGGCCACAACAGAACGGGAAGACAGAGCGATTGTCAGAGCAGCTGTCACAGCACCGGATTCGTCGTTATCAACTATCCAACGTGTGGCCCGCACACATGTGTCCAACATGACCCTCTGCAGACGACTGAGAGAGCGGAATTTACGCTCGCGCCGACCGTTACGCCACTTACTTCTCACGCCTTTACGCCTTCAAGTCCGATTACAGTGGTGCCGGGCTCGATCAACTTGGAACTGCGCTGACTGGGGACGTATAGTCTTTAGTGACGAGTCCCGTTTCCAACTGTGTCCTGACGACAACCGCAGACGTGTCTGGAGACGTCCAGGGCAGCGTGGGGATCCTGCCCTTACTATCGCACGCCACACATGCCCACAACAGGGCGTTATGGTCAGGGGGTGCCATCTCCTTTGATAGCCGGACCCCTTTGGTGGTCATTTCTGGCACACTTACAGCACAGCGGTACGTAGACGACATTCTACGACCGGTTGTGTTACCGTTCCTTTTGCGACACCCTGGACTTACGTTTCAACAAGACAATGCCCGGCCGCACACGGCACGTGTTGCTATGAATTGTCTTCAAGCTTGCCCAACACTTCCTTGGCAAGCTAGGTCTCCTGATCTCTCTCCCATAGAGCACATTTGGGACGCTATGGGAAGGCGATTGCAACCATCCCGGAATGTTGACGATTTAGCCCGACAGTTGGAGACAATTTGGCAAGAAATTCCGCAGGACACCATCCGGGATCTTTATCAGTCTATGCCACGCCGGGTGACAGCTTGCATCCAGGCCAGAGGTGGACCAACGCCTTATTGACTTCCTCCCTTTGTAACGGTCAAACTCTGCAATAAATCATTCAATTGTTCTGAAATTTTAATCGTTTCTTTTTCTATGTATGTTCTTCACATCCACCAATTTTTATCGCAATCGGACAACCCCTTCTTGGTGCGTCGATTTTTTTTTGTTATAGGGTGTATTATGTATAATGCGGTACATTTGCATATTACAGTATATTATATACATTAAGGTATATTATGTATATTACGGTATATTTGTATATTACAGTATATTATATACATTATGGTATATTATGTATATTTTCGTAAATATTGTGTACATAATATGTACACATTATCGTGAAACTATTTCCTTTTAGTGCTATGCAGATTGCTAATAAGGTTTATAGAGGACTTAAAGAGTTTGGGGATGGTTTATTATAAATATGTTTTCGTTTAAAATTTCCTTGCAAAAGCAAATAAGTTTTGCTATGGCTGCTATAAAATTAACAATGTATAAAATTATCATAGCTTTTCTTAAATAAATCGAAAAGCTTTAAGCAAAAACATGCTAAAGTAAGAAATAAAACGTTTTAACCGTAATGTAAAAAAGTTCACAGAATAAATTATTGAAAAGATCTCCTAAAAATCGCGCATATAAAGTTGCAACCATTGACATTAAAAATAATAGGTAAATTAGAAATAATGATTGAAATTTGCTCATTTTTAAGTTGGAAAACCATTTTTGAGTTCAGAGCCGTGTGACAAAAATGTTAAAAAAGTTTAAATACTTAAAAGTTAACGTTTCGGTTTGTCTATGCGAAACTTCTTCCACAGATTGTTCAATCATTGATGGTGGCCGATTGAAGTCATCATCAGTCGACTACCATTATTCCAACAACTTTCGGAAGAAGGTTGTTGGAAGGAAGAACAACCTTCGGAAGAAGGTTCGCAAAGATGAATAGAAGTTTTTATGCACTTAAACTTACATTTAATATTTCTTGCAATTTCAAATACGCTGTGAAACTCTTCGTAAAACTATTTAGTCATTTCTATCCTATGTTTTAATATTTCATATACACTTGTATGCATATTTTTACAATATTTTTTACTTCCTTGTATTTTTCATTATTAATATTACTATTTTATATGCTCTTTTTCTTCTCTACGAAACTTTTAAACGATTTTGGGTTCGTTGAATCTAAATGCATGTACCAATAATTTTATACATAGACTATTTTCCGTGAAATCCGCTATTCGTATTTCAACGCAGTTCTTTGTATTTGTATATATTTTCGATGTATTGGTTTGCACTTACATAGAATTTCAATGTATTGATTTGCATTTGAATATTTTTTCACACACACACACACACACACACACACACACACACACACACACACACACACACACACACATATATATGTATGTATTTTATGTAACTGCAGGATTTATGCCGTTTGCGGTAAAGTTATAAAGAAGGGAAGTTACACTGAATTTCGGTGATTGCATGGGCTAGCAAGGATCGCGGTGAAGAGATTTGGTCGGGAGGAAAAACGCTACTCAGTATGCGTAAAAGAAAATAAGCAAAATAATTTATTACTATACAACATACACCCTTTCTTTATCATTAATTGTGGTCCTCATATCCTAATTTATTATCACTGAACGAAACGTTGATACACCGTTATGAGTTTCCCTGTGTTCTATCGAAGAAAGTAACTAGTCTAGTTTTTCAAACCAAATCATAGTTTTTACTATGCTTAACTTATGCTTTTTTATGCGCAACTACTCATTTAGATAAAAGGCATTTTAACAGGTAAATGTATTACCATTCACTCTCCGATACACTACTGCTTTGAAGTGCATGTGATATGGAGGTATGCTTTGGTATCTTTTGTACAATTTATTTGACACTATTAATTTTCTTTACTTTTTGCGATCAAAATTTTTCAAATATGAATATGCAGTTATTATAGAAGATTATGCATCCAAAGACCATAGGTGCGTAGGCCAACATGGTGTTATGAAGAACTTAATGTAAAGCATAGGGAGGGAGAAGCTTGGGAATATTGAAGTCGTTTTGCGGTGACCAAGGAACTCATTGCATTATTCAAACTTGTCGCATATTTATGGGAGGGGACTTCGACGCACAATCCAAATATCTGTACGCCAATGATCATAGGGAAATCCTAGGCTGAATCATTTATCATAAACTTTGACATCTTGATATTATAACAAACGGTGTTCGTGAAATATATTTAAATATTAAAATAACATCTACATACATACATACATTGCAGTGTTATTGAATTAGCGGGAGTAGAATTTAGAGACATCTAGTAAGGTATCTTTATTCCAATAAAATTTCATTTTCTATCAATGACGGAACGGAACAGATACGGTAATGAAAGTTTCATTGATTTCAATGAGAAAACGCCTAAGGTGTCTTACATAGTTATACACGTAGAAGAAAAAACGTTAATGTAAAATTACAAATTTTATCGAAACTATAACGCAAATATTTATGATAGCTGTTTATGCCGAAGGTTTTCAGGAAATCTTACATTTATGACATGTCTGAATTTGAAAAATTTGGTAGTGAAAGTACAAGGAAGTATATAATACTCGTAAAAGTAATGTAGGTATTACTATTTAAAGCAAGGAAACGAAATTGTTCCCTCAGAAACCAAACTGTTTTTTTCTTTGAATTGTTACGAATTACATGTTTCTACAATATCAGTATTAAATAAAAGAACGAGTTTCTATTTTCAAACGTAATGTACGTTTTTCTATAAACATTTTCTGTGTGCATTTGCGCATTTTCACTTAATAGGTTCTCTAAAAAAACATTTGATGGCTTTCAAGGAGTTCTGTAATAGAACAATGTTTTCTTCTTTCGGTGTTTCGAATGTTTTTTTCGTTATGGGAAAAAAATCCGAAAACTATCCGGTGCGTTTCGTTTTTTGTTTCTTCTAAACCTAATAAAAAAGCTTAGTTATTAATTTTTTTTCCTCGTACACGAAAACGAGCACATATTTTACAGTCACGCATTCCTTGCTCTGTCTAAAGTGTATTACGCGAAGTGGCGTTTCAGGCGCTCGACGAAACACGCAGGTATTTTGGGCGCACTTCCTTGGAGCTTGGAAAGTTGTTTCAGCAAGGCCTGCAATATTTGATTAGCGAACCGTTCGGCCCGAAGCAGTCCCCTCTTCGCTACATATTTTTTTTATATCGTCCCGTCGGGCACGTTTTCCCGGCGGATAAAGATGAGGAGGTATAAGAAGATGGTGGTGGTGGTGTAAGACACCGATATCGACCCAAGAGAGGAGATCGGTGAAAACTCCCTCCCTTTCTAGGACGAGGATTACGTGAGGAGATCTACTCGCGAACATTCCATTCTGTTACTTATCGCAGTTTGGTTCGGGACACCAATGCCTCGTAAACGGCGGAGCACGTTGGGAGATTGCTTACAATTACAGTCTGAATTTCTGCGTTTCAATCTCCTGGAAGTGCTTTTTGCCTCCCACCAGACTTGGTTTTATCTTCAGTGTTGGGAGACTCGCGTTCGAGCCACTGTGATGCCATCTAGCTCTCCAACACGAAGAGTCGATGAACCGCCTCTGTGCCACTGAGAATCACTTTTTTGCAGGACTCATTCGTTTCAACAATAATTGTAAACTCCCCTCCCACCTCCTTGACAGACCAGGACCATGACCACTCGCGGAAAGGCTTTGGCTGCAGTTGTGAAAATATCAATTGTTTTAAGATGCTTTGTCTTTTTCATTTTTATTTCTACATCGTATCACGTTGTAAGGATCCAAAAAGAACGCGATCGAATAATCGGACGTTTCTCCAATTGATGAAAAATAGTATGTTGTAATCTTTTCGACACTGAACCATAATCAGATGACTTTTGAAGGGTGATGATAAAGTCAAGGTTAAAACAGTTACGCTTATATAAGGAGCCGAATATTAACTGACATTAATATACGGCTTCTTATATACGCGTATATAAGGAACCGTATATTAATATAGGTTATTGGTGTAGTACTTAGGTGTATGTATGCGTTCGATTTCTGGTATCATGAGTATCAATAGAGAGAGAACGTAATAACGAAAAAATGAGAGAGATAGACAGAGAGAGAGAGTGAAAGAGAGAGAAAGAAAGAGAGCAAGCTAATATATTATCTTTTGATACTAAAAAGAAATATGATTAGAGTTGTGGATTCTAAATACCTTTTTGAGACATTTGAAAAGTTTTATAGAATAAAATGTTTATGAAGGAATTGGCATAATTACATAGAATTACTCAGTTACGTAATGAAATCGCTTATTAGATTTAAATAAGGTGATAAAAGGGATCTTCATATTTCTTTTTTGTAAAGGATGATGATAATAAAGGACGGATTTCTTACGAAGAGTGGGTTCCAATAATTATGCTATAAGACCATTAAAATACACATAACAGGACAATTTAACGTTTCACCAGGAGATTCTGTGAGAACCGTTACTTCAACCTTGGTTTAGGTTTTATAAAACACGGCAAGTTTTGGTAGTTAAATCTCAATTCGGAAATATTGAAATTTAGGTCTTCCACACTATATTTATTTTACTTCAACTTACTGAAGAGAGTAGTTGTCCCCTTTATTTTACCTCTCTCAAGTGAGAGAGAGAGAGAGAGAGAGAGAGAGAGAAAGAGACACTTATTCTTTCTAGCTCTCTTTCTCAGAGAGAAGGAGAGAGAGAGAGAGAGAGAACACGGAGATTATTATTAAGATTAACATTGAGATTAATACTGAGGTTATCTGACTGCTATTACAGTCGGTACGTGAATCTACTTTTTGGATAATATTGCATGAAAGGAAATTTAATTAAATTAGCCATTTAATACGCCATTTAATAATTAATTTTTTTCCGGCAACTAGGTCCAAATACTAGGTTCTAGTATACAGGGGACCCCAAAGTGATCAATATTGACTCCCCAGATGTCGATATGACATTATTAAAAGTCGATTTGGAATCGACTGAAAAGTTAATTAAAAATCACTAATGTAAGAGTTGTGTAGCTATATATATATATAAACATTTACAAATGCTTAAATACGTTTACATGAATTTCCAAGCTCATCTACCTTTGAAGTTGGTTTCAGTTACGTTAATTCCATCTTTGTAAAACATAGAAATAAGTTAAATGTAAAATGGCGCAGCGATTTAAGACCAAAATTTAATAATCTTATATCCAATATCTCCAACTTTGCCAAGAGTCATCAGCTACACCTGTCACATTGGCATCTCAAGCCAATTTTATTGACTTGATAACAGTCCTAATATAATGTATTTGATTACATATAATTGAAATAGATATATGCAATATTAATGCTAAACTTTAAAAACTTTTAAAATGCTAAACACTTTAAAAATAATCTAAAAAAAAATTACATAAGCGTATTTTTTTGCTTACCCTATTTTAATCACGTAATAATAAAATAGAGGGGGTAAAGATGCGGAGACAAGTGGAAAAATTATTGAGGGAGTTGAAGTTCAATCAAGTTTGAGGATACCTGTTAAAGTATTATATTTAAAAATGGAAAATTAGAATAGCAATAATTCGTCCACAGCCTCCTTTGAATACTTAAGGAGATCCTTTTCTGTAAAGAGAAATATTGTTTCTCAAAATCTTGCACTATTATCGAAGTAATAGTTACTATAAAATTCACTTATTTTCCTGTAAATATTAAAATTAATATAGTTTCAGATTTCAAAAGCAACAGAGAGAGAGAGAGAGTTTTAACGTTTTGATTAAGAGAAAAAAGATTGGGTACAGCATAGTTTCTAAATCAGGTATTGCGCTCCTCAAAAAAGGAATGATGATAGGAGTATGGATTTAATTTAAAGGTCTGCACTATTTCATTGACGAATATAGTTTGAAGAGGTGTATGTTGAATGGATTTAAAGAGGAAATGGATTTAAACCCATGAATGGATTTGAGGAGATGTACCTATGAACGGATTTAAAGTGGCAGGCGTGTGAATAGACGATTCCAATCAGATTGCTTTATCAGAAAATGAGACTTAAAAAATAACGCTTCATAAGCTTAATTACATTTCCTGAAATGCATTTAACAGCAAAAGTTAAAGAGAGATATCATAAGAAATACTTAGCAGAAATGAGCGCATGAAAATTTCTTTGATCAAGTGTAAATAACAACCACTACGGGAGCAAGGAAATTTCATTCACTTTCATCAACACGGGAAAGAATTATTATTTATACAAGCTTCTCTAAAAAAATATGACTTAAATTTTAAATTCTCTAAAAACAAATTTTATTTCATGGTTTGAAAGTAGATTTATACATAAGAGAGGCAATTGGTAGCAATTCGTTTCGTTCGGCAATAGTACATTTAATATATCTTCGGCAACGCGGGGTCATATTGCATTCCTACCTCGGAGATTTCCCAGAAGTTGGAATCTACTTTATTTCCCCCGTGTTCATACGGTTCCCCCGTGTTGCAATTTATCAAGAGGGAAATTGCAACTCCAAAAGTCGAACTACCTACGAATTTTATATAAGTGACAATAACTTGAATGCTAGAAAATGAGTTAAGTTTTTTGCAGATGTGGTTACATTAAATGGTTTTCGATTGCATAAAATACGAAGCAGTTTGAAACACGGAATGAAATTTATCACACATAAATTTTTATGAACGGGGAACCCCGTACCCGCAAAGGAAATTGAAGAACAAAAGAGAAAGAATGGGGTTACTCTTAGTTTGATTAGCATTGTTTAACAGAACATCACGACCACCTAAGGGGCACAGGCCCCTTTGACTCTCAATAAGACGTCTTAGAGGGGCCGGACCTCCTCAGCATTGATGAACAATAGAGCAAAAAAATGCAGAATGCAGAGTTAAGGGTGAAAGTATAATACATCAAATATATCAATTGTCATTCATATTTTATTTTTCCTGATTGATTTACTGAACAGCACATGTGGACTCTTTCGTCCAGGGATCCATTATTTCTTTACATGGTGCCCTTATTACAGAATTCGATGAAATGAAAGATACACGTACAGACACCCCTTAAAACTATGCTTTATGATACGGAACTCTCGTTTTCGTTGACAGGTGCTCAAAAAATTGACCTTTAACTTCGTAATGTCCAGAAAAAGGTTATCAAGTTCAAACCTATCAAACGCCATACCAAGTAAAGTAGCGTTTGTCCGGCAGCTTGAAGTACTGAGAATACATTTCACCAACACCAATAAAGATAAGTCGAGATGGACGTGACAATTTCTCCAGTGGGCACCAAGCCGTGCGACTCGATTCTTTCTTTTTTCCTTTTCCCTCGAGTAAATCCATTTCCTGTCTCTTCCAGTAAATCCATTTTCTTCTCAATCTTCTTGAAAATGGCCCGCCCCATTATTTTGCTAACATTTTATCAGCTTTCCGTCACCGGCCTCTCAGGAAATGGAGCTTCGCCATAAATTTTTCCTACTTATGTTTCCAGCGGATCGGGAATTTCATTTTTTTTGTTATTTATTTAAGTTGCCCCTTTTTCAGGGCACGAGCATCATTTAGTGATTTTCTAACATACTACGAAGTGGTGTGTGTGTGTGTGTGTGTCTATATTGAAAAAAGGGGATAAAGAGGAGAGAGAGAGGGTCTTCAATATTAGGATTTTGTTTCCGAAAATTGGGTATTTCTGTATAGGATGGGTAAAGAAATTTCGAAGTAACCGAATCTGGATGACGCTGTTTTAAGAAATAGAAGAAGAAAATTAGATGCTCCCCCTCTTTCTCTCTCTTTTCTCTCCCAAGTTTGGAAAGAATTTTGTCGATCTTTTTAGCTCGATATAAGTTTATTGTTTCTTTGTACTATTTCCAGATTTTTAATTAATATTTTAAATATAAATTTAGTAAAAACACAAACATAAAATTTTCATTATAAAGGAATTATTTATATAAGTACATGCCCCTCTTCAGGATATTGAAAATCCGTAGAGTTTTAATAACATTATATTGAGAAATCTCCTACATAATAACTGATCAAAAGTCATAATCGTTCTGTATAAATGTGACATGCTTCTTTAAATAGGTAGATACGTTTTTATATGTATATGACATACTTTTTTCTATATGTATATGATATACTTCTTTCTATAAGTATAGGTTATGCTTCTTTTTATATGTATATAGCATGCCCATTTCTATATGTATCTGACATGCTTGTTTCCATATGTATATGACATGCACTTTCATAATGTAAGTTAGTTAAATATGTTTATGCGCTGTAGTAAGTATCTATATAAACAAAATAATTAGAAATGTCAAGAGCAAATAAAAATAAGGTGATAGATAAATATATGTAATAATAAAAGTTTAGCAGAATAGAGCCAGTCGGAAAAGAGAATGCAATCAACTTACCCGAAACAAATAACACCGTAAAAATAACAAACTACGATGCATCGATTTGCATATGTTTTCTCCTTTTAAATTAAAAATACACACGTCGACACCTTGCCCTGCGTTATATTCCAGTTTATCAAATCAGGCCATAAATCAATATAAGGACTATCAAAGGTTAACAAAATTAAAACTAACGTAATGTTCATCACGAAACTTGTAAAATGACGTGAAATTGAATGAACATAAACATGGCAAATGAACTGTAAAAATATGAATGATATAATATGTCACCCATCTGGAGGATGGCCTTGTAAAAGGCTTCTTCTTCTTCCTGTTCTCCTTTATATATTTCTAACTTAATAATCGGACAAAGATTTTCCTGATTCAAATGCGCCAATTTAACAAGCTAAATATTAGGTAATCGATCTAATATCATAAGTTGTATTTGCGTCGAATAAATTTGTTCTTTCTCTCTTTATTCAGAGAAAATAATATTCGTAAGTACGGAATCTAATAATAAGAAACATGAAAACAATTTCGAAATAAATTTAAAACTACGAGGCATTTAATAGACTACTGATTAATGTGCAACTAAGATATGCTGCGATATTCAACGAGAAGAACGTATATTCTGTATTTCTGAAGAAAAGATTGCCAACAGGAGACATCTTAAAAATGAAAAATGAACCAGTGGGAGCTGTTGATATAACGTATGAATTTGCGAAAAATAAAAAGCTGCGTTTATTTAAAAGCTAAAAGATACGAATACATATTTTCTAGGCTAAGAATGAAAATGCAGCTTTAAGAAACTAAAATTTGTATGTTTCTTAACCTTCTAGTAGTACCAGTTTTTTGAGGTAAAAATACACATTAATATGGAGGTATAAATTTTCTAGAAAAATTACACAAATACTTGGAATCTGTTCTAATACACTGAAATGTAAGGAAAAATATAATATTGCCTTTGAGACCTCCATCAATTTTACTTATTATTACATCATGCTTCAAATCTGTATTCGTTTCGTTTTTTAATTCTTTAATTTCAAGTACGATATATGCAGAGTTTCGATTCTAGAACCCCGCTAATTAAATTTGAAGTTTTATAAAGAATAATAATAAAATAAGAGTAATATAAAGAATAATATAAAATAATATTTTTACTAAAAATTCTGAAATGACCAGAAATTCCCCAATAGCGAACATTTCCGCATTCTGTTCTTCCATATTACGGGACTACATAGGAAAAGAATTTTTCAGAAATTTCGGGTTTAAAATTGTCGCATAGGAACAATCCGCAGGCGTTATTCCTAATTAAAGACTGCTGCTCACGCATCCGAAATTTGAGTGACAAATGCTTAGTTAAACAATTAAAATCGCAGTGTAAAGAAAAACAAAAATATTTAGAAAGGTTGGATTTTTTTCAAATGTCAGTACAGTAATGAATTCACAGTATCATGTAGAAGGAAATATTAATTTTCTCGTGAGTAGAAATTTTTTTACGGTACTTTAAAATTGATATAAAAAATTTGAAGTTCATTTTCTAGTTATTTTTTATTTTATTAATTTAATTTAAAATAAATTTTATTCAAAAAAGATTTAGTCAGTCATCAGTGGTATATATTTATATGCACGCTAATAAATGTTATTTCTTGAAGTTCGTGAATTTGTTCGCTGTGCTTTTCGTAAATGGTTAAAGCGTTGTTTCAAGAGACCTTTAGCGTTGAAAATATTACGTTTAATAACGAGTATTCTTAAGTGTTTTGTTATCGTCTTAATATATGTTTTATTTATAATTTTGGTTGTCTTAACGTCTACTTCACAACATCGTGTATAATAAATAGTCATCGTTTATTTACTAACCATTTAAATAGCCGCCGCTGGAACCAAAAAGCTTGGGCCATCATATCATGAGCTGAAATGCCCTGTTAGGATAGTCTGGCGACTGGGTAGGGAAGAAATCACTGAGGCATCATTTCGCCCTGTTGTTGTTGTTAGCAAAGTGCTTTCCGGTAGCAAAATTCAGGGAGGAGATAGAAGTAGGGTGGGGAAAGGTCCAGGGAATATAGTAGGTGAGATAATGTTTCGTATCTAAGTGCCTAAAAATTTTCCCCTGTCCCTAATACGGAATGCAGGAGTTCCTTATCCAGAGAGAAAATTAGTTAATCTTAGTTAATCAACGATGTGCGCTTTTCTTGTAATTCAGCATGGAAATGATTCAATTGGTTTGAATTGTTGCTTACATAATTTTACAGTCACATCGATGGCTAGTATTGTGAAATTTCCAGCAACAAAATTTTCAATAAACAATCACAGAATACACCTCGATGGCTTTGTGTGCTGCCCATTATTTGGCTAGTGTGTTAACCCTGAGAAGGGTAATAATATCTTACAACCTTATATACTGAGAAAGGGAGCTTCGTTCCTGTGCCTCAGTGGCTTATCGGTTAAGGTACTCCGGATCTAATGGAAGGACCCTAGTTCGAGTATGGCTCTGGAAACTGTCTTCTTTTTTTTTCTCCTACACCTTAAAAGCTCAAGCTCGAGCTCACGCGTGTGTGTGTGTGTGTCAGAGATTTCTACCAATTGTAGTATATAACTTAAGTTAAATTCCGAAACGCCACTGTAGAAGTTTTAGAGAGCATATGTTAAAACCTGGACTGATTCAGGTACTAAATATGATCAATTAAGAGCTCGCATACATCCCAATTCAATTGCTGGCTACATAGACGACAACAGTTTATTTATTTTTACCTTACAACTAACATATATATATATATATATACGTATATATAAACGTCTTTTACAATCAAAATATCAGTTTCAGGATTAAGTATGCAGAATTTTGTAAAATGCGCTAAAGTATGAAAGAAGACATAAGTAAATTCAACTGTGAGTTAGTAAGGAAAGCCATTGAAAACAACAAGAGCCTTAGAGTAGTTACAGGATAGTTATCTGTTGGGAAAAAACACATCATTGGATTAAAGGGAGAGTACGGCACCATAACAAGAAATAGGAAAGAAATAGAAAAGCTGAAGAACTTTATACAAAATTATATGAAGAAAACGTTGGATTAAACGAAGGCACTCAAATAGCCCAAGGAACATCTCCTAAAATCTTGAAGAAGGAAGTAGTATTTACAATAAAAAATATGACGAAAAAAAGCCCTGGTGATGATGGCATTACATTAGATAACCGAAAAGAAGCTGGTGAACGTGTAGAAGACATATTTGCAAATTTCTTTACCAAATGTCTTAATAGCAGTAACATACCAAACCAACAGGATCCTGCAACAGTAAATTTTTTGCGTAAAAAAGGTGATAAAGAGGATTTAAGAAATTACCGACCAATTAGCTTGTTACCTGCTATTTATAAAATCTTCACGAAAGTGCTAAAATATTGCCTGCATAAAAAATTAGATGCAGCTTAACCAAGAGGACAAACTGGATTTCGAAGTGGATACAATACAGTGGATAATATTCAAGTATTAAGAGGACTAATTGAAGGAGCACATGAATAAGAACTTCCACTGTGTATAGCATTTATTGACCATGAGAAGGACTTTGATTCTATAAAATATCAGCAGTCATTAACCCTTTAAAATCAACAGACGTCGATGATATGCACATTCACATGGTGAAATGTGTGTATAAAAATGCAAATGCAAAATTTCGGCAACATGAAAATTCCAAACCTATCAAAATTTGTAAAGGTGTGAGGCAGGGGGATACCATTTGTCCAAAACTTTTTACTTCAGCTTTAAAGATGATTTTTCATCAAATAAATTGGAATAACAGTGGAATAAAAATAAATAATGAATATTTATATCATCCGAGGTTTCCTGATGATATTGTAATTTTTCAACGGACCCATCAGAACTCCAAGACATAGTACAGGACCCTCAACTAGAAGTAGAGAAGTTGCACTTAAGATGAACCTACAACAAACTAAAATCATGTTCAATAATTTCGTAGGGAAAACAAAAATACAGGTTGACAATATTCAGCTAGAAATTTCTGATTCATATAGTTACCTTGGCCAACTGATTTCAGTGAAAGACAACATTATGAAGGAACTCAACAGACGCATTAAACTTGGCTGGAGTGCAGTCGGACAAAACAGTTTTATTTTGAAGGGAAAATTGGCTTTCTGTCTAAAAAGAAAGGTCTTCAACCAGTGTGTATTGCCAGTCCTCTCTTATGGCCCAGAGACATGGAGTCTAACAATTGCATTAATACGGAAGTTACAGAGAATATAAAGGAGCATGGAGAGGTGCATGCTTGGAATAATAAGGATAGATCGAAAAAGAAACATTTGGTTGATAGAACAAACAGGAGTAGAGGACATCACTGTTAAAGTAAAAAATCCTGAAATGGCGATGGGCCAGGCATATCGCAAGAAGAATTGATCAACGATGGACAACTGAAATTCTCAACTGGATTCCAAGAGACCACCGAAGACCTGGAACACGTCCTCAAACTAGATGGGTGAATGAAATAAGGAAACAAGTAAGGGTGACAACGAAGGGAATTGCTTAGGATAGACTTGTTTGGAAAGCATTTGAAGAGACCTTCATCCAACAGTGGATAGATAATGGTTAAATATGACGATGACATATACGGTCGGACTCTGGTATATTGAACCTAAAGGGACCGAACTTTTGATTCGTTATATCCGATCCGAAAAAATAATAAATGATTGGATCGGACTAAACAATATTGTTATAAGCCGGGCTCGCTATAGTAGAATTTGACTGTATATATGATAAATAATTATACTATGACTATGTAAGTTTATGCGTAACTTATACCAAAAAAAATTTCTGATTATTTTCTTAAAATCAAGATGTCCCACATAGGAATGGATAATTTCTTTTATAATCTAAAATTCTTCAAAAAGTATTTTTTTGAAATATATGCGCTTGAAAAATTGTGAAATTCTATTCAACTTAAGTGAAAAAATACAAAATATCAAGCATCGCTTTGGCAAGGAATAGTCTTTTAAAATCCAAGAGGCACAAATTTAAAATTTAAAATACATTTCACACATATTGGAAAATGCGACGAAAGTGCCGTTTTACACAGAAATGATAAAGCTGATTTTAAGTGCCGTAATCTTCGACAGTTGGGGAATGTAATTATTTACGGCTTAAGTAGCAATCAGGGTTATGTAATTTCTGGAAAAGACTTGCTTCAATTTTATCGTTTGTTTATTTTCGATAAACTGGCAAATGCGAGACGCGCCACGAAAAAATTTCTCTGGGAAAACTAAATTCCATAATGGCGCTATCAATCAAACACAGGAGATTAAATCTATAATACCATTTGCGAGCGCCAATAGAATGCAAAATAGTTCAAGAGAAATATTACGAATCAAATTTTAAACTATTTTTTCTTCAATACTATGGAAAATTATACCAAATACGGCGGAACTTCAAGTTCAGACAGAGTTTTGAATACAAGAACACTAGCTTAAATACCTATTGCTATTCAACATCTAAAGATAACATGCAAAATCTCGAGACCATAAATCAAGACGCTACTAGGTAATTACAATATTACGAGTTCAAGAGATTTATTGTACAATTTCAGAAATTCGAAGCGAAATTCAACCATTGACGGAGAACTTACGAGAATATTAGAGGCAGCTACAAGACGAGCACGAAGCCAAATATGCAATATACAGGGTGCCCCAAAGTCCCGGAACCGTGGAATATCTCGAGAAATACACTTCGGATTAAAAAAAAAACAAAAAAACCGCGTGTTCAGTATGTTTAAAAAAGCTATCCAATGCTGCCAAATTGGCTCCTTCCCCTTATTCCCGGTAGGGGAAGGAAAATTCTAAATGCGAACACTAGTGGCGGTTCTGGGCATGGGCCGGGGGGCCATGGCTCCTCAAATATAACCGGATTTTATTATTCTGCCCATGCGCGCGGGCGCCCCAAGCGGCACTCTTGCTCATGGTCAGGAATTGGTGCTCACCAATTTTGTTTTTGACTAGAATCGCCACTGGGGAATACATTATTGCAGATTTGGATTCTCAAGAAAAAGATACATAACTTTGACCTACGATTTTAAATTTTTACTCTCACAATGGCGCTGTAATTGATAATAATGGAAAGGGGCACCAACGTTTGAAAATGAAAATATTTGAAGAAATACACTTTGGGTCGAAAAAAAAAATGTTTAACGTTAAAAAACAAACAAAAACTGTCCAATGATGTCAAAATTAACCCTCCCTCTTTGAGGTCGAAGTAATTTCCAAATTTTTAATGGAAACCCTTATTTTTCATTGCAGATCAAGGTTTAAGGACTGAAAACGTTCATTCATCAATTAGGAAAATTGCTCAATAGATATTTTCTGTTTATATCATATTAAAAAAAATGAATATCATCCATTCAAATCGACGTCAATGTCAGAGCTTCTCTGGGACCACATTGATTGTGGACTGGAATGTTTTGAGAGAATGACGGGACGGTGTGACGATAATAGGCAAATTTTGTTTTGGACGTGCCTTTCGGATGAAGCTACATTTCAATTTAGTGGAGAAGTTGGCGGAGGATTGTGCAAGGTTTCATTGGGAGTGGAGAAGTTAATCGACATAATATGAGATTTTGGTCGAATGAAAATCCTCATTGGATGAGAGACTGCTACATGTAACACCTAGAAAATGCTAACGTTTTGGGCTGGAATATTGTACAATCATATAATTAGGCAACCTAACGACGATGGTAACTTAATATCTGTCAAATACGTCGATTTATTCGAGATAATTCCTGCGATTCAAAATGTTGTTGGTGATGCATTTGGTAAAGATTGGTTCCAGCAGGGTGGGGCTCTATACCATTTTGGATTGATTGTTCGCAATTTGTTGAATGGACTTTTTCCTGGGCATTGGATTAGCAGAAGAAGTAGCATTGAGTGGCCGCCAAGGGCACCTGATCTAACCTGCTTTTGATTTTTCCATTGAGGATATCTAAATCATAAGATTTATGAAACACAACATGCCAACCTTGATGAATTATAAGATCGAATTAAGCATTGTTCGAATCTTCTAACACCTAAAACATTGCAACGTGTAATCTATGAAGCTTATATTCGGTTTGGATACTGTTAAGCGACTGAAGGTTATCAGTTCGAACATTTCATCAAATAAATTTTTTTTCGGGAATTGTTTAATTAGAGGCAAGGGGACAAACGTTAATCGAACACTTCGAAGGGAACAGAAAATTACCATGTCCACGTCATTGTCTCTGGGTAATGCTAGAAGTAGTTTTTGACTGTTTTCTAGACTGAAGTCAATAGTTCTCGCCTTTTGGAATAATAGCGTCATTTATCAAGAAGTAAAAAAGCAATGTTTAGAATGAAAATTACGTATCATTTCCTTAAATTCTCGATCTGCAATGAAAAATAGGGTTTCCTATTTAAGATTTCAAGGTCCGCCCCACCCCAAACGGGGAGAGATGTTAATTTTGACATCATTAGATATTTTTTATAATAATACTGAACAGGTAATTTTTTATGTTGCGATCCGAAGTGCATTTCTCGAGATATTCGCATTTTCAAACATTCGTATTTCGCTTACATTTTTATCGATTATAGCGCCATTTGTGGGAGTGAAAATTAAAAATCTTAACTCAAAGTTATATATTTCCCGGAGAACCCATACCTGTAATAAAAAATGGAGTTTCTCCACTTTTTATTTTAAAATTGACATTCTCTACCTCCGGAGATAAGGGGGAGGGATGTCCATTTTGGCATTATTGGATAGCTTTTTTTTAAAAAATATTGCACATGTATAATTTTATTTTTCGATTCGAAGTGTATTTCTTGAGATATTCCACTGTTCCGGGACTATTTGGACGCCCTGTATAACTAGGAGACACTTGTCCGACATACGATGGCTCGGAGAGCTTTACAACTCTCATAGCTTGGAGCAATTCCTCGTAATATCTAAGAGATTGTTTATCAGCTCTTGAAGCATTTCATATACATTTGCATATAAATTAAATTTAAACGAATGTTGATTCATGACAATCCACAATTCATTCTGAATGAATGAATTGTGAATTATGCACAAATCTGATTACCCTTTAATTGCTGGTAAGAGTGACAACGGAGGAATTGGACGGCTGGAAAAGAATAATCTTATGCAGTCTGAAGGACATTTCGGAAAGGCTGGAGTGCTGAGCTGTAAGACGAACTTGAGCAAGCGGGGGATTGTTGGTTGATGGTGATACAACGTGTGACTGTGGAATTACTTCAAGATCCAGAATACTTGCTGGTATATCTTAGAGTAACTAACTTTCGTCCGTGAGAGAGAGAGAGAGAGAGATAGGGAATTTAAGAATGGTTTAGTTGCGATAAGAACAAAATTAAGGGAGATTAAGGGAGGCAACATGTTTTGAGATTTTTTATGCAGAGCAACAACATTCCATTAAATGATCATGAAATGGATAACACACAGCAATTAATTTTCATTTGATATAATATTGTCATATGTCAAGTATGATATTGTTAAAAAAAAGAAGTGAAGATATACAGTATATAGGTCACAGTATAGAGTACAAATTTGCATGTAAATAGAAAAAATAATGTCGACGTTTTAGGCGTAGCATAATTTAGTTAACAAAAATCAATGTACGTTTTGGACGGCGCTGGGCCATCCCTTGATAGGAATTATGTATGCGTCGCACTTATTCTTGACGAAGGACGGAAAGTTCCAGCCGAAACGTAGATTGATTTTGTTAAATAAATTATACTACATCTAAAACATTCGACTTACTTTCTTCGTCTATTCTTCCTAATGCTACGTCATAATGTGTTCTAAATTTACACTTTTCACCATTGTAATCCATATATATTTTTGAACACCGATGTTGAAATACTCATCATATTTTATTTCCTTGTGCAAATTTCAAAACTCGTTGCATATATACTTAATTAATGTTTGTTGTTAATGAAATATATGGGAGAAATGGGATGTCAATATGGGGGCCCCTGGAGAATCTGAAAAAAAACAGCTGAAATACTGGAGAACACGGACAATACGTCAGAGTTTGTTCCTCTAGTCTATCATCCACACTATGGCGCTGTACAGTACGTTAGTTTCAAATCTTAGTTCTTTGGCTTTGTGCTCAGATTTAGGAATTATGTTGGACTACTTTTTGCAGTACGTAATGTGCTTAAAACCGCATTTTCACTGCGTCCCACATGAGCATGACCAGCATTAAGTTTTAGGGAGGGCAATAGAGTTCTGGAGATGAGAGACTCCATCCCCAACTCAATGATTGGTACATGGCATTTAATTGTAATTTTCGATTTTTTAGAGAGGGCAAAACTTTCCTTGGGAGGTGGTTAAACCCATAGCCCCCACATTAGCTACGGCAATGTGCTTTGGGCTTAAATTTGAATTTAAAGCATTATGGTAGTGCAAAAGTAGCGCATTTAGCTGTCTGAACAGTCCTGGCGCCACTTCAGCAGGTACCCAAAGTCCGTCCTTTTTCCAACAGAGCTGTACACGGAGTTCGATTCTTTAAGTAAGAAAAAGTTTCTGTCTCTTTGGGAAACTGTGGACGTTGAGCAGCGTGACAGCTGTTCTTGCATCATAAAACATAAACAAAAACATTTGAATCCATTTCAGACGAACCCGGGGAAAATTTGTGGGATATTAATTAATTTAATAGTATTAATTAATTAAAAAGAAATAATTGGAAATAAATTCGATTACAATGACTGTAAAAATTAACACTAACGAATTAAAGATTTGTATATTGACTTCATAATGAAAGAAAGGATTTTTCTTCTAAATTGAAATATTATGTATAAAACGATATTAAAAATTTGATTTCCATTACCTGAAGTTTTAGATAATAATTTAATAATGATAATGCATTTTTAATTCCGTTTAGCTCTGTTATTTATAATTACTTTGTAATTGATTTTTTGCTACATACTTTTTTTTTCTTAAATACACGCTGCAAACAGGGACCATAAATTGATTATAAATAAGGTAAAATTAATTATTAGTTATTACAAAATAATTTCCAAAAGATTTGAAAAAACGTGAATCTAAAATTATTATTATTTTTTTAGAATTTATTAAAACTATTAAATTACAGTATTTGAGTGTGATGGAAGAAGTTTATTTACACTTCTAAAAAACAGTAACAGATACGAAATTACTCTCTGTATAATTCAGAACTGAAATTTATGAAGTTTTATGAATACTTATTAGCATTATTTAGTTTTAAATCTCTTTTGAAAAGGACCCTCCGAATACTAAATAAAACAAACATTATAAATCTACATACAGTGGAACCTCGATTATCCGTCTCCCGATTTACCGTCTTTCTCGCCTAACCATCGGCGTCAAATTCAAGTTAGGGCCACTCCGTTAACATCGACAATGAGACAATTTTACACACTTGTGAGGCTCTACCCGCAGGAGAAAACATTGAAATTAATGACGTTGGTGAAGGGATGGACATTGATAAACTTGAAGCAGGTTTCGAGTTCCTAAGTGACGACGAGCTCAATCAGCAAGTGTTAAACTCCAATGATTCTAAAGGAAACGATGGAGGTACACGAGAGGCTGGAGAACCTACAAAAGTCATCACCCATGCTGAAGCAGAATGTATGCTTTCTAAGTGCATTGACTGGTTTGAACATCAAATTGAAGCAGATTTTACACAGCTATTGCTACTTTGGAGAGTACGGGATATTGCAGCCAAAGAAGCACGCAAAGTGCTTAAACAAAACAAAACCAAAAAACACCTGCGTTTTTCAACCAAAAACAATAATTTTACACACAGGAATGCAATGTTTTATATGCATGTTTCATTAAACGCAAGTTCTCTTAATTCAAATAAATTTCGTTTGTGCCTTCAGCAAATTTCACAACGTATTTTTTTTTAATTGTATAATTTTAATAAAAATGTACTATATTGTACTGTAAATTTCCCCGTTTCCGCTTAACCGTCTTTTCAATTATCCGTCAAGGCTCTGGTCCCGTGCCTGACGGATAATCGAGGTTTTACTGTATATTAAATATCATTTCTCTTCAATTGTCTAATAACATACCAAACAAGAAATTTAACTAATTTTACCCTAGATTTTTTTGGACTGATCTAGTAATAGCAAGAATTGGCTGCTTTGGACCCAGAGTGTGGAATTCTCCTCCTTCTATTCTCCAATCTTTAAATTCACCTTCTTTAATTAAAATGCATCTTACCGATCATCTGTTAGATTAACATCTCTTCATTTTATATATAATTAAAATTCTCACTTTAGACAGCATACATTCTGTCAGACAAATTAGCCTTCACCCATGGCTGCCCAGGCGAGTCAAGTTAATTTTGAAATTGCTATGGCTGATATTTTACATTATTTTTATATTTAATTGGCCTAAATAAAGAATTTGATTTGACTATCCAAGGTTTTACAAAATGTATTTATTCAGTTCATAGAATTTGCTTCACTGACGCTTTAAGATTCCTCTTTAATAATTTCTAATTTGTTTTCAAGATGTGGTACCATATTTTATAGATACTTTGAAGTGCTAAACAAAAATGGTACGAAATAGGAAATGGGGACTGAAACTACTCGGTAGTTTTCATGTCATATATAAGAGCTTTAATGGACCTGAGCACTTCTCATGAGAAGAACTGCCATATTTCTAACACCTCCGAAATAAATTACATAGAACTAAAAGCACGCAGGTATTTAGTGGACTGGCGTTGCATTAAACTTCTAAATGGAATTCCCATCACGTGCTGACCATCTTATCCAGAAGTATTTTTAATGCAGCGCTGGGCTTTTGGTATTCAGGACATTCATTCATTTACTGGAATACAATCCTTTTATGATGTTATTTCATTCCTTTATAAGGTCGAAACTGAATTAACTTCCAGTAATTTTGAGTTCTATTCCAACTACTGACGACTGCGTAGGCGAAACCGAATTTATGTAGAGGTGCGAATGCGCAATTGCTTCAAGACCATATGTCGTTAGAGTGGTCATGTGATAAAGATACGACGCGAAAAATCTCTGAGAAAAATCTTCGAACACAAAACAAGTTTTTTTTGCTTAAATTTTCCGTATTGGGAAAAGTTTTTAAAAAAAAGGAAAGAGAAGATTTCTAAACTCATATCTCCTTGTGATCGTTAGTCGAAGAATATTGACATCACACACAAACCTCAGAGGATTCAAATAATTCTATTGTTTACTGCAAAATTGTCGCATTTCAGAATCATGAACACAGAGTAAAGGTAGTAACACATACTAATTAATTTCGTCGAATGCTAATACAATTTCTTTTTTGTTTCAAAAATCAAATTTGATTCTCCTTTCCTGTGATATTATAAAATTCTATATAACTTTACTTAAAATTCTGATTCATCACTGGATGCATTGATTTCCATAATTCCGTTACTATTAGAAACGTTGAAGTTTCCCTAGGGACATATGTTTAGCTGATGTTTCGAAGTCCGACGAATATATTTTCATCGTAAACATAAAGTAAAATATCATTAAAAGATTTGTAATATTTATAGTCCAGTCAATTTAGATAAAAAATGGAGAAGTTTTTTTTCTCTATCTTCCTTCATGTTTTTTGAACATAAAGGAAGATAGAGAAAAAACTTCTTCAAAACTTTCCAGGCAGAAGCCTTTTGAAGTGCTGAACATGAATTTCAAGTTTGAAGTGCTGAACATGAATTTCAAGTTTGAAGTGCTGAACATGAATGTTAAGTTTGCTACCTCATAACTTTCCTACTTATAAAGTTACAAGCGGAAAACCATGAAAAAAAGTGTCTTCTTCTCGGGTTTTTTCTTCGCATTTGACAGAGGGTTAAAATTTTTTGAAAAAATTATTACACCAAATTAAACTAAAGAGATTTCCCTTTACTTTTTCATGTAACGTTCTTTCTAAGATGAATAGAGTAAAACCTCCCTAAGGCGACCACCGTTGGTGCTGTGAAAAAAGAGGTTGCTCAGATCTCTGAATGGAGGTAAATTTAGCATTGGGTCTATGGGGGTGAGGATATCCGTTTCCATAAAAGGTGATCGTTAAGAGAGGTGGTCGGTAAGAGAGGTTTTACTGTAGTCTTGGCATATTAATAAAATGAATTTTAGCGACAGACTGAAATTCTAGCATCAGAGGGCGAAAACGCGAACCGATCACTGTACATCCATTTTAATCACCAGCTTGAAGCTCTTGACTTATTTGAAGTTGCATTTAGACTATGTTAACGTTTCTATTACCTATTTTTTACAGTTTTTATTATTCTAAAAAGAAAAATATAGCGATCGGATACTATGCACCCATTTCAATTACCAATTTGAAGCCGTTGAGTTACAGTTGTATTTCCATTTGTACTACGTTGACGTTTTCTTACGAAGTTTTACACCTTTTATAGATTGGGGTCATCACTGCAGGATGAAATTATTTATCGGGCCTTTAGATATAGTGGTCGATCGAATGTCACAAAACATGTACGCTGCTGTAATAGTTTCGTTTCTCTGAAGCAGAAAGCAGTACATTACACACAATGTCACGGTTATTTGAAGGTGCATTTACAAATAGCAGGCAAGCAACACACGATTGTTGAAATGGAAAATCTGCATAGACCATCTCCATCAAAACTTCATCCGGGAATATGCCAGCTAACCCTTGTGACTTCCCATACAGCTATAACAGATTACAGATCAAAGAGACTATTTTTGGTTTTGAATACCTCTCACCAATATTTTCGATCTTGATTGATTCCAAACCAGAACCCACAATGTCAAAATGTTTGAGTTGTGAAGCTCCGAAACTGCCAAACACTTCTGCAGCAGGTATAATTTTAACTCGAGATATAATTTGGTTTGAGATTATTACATACTTTGGGGGTAATACAATGAATACTACCCATCACATGGAAAACATTGTAATCGTCCAAAGCTTGTGTATTGAAATCGGCGTTATCATACACAAGATGAGAGAAGGCCGTTGATTCGATTTCGAAGGGTGGTATCATTATCGCTGATACTTCAAAGCATACTATTTCATGGTACGATGAACAAAAGACCAGTGACGACAGTACTTCAATCAGTTTGCAAGAGCCAAACTTCTGATACAGATATGCTGCCAATCCAACTTGCAGTAGTGAAAGAAAGGACGTTGGTCTTACCACAGTAACAATGCCTTGAGCTAGTGCAGTACTCCTTTTTTTCCATTCATCAAGGTCTCATTTTCCCTCCTCAAAAACGGTGTCTCTATGAAAATCTTTAGAGTTTCCGAAATAAGTGACTAATTCTCTTTCAAAAACTCGTCTGGAGGAGGCTAATGAGAAGTTGCGTAAACCTCAGACCGAATATCGTCAGCCATTAACTTCGCCGCAGTCTTGACAATACGATGGATGTCATCATTCCTGCATAGATGAGAACAGTTGTTGATACCAAGCATCAGTCAAAACCTTGTGACCTGTGTTCTTGAAGCAAATAACAGGCACCTCGTTTGCAGTGTTTGATGTAACAACGTCTTCTCCATACTTCTTCAGAAGGTGTGCATTAATTGTTTTGATTGAATGACATTATTCACCTGCTTCAATCTGGTCTGTTAATTCTTCTATAGAAAATTGGCATTGTTTTTCCGTTTTCCTCCAGATAAGAAAAAATGACTTGCATGGCTATGTCTATGTCAAAAGCAAATGGACCTCTTCTCTGTGTCTCTCTGATTTTGGGGTGCTGATGCAATTTTTTCATAATGTTGGCAGTTCAAATAATACTGCCCATCAGCAGCAATCTAGTCAGTAACGGGATTTAGTCTGCGGAATATGGCCCGCACCCACTCATAATTGAGATTTTCAGCAACTTGTATAACATTTTCAAAAACTGGCAATGAACGAACTGTGTACACTATATTTCGTTCTGATAGTGCTCGATGAATTTGTTCCGCTTTAAAGCATGATGGGATTTCTTTTCCACACAAAAAGCAATGGGCTCGAAACGAAAACTGTTGAATCGCTGTATTTAACTTTAGTTGGTTTTTAACGCCTTCAGAAACCCCCTTCAAGTGGGCAGTAATCAGCTTTTCGTTTGTGTACTGTTTACGGCACTTTTCATGAACCCTTATAGATTCCTTGTCCCTTAAAAAAATTTCATTTTCCATCTTTTCGTTTAAGACTTGTTAATCTGAAGGACTCAACATCTTTTGATTTCACTTCTGTTTGCTCCATCCTCTAACTCTATGTCAAAGATAAAACACTTCTCTGCCATCATGAATATCTCTCCACGTCTCACAGAACAGCCTTAAAACATATAATCTATAATAAATGCACAACTCGCACACATTAAGTAAGAAATAACAGCGTTAAAAATAATTAAAACCTCAAGTAAACTCACAAAATTTAATTAATAAGTAGCAAATAAATATTCCCTGCATAGTGAGCTCAACCTCCCAGAGTAATGTGCGTGATCAAAATATGGCAAAACATAACTGCAAAGTTCATAGCAGTGGTTCATCTTTCATATTCTAATTGTAATAGGCATTCCTCTTATTGAAATGGTTGTATAGTGATCGGCTTGCGTTTTCGCAAATTTTTTTGCCAGAATGTCAATCTATCACTAAAATTCATTTTACTCGTATGCCAAGACTACAGAAAAATCTCTCTTACAGACTATCTCTATTCAACGACCACCTTTTCTGGAAACAGATTCCCCTCTCCCCACATAGAACCAATGCTTCATTTACCTCCAGTCAGAGACCACCTTTTTGAGCGACTTTTTTTCATGGCACAGACGGTGGTCGCCTTTAGGGAGGTTTTACTGTACTCATCTTAGAAAAAAATTACATTAAAACGTAAATGGAAATCTTTTTAGTTTAATCCGGTGTAATAATTTTTTCAAAAAGTTTTAACCCTCTGTCAAATACGAAGGGAAAAACTGAGAAAAAGCCGCTTTTTTCTTTCATGATTTTTCTCTTATAACTTTTTAAGCTGGAAAGTTTGGTGGTGACAAACTTGAAATTCGTGTTTGGCACCCAAAAAACATAACGGATGATAGCGAAAAAACTTCTCTAAAACTTTCCATGTAGAATCCTACATTGACTGGACAATTATAGCACAGCTTTCTTTCAACATTGAAAATCTTTTCATCTCAATCTCATTAGAAAGATTCTCTGAAGTCATGCAATTGCATTTTATGAAATACTAAAATTTTCTTAATAACGACAGTATTATTTGGACAAGTTTAAGGGCCTTTGATTTCGAAATAATTACATTTTGAATGATGAGGATATTTATGCTCAGTGAAAGGGAATTCCAAAAGGGATGTTTTTCATTTGGTATTTGGCAAATTTGGTTCTTCAACGTTTTAAACCAAAAGCAAAGATAACTTCATAAAAAAGCATTTTTAAAGATATCGAGGACACACACATTGATTGCCGTGTGTTGTAAATTTAGAGTTAAGTAGTATGTCCTTTGAATAAAAAGTTGGATTCAAAATGAACTTACAAATGACTGAAATCATGTTCAGCAATTTCAATGAGAAAGAAAAGACTAAGTTAAAAACTGCTGACATACGTTTATTTGGGCCAACTGATATTGGTGAAAGACGACATTGTGAAGGAAGAACAGAAACATATTAAACCTAACTGGAGTGTATTTGGAGGAAACAGTTCTTTCTTGAAAGGAAAATTCCCTTTGTGCCTAAAAAGGGAAGTTTACAAAAGTGTGCATTATGTTTTCTCCTGTAAATCAGTGACATGAAGACTAACGAAGTGAGCATCACAAACAATTTAAAGAGGAGCACGGAGAGGTACATGCATTCAGTCAGGGACAGATTAAGGTTTTGTGGAGGCTCTAGATAAAGTGTTTGAGTCCTTTTTAGCATAAATTAATCCTGAATAATCATTACTTTTGAAGAAAAAGGATAAGGAAAAAGAGAAACTTTTATTAGATTAATCCTTTATTTAATCAAGCTATACTTAAAATAAAATAAGCATACATACTTCCAAAAATTAAAAACAGAATTAAACGATAATATAAATTATAGCATACAGATTATAAAGTTTATATTAAAATCCATTTTCCTGATTTTTTTAATAAATTATCGATTATTTAATTTTAATATTGTCAGAGAGAATAATTGTATTGAATAATTGAATAAATAATATAATAATAATATTAGAATAATAATATAATAATAATGATAGAATAATAACATAATAATGATAGAATAATAATACTTAATAATAATAATAATGATATAATAATAATGATATAATAATAATTGTGTAATAATAATAATAATAATAATATAATAATAATAATAATAATAATAATATAATAATAATAATAATAATAATAATAATAATAATAATAATAATAATATAATAATAATAATAATAATATAATAATAATAATAATAATAATAATAATATGAAATAATAATAATAATAATAAATAATAATATAATAATAATGATAGAATAATAATATATAATAATAATGATAGAATAATAATATATAATAATAATGATAGAATAATAATAAATAATAAATTAAATAATAGAATTTTTATCTAGAATAAAAGTAGACAATTTAATTTTTACTGACTTAAAGAAATTGGTAAATGATTTGTTATTTGTTGTAACACAGAAAATAATATTTCTCCAGATATAATACATATATTTATAGGAGCGTTCAGTCTTCACCTCTTCGGGTTCTTAAAGAAACGCAGTCTTTGGATATTGTTCCTTTTGACCACATTATAATCCGGCTTTGCTCGGAGTATCTAGGATGGAAATAGAGAAAGAAGTATTTGGGGAAGGTTTGTAGAGCAAACGAGGGCAGACTACATCATTATTAAAATGAGAAAGCTGAAATGGCAATGGTTTGGGTATATCGCAAAAAATGACTAACGATGGATAATTAAAATCTCTTAAATGGATAACTAAATGAACCAGGGAATGTCCGCAGACTAAACAAATATATGAAATAAAAAAAACAGGAAAACTTTGGAAACGGAGTGCCCAAACAAGACGTATAGAGGATGTTTGAAGCGGCTCTCATCCAACAGTGGATAGATAATGGTTAATTTAGATTTTTAATAATGGCCCATTTAGATTTTTCAAATTTCCTTTAAAAATCAGTTGAGAAAACTAACGAAGAAACAAAATTAAAATAAATTGCAAGTTAAGATTCAGGAATATTTCATAATCCTAGTTGTTCTTTTAATCATAAGAACAGATGTCGTACTTTACCGAAATCCATTTTATTTTCTTTCCGGCTCTTAATAATAGACGTATTCCTTTAATTGTTTGCATTTTTCCTTGAATTTTTCCAAATGGTATTGGGGAGGTTGTTGCCCTTGCTTACTTACAGAGATATATACATCTCTGAATATATCTGATAATTGATACAGGCATTGCATACGTATTTTTTCAACATATTCCTGCAAAGTCCCCTGATGTTTCTCCTATGAACTATTGTGCCTTTGGTCTGCTGAAAAGAGCTCTCTCTAAGCGCAAACCCACTACTTGGGAAAGACTTTGGAAAGTTGTTGGACTTTGGAAAGTTGTGGAACAACAATGGCAAGCAATACCTCTGGAAATTTTTTGCGAAAAGCCCTTCTATCATGGAAAGCATGATGCAGACTTATAGTTCAAAAACAAGGTTATCAGATGGAATATTTAAAAAAATAATCTTTACATTTTAAACATTAAAAAAATGGCTCCAAAATCGTTCTAAAAATGTGTAAACACCCTTTGTATTGGCAACGTTCACTTTGAGTTCGAATGCAACTTCAACTGTGGTGGGAAAAAAAGGAAAAAAAAAATCATCGA
Organism: Dysdera silvatica; assembly: GCA_006491805.2. Lineage (NCBI taxonomy): Eukaryota > Metazoa > Arthropoda > Arachnida > Araneae > Dysderidae > Dysdera > Dysdera silvatica. The sequence goes on from QLNU02014802.1 coordinate 26,148,111, forward strand.
TCAAAAAAGAATCGATCATCGATTAATGACTCACTGAACTCAAGAGGTCATTTTCCTAGGTAGTAAGGGGTTCCTAGGTAGTTCGGATTCTGCGGAAAAATGTAGGCCCATTGCCTTATGGTGGTATTGTGAAAACGCATGCATCTATTGGACCATTAATCCGTTTTGGAATCCTAGTGACAGCTTAGAACGCGTGCTGGTTTGTTTCCCCTACCTCAGTTCGGAGGTTTGGTTCTGTTGGAAGCAATTGCACTGATTCGTTAGAAATCTATAGGACCTGACGTAGCTTAACCTCTGCTGTCATTGTGCCGTAAAAGCGCAAACAGTAACTTAATTTCTTATGAATAAAATAATATATAATATAAACATTTAGGAGTGATTCACATTGACGACAAGTAAATAGACCCATAGGCAGTTAATTTGTTTTTTCTTCTTTAAAATAATCAAATATATATGGAAGAAAGCTATATTGTATAGTGAATTATGAGTGATGAATATCTGAAGGGGATTTTTTTCAGCGTCAATGAAAATTTTTGCTAGAAATGTTTATAAAGTCCGATAGAAAGGTCCATTGATTATAACAAAATCTTAATCATTATCAGTCCATATAAAGCTTTTCATCTCACAAAATATTATTCACACAAATAAATAAATAAATAAATAAATAAATAAATAAATAAATATTCTTATGTGGTGATCACGTGATTTAAAATTAAACTATGAAATATGACGTCTAAGAAGGTGCACCGCAATCAAGATATTCTGACGAGAAGAAAATAGAAAATAATTAAATTCTTAGCAAGTAATAGAAGTTCCGAAGTTGTAACAACTTTAAATAACCTCTTTCCATTTTCCCACTACTTGCAAACTTGCCAAAGTTGCTGAGAAAAATGGATGCTTTTAGGAATAGTTGCTTATCTTTGAACTAGCTGGTGTGATATAAGATTTTTCGAACCCTTCCTCGCGAATTACCCAAATCGAATGAAGATGGAAGTTTGCAGAATATTTCGGAAGATCTGCTGGTTGCGGTTCAGATGATGAGAGTGAGAGAGGGGCGCTTGGGCTGGCGAAATTCCCGATGAGGCCCAGCAGCCTGCTCGGGACGTCGTCCATCAGATGCATCTGTGGCCTTGCAATCGCCCCTTAAAACTACTAGATTAGGAGCGATTCCTTCGCCCCCCGCCCGCCCATCGTCTTATCCGCATTTTGCTCTTTTTCGAGATAAAATAAGTTTCTGCAACGATAAATTCTTTCAAGGCTTCAACGTTACTATTTACACAGAGAGAAGAAGAAAAAAAAAGAACATTATCGGGGCCACTTTTAAAGAAAACAATATTTTCAGGAAGTTGCAAGGAATGGGTAATATATTTTTTATGTTTCGGAAATGCCCATAGTTTTATAGAGTCACGTAGGCTATTAAAATAACATTCATATCTTAGTAGAGGGCAATAAAAATATCACCATATACTAAAAGAAAGGTTCAACCATTTTTTAAATTACTTTTTAAGAAAGGCATTACACGGTTGCTATCGGAGTTAAAATAAATCACATTGAAGAATAAAATCTCTCTCCCTCTCCCCACTTTCTTTGCCAGTTTAAGTTTTATGACTTTGATCATCAAATTTTGTTGTTTTTTGGTTCGTTTTCCGTACACTCACTTGGTGAAATAAACAGTAGAGTAGTTAAATACTGATGGAAGTTCACATGCATTCAAAAAATGATTCAAAAATTATTGTTGGAAGTTAACGTAAGATTAAAATAAATTGATCATGGCTAAAAGAGTGGAGTAGAACCTCCATGTATTGAATTTACGTATATCGAAATCATTACTTACAGAAGTTTTTGTGAATCCTTATGTGCATTACGCAGGAAAACTGGGCGCTAGTACAGAAAGTGCCCCGCAGTGCTTTTTAGTGGGAAGTGTTTCCACAACGTATGGCATCAGTGTCCTGACTTGCTGCCATGTTTACGTCATGTTACTTGGCCCCGTCCTTTCCCTTCTCCTCCTCCTTCCCTTCTCCCTCTCTTCCTCTTCCCTTTCCCATCCTCCTCTTCCCTCCTCCCCTTCCTCTCTCATCCTCCTCCATTTCCTCGATTTGGCGAACTTAAAAAAAAAGCCAACATGTACTAACCTTCATTCCTTTGGCGGGAATATTGTTTTTATGGCACTTAGAAATGACGGAAATAATTTCACCTCTTTTACTGCATCGTCATCTACATTAGGCCTAACACGCAATCTTATTTTCTCTTCGTAAACCGGGCATTCATACTTCCATGCTATTAAGCCTTCTTTTATAACCCATTCCACCACACTTCTCTTCCCTTTCAATCGTAATTCCACAAAAAAAAAAAAAAAAAAGGCAAACGTTCACACATAATTCCAGTCGCTACAATGAAAAAAATACAGTCCAAAGAACGACGAAGCAGTGTATGACGTCAAGTGTGACGACGTAAGTCCGCCTATAGCGACTTTTCTACTCTTTTCTAGAGGAAAAAAAGCACTGCTGGACAATTTCTTTTTATATAAATAAGATTTTTAATCAAAAAAAAAAAAAAAAAGAAAATTTATATAAATAAGAATGCATTGTTTAGAATTACACGTTTCTAAACATTTATACAATGCAATACATATGTATCAAAAGAGTTCCTATATAACGAAGTTTTTTATGGGACAATCTATTTCGTTGTACGGAGGTACTATTTTATTTGTAAAAAAATTATAAAGGGAGCCGCAATAGACATTGCTCACTATATATATATATATATTTAGGACAATTTTAATATTTAAAATAAAATATATCATTATCCTTCTCAGTGTTAACACAATTACTAAATGGTCAACATACAAAACTACTGGGTTATAGAGTACACATAAAAATTTCATAAGGGGGTTATAGACTCAAGGGGGGGGGTTACAGAGCTGCAACTCACATATTAATATATTAGATATACAACATTTCATTGCAGTGGGGGGTTACAATCCCTATCAACCCCCCCTTGTGTACGCCAGAGCACCGAGGAATGCTTTTTACAAACTTTTTCATAATATTCTTATATTTTACATTTTAAATAAGAATTTTAATATTTTAATAATTTTATATTTTTATATATATATATATATATATATATATATATTTTTTCAAATTCAATTTTTAACATAAAATAATTTTAATATTAAGCAAATCGAAGTCTTGTTAGTTAAACTGTGGTAACATGGTTATATACTTAAAAGAAACACAATTTTGAAATCAAATAAAATTGAGCGTTCAGCGATTTCTCAATGAGGTGTCGTCTAGGGTTTAAACTCTCTTTCTATAGTTCAGGGGTCTGCCGCTTTTTAAAGGTGGTTTGCCAAAGTATTGCTGAAATCCCCTCTTCCGCGTGCCAGCTAACACTCATCCAAATTGTGTAAATTTACAACCTAATCATTAATGACAATTAATAGATTAGCTAATAAGAGAATAAAAATTAACAATAGGTAATTTAAGAGGATACAAAGTAATAACTAAATTAGAGAATAAAAAACTTTTAGTTAAGGAGGGGATAATTTACAATGAGCTTTATTTTAAAATCATTCCGCGTTCTATCCAAAAATAGTCCACATGCCAAATGTGGCACATGTGCCATAGATCGCCGACCCCTGCCGTAGTTGATAGAAGTGGGTTTCCTTGGAAATTGAAACTTATAGTACAGCATAACTTTTGGTTTCCTTGGAAATTGTAACTCATAGTACAGAGTAACTTTCGGTTTCCTTGGAAATTATAACTCCTGGTACAGCATAACTTTCGGTTTTCTTGGAAATTGTAACTCACAGTACAGTGTAACTTCCGATTTCCTTGGAACTTGTAACGCATTGCACAGCGTAACTTTTCGTTTCGTTGAAAATTGTAACGTCTGGTAGAGCTAACTTTCGTTGTCAGTGCGCTTTGAAACACAAAGAAGCGAAATTGACTGGATGGTTTCATGTATTGTAATGGTACCATTACTAAACCTGAAACTGTATTTCTGGATGGGGTAATTTCAATGTGCTTACAACGGAACCTCGAGAACTGTCTGAGCTCGATTTTTCTGAATTTCGGTTTATAGGCCAATATGACCGAGTAGATGAAAGATCCAAAATCAAATTTGGCCCAATCGACCTGGGGGTCGAACTACGGCCCACTGAAAATAGAGCTCACCCTAAGATGATGCTTTGCTGCATGACAGGGGAAAACAGTGTTTTGGCATTCTGGCAAGCATTAGGCGTCAAACGTTATCGTGGAAAAAATAACACATATGAATAAAATATAGCATATATTTATAATAGCCATTTTAGTTGTATCTGAAATAATTATACATTGTGTATGCCAGTGTAAAAGTAAAAAATATTTGAAGTTTTTACCTTACTTTTTTATAACTGACAAATTTTGAGATCATTTTTGGCGAAGAACTCGAAAAAGCCGCCTGGTACGTAAACGTCTTGAATAAATAAGGCGCGATTCTTCAATTTTCAAATCAGAAGCAATCATCACTTGCCTGTGCTTTCATCACCTTTGACCTTTTTAATTTTTTTGTTGGAAAGCGTGGAATTTCAAGCCTTATTTGTCACCATGTCTTCCTTTTCCACCATATCAACATACTTGTTTCGCGTTGTTTGTGAAAAATACACAAAGCAAGCCGATTTTGTATCAGATTATAAGATGGATATTGAGAAAGAAATATTTACATTTGCCAAAACTTTGATAAGTGGGTTAACATACGCGATGAATGACAAGAATACACTTGATATTTGTTTAAATGAAATGAAGTATGATGCAACACAGGGTAATGAAATGAATGATGAGGAATGGGATGAACAAACTAATTTGCCGTCACGCGTAACTTACACATTAGAAGACATGAAAAGAATTTCCATGGAGTGGGTCAGGAAAACTACGTTCCTTGAAAAGCATACAGCATCGCTTTAAAGACAACATGCTTTCACATAGACAAATTTATCGCTTTCGGAATTATGTTGCTTCCCAGGGTACAACATGTGAAAAACTCTTACGGATGAAAGACGAAATATTTGAGAAGTTTAAAAATGCCCGGGAATATGCTTTATTAACAGTTCACGATGCCGATTTAAAGTTATGGTTTCTGAACATTGCAATGAGAGAAAATCTCACAAACTTTAGCGCAAGTGATGCTTTTCTATTAAAATTTTAATAAAAGAGCGTGGCATAACAAGTAGAAGAGTCACCAAGTTCGTTACTCATGAACGTACTATGCACACAACGGCTTTGGAAGATAGAGCTATAGAATTCGTCAACATAGTTACAGATGCAATGAGCAACTATCCTTTTGATGAGGTTTTAAACACTGACCACAGCGGATTCACTAAAGAACGGGCATCTACGCGCACTCTGTCGATTAAGAGGGAAATCACACTCCGAGTACCATTCAATCTTCTCACGCCATATCCCATTCCGTAATAATCCGACCTATCATTTCTGCTACTGGACAATTATTGCGACAATTTCTGCTCATCCATCAGGAACCAAAGGGTGTATTCGATCCACGGGTACAGGAAAAGTTATTTAATCTCCTAATGTTATTCTGGAATGTTCCAAAAGTGGCAAATCCTCTACCGAAATACATGAGATGTTCCTCAGCGAAGTACTCAAACCAGGCATAACATCAAAAGTTCTATTAATTATGGATTCGTGGACAGGTCAAATGGACGAAAATATAGTTGATGATAAATTTAGTCAAGCCAGTCTTTCAGAGCAATCGAAATTGATGATTATACCACCTGGAGGGATAGCACTCATACAGCCATACTACGTATATTTTTTTCTTCAATGGAAATATTTCGCTAAACGCTTAACACGATTTTGCCTTTTGCATTATTATGAGCATATAATCTTATCAGAACGTCATAACATCACAAAACTGCATTCACTCATTCACAGTCATCTGTCTTCCCCAAAATTCCGTAATATGATAATCTATGCTTGGTGGAAATCAACGTACCCGGTACTTAAGCCTGAAAAATTCTTCAATGTGCAAGAAATTTGTTTTAATTTCACGGACCAAGTGTGTCACGAAATGGACTGCGATGGTAGTTCATTCATTTGTTGCAATCATTGCTCAAAGTTATTATGCTTTCTCATATTGTTATTGATTTTCATTTCCATTAAAAGCGTTTTAAGTTCATCATAGCCAAGAGCGCAGTTATAACTCTGGAAACCCCCGCAGTTAGGTAACTCAAAATTTTTTTTTTCATATCTACATAAATTCATTTTCATACATAAATACTCCATGTTCATAATTCAAATCAGTTTCATATGTAAATATTCCATATTCCTAATTCAAATCAGTTTCATATGTAAATATTCCATATTCCTAATTCAAATCAGTTTCATATGTAAATACTCCATATTCATAATTTAAATCAGTTTTAAATGTAAATATTCTATATTCATAATTCAAATCAGTTCCATATGTCAATATTGCAGCGGTAAATAATTTTAATTGATTTTGGAAAGTGCCTCTAAAATTATTTGCAAAGGAACCTCAGCTTTTCCGATGCGCCAGGACTTCACTTCTACAAGACGTAGAAAGCTAAACTTCTGACATGAATAAAAGTAACTCACAGTAAAACTTTTGATGCTTAATGAATGCTCGCCCAGCACGCAAAAACACTGTTTTCACCTGTCATGAAGAGAAGCATCATCATCGTAGGGCGAGCTCTATTTACAGTGGACCGTAGCTCGACCGCCAGGTTGATTGGGCCAAATTTGATTTTGGATCTTTCATCTACTCGGTCATATTGGCCTATAAACCGAAATTCAGAAAAAACGAGCTCTGACAGTGCGCGAGGTTCCCTTATTAAATGTATTTAATATAATAATTTTAAAAGAGGAAAAACGGAAAAGTTTTGCACTGGGCCCCTTATGATAAAGGGACCTCTGGGCATTTGCCCCTTTCCATGAGTCTGCGTTTTGAGCCAAAAATGAGAAAAAAGTACTAATGACAAATGTCAATAATATACAAGTACTGTAATTTGAACATATAGGGTAATGGCTGAAAATGTATATGATGAAAATATAATAAATGAAGAGAATATAATAAATGGAGAAAATATAAAAAATTAAGTAAATATAATTTGTAACACAAACTACTGTTGACTGTTCTCAATTTTTTGATGAAGTTAAAGCTTTATTAGCTCTTTTTCTGCGACTGCATTGATAATTGAAGAAAAGTTGAACTTTCGTGCTACATCATAATTTATGTTGAGCATAGCCAGTCCGTTCAATCTATTTTGACCCATCATTTAGCGGTGAAATTTTTTAACTTGTTTGAGCACATGAAATGTTCTTTTACCTGAAGCCACTGACACTGGAAGGGTCAGAAAAATCCGCAATGCAAGAGTTATAATGGGGAACATTTTTTTCTTTTTTTTTTTTTTAAAGGCAAAATTTAAGGCCCTTCGATAAAGCGAGGCCCAGGCCAAATGGCCCTGCTGGCTTCCAGAGTGACCCTGCTTATAACGAGCCTGCATTTAGTGAGCTTCCAGGGACAAAGAATATAGATACTACTCTATGTTCTTTGTTCCGGATATGGATGGGAAAATTTGAAAATTTTGTTTGGTATAATGATTAAACGCAATACAGGTTAACTGCTTTTAGCGAAGAAATGTTTTAAAGCCCAGGTTTAACGAGCAATTTTTTTGGAAATTACCCACTATCTGAAGTTACGCTACGCTATCGTGACGCAAGGACGGATCCAGGATATTATTCCGGGGATCCTCACGGGAAAATTTTTAGTTTTGGACTGTTAAATAGTTTAGGTAAACGTTGTTATATTACTAGCTTTCCTTTGTTCCAGGGTTGTCCAAGATACAGCCCGCAGGCCACAATTGGGGCCCCCCTACAACTGTTTGAAATAAAAAAAATTCTTAAACAAAAATTTTAGATTTTTTTCAGAAATAAGGAAAAATCGTGGGGACAGCATAGACAGTAGCGGCCCTAGATTTTGCAGGGCTCTGGGCCATTCACTTTTACGAGGCCCTAATATTTTGGAGAGAGACCTTGCTGGGGAGCCTAGGGGTATAGAATAGCCCTCTGAGAAAAGGGAGGTTCGTGGGCCTTCCCTCGAAAAAATTTGAAAAATTAACTCTTTAAAACAACGTTTTTAGCCAACCTGGAACTTAAATTTCAACAATGATTTTTCTAATTTATCTTAAAAACTTTTGATATTCTTTCCAGCTAAATTATACTCGGGTTAATTTTATAAACGCTAACGATAAAATTCTGGTGAAATCGCGCCATTATATGAAGCGATAAAATCTTTGAAAGTTTTTCT
>QLNU02014802.1:26168332-26189669 GCA_006491805.2 Dysdera silvatica
GTAGTGATGTTGTTATACCCAACCTCAGTGAAGTTTTAAAGGATTTTATTGTTGAAATTTTGTGTGTGGTTGTTTAAAATTGCCGGTAGCATTTGCATTGTATATGAATTATTTTATTAATGACATACTAATAGAACTAGAATGATCAATAGAATTAAAGTAATTGCATCAGCTCGCGTCTTAATTCTTTGGCCTCAATGTACTATCATGTTACTCCTCTAATTATTTTGAATCAACCAATATATATATATTATAAACATTCTTCAGTAAAAGCATGACAGAGCATCACCTTCCTACTTCAAGTTTGGACATACTGGTGTGGCTGCATTGTTATCTTGCTGTACCGTACTTCACCTTATTGTCATCTTCCGTCAGGAGTGACCTATCAAAACTTTTTTTTCACAACTTCAAGAAAAGTTCTGCAAGGGGGAGGGCTGTACCGACCCCCAATTTACCAGCCATGTGGAATATGTCATTCGCTACTTGACTATATCCCGTTTCGAACTCGAATTTCTAACATAAAATTACAGTCCCTGGATCTGGGTTGACATCTGGAATCCGACCTTTGACATGTGTGAACCAGATCCGGGGATAGGATGGTAACAGTGACTTGAGACCAGAGAGGGGCCTGGACGCCAAGACATACGCTACCATTAGACAGCCCTCTCTGGGCTTCCTGTACGTAGAGAACAGAAAGTTATTTTCGATGAATAAAATGTGATTTTAAATTAATTCGGCCACGCGTCAATTGCCTCTCTCGGATTTTGCTAGCTACGTTTCAATATTTATCACAAAATCTTAATCGATTTCCAGTCGCTAATTACAGTAAACAACACACAATGCACTAAAATTTGCCCAATCAAAGCAAGTTTCAAGGCCATGAAATCGATTAATGCAAACCCCAAAGCCATTTATAACTCAATTATAGTGAATTTACAAATTCAAAAGCTGTATTAAAAAGTGTATTTCTTTACACTAAAAACTTGCACTAATTAAATATTTACAGCAACATTTCCATTTGGCCCTTTTTGAGTTCATTATAAAAGAGTTTAACTATATAATCGCAAAGCTGATGTTTTATCTTCTATTTCATTTAAAATGTGTATGACTATATATAAGGCAAAGGAGATTGGTATGATCAAAACCCCTTACAGATTAAATAGTTTGGCTAAAAAACACTTCTCTTTTCAAGTTTTAGTTATATATTTGGCAAACATTTTCTTCTGAAAAATATATGGGCTTAATAATTTTATATAAATTATATTAGTTTTGGTGCAAAATGGTAACTTTTGGAAGAAGTTTAGTCAAAAGTGCAGAGTTTCAAATTTTTCAGTAGGTAATGTGGTATGAAAAGCACAGTTCAGGAAAATTATTTTAATAAGTTATTTATTATAACAATGAATTTCAAATTTCCCTGACTATTGACGACTGTACAACCCTTCTCGCCAATCTAACACATTCAGCTTTTTGTAAGTACAGAGTTGTATCTGGTAATTCGTGGGAGAAAGAGCTCTAACACTTAGAATAAACTGTTATTTGTTAAATTTGTGTATCTTGAGTTGTAGTGAAGTTATTTATAAGACTATAGTGCCTTTTATAGTACAAGACTATAGTGCCTTTTATAGTACAAGACTATAGTGCCTTTTATAGTACAAGACCATGGTGTCTTTTATGAAAAATTCAAAAGTTACAGTCAATTACATAGGTTAAGGAAAAGTGCGCGTCATTGTAACCAGCGACGTAGGAGAATACAAGAAAGGACATATCCATTACGAAACCTTACACTGACTTTGGCCTTTGTATTTCAAATTTCCCTGACTTTTCCAGTCAGAAAAAACTTCCCTGACTTTTCCAGATGAGTAGACACCCTGAAAATAGCATGTAGACAAACATTTTCAGTAGACAAATAAACTTTTTTCCCCACTCAACGTTAAAAGTTTTGCTATAAGTGCAGTAGTTAAATGTATTAATTAAATCAACATTTGCACATCCCCCATCGAAGTGCCATGACACGAAAAGTTCATTTTGAGAAAACAGTTTTGGAGTTGTATTTTTTCTCAGAATGATACAGTCGTGTTACGTAGATACCAATTTAATTAAAAGTAAAATTCAGTTAGTAGGTGAAAGTTGATTAAAAAAAAAATGCATCAAAAGGTATAAATAACCCAACTATCATTTTTTGTATAGTGGCACTTTAGTAGATGTGAGATATGTTAACTGTATGGTTAAATTAACGCATGTTAAATGGGGGAATCTCATTAATACGTTAAATTTTAATGGGGACATTCCGTTTAGAGATGTGCATATGGAACAGACATTTCGTGAAATGCACATAGAAATGAATACAAACTACAATGAGAATTCTTACGTGTTTTATTAAAAGCTATATACAGCATTTAACATGAGATTCCAATCGAAATTGACCAGTTCTTTGTTTTGCTACTGTTCGTGCAAATCATTGGCACTCGTGGCAGAGTTACTAGCATTTAAGCTTCCACAAGATGACGGAAGTTCACATTCATAAATACACATGAATTTGGCAAAAGGGATAAGCTAGAGAAAAGGTAGAAAATGCTAGCTATTAGAGGAAAAGTTGGGGATTACATATTGATTGCAGATACAGGTGTATTGACTAAAGAGAAAGCTGTTATTTGATAGTGGATAACTGAAAACTCCCACCGATTTTGAAACACAAAACTCTGTTCTCGATGCGATACAACACATTCACAGCATCAAGACAAGATACAAGACTAGGAAGTACATGGCAATAGTTTTCAGTATCAGTTTGACAGCAAAAATTCTGTAACAATGAAAAATTTCTTACAACATCCAGCCAAGTAAATAACGATTTTAAATTTGTCATGAGATTTGAATGTAACAGAATTTGAAGATGCTGCGGCATGGAAGCAAATCAAACATGCTCTGATAAATATAAAATATTAGTTTATCTTATTTCTGAAATGAATATCCCAAATACTAAAGGCTCAGTTACAAAATAACACAATGTTAAGCACTTCCTTTGTGTAAATCCAGAATATATCTACTTCACGTACCTACTTAATAGTGATTCGACGAAGCTGCTGCAATTTGATTGAATGGTATATATATTTTAGAGTACGAAGCTGTAAATCTACTTAGGTCACACAATTCGGTATCACACTGACGTTTATAATACTTTTAATAGAGTTCGCATAATATACAAGGATTCTTTTGACAATGCCTACTACACATATTTCTCTATATAAGCACATCTTTCCCCGGTGTTGTTTTCTAAATTTTTATTTTTCAAATTCAAAATGGCGGCGTTTGCGAAAAGGTCGATTTTCATTGCATCCAATTCCTTTTTACAATAAATGTACCAGAAGTTAATAAACACCAATACTGTCAAATAAATCGAATATAGCAAACTATTTATTTAGAATGCGCAATAACATTGCATTTCACACAATTTAAAAATTCTGCTAATGTTGATTTACAAGACACTTTTAAAAAAATTGGGGCAACGAGATTACGAATGTTTCTGCATCATATACGAAAGCATCCAAAAGTATTGGAATTCGGTAGAAAGAATGACACTTTTAATAAAAAGAGCAGGAGCTGTTGAAAAATACCTACAGGTACTTAAAAAGTAAAATGAATTTATTCGCTTTATTATGAGAAGCGGAATTTTTTTAAATACAGCTATTATCCATCGTAACACAAACATTCAAGGATTTTGAATCATGATTAAGTTCAGTTTGAATAATTGAATTAGCCGGGACAACGTTATTTGTAATATTAACGAATTTACAACATACAAAATACTTCTCCGTTTAGCGTTCACTTTAAAAGAGAACCCATCGAGATAATCCTTTCTTCTGGAAGTATCGTTGATTTCTGTGTTACCCATTTTTTTAAGTAGCTAACAAATACGCCAAAGTGCTTCTACCTGTTTAATAAATGCACACTAACTTTATATAATCTTTATCGAGAGGGGGAGCTTTCTCACAAAGTAATATATATGTAGTAGTTTAGACTTTTTTTAGAAGTTTAATAAGGGAAAATTATTTTTAATAAATGAAGTAACTAACGAAACAAAGATAACAGTAAATCGTAAAGTGAAAAAACAATGAGTACGGCTCTCACGTGTATCTCTTGTCAAGATTAAATTAAAGTATTTTACACGAAGTAAAGACTTTCCGATTATTCTCAAGATTTAAAAAAAAAAAAAACACCCTGCAATTTTTCAGCAATTATTATTTTTCGCTAATGAATTCCAAATCGGTTTCCATACCTTTGTTGAAACAGGTATTACCTTCAAAACAAATCGAATATTAGTTTCGTCAAAGTTGTTTTTTTTAGGGGAGCTTTTAAATATTATAATAGTAGTTCATCCATTATTATTATTATTATTTTTCGTGTGTGTTCTAGCTCGCAGGAAAGACCATACGGCATTGGGATTTTCAATTTTCCGAGGAATCCGAAATCTGTTAGCTAGGGAATTAAACCCCGGACTTCGGTGAGTAGGAAAAACGGTACGCTGTCTAAAGGTGGGTTAAGGCTCCTAGAAAAGAGAGCTGGCATATATTCGCCATATTTTTGCCATTGTATCACGTGATCCCATTCACTGCTGTGTTAAAGTTGAGTGATTTCCAAGTGTGTTATTTTTAATAAAATAAGGTGAAATGTGTGGGTGTTCCGCTGGGAATTGTTCTAATCATTCGAGGAATAAATATAGAATGTGTTGATTCGCAACAGATTCTGTGAGAAGAAAATGGATTATTAATTTTCCAATGGCAAACGTTGTGTTATGAAACCGGAAGTAGACCAGAAAACGGCGGCTGATAATTCTAGTAGCTCTAGGGTGGGTACAGATATACAGCAGGATATCGTAGCGTGACATCCCGTGTTACGCGATGATGATACGTGGTAGAACATCGCCGCGTATCACCAGCGCGTCCCATCGTATCTTGTCTATACTGACTAAACGCTATTGTTGGCAAACTGATACAAATATACGAACATGGAGTGTAACGTAGCCCCTAACATTCCTTTATGCGATGGCGAAAGACCCGACAGATGGCACGCTAAAATGTTACGATTCTCCGTTGCAGAGTGCTGTCCAGATTGGATACGCGACCTTCAATACCACTGGAATCGAACCAGGTTAAAGGCATGATAGACAAAGGCGTTACCTCTACGACTACCGTAGTACGGCACGAATATAAGTCATTAAAGTTGAACGTCAGGCGAACGGAAGTGCTTAGAAAGTAAAAGCACCCGATTTTATCGATTGAATATTACAGAAGAACATGTCTCGATTACCAGAACCATTCTTGGGGGAGGGAGAGAGAGAGAGAGAATAATCTTCGTCGTTACAAAGGCCAATTCAATTAATCGATTATTTCAACTAACAAATTTGATTAATTCTACATAATTTCGGCTTTGATATAAATAAAATACATCATTTTCGATTTTTATTTTTCGCTTGAAGCTAATTGGATCGTGTATGTTCGAGTATATGAACCTCTAATAAGTATCCGACCCTGAATTGGTGATAATTAGTTCCGATAGCCCGCTGTACAGTATTCCAATTAACACCATATTAATCGAATATTTCACGAAATGTCTAACGGCAAAGATAATTATAAATTCTTATAATTTGGTAATCAAAGTCGTTAACATATCGATAAATCGTATTACTATATTACCATATGAAAGGGCATACATTAGTGTGATAAGCAGTGTGTAAATTTCCCAATAAATACAGTAGAAACTTTGTTATTCGAAATTCCTGATACTGTATATCGAAATTTTGGTGAACTCTGTAGTTTTAAGTCCCCTCCTCATTCATTACACAGAAATCTCTATATCTACCGAAGTTTTCTATATATGGGGTTTTTTTATGGTAAATTTTTATCATCAAACTTTTTCAGACATCCTATGAAGGAGAAATCACGATCAAAATTGATGCAAACATTGGAAGTCAAAAATGAAAAATCGTAAAAGACTGACTTAGAATAACAAATTTGCTCGCATAAACATGCACAATTATGAGAAAATGATCGTTGATGTTTAGGTAAGCAAATTTTTTATTTATTTGTCATAATGGTTGTAGCAACTTTCCATTGCATTTAGAAAAAACGTATGTGTGCAAGAACACTGCAATTAAAAAAAAAAATTACACAAATAACCACAATCCATGGTGACGGGTCCCCAGTAAAAATTATAAAATTTAACCGGCTGAGGACCCTAATAATTTAATGGCGCAAAATCACCTCTTAGCAAATACTCTAATAGTTTTTTTCTAAATAGATTAATATTATTTATGTCCTTAAGAGTGTTTGGTATTTTATTCCAACACATTATGCCCGAACATTCAATTCCCTGTTTATAAAATTCCGTTTTGATTTTCGGTAGTCCATATTGATCTTTTTTTCTGGAGGCCTGATTGTTTAGAATATTGTTAATTTTTTCCTCTCATACCATAATGTGGTAATTTGTCTAGTAACATGTTCCTATTAATTACGTCAAATGCCTTGTTTAAATCGAAAAAAAATCCTCATACCAACAAAGCCATTTTCACGAGAATTTTGTTATTAGATTTATCAAGGCAGTTTCCGTGGATCTGCCTTTCGAAAAACCGTGTTGGCTACTATCCAAAATTCTAAACCTATTTATGAAATCAATTAATCTGTTATATAATAAACGCTCAAATATTTTAGCAAATACTGATAAAATTGAGATGGATCTGTAATTTGTTTTAATATTCTTGTCACCTTTTTTATAAATTGGAACAATTTTTGTAATTTTCATTTCATCTGGTATCTTTTCCTGTTCAATAATGTCATTATAAATTATCAATAATGGTTTAAGGAAAATTTCCGCATTTTCTTTGACTAGTTTTGGTTTTATTTCATCTACACCTGCTTCCTTATTTATGTTTAAAGCTTGTAAAATTTTCAATAATTCTGATTCATTTATTTCTTCGACATGCATGGTCCGGCTATTTTCTCTTTTTAAATAATGTCTCCAATCAAGTTTGTTAGTTTCATTTTTATCTAATTTAGTATCTGTTTCGGTGTCAACAATATGCACATAATATTCATTCGATAAATTCGCCATTTGACGATCGTCCGTTATTAGGATACCCTCATTCATTAGTCCTTCTAAAATTTCTTTTCTTGCCTTTGATTTTCCTATTAATTTATTTAATATTTTTCATTTATTCTTAGCATCTATATCCCTATAACAGTTTTTGTAGTATTCCTGTTTCCTTGTTAGTATTAACTTATTTATTTTGTTTCTCATTTCTCTATATTTACTCAAATAAACAAGTTTCTTCGTTCTAATAAATCTGGAGTATAATCTGTTTCTTTTTATTTCGTTTAACATTTTTTTTTGTGTCCAACCCTTATTGTAACATTTTTCTTTAATTTCTATCCATGGAAATATTTCATTTGTTATCCTAAATCTGTTATTCACGAATTTTTGTTTTCTACCTTTAAATTTTGTACCATATCATGGATTCTCCATCACAGATTGCTAGAAAAAATTTGATCTGTTGTAATTCTGTTAAGTGTTTACAGCTCTTTAATTTTCTGTAAAATGATTTTTTATAAATAAAGCACGTCGGAAGTTACAGAGCAAAATATGTTCCCTTCCCATTGAGTGTAATCTTAATTTTGGGCATACGTAAATTGAGGAACGGCATAGTAAATTAAACATAAAGATTTGGGGAGGGGGGGGATGTGTTAAATTCGGTTTTATCTTCTTTGAGGTATTTGTTTTTTCTCTCAAGTTGTAGAAATTATAATGAATCAACTACATTTTGCTATGTGTGAACACGTTACACTTAATCAATGGAATGTTCGTAGATTAAGCCCAAGTTATATTTAAACTTTATAGTATTACACAGGCATAGGCGACGTGGAATCCAGCTGACTAATAATAATCTTTTAATCGAATTATATTGGAAAGTAGCTCACTACGTAAACGGTATACTTGAAAATCTATTTGCTAATAAAGGAACCAAAAGTAAACTACTAACAGTCTTCATTACAGCACCATCCAACAAATGTGCGAACAGGACTGGGATTCGACTTGACTCCCATCTGCCATATCACAGCATTCTGCTTTTGGCACACAATGTGACAATCCAAAGAGATTGCTTCTCCATAATTTCTTGAAACACTGCCACGTATCACGCACTTTCTTTATTATCAAATTCGCGACATTAATGTCCTTATATACAAACGTAAGAGGTTTTAAATCTTGCTCTTTTTTCTTTTTTAAATCTAGACAGACGAAGAAGGCAAGATGGCCAAGGTATAACAGCAGCTATCATTGGCATCTTCGCTTCACACTTCGAAGAAAACTTGTCCTCATTGTTTTCAACATTTCATGAGCGAAATGCTGACCAATCGTTTTTAAACTCACGAACAGCCAATGAGAAGAAGAAAAAAGCACAAAGGGGCAAAATACCGCGCATAAAGCGAGTAAGCAGTTTCAGAAACCCGTGCAACGATCTGATCTGTTTAAACAAAATCAATAACAAGATAAACACCGGATACGGATTCAAAGACACCAACGTCCGTTCGGCGGCAAACCTACGTGAATACCTGAGTTGGTGCAACAGAACGACGTTAGGGCCAGTGTATTACTTTTCGTTTTGGTTGACGTCATCGCGATGCATAAGAAACGTCATCAAATCTCACTGCCCGAGTGGATCCAAGCGTTTATTTGAAGATGGCACTAAAAGGGCACTGGTCATAAAGACTCTTTTTGCATCTTTCCTCTGTACAGGGTTGATCGCAAGGCTGGTCCAATGGCGAAGTGAAGTAGAAGATTATATACATCCGCTGTACAGGAGTTTTTGCAGCAGTGAGGCGACTAAGATTGCCAAAAAATTTCGTCACTTCTTTAAAGTTGAACAGATTTTTCCTTGGGCAGCCTTTGTCGCCGATGTCGGCGTTCCCGGTCCTTCCGTTTCCGTTTTCCACGGCCTGGTACTTCGCTCGAACTCATTTCTCCACCTAAAACATAAAGGAATGGATATTAAGACATCGATATTGTACCATTTATAATCGATGATTTTGTGAAAACAGCTTTCAGGAAACATTGCAAGGAAAATATAAGACTTTAAAGTTCCATTGCTTTTCCACTCCACCACTGCTAAGCTTTTGCGACACAGAGATAAAATTTTTAACAGTGAATATGCAACGTCCACCATAACCTGATGATTGAGGTTATCACACCTTTCAAATCCTGTTATTTCGTGTTTTTTATTATTCCTGCTAGCGTATATCTACGAAGTTGTTAAACGCAACAGCAAGTTAGCAAACACTTCGTTGAATTTTGGAAGAACATTAACAAATACCAGCCTTGACACCAAAGCTGTGCCGAATTTTTCTGCGCGATGGGCCCTGTAGTAGACTGACTATCCGTAAGTTCTGAGCTATCCGCCGTAGAAAAATTGAGTTTTATGGCCCATCAAGATCTATTGCCCAAGGGTCTAGATGGTAGTGAGGTCTTCCGGCTAAACACTGAACCATTTTCAAGGATATACAGCCCCCCCGTTAACAGAAAAATTTCACTGTTTTTGGCAACAGAATTTCACGTGTGCTTATTACAAATACTTGTCATGTCGGCAAAATAAAAACGTTTGCCGAAGCATTTGGCTTTTCTGAGTTTTGTTACTTGAAATGCTATTCCCGCAATAGCATTCCCCTTGAAGAGGGATGTCATCTTTCTGTTATGGTGAACTTTGAAAATTATTCTTTTTAAGCAAATAAAACTAAGATATAAACAAATGACAGTAAATAAATAAAAACACTCTCTCGCTACATGTTAAATGTGTTAAAGAAAACATTTTTTTATATTTATATTTTTTCCCCCTATATAAGCTGTTATAATTATTGCCAAAACTTGAAATGAAACTTCTTCGTAGGGCCGGGGGCTTTTTATGGTTTTGCACAAGGGCCCAAAACTTGTAATTACGCCACTGCCCACCCATGTACTAGATGAACGTATTACCATTGCACCTCCGCCGGGTCTCACTTCATTTAATCGCACCGTCAAAACAAAACAAAACAAAAAAAGTGGCATAAGCAGACAACACAAACTTCAATCAAATGACAACACTGGACAAAACGACAACAACGTCACTTTCATTTCATATTTTCTTACCTGGTCGAAATCTTTCAGAAACCAGTTGTCACTGCTCTGGAATAGAAAAGAGATTTTATGCAGCAAAGCACTAAATAGACATTCAGCGCATTACGATGACCTTTATATTTCACACCGAAGAACTACCACACACATACAACAGCAATAATTAAAAGAAGAGTTAATTAACTTTCTAATTTTACTCTAATTTTATGACTAATTACCCATGTTCGCTTTTCAAATAATTACATATTCTGGTCGAGAAGTTTTACCCACGAAGTTCTCCCGACAGAAGGGGTAAATTTTTTTAGGGGCGTTTGTATTACATTATTCGCATTCTTTAAACGCGATTCAGTCTTTGGGATTCGGTCACTATGAGCCATCCACTGAACGAAAATGATCATTTCTTTAATAGAATGAGTTACTATTGCCATTAAGGAATGAATCTTTTGAGTCATTACCATTTCGTCTACACATCAGTGCCTTTCATGCAGGATTAATTATTTAAATTTAATTAATAATCAATTTAATTAATGATTAATTTAGTTAATGATTAGTTTAATCATTAATTTAATTAATGATTTCTTCCTTAAATTATAAGATAGTACGAAGTTATTAACTTACGGTAACCCGGCAGAAAAAGTTTTGCGGTTTATACGCCAACATACTCATTTTGATTATAATACTTCTTTCTTTTTCTTTTTCTTTTTTTTTTTGAACAGCTAAAGATTGTTTTTCAAAATTTCAGCGGTAAATTGTCAACAATGAAATGTTCAAATTCTCAATAAACAAATCCACACTTTAAAAACTAAATTTGCTTTACTCTAACCGCTTTGTCATTACGCACGTTATATTAGGCACGTTGCACATTAATATAATTCGTCAGTTACAAGCCACTAGAACGCAATATTTTCTATCTCCTCAAATCAAACCTTTTCTACTGTTCATTCAATAAACCTGCTCTTCTTTTCTAGAAAATGATATTTTTGAGGGAAAAGATTTTACATATGTATGGATATACACTCATGTCCAAAATTAAGGTTACATTCAATGTTATTTCAATGGGAGGGGTACATATTTTGCTTTCTAACTCTCTGTGCGCGTGTTTTATTTATAAAAAACATTATTATAAACCACTTTACATTACAACAAATCAATTTTTTTTTTCAGGCATCCTATGAAGGAGAATCCACGATCAAAAATGGTACAAAAATTGAAGGTAGAAAACAAAAATCAGTAAAAAACAGATTTATTTTATATTTATAATTCTATTATATTTATATTTCTGCATGTTTATGTGAGAAAATTTGTTACTCTGAATCGGTTTTTTACGAATTTTTCTTTTCGATTTTCAATGTTTGCATCAATTTTAATCGTGGATTCTCCTTCATAGGATGCCTAAAAACATTCAATTTGTTGTAATTCTGTTAAGTGTTTATAGTCCTTTAACTTTCTGCAAAATGATTTTTTTATAAATAAAGTACAACGAGAGTTACAGAGCAAAATATGTACCTCTCCCATTGAAATAACAATGTGTGACCTTAATTTTGGACACGAGTGTAGATATCTATACACGGACTTACAGGCTACGTATATTCTTGTGTCTCGGTCAACGCAGATAAAAAAAATCTTCTAAATTAGACTATACATAACTTGAATAAGATGTTTATTATAAATATTGATTATAGTTATAATTAAGGTTAATTAAGGTTCATTCATATAGCTATAATTAAGGTTCATTAATATAGTTATAATTACGGTTCATTAATATAGTTATAATTAAGATTAATTAATATACCGTAATCAAGATAAATTAATATAGCTGTAATTACGATTAATATAGCTGTAATTGAGATTAATTAATATAGAGTTAATTATGATTAATTAATATAGAGTTAATTATGATTAATTAATATAGAGTTAATTATGATTAATTAATATGGAGTTATTGACGATTAATTAATATAGCTGTAATTAATATAATTATACTTAAGATTTTATAAAGTTAATTAAGACACTTATGACTATAAACAACCATCACAGATGCAGAAACCTTTTCCCCCTTCACAGATACAAATGAGTTGAGAATTCTATCTAATTAACTGTTCGTTTACTTTGATATTATGTATATTTTTATATCTCTCCAAATAAATGAACTGATAGTGCATATAAAATTCCCAACAGCCAGTTTCCAGGCTTTTAAATTGTTTCCATAAAGTAAACGAAGCGAAACTAATTAAAAAAAATTAATGACATTCCATAATAACTTAGCTATTGTATTATTACACTTACTTATTAAAAAACCCCATTAAAATATAAAAAGAAAAATTATGTTGCGGACAATAGCATCTGTTTTTTTTTTTTGTTTGTTTTTTTATCTTTCGAACAATAATGCTACCAAAATAATTTAAATTACGGGCTTAAATAATGTGGTTGGAAGCTTATGAAAAATAGCCATTACGCGGGAGAAAAAATTTCGTTCCCGAAGAGAAAATTAAAGCAGAGAAGAAAGAAAAAAAAAGGAATTTCAAGAAGTAGTAGTAAACGGAAATTTAAAATAAATTCCTATTATATTTTGCAACTCCTTGGTGGGAAAAAATATAATTTTTTAACCATTAAAAAGTAACAATATATTTTTTTAATTTTTTAACGAAATATAGTAATGCATTTCTTCGTATAGATCAATATCCAGCTTATTTAATAGCAACAACATGGTCATCCAAAACCATCAAATGCTAATTATCTCAATTTGCATGGTTAAATAGCAGTGGCGTCGAATGCCTCTTTAGGCTGATTTCGCTATCGGGTAGATTGAGCAACCTGTGTCACGAAATTCAAGGCAAGTTGACCCCGTGCCACGAAATTCAAGGCAAGTTGACCCCGTGCCACGAAATTCAAGGCAAGTTGACCCCGTGTCACGAAATTCAAGGCAAGTTGACCCCGTACGATTACATCTTTACAGATGTATGAAAGTTTTAAGAGTAACAGTAATTTATTTTAGTGGATAGCACAGTGTATAACAGCAAATTACAATAAATAATACAAAATATAAAAAATAATACTCATAGTACAGTAGTCAATGGGTGTTACATCGACGAAGTTGTATTATTGGGAAGAATAAAACGAAGTCTGATAAAGTCCGACATTAAAACATCCTGGCACAACTCGGAGCCGTGAAGGAAGCCAGAGAACTTCGAGGAAACTCAAAATTAACGATGCAGAGGAATCGGAACATTCTCTTTTCCGAAGCATTGGAACGTTGTGATTAATTTCAGGAATTACCCGAAGTTAACACGCAGCTAGGGAAGTATCTAACAGAAATAAATGCATAAATTCTAGCATCATATTGGTCATATTATGTTTTTGTGGGTGTAGCACACCCCTGAAAAAATATTCGCCCTTTCAATTATATATAAAACTGCAATTGCCAACACGGTGTGGGAGAATAGGATGAGGTAAGAAATATTTAAAGTCAAAAAACAATATTTCGAACGTAGTAAGATCTTCTGGCGCTATAATTCCTGTAAGACCTGGGCCTCATTAACGATCGTCGCCAACCCACCTTTATCCAAAGCTTTCCTCCATCACTCTCTCACTCACACCCATTCTTCTGAGGACCTCCTCCATTGCACCAAGCCAGTTTTCGCTACCGAGTCCCGTTTTCCTTCTTCCTTATGGGTTGCTTCCCATGACCATCTTAATTATTTTGGCCTCTTTCAATCTTTCCTTAGATGTCCAAGTTATCTACGCACCCAAGTACAGGACTGAAACCCACTAAATGGCTTAGATATGTGGATGATACTTTTGTGGTTTGGCCTCATGGAAGAGAAAAGTTACAAGAATGTTTAATACATATCAATAACATCCACCAACAAATTAAGTTTACCATGGAGGTTGAATGTGATAATAGACTGCCATTTCTTGACGTTTTAGTCATTAAGCAAAGAAACAATAACTTACTTTTTTCAGTTTACAGGAATCCTACGCATACAAACAGATACCTTCATGCTACATCGCACCATCACCCTTCCCAAAAACGGACGGTCATTGACATATTGTTCAAACGAGACAATATTATTTGCAGTAACAAAACAGTTTTACAGAATGAACTCAATTTTCTTAGTGACATTTTGGAAGAAAATGGTTACAATCAACATTATATTCACAAGTGTTCAAGTCCAAAACTGAAGCCCATTTTTCATACCTAATTCCTGATCATATTCCTTTTAAAAGAAATGAGCATAAAGCCTTCCTACCATTTATAAACTATGTCACTGACCTTTTACTTTTGAGACATAATATTGATACAGTATTTATTTCAAAAAACAAGATTTTTAGTTTCCTACGTTCTGTTAAAGAACCTGTGGATCCATACAAAATTCCTGGTGTATATCCCATCCAAATTCCTTGTTTTTGTGGACAGGTATACATCGGGCAAGCAGGTCGATCCACTGCGTGCCGAAAACGGGAGCATGAAAGCCTCGTGAGGAATAAACAGATAACAAAATCGGCAATAGCAGAACATTCAATTTTAAATAACCATTTAATCCTTTTTGACCATACTAAAGTTCTCGCAAAATCAACTAATTTTTGGCCCAGATTATACAGAGAAGCAATAGGGATCATCAAGCATCCTAATAATTTTAATAGAGACGATGCAAAAACCATTCCCGTTGCTTGGCTACCCATTCTAACAAAACTGTAACGTGTAAATGTCAGTTTTTATTTATCGATTTAATTTTATTCTGTTTTGGCTTTTATATTCGTCTCTAAAATTTCATAATAATTTATTTCAACGTATTTATACTGTTTCCGCAACTTACGTATATTCTACAATTTTCTCAAAAGTTTTTCATGTAATTTAACCTCTTCTGATGATGATTCGCACAGCTCGAATCGAAACGTAAAGTTTTAGCAATAAATAATCGTTTTGCTATACAGCTGACTACCTGAAAATTTGTTCTTGATTATCTACGCATTGTTTTCTTTACTTTTGTCTTTTATCACAAGCTCAAGGTTTTTATACGATTTTCCAGATGGCGTGTCTCACTTTGTTTTCCCCCCAGAGTTTTTCGTCCACTATTTCCATTAATAACCCCGTATATTTCCGAATGAAGAATGTTTTTCCTTTTCACACTCTGTTAACAATTTCTCTCTCTTTCTCAGTTAACGTCCGTGTCTCAGATTCACAGAAAACTACAGGTCTTATTTCTGTTTATAGATATCAGGCTATATAGTTTTTATGAGATATTCTCGGAATTCAATACTTTCTGGAATGCCAAGCAGCGCCTACTCCTCTCTATTATTTTTGTTTTAACCTCTTGTACTAACCTTACTGTTTTCCGTCACACAATGGCTCTTGCTGAAACTACAACACCCATTCATATCAAATATAATCACCAGCGTAGCGAGACTTAAAAACTGGACGATTTCCAATTATTCAACATCCCCCACCCACCTCGAACGACAAAGCGCACATTCATGCATATATCGTCATCATCATCATATTACATTCATGGTTATAAAACTGTATAAATGAATGGTAACTTATTATTCAAGGTGGAGATGATGAAAATTTAGAGGTGGCCAATTTTTAAAGTTACGCCAAGCCATTGATATATACATGTGTGAATGCATGAAACTAGGCCTATGTGCTTCTCTTTCTGCATGTGTATGTGCATGAGAGTACGTGTGTCTAGAGCGAAGGGAAGAATGAAAACCTAATCGTGTAAGCAGATGATATTAATAATAATAAAGCCATTATCTTTTGGAACAGTCAATTTCACAATTCTTATAATGTTTAGTCATCCTGAAAGGGTTTCCGTTCTTCTGAATGCCCAACTAATCAATTGCTTATTAGTTTCAGGGATGTTGCACTGAAGCGTTTTCGACCCATTTTTTCTATTTTTTTTTTCTTATAACGTCTTTATTTTACCCTTCTTTTAAGTAGAAGTAATAAGATTATTAAAATCAAATATCGTAGAGGCAAACTTTTTTTTAAAATCAAATATACTTAAAATTTAAATAATCTTAAGGGTTTTGAGCGGGTACCTCATGGAAAAAAGTTCAGACAGAAAGATTAAAATAGAATAAAAAGATTAGAATCATCTTCTTTTTTTTTTCTTCTGCTACTTCAACCAACATTGAAAACAGAGACTTAGATTTTCAGTTATGACAGCTGTATGATGACGAAAGGACAAAGTATTTTAAACAATAATATCAATCAACGTTTATTGGCGTAGTGATACCAACGCCGATGGTATGGCGTGATTAGATGGTGAAACGTTCGAAAGAAAATAAATATTTCTGCCTTCGGTGGGACCTGAACCCACGACCTTCCACTTGCCGGGCGGAGGCTCTTACGAACGTGTATAAAGACTATTTACTGAAGCCGGTTATTTCGCAGAATGGTGTAGTACATAGACTACTATTTAAACCAAATTGCAAAGAGACTGGTATTAAATTGATCGAAAAGCCCGTTGCAGTACATGTATTTAAATAAATCGAACACTACGCAGATTAAATCAAACAACAATATAAATCAACGTTTATTGGCGTAGTGATACCAGCGCCGATGTTATGGCGTGATTAGATAGTGGATGGATAAATGCCAAAAGGCATTATCAATCAAAAACAAGGGTTTTAATCACGTGAATAGATACAAGCCTTGTTTATAAAAAAAAACAAATTTTTTCCACAAAATACCACCATCTTAGAATCGGTGAGTATTTAAGGTCTTCTATAAAAAAGCAATATCTCCGTTATGCAACGTGGTCAATTTCAATTTGATCGTGAAAAGGATAATATATACCCGTAAGTTAAGTGCGTATGATCTCGCAACTAAATGTTAATGAATATCGATGGGAAAAAATTATAAAATTTCTGGACATCAAATCAAAAGTACCGGTAATTAAAAAACTTTTGAAGAAAGGATGATTTGATGAGAACACTTCGCATGAACTTAATGAAAATCATGCCAATAATACAAGGATGTAAGATGCAAGGTAGGTAGACAAAATGATGACAGTATGTCCTATCAGAAATAATAATTTAGAGCAATTCTATTTCTTGCTCTTACGGTACGTTAAATGACAGCGCACATTTCTATTGCTTAGAATAAACCCCACCTTTTGGTGCCCCTACAAAGGCGCCAACTTTATTTTTTCACTCTTGCTTTATTACCCACATTTTACAACTCGCCGCCCTCCTTATCGAAAAGGCGCTAAGACGATTAAGCGATTAATTAAAAAAAAAAGAAATAGAAAAAGAAAAACAGATAATAACGAAGTAAAAACATGGATCCCCGACCTTTGAATTCAGGAGCAAAAGTGGAGGAAAAGGGAGAAATGGGAAAGAGAAAAGAAAGAGCAGATGATGAGCGGTGGGAAACGAGATCGTGGAACAGATGTGGGTGAAAGAGATGGAACACGGTAACATGAAAAGGGCAAGGAAGGAAGGAAAGGAACAAGGTGGAGCGATCGCCAAACTCGCGTGTTCTGAAAAGACATTATCGTCTAGGTCTAATTTGGATGACCTGGTACTACGCGAGTTTAGTGAGTGGTCAAAGTTATCAACTCTGATCACCACCACCAACACTTCTCATTATACTAATTACGCTTAAAATGATTAATGTAGCAAACGCTCTTCAACGGTCTAATTAGCTTGAAATATATGTACATCATCGATCTACAAAGTAAAATGATGTCAATAAAGAAAAGACTACATAAGTATAATTTGATAGTCTTGCGCATTTTCAGTATGAATGTGTACGAAATTATTAAAATACGTGAAAAATCACATTAAAACGGTAGACGCAACATGGCATTATTTTTTGACATAATAAAAAACATACTTGAGCTTTAAGAAAAAGAAGAAAATAAAAAAAGGGGGGGAGGGAGGGATTACAATATACGATGAAATCTATTTAACGGCACTTTTTAAAACGATAAAACTGTTTTTAACGATACTTTTTAAAATGACAAATCTGTCTTTAACGATACTTTTCAAAACGATAAATCTGTCTTTAATGATACTTTTCAAAAGGATAAACCTTTCTTTAACGATGCTTTTCACAAACCGATAAATCTGTCTTTAACGATACTTTTCAAAACGACAAATCTGTCTTTAACGATACTTTTCAAAAGGATAAATCTGTCGTAATGATAGTTTTCAAAAGGATAAATCTTTCTTTAACGATACTTTTCACAAACCGATAAATCTGTCTTTAACGATACTTTTCAAACCGAAACGTGCTTTCTTTCTACAATTTCTACAAAAGGTATCACAGGTAACCCCACTTCTACTTTTGAACAAGAAATTGGTAGGTTGATTGCAATTTTATGGCGCAAGGACGACAAAGGTCATTCTGCGCCAATCAAGGTGAGATTGCCCATACAGTATAAAAACAAAAAACCTAAAGCATCCACAGTAATTTCCAGGAAGCACCAGGAGCATCTTCAACTTCAAAAAATGTTTCCTTATTTAATTTTTTTAATAAACCTGAATTAATGCCGGTAGCACGTTCAAATTCAACTTCAAAAACACGTCAAAACACTTTTTAAAGTTGAATTTGGTCATGTTCCCGAACATTAATGTAGGTGCGTTAGATGCAGCATAGCTTCTAGTTTCTTGTTTAAAAATACTTGCTTGCAGTTTTACGGCTTAAGGACTACAGTGGACCTGCTGCGCCGGGACCTATTGTTTTCCGAGGAATCCGAACCTCTTAAGGCCTAGGGAACCAAACCCCGGACTACAGTGAGATATTTATGAGATCTCCAAGTAAACTTTCTTTGTGCCGTTGGGAGTCAAACCTGGATTAACGGCGCACTAGGCGAACGCGTTACCACACTGCGCCACCGCAGGGCCCCTTGTTTAAAAACAAAATCGCGGTCACTTATGGTCCTTTTTACAGAAATTTTAAAAATATATTTCTTCCATGGACCCCTATTGCAATTTGAAATCTCGAAAAAAGTCACTTCTCGACATTGCCTAGTCAAAACCTTCACTTATTCCTATAATCAGCGTCAAAAATATTTTTAGCAGAATGCTAATAATTTTCAATCACTCTCAAAAGTGATCTTCTATGGCAGTGTTTCTCAAAATGTAGTCCACGGACTACTAGTGGTCCGCAGGATCATCGCCAAATTTCAGAAAAAAAAACACTATAAATTGCTGGCATAGATAAAATTTAGGTTCTAATGAGATTTAAGGAATTTCTCATAAATATTACTTGTTATAAACGTTACCTTACGGCATTTCGTGAAAGATTTGAATCCTCTGAATACACCCGTGCTGTCTACATTGCTTATTATTATTTAATTAAATTAAAAATGTAATTTTCATTGTAAATTTGACAAAATAAGATCGTAACTTATACTCTCTTTATCAAATAGTGTTACTCTAAAAATTATTTTGTTTCAGGTGGGTTTGACAACCAACCCATATTTTTTTAAGAACTTGATCGGAGATTTTAGAGATTTTCTGCCAAAAAGCTGTTGTTTTTTTTTTAAATTAAAAAAATAATAAAGCTTAAAATTTACCACAAAAGGAGTTAAAATTATCTATAATTTATATTTCAAGGGATGAATAAATGTCCTCTCGGTGGGGGGGGGGAGCTCTTATATACGTGTAAAGCCTGCCCATAAATCGCACAAATCGAGGGTTATTTTGGTTATGGCTTTCCTTGGGAGAGGCGGGGGAATCAGTGTGTCTATCAGTCTATTAACCATAATTGGCAACATTAATTTCAGGCAATATATTTTTTAATGGGGAAGAGAATTCCCCCCCGGTGGTCCGTGATAAATAAAGGAATGCTTAAAGAGGTCCGTGCGCGACCGAAGTTTGAGAAACACTGTTCTGTGGGATGTGGAAATCTCTCTTTATGGTATCGCGATACTTTTTGAGTCTAATACTGTCATTGCTTCATTCCTAAGTATATACACACACAAGAACACAGCGAAATTTTTCAATAAAGAAATGGGAAGAACGCGGTGGCAAAGCTAGTCACGTGGTCCCCCCCCCTCCTCTTCTTCAGTGGAATGATTACACTTGCACTAAACTTGCATTAGTTTGAACAGTTTGAACAAGTTTCCGAGATATTATTGAAAGCTAATTGTGCAATCCCTGTGCGTGAAGGGCAATAATATTCTATAAAGATATATGCAAAGATAAGGGCATAGTCTCGGGGTAGTCGTAATTGGTATGACGCTCTGGCTCATACAAAGTCGTCGCTAGTTCGACCCCAGGTCGAGATTATTATTTTTTTAACACCTCACCAAATTTTGCGATGGTGGATCATTTTACAGCTCTAGTTTGTTTTTATGTTTTAAGTGGGCTACCCAAAACCTTCCACATCATCGAAAGCTCATGTTCCTTTAAAATGTGGATTAAATTGTTTGTTTATTATGTAAGATGTTATTACCATTCTTAAAGATAACAAAATTACCAACTAGTGGTCAACACACACAACCACAGGGTTCAGTTTTTTATGGTTTTCGTGGGGGAATTTATTATACAATAATTTTTGCCACCCACGTATATGTAGCTCAAACTAGAGATTTTTGTTTTTGGAGAAAAAGAGACGCCGTCCCCATCCTGGATTCGAACCAGGGTCCCTCCGTTGAGTTCTGAATTTCTTAAGCGCTACACGAACGAGGATAGGAACAACGCTCTCTTTCTCCATATGTAAGGTAATAATATCTTACATCCTTATATATGGAGAAAGAGAGCGTTGTTTCCTGTCCTCATTCGTCTAGCGGTCAAGACACTCCGGGCTAAACGGAGGGACCCTGGTTCGAATCCAGGATTACATCCTTATATACGGAGAAAGAGAACGTTGTTACTGTCTCTGCCTAGCGGTCAAGACACTCCGGGCTTAACAAAGGGACCCTGGTTCGAATCAGGATGGAGACGGCGTCTCTTTTTTTCCCCTAAAACAAAAAAGGACCGATGTTCTCTTACATCCTTATATACGGAGAAAGAGAGCGTTGTTCCTATCCTCGTTCGTCTAGCGGTCAAGGAACTCCAGGCTCAACGGACAGATCCTAGTTCGAATCCAGGATTGGGACGGCGTCTCTTTTTCTCCTAAAACAAAAATGCTTTAGTTTGAACTACATATATGCGGGCGGCAAAAATTTTGTATAATTTGTTTACTATGATCATAAGGCAATGGAACAGATTGTCAACTATAATT
>QLNU02014802.1:26209953-26237063 GCA_006491805.2 Dysdera silvatica
TGCGTTAAAAGAAAAATTGATATTAACACTGGTGATGTGCACTACATTTTGTGTTCATTGAATTTATATGGGTGTATTTTTGTAGGTGTGTTATATTGTTTAAAGTATGAGTATGTATAGAATGTGGTATATCTAAGTTATGTGGTAACGGTTTATGAGGCCATATTTATATAGTTTGCTAAATAATGTATATATATAATATGCGAAGTTATATATACATATGGTTTGTGAAATAATTTATACGAATATAAGATATGTGAAATGATCTACACATAGTGTATGCAATGTTATATGTATAGTGCGCCTAGCTGTGTGTAAACTATATTTATTTATGTGTATATTTGGTGCATGTGGCTGGGTGTTGGTATATATAAATGTGTATATTTGCGGTATATATCTATAGTCATAAGTATTGTGAAAAACAGTATGTATGTATTGGGATTGAATTATTATATACTATGTTTATACTGCTGCTCAGTAATAAATGGCTACATGGCCAAGGGGCAGGTGCTGATTAGTTTTTGGAGCTTGTAGATGAGTGTCGATTGCGTGATGGCGTGATGAATTATTTAACTGTAAATGATTTGAATCATCATTTTGTTGGAGGATCAGAGAATTTGTATATATTTTATATTAACATACGTAGTATTGCCTGTAAGATCCATGAAGTGGACTACCTTTTGAGTGGTCTGAGGTTTTTACCTGATATAGTGTGTTTCTTGGAGACCTGGATGAATGAAGGATAATACATTGATTTAAGATCTAGATATAGTGGTTTTGCAAATGGTCGTTCATCTCCTAGGAGGGGTGGTGGAGTTGTCGCTTACGTGAGGAAATCGTTGGGTGGAACCACTATATTGAGTTTAAGTAAAATTGAAATTACGTATCGATTGTGGTTGGAATTATGGGACGCCTAATTTGTGTACTTTATCGGCCTCCGGCTGCAAGCATAGCTGCGTTTTTGGCTTTCCTTGGGGAGATTTTTAAATATTCTAGTGATAGTAATCTTTGGGTTATTTGTTTGGGTGATCTGAATATTGACTGGCTTTTTCAGGCGGGGCATCGGAGGGCTCTTAGGAAGCTTGCGGATTGAAATGCTTTTAAAAACATTGTGAATCTCCCAACGAGGGTCACCCCAAAATTGGCCACAATGATTGATTATTGTTTTATAAATTTTTCAGACCGTGATAGTGTTTTTTCTGGAGTGCTCGACTGTTCATTTAGTGACCATCAGCCATTGTTTCTTGGAATTCATCTTGGTGGTCTTAGGCGAGCGGGTATTGATTGTATATTGATTGCCATTGATTGCTATTGATTGCATATTAAAAAGAGATTTTTGTGAAAGTGCAATAAATGAACTTTGTGCTTTGTTGGGGACGGGAATAGCTGGGCTGGATCCTGTGGGTGAAAATGTTAAAACATTGTGTGGAAATTTTATGGACATCGTGAAGAGTGTCTATGATCAGGCTTTTCCATTGAGGCGTAAGGTAATTCATAGGAAACGTAGAAAACCGTGGATGACTGCATGTATTTGACGAAAGAGAAATAAAAAAAAACTCTTTTTACGGTTTTTGGCATCTCGCGGTATTGGTGATTTAAATGCTTTTCGTAAATTTAGAAATAAACTGAATAGAGAAATTCATAGGGCAAAGAGTATTTATTATTCTGATGTATTTACATAAGGAAATTCAAGTGACATTGTAAATGTTTAAATCGTACAATGGGTCGGAATAGTGTTGACAAAAGTATCCCCGTTTTAAGGGAATATGATGATATTCTAAGTAATCTTGAAGATATTGGAAATTTGTGAAATATTAGGTTTATTGGTGGCCTTTTCAAGTTCATTCTACTGTTGATCAGACAAGACGTGGGTACCTAAATTATTTAACTAAACCGATGGACAAATCTACTTTTTTTTACACCAATTACTGTTAGTGAAGTATTAAATTTCTTAAATTCATTGAATATAAAAAAGGCTGCTGGTCATGATGATTTACATCCATTGCTTATATATTCTGCTGCCGAAATACTAGCTCCTTTTCTTACATATATTTTCAATCAAATTACTGATACTGCAATAATCCCTCGTGAGTTTAAAATTTCAAGAGTTATTCCGATATTTAAAAAGGGTGATGATCGTGGTGATCCTACAAATTATAGGCCAATTTTTGTTTTATCTATTTTCCCTAGGACTTTTGAGTTGTCTGCTCAGACTTCAGGATATTCCACCATATGCAAAGATATTCCACCATTAATGTAAACCTGTTCGGCTTTATGCCGGGTAAGTCTACGGAATCTGCTCTCCTGAAATTCGTGGGAAATCTCAGAGTGGCATTGGCGTCAGGACAATTCTCCCTGTCAGTTTTTTTTTATATTCGCAAGGCTTTTGATGCTCTTGACAGGCATATTCTCTTGGACAAGTTGTCTTATTATGGTATTAGAGGAGGCTGTTATCGATTATTTTCGAGTTACTTATCTGATAGATGGCAATTTGTTAGTTTTCGTGACACTCGCTCCAAACTGCTGCCAAACGGCCTCAGTGTTCCCTAGGGTTCCGTGTTGGGTCTTACACTCTTCTTATTATATATTAATGATTTGTTTAGTGTGTTGAAAAATTCAAATGCTATAGTTTTTGCTGATGATACTTCTTTCGTGAAGTCAAATTCTGATTTGAGTCTTTTATTTGATGAGGTGCATTTTGTTGTTAGAGGTGTAGTCAAATGGTATGGAGATAATAGACTCTGTGTCAGTGAGGAAAATTCAAAATGTATATTTTTTCATAATAAGCCTAATATTGTGGTTCCTAATGGTATTATGGTAAACGGATTGCCAGCGTCTTTTTCAAAAAGTGTGACATTTTTGGGATAAATTTTTGGGACAAATTGGGAATTTATCCTGAATGAGAAATTAATATGGAATGACCATATTCATAAAATTATGGGTAGATTGACTCCCATTTTTGCAATTATTAGGATATTACGGTTTACCATCCCAGTTAGAATAACATAAGGCTTATATACACGTCCATGTTTTTTCAACATTTGTTATATTGTATTGTTGTTTGGGAATTTACATGTTCTTGTAATACAAATAAAATTAGTGGTCTCCAAAAGCGCATTTTGACTATTTTGTCGGAACCTGCCTTTTCTGTTGTATCCAATGCTTGAAAATAATTTAATATTTTGCCGTTTGTCAAACTTATTGAATATAGACTTGGACTAATTATGTATAAGAGAGTAAAGGAAAATAACTTTAATGATATTATAATGTTAAGGTATTATTACCCTCCGCAGGGATAACACAATTGCCAAATATGGTCAACACAAGAAAGCCTCCGGGGCGAGATTTTTGTGAGTTTTCGTGGGGGAATTTATTATACAATAATTTTTGCCACCCACGTATTAATTACAGCTCAAACTAGAGCTTATGTAATTTTGGAGAAAAAGAGACGCTTTCCCCATCCTGGATTCGAACCAGGGTAAAGGTGTTAAGGTATTAATACCTTAACATCTTTACATACGGAGAAAGAGAGCGTTGTTTCCTGTCCTCATTCGTCTAGCGGTCCAAGACACTCCGGGCTAAACGGAGGGACCCTGGTTCGAATCCAGGATGGGGAAAGCGTCTCTTTTTCTCCAAAATTACACAAGCTCTAGTTTGAGCTGTAATTAAAACGTGGGTGGCAAAAATTATAGTATAATAAATTTCCCCCACGAAAACTCACAAAATTCTCGCCCCGGAGGCTTTCTTGTGTTGACCATATTTGGCAATTGTGTTATCCCTGCGGAGGGTAATAATACCTTAACACAAATGACTAATGCTTAATAAAGACTTGGGATATTAAGCAAATCATAGAGTGATAGACTGCGCGAAACTATATATTATATTTATTTTATTAATATTTCAGCCACTTCAGAATGATTCCCTCTTTCACGGACGAATTTTTCTGTTCGGCGAGTGTCCGTTAATGAGGGGTTTTACTGTAAAATATTTTGCAATGCTAAGGCGTTTGAGCGCCAGTGGCATAAGGCGGGGGAATCCGGTGAATCTGCAACTGTTTGGAAGCTATGCTATTTATCATGATGGCGGGATTTTTCCTTCCTACTTCGTGTCCTTGCTTCCGAAAGAAAATATGGGAGAAATTCAGGATCTTGGAGTGTGTTTCTTTAAGGGACTTGTGCTCGTGAAGCTTTTGGGGATATGGCCTATCACGGAAGGAGAAGAGGGTGAGGAGGAGATTGAATGCACCTATGGTGCCGCGATT
This sequence comes from Dysdera silvatica, assembly GCA_006491805.2. Classification (NCBI taxonomy): domain Eukaryota; kingdom Metazoa; phylum Arthropoda; class Arachnida; order Araneae; family Dysderidae; genus Dysdera; species Dysdera silvatica. The sequence goes on from QLNU02014802.1 coordinate 26,214,215, forward strand.
TTGATGAAGAATTGCCGATACTCGTGAACGCTCCCAGAACTCTCGCACAATATATCACTCGCGTCACGCAATGGACGCATTATTGCCAAACTGTTCAGCTATCCGAGTGAGAGAAACTGGAGAAAATCGTTTTAAGATTGCTTTTGGAAATGAAGCGTTGCTCGGATTTCCCGACGATATGCAACGTAGACGTTGGTTCCGCCGGCAAGGCGAATTCGATCTTTCGAAATGATTAGATCTTTCTCGAATAATAATAATGGCTAATTTTCGTGATCGTGATTTTCATTCCAATCATTTTTAATCGTACCTTGGCTATTTGAAGAACACTGATCACAGGGTTCCCACTCACATTGGAGAAAAAAATTCCCTGACTTTTCCAGGCTTTCCCCCGACCTTTTCGGTAACATTCCGTAACCAATCACAAAACTTTCGACAAAATTTCGACCAATCACAAAACTTTCGATAAAATTTTGACCAATCACAAGACTTTCGACAAATTTTCGACCAATCACAAAACTTCCAACAAAATTTCGGTTGCGGGGAAAATAGATTCACGTTCGTCAGAGATTTATTTATTCAAAGTAACAAAGTGGATGAAATAGAGTTACTAATGGATAACAAATATTACAAAATAGATTTATTAGCAATTACAGAAACTTGGTCAAAAGCACGTGATCATATGGAGTTTCCAGGTTGGTATGAGTATCATGTAATGCGAAAAAAAAAGAGGAGGTGGAGTACCCATTTACATTAATGACAAACCTGAAAATTTTGAAAAATTTTTCAATTTTTCAAAATTTGAACGAAATTAGTCAATTAACTGAGGATTGGGAAATAATAAGAGTAAAAAGAGGGAAACTAAGAACAAGAGTCATATACAGAAAACCTAGTAGTAATATCACAATCGTAAAATAACACAATGGGCACAGTTTTTGAACTATATGCTTTAATATAGCTTTAAAACGTTTTTTCGAAGGCTTTTAGCCCTCTTCGAAGAAGGTTACATAATACTGGAACTATTAAGACTGAACTACTATTTACTTCCATTTCCTTGTAGTAATGTAAATAGTTTAACTAATTGGTTATACGAGAAATGGGAGAAATTGCAAAATGGAAACATTTTATTAATTGGAGATTTAAATATATTGACAAAGAATCAAGTATAAAAAACAATTTACTACATACAATGAAAATAATGGGACTAAAAAATGTAATAAAAGATTCCACGAGTGAATAACTACAAATTCATCTACAATAATTGATGTGTGTTTTACAAATATTAGGGAATATAAATCTTGAGTCTTAAGACTATGATTGCTTATTTGATAATCTATCATAGTAGGGATATATGAAAAATCTGTAAAAAAAAGATAAGAAAATGATAAGAAAATTAGAATTAGAAACCTGAGTAAAAGAAATATTAATAAATTTAAGGAAGATTTGAAATCGATTGATTGGGACATAGAATTAAATCATCATAAAAAATATGATATATTTTTAAGAAAAATTAAAGAATTATATGAAAAAAAAATGGAAATATATTAAAGATAAAATAAATAATAAGGGCTGGATAAACCACAGAATCAAAAACAATATAAGGAAAAGGAATAATTTATTTGAGAGATATATAAGAAAAAAAATTATTTATTTATTTAGAAAGATTCAAAAAATAAAGGGAAGGTTATAAATAAATTATTGTGTAGAGATAATAAAAATAAAGAAATAAAATTAATAAAAAGATGATAATAGAATTATAACGGTAAAGGGGGAAATGGCAAATTGCTTCAAAAAAATTTTTATTGAAATATCTGAAAAAATAATAGATAGAGAAAGATATATTGAGAATGTCTTTAAAGAATATATGAGCAAAAATCATGATAAAACTATGTATGTTGAGCAAATAATGTATTTTGAATTATTAAATGAAATAAGAAAACTTAATAGTAAAAAAAGGAGAATGTGTTGATGAGATTCACCGAAAAATTGTGAAGGAAAGTGCGGAATTGTTGGTTGTGCCCTTATTGATTGTATTTAATAATATTATAGATAAGGAAGAAATTCCTGATGAAATGAAGATATCTAAAATTATACCTATTTATAAAAAGGGTAAAATAGACTGTAAAGAAAATTATAGACCAATAGCAGTGACATCAGTTTTTGCGAAATTATTTGAAAAACTACTTTACAATTGAATAAAAAAATTTATTGAAAAAGTATAATTTAATGAATACATATCAATATGGATTTAGAAAAGGAAAATCAACGGAAGAAGCATTACTTAGAACAATAAATAAAATGTAGAAAGCAATCTAAAATAGGGAATATAGTATAGGGATATTCTGTGATTTGAGTAAGGTGTTCAATGTATTAAACAGAAATATATTAATAACAAAATTAAATAATTATGGATTAAGAGGCAAAATTAATAAATTATTATGCAGTTATTTAAATAATAGAAAACAAATAGTGTGTGTTGGAGGCAAAACATCAAAAATGATGAGTAGCAATAACTGTGGAGTGCCGCAGGGGTCTAATTTGGGACCACTGTTGTACTCCGTATATGTAAACGATATATTCAATGTTTCAGATATGGGTGGTGTAACCTTGTTTGCAGATGACATAAGTATCATAGTTACAGGTAAAGACCTAAAAAGATTAATGGAAATACGTATCAGTGAAATAAAAAAATATGAGAAATGGTTTTATGTAAATCAAATGAAATTAAATGTAGATATATCTAAAGTAATGATTTTCTGAAGTAGAAGCAAAAATATTAATATCGACATATACAATAATTCAGTCTTAATTAGTAACAATAAACAAATTGAAGTGGTACAACAATTAGAATTTTTAGGAATTCAACTAACAGATATATTAAATTGGAATGAATAAATAAATACTGTGTTAAAAAATGCAAGTAAAAGTATAGGAATATTAAGAAGAATGGGTAATATTTTGACAGATAAAATTAATATTGACCTTTATTACCCCATGATATAGAATCATCTTATGTATTGCAACTGTATATGGCGAGATGTTGGCATAGTTAATGGAAATATATTGAAAAATATACAGAAAAAAAGCAAAGAAACTAATTAACAAGAATAATAGAATGAACTGGAAAAATATATTAATTAAATACAATATCGTACCATTTGAATTAATACATGAATACTGTATTTTAATTAAAATGTTTGAAATTAAGGAAAACAAGCACATGGAGTTAATAGAAAATTAAATATAATGAAAGAGAAAGAAATATTTGCCGAAAATATAATGACACTTAATCTTGTCGAAAATAAGAGCTAAAACAGGGAGAAGTAACGTTAATTTCAAGGGTCCTAACTTCTGGAATAAATTACCTGAGGATATAAAAAAATTAAACGGAATTTATAAATTTAAAAATAAATTAAGAGCGCACTTAATCTCATCATTGGTCTCGTTACAAATTAAATTTATAATGTACTAACGACCTGGTGCATTGTGGTGCACTAATATCAAATAGATTAATTTTTGTATTTAACTTGGTGCTATTAACGTGATTATCTTTGATTAATCTACTCGAGGTTATAGGTTAATTATATCCAAAACGATATTGTCCTGGAACCCTTCCTTGTATGGTCAAATTGTTTCCGCATATTGAAAGAAGAAATAATATAACGTATATTATTTGTACTGTACAAGTAAAAAATAAATAAAACATTATTATTATTAAAATAAAAGTTAAGAAAATTTTCCCTGACTTTTCCAGGTTTTGACGACCGAAATTTTGTTTTTCCCTGACTTCTCGGGACGATTTCAAACTCCCTGACATTTCCAGGTTGCGTGAGAACCCGGATCACGGAAACGTATGCTGAACACCTTGAACGGTTTCTTCGCGACTGTTCAAAATGGCCGATTTTCCTTTTCAAAATTGTCGACGGCAGTCCTAAAAAAAGTGGCCTAACGCTCTTCCAAATCAAGGGTAGATCCACTTGAGGAATAAGGGACAGGGGCGGATTTAGGGGTCGGGGGATTGCTCCCTTGAATGAAAATTTAACATTGAAAAGATAGAAGGTAAAGGTCCAATGAGGTATCATTTTCAAAAATCAAGTCATTAATCGCCCCCTTGAATGACCTCTAAATCCGCTCCTGATCAGGGAATCCCTCAATCAGTCTATAACCCATTAATCTTATAGGGTCAGAAATTATCATTATGTATGGGTTGTTGGACTGGAATTGCAAGATCCCACCTCAAATGCCCATCTTGACCCGACATTGCCCACAGCATATAATAACTTTGGGGCATGTAAGCATAAAATAATAATGCGATGCAAGCACAAATGCGCAAGCCGAATTAAACCTGAGATGCACTTCTGAAGTGAACTAATAAAATGAAAAAAATATTAAAAAAGATTAAAAAAAAAACAGTGGATATTGTACTGAACTAGAAATTTGTCAAAGCCGAAGTATGGCTATTCTGCTCGCGGACAGTAGTATCCAGACAGCTAATATAATTTGTTTATAGGCACTATAGCAGTGGTTTTTCATTCCTGTATCCATGGGGGCGGTCTTGGAAGTCAATTCCCAAAAACTATAGAAGATTTGTAATAAGCCTGCAAATAGCAAATGAACACTTGCCAAACATGGGAACGGAAGAAAAAAAAAGAAAAAAAAAGACACAACCCTTGCCTAATTATGAAAATTATGACCCCAAGATGTCGTTTTGCAGACCACTAATTTGAAAATCTTTTAAGGAAAAAAAACCATGGAACCATTTTCTTTAAAGGGGAGGACATTACAAAAAATTAAATTTTGATGGTAAAACTGCAAGATAATGCCTGAAGGCAAAATGGATATTTTCTCATTTATTTCTTGTATTATGTATTTATATTTCCTCATTTCAATAAAGGTGATACATCTTTATTCATCGTTATTTTTGTATTTTAATTTTATTTTATAATTTATTGCAATTTATAGAGCTATTGCAAAAACATAAAAACCTGTTAGTGAATATAAAACGTGTTTTTTCTAATTAATAACTGCCAAATATAAATTTAAAATGAATATTAATGCTGAAGAAAAACAAGAATTACACATTTTCCATGCTTAGTGCCCGTATTCGATGTAAAGTCTATGTTAATAACATGATGTCTATCCAAATTCTATTTCAAACTTCCCTGATTTTTCCAGGTTTCCAGACCAAATGTTAATCGATTTCCAGTCGCTAATTACAGTAAACAACACACAATGCATTAAAATTTGTGTAATCAAAATAAGTTTCAAGGCCATAAAATCGATTAATGCAAAGCCCAAAGCCATTTATAACTCAATTATAGTGAATTTACAAATTCAAAAGCTGTATTAAAAAGTGTATTTCTTTACACTAAAAACTTGCACTAATTAAATATTTACAGCAACATTTCCATTTGGCCCTTTTTGAGTTCATTATAAAAGAGTTTAACTATATAATCGCAAAGCTGATGCTTCATCTTCTATTTCATTTAAAATGTGTATGACTATATATAAGGCAAAGGAGATTGGTATGATCAAAATCCCTTACAGATTAAATAGTTTGGCTAAAAACACTTTTTGTTTTTCAAGTTTTAGTTATATATTTGGCAAACATTTTCTCCTGAGAAATATATAGGCTTAATAATTTTATATAAATTATATTAGTTTTGGTGCAAAATGGTAACTTTTGGAAGAAGTTTAGTCAAAAATACAAATTTTTCAGTAGGTAATGTGGTATGAAAAGCACAGTTCAGGAAAATTATTTTAATAAGTTATTTATTATAACAATGAATTTCAAATTTCCCTGACTTGGGCCTTTGTATTTCAAATTTCCCTGACTTTTCCAGTTAGAAAAAACTTCCCTGACTTTTTCAGGTTTTTCAGCTAAATAGGCGAACACCCTGTAATAAATGATATGGTTGATCATAGAGTTATTTTTCGAAAAAGTTTATTTGCATTCAGAACAGCTGAATATTCCGTCTGGAGTATACCAGGAACTGTTCGCGAAGTAAGCCCGTAAGATTTCATCACTTTTTAACTCACCCTGGTTTCTTTCGTTGACCCCACTCCCCGCCCCTGCTTGCGGACATCCGACAGAAGACTTCGGTCCCTTTTGTTATATTTGCGGGTATTTATGTGACTAATAAATTGCAAAATTAGACAATTTCCCATGATTTGCTATCTTAAAATGTGCTCCCCTATGCTTAAAATATACCCTAGTATGCTACTGACTAAAGAAAATTGATTCTGGAAGATTATCCTTTTAACCCATAACGAAACATTTCTACTTACAGGGGAACTTTTTTCGTGGGGGCCCTTGACCTAGAATCGAGACCTATTACGTTTTGCAGAGGTTGTTGTCCTAGTTACAAATGTGGTGTTATTTTTCTACAAGACTCATATTTTGATTTTGATTTTACTTTGAAGTTAGGGAAAGTGCGATTTTAGAGCAATTTTTATTTTTTGCTGACACCGTATTTCAATTAATTTTATTTTCACTTCAGTAGCAGTAAATAAAGAAAGTTGAGAAACGAAACGTGGAAAATTTAAAAAAAAAATCAAAAACGTTAATCTGATTCGCAAAAAATTTCAATTCAGAAGAACGTTTATGAAAACACAATTTGGTGATTTTAAGTATAAACGTTTGGCGTGCGTGATATATTTAGCACACGATAAAGACAAAACTTCTATTGCGCACTATTTTGTTTTAGTCGGCTTAATTGTCAGTTGAAGAATGCTGTAATTCCTTGAACTAATCGTACTGTGTGCTTGAAATGACATTTTTAACTTAAAATTAAATTTTAACTTGTGCTTTGGGGAATAAAATACTTTAAATGTAAAGTGCTGAATGTTGAAATATATTAAAAATTATCGATTTCTGATATAAAATTAACTTTGCAAAATCTGGGAAAAAATGAAATGTGTTGTAAATATCATAATGTCTCTTTTAAATTTAGCAATTAATAAATATAAAGTGGAACCTTCTGTAATTACTGAAAGCGAGTATGAAGAAAGAAAACAAGGGTGTATTCGAAAGAATTTAGGAGTTAATTTGGACGGATCATGTTGTGGAAGAGATGACATTAGATGTTGAGGATCATAATTTTAATGATGATTATATTAGTGATGATCATTGTAGTGATTGCAGTGATTCTGATGATTTATATGAACCTGCTTCTAAACAAAATAACGGTATAGTCAGTCTTAAACAAATGAAAGAAATCATTAAGTTTTATGGTTCTTGCAAAACAGGTAAATTTAAACAGATTCAAAAACGTTACCCACGGCTAAAGAGTGGATCATGCATTGCCAAATTTAGAACACATTTGAACAAACAGGGTAGTGTCAGTGAAAAACGCAATATTGTTAAAAATTGTGTACATAACAATTTTTTAAATGCTAGAGAAAATAATTTTGCTGTCTATGAAAAGAACTTGAGAAAGTGGAAACTGGTGAAAGCCAAAGAAATAGGTTTCGCAGAATTTAAATGTACGGATTCCTATATAAGTACTTAAAAAAAAAAAGTTCAAAATAGTTTCCAGAAAAATTACAAAATTCGTTGCTACTACTATTGAAGTTAGAGATGAAGACAAAATACAAAATAATGCTATAGAATTTGTTTTACAAACACGAGATGGGATAAAAAATTGTGTTCCAAGTCAAGTGTTTAATGCAGACCAACGTGAATTTAATTATTTTATTGGAAATGACAGATTATTATCACATTAGTGGGGAAAGACAAACCTTTGCAGTTTAAAAGGCATTGCATAATACAACACACTAATATACGATAATGTCCATTATTTCTATAGGTGGGGAATTAAAAGAAAACCTTTTTGTATGTCTACGGGAAGTTTTGGGCCAAAGGTAGGAGAAAAATTATTCTTTCCTTCATTCTTTATGTCCTATTTCATTCTTTCTGATATTCTGTCTTCTATTTCATTCTGTCCTTCATTCTTTATGTCACTTGTTCCAAATCCGGGAAAATGGATAAAAAGACCATGAAAGATTGGATAAATCAACTGTTTGAATCCTATTCTTGAACCTCCATCCTGCATTCTTTTAGATGCATGGACAGGCTGTACTGACCCATATATATGTACACTTATATATATATGACAACCTTCAGAAAAACACAACTCACTTACAAATACCTGTGAAAACTACATCTCTCATTCAGCCTTTAGACGTTTATTTTTTTCGTCAGTTTTTGTTTGCTAAAAAATAATGAACAGAACTACGCTGGACGAAATGAACATTGACATTACCAATAAAAATGCAATTTTAAAAATGCATTCATTTATCTATAATCAGTTACAGTCAGAAAAATTTCGTGAAATGTTACAATTCCCATGGTTTAAATGCTGTTACAGTGACAAAAATCCAGGGAATTTTTCGAATGTAGAAGAAGTGTGATTTAAAATACGTGATATTTGTACCATTGATATCTGCCAGTCGTTTTCATTCATAAAATGTTCCTATTGCAACAAAATGCTTTGCTTTCATCATTTTTACATAACGTGCCATTATCACGATGCGCCGAGTACATAAAAAAAAACATGTCTTATTACATTTTGTTTTATTTATTTTCTTAACATTTCCAAGGAAGGCCACCACGGGGAAAAATATTTTATATTTCAAAACTTTATTAAACCTTTATATACAATTTTTGTAAATAAATTCCGCAAGTTTGCGACTTTTGTGTATATATATAGTATATATAAGTAAGAAGTGTTTCAATCGATGCTTCTTATTCCTTTTTCTTATGTTTTTTGCAAAAAGAATGTTGCAAGATAACAATAGAGATACTTTCTAAAATAAATATGCATGTTCCTTTTTCCTCTTCCCTTTCAAAATAACAAACCGTTATGTGTATAAACTACGTAATTTAACATTTATCACCTCACTTTTTAGACAGAAAGTATACTTTTAGAGATTATGGACCATTCATTAGCTAAAGCTGAAATTCACTAATCTTAAATGTATTATTTATAAAGAAAATATGGATTTGCCAGATTTTTCTTTGTATTAGGCATATTTTTAAATTTTCATTTTAAATATAAAATTAGTAAATACAAGTATTTTTGCACTTTGTGCTGATTAAGAAAATACCACGCAATCACTTTTTCTCCTTTTGATTCACAATAAAGTCGCCAAATGTTAAAAAAGAAACCAACAACTAAAGTTAAAATCGCCAAATTCTGTTTTCATACGCGTTCTTCGTAATTGAAATTTTTTGCGAGTCAGATTCATGTTTTTGATTTTTTTTTTTTTCTTTTTAATTTTACACGTTTCGTTTCGTAACTTCCTTTACTACTACTTAAATGAAAATAAAATTAATTGAAATACAGTGTCAGCAAAAAATATGAAAATTGCTCTAAAATCGCACTTTCCCTAACTTCAAAGTCAAATAAAAAATCAAAATACGAGTCTTGCAGAAAAATAGCATCACATTTGTAACTAAGGCAGCAGCCTCTACAAAATGTAATAGGTCTCGATTCTAGGTAAAGGGACCCACAAAAAAAGTTCCCTTGTTAGTTTAGTGGATTCTCGGTGCACATAACAGTTTTAAATTTGGTTTAGTTTGTTGGTTTTACGTCCCAAAGCTACACTTTGGGCTGTCTTAGATGGGACCGCTGTCTTTACATGACCTCCGAAACACAATACGTTTCCAAAGAAACAAACAGCACACGGAGATTCGAACTCCCGTCCTGTAAGTTGCCAGGCTAATACCTTAACGAACTACATCACTGGATGCCCCCAACAGATTAAAAAAAAATTGCCGAAAGAAATTGACGCTAATTTGCTTATTCGCTTATTTGCTCATTTTAAACTATTCGCTAATTAAAATACTGCACGCAACTAAAAAAAGAAGGCAGAAACGCCAAGTTTTACTTTAACGATGTTCGAATAACGAAACATTCGAAAAAAATAAACCTCTGAATAACGGCTGGACATTATGAGTTCTAAATAATTCTTAGCTTTTTTTTTTTTGACCCCCCCTCATTGTGAGGTTTTGCGGGCGATAGATCCGGCCCTGAATGTATTATACAAATAAACGTTTTTCAAAATTTTTAAATCTATACTTACATTGCATGAAGTACTTTCATAATAGATGCATAAGTAATAAACTACACTCTATCTTCATATTTTGCTGAATTGTATTTCAAACATTTTATTATTCCGATCACTAAACCTATTTCTAATAATATTATTATTAACTATATAATGTAAATTTATTTTCAAAATAATACTTAATATCTCCTCATTGTAAATTTAAAATAACGTTTGTTTCAAATACAAATTATTAGTTCCCCCTGATGTCACCAAAAGATCGCAACGGTTTACGACGTGGAGACCACAAGAAAATGGTAGCGTTTTCCAGCGTTTTGAATGTTTCCCGCCTTTTTTTAGTTCCCCACCCCCAATTTTGGAGAGGAGAGGAGATGGAAAAACTCAGATAAGAATGGGGGTAGTGGCAATAAAACTTCGGATGATTCTAGTTCAAACATTGGCCGGTCAGGAGTGGAGGGATCACGATTGCAAAAAGCCACCAGAAAGCAAAGGGTTAAATCGCCTTTGGGAGGAAAGGGGAGCTATGTAATTTGTGCTATTATACTTTCCCATTCCTAAATGCGTCGGAGAGGATGAAGACGAATTGGGACGTGGGGAAGGGATTGGGTAGGGTTGCCGAAGGCGTCGGAGTGGAAATATAGTGGGTGGGGTGGGGGGAGTTTTGACCACTCAACTCTTCCAATATCCGCCTTTTCACCCTTGTCGCACTCGTTGTGTCAAACAAAGTATTGTGGCTTATTCTGTTTTCGGAATATAGTTTAAGACACTTGTTTCAAGCTGTAATTTCGTTTAAATACCCACGATTTATTTTATGATCATTGCTCTAAGAATTTTTTTTTCTTAACAGAATTGTAGAATTCACATATTTTTTATTTACAACTTGAACAGAATTTTGTTTATAAAATGTATGGTTTTTTAAAACTTTGCCCTAGCGCCTCTAGGCCTCCAAAACGAGTGCCCTAGCGTCGGTAGGCCTCCAAAAAAAAGTGCCCTAGCGCCGCTAGTCCTCGACTACGCCACTACTGATCGACGGAATGAAATTTAAAGAACTGGTGGGTTTTCTTAAGCAAAAATGGCGAATTCTTACCTAATCCCCCTTATCTGTCGCAGAATGACTCTTGCCCTTGCGCCATAAACGCACAACCAAACCTAATCTAATCCTCTTTGTCCTTGCAAGGATTTGAAATTTTTCATTTTTCCTGGTGGGGCCCTGCGGTTGCGAAGTGGTAACGCTTTCGCCCAGCGCGCGTTTATTCCAAGTTCGACTCCCAACTATGCCAAAAAAAAAAAGGACGCTTACCGACTGACTGCTTACTGTAATCCGGGAGTTGGTTCCTTGAGCCTCAATTACATTGGGTGAGTTTACGCGCTCCTTACTGGTAAATTTACTCACTGCTGCTAAACTCGCTCAGTATAATAAAGTGTCTAGTTCACTCGACGCTCGCTCACTCACTCGCTAATGCTAGTGAAGTTGGAGAGTAGACTACTTTACACGCGCTACTCGCCCGGGTTTTCTTGAATTTGATAGACTGAAACAAATCCTCGAAATTGAGTGGGCGGAGTTGAAAGCCAGTTTAGAAAAATCACTGATGGTAGTCATCTACTGAGCACCTGGACTTCACATTTTGACTGAGCGAGTTTTGCAAGCTGCGTGCAATCGAGACTCGTTGAGCGAGTGGCAGTTCGCTTACACGCTGACTAGTTTACAAGCTAGCGAGGAGCGTGTAAACTCACCCAATGTCAAGGTTTAAGCTAGATTTTTATTTTCCTTTAGAATTTTAGCTAAAGTGTAAAAACAAATTTTAGCATTCTTAAATTTCTTTTAGCTTCCCTACCGTAAATACTTGCAATAGTTTTGAAAATGTTGTACTTTAGGAGAACGTTAAACAAAATACCATAATTAAAATTTAATACTAAAAATAATACTTTTTTGTTTTATATAAAATTATACAATCAGCGATAAATTTTTACAATTTTGTTTGGCTTTGCTACACATCGTAGTTTGTAGGCATTTTCAAAATCAAACTGATTTCGACTTGTCCGTTGAAGATCGCCGTATGGCTGCCGCCGACATAAATTTGTGAATTTTTTTTTTAATTTTCAGGGCTTTTGCTTTTTAGCTTTTGCTTTTTAGGTATTAAATTTTTTCGCAAAATATAATATCCATTCGCAAAATGCGAAAAAAAAATATGCAGCTTAAACTCTGCCCAATGTAATTGAGGTTTAAGACACGAGAGGTTCGGATTTCTCGGAAAACTGTAGATCGTAGCGCTGCATGACATTTGCTCTCCTTGCGCCGTAAGACTAAAAAAAATCTAGTCACTGTTAATTATGGTCATTTAATGCTTTTTTGTGCTTTATGGCGCGAGGGCAAAGATTCTTCTGCGTCAAGATCTGATGCTTTTTGAGAGATCTGACCCTCCGTCGTCTAGGATATCAAACCCCGCAATACGGATTGGCTAAACAAAGGCTAGGCTCCGACCAATGAGCTTTAAACTCAGTTTTTCCTTATAGTGGAAAATGTGATAAATGTACATAGCGACGCATATACGGCCTCACCTTGTTTGACGCAAAATGACATTTGCTATCCTTGCGCCATAAAAATAAAACCAATCATCGCCACGGCTATATTGAGATATAATTGTATGTGTAAAAAGAATTTGAACAAATCGGAGAAATTTCTTAATCAGTGAACAATATTTTTTTACGAAAAATTTGACAATAATAGTGTAGACAATGAGTTATTCGCAAAAAAAAAAAAAATTTCTCGACTCCTGATGGGACACGAACCCAAGATATTTTGATTTGCGGTCAAGTGCTTTACCATTTAGTTGCAAACATCGGACCTTCTTCCCCTTGCGAGAATATATAAGGCGTTTCTGTGGACAAGTTCGCGATTGCCAAGTGGTGCTTGGACTACTTTTCAGACCAGAATGACATCAAAGAAGCCAAACATCCGATAGACGAGTCTTTGATTTTATCGTATTTGGCGCAGTATAGCCTAGATGCTCTTGCGCCATAAAAAATTCAAACAAACAAACAAACGAGACTGGAATTGATATTTATTGAAGTCAAACAATTTTTGACTCAAACTGGACTCGTGAGGAATTGATCCTTATTTTACAAACTACGCTTTTATTTATATTATGGCCAAACGATTGTTTAACTTTAATAAGTAAAAGAGCCCTTCGGTTGCGCAGTGTGGTAACGCGTTCGCCTAGTGCGCCGTTAACTCGGGTTCGACTCCCAACGGTGCAAAGAACGCTTACTCAGAGATCTCATAAAGATCGCACTGCTCATTGTAGTCCAGGGGTTTGGTTCCCTAGGCCTTAAGAGGTTTGGATTCCTCGGAAAATTGCGGGTCCAGATGTTCAAATTCCTCGGAAAACAGTTGGTCCCAGCACAGCATGACCACTGTAGACCTTGAGCCGTAAAACCACAAACAAACAAAAGTGTAGTTTGTCAAATATAGATTAATTCCTCACCAATCCAGTTTGAGTCAAAAATTAATTGCTGTAGTTGGTTTTTATTTATTTATTTTTATGGTCTTAATGAACCCTAATGACCCAATAGTAACGATCGAAATCTTTGAGCCCACTGTACTGTGTTCGATTCCCGATGGGCTTGGTTAGGTCGTGCCGTGGTTCGGTAGTCAAGTTAAGACATGTAGTTCGTTCACGGGGAATTGTCCGATGGTGCCGTTAGAAAATAAGGGGAGCTGACGTCACAAAGGGCATAGCCGATTCCAGCAGAGGGAAGGGTGTCATTTCAGAACTGTTTTTTAGTGAACGTTTGTCTGCGCCAAAAACCAGTTCAGAAGGGCAGGAGTTGACGTCCTCCCCTCTGCTCTAATCTGCTAGGCCGTTTGTGACGTCAGCTCGCGTTATTTTCTAACGTTAATCATCGGATTTCTTTTGGTGAATGAACTGCAGGTTCCATTCCAAATCATCCAGCAGGAAGCCTAAAAACTTAAAAGTGAGAACAAAACGAATATGTTTTTTATTTATTTATTTATTTATTTAATTTCATATGAACAATTTTATGCATTTTCCATCAACATCGTCTAAAGTATTTAATAATAGTAAAAATGTGATCTAAAACTTACTCAATTTCAACTTTCGAAAGGTATTACTGTTCAAAATGGCATTTTAACGTTGAATATGCTAAACTTTGATTAATTCACGTAATAGGAACTTGAGGCGTTCTTATTTACTCCTGCATTTAGATTATTTCTTTCTGCAGGTTCTGAGGTCTTTTGTTGCTAAAAGGTTTTTGACCTGCCATTCTAAATATTCCTGTTTACCATGAATGTCATTTCGAAATTTAAATATTAGGACTGTTTTTGCTATATTTTTTTTAAGAAAAAAAAAATAGAAAAGGACGGAAAAATAAGAGCTGGAGATGAAATAAAGAAAATATTTCTTACTTTAGAGAAAGGACCAATAAAAAATGCTTATTTTGAATTTATTGCTTCAAAGTAAATTTTATTTTCGTTTATTATCTGTCATTGAAAATTAGATGACAAATATATATCTTCATCATCATCATCATATTCAGTCATTGTCCATTCTGAACTGGCCTTTACAACACTCTGTGATTTTACTATGTTTGGCGCAGTATAGCACAGGTACTCCTGCTCCATAAAAATCCAAATAAGCAAGTTGTCCATTCACTGTTGGATGAACGTCTCTTCAAATGCTTTCATCACTGTTCTGAGAAATTTTTTACATGATACCTGTTTTCTTATGCAATAGAACCCCGTTTATCCGATTTTCGCTTAATCGGAATCCAGATTAACCGAAACGGCCTAATTCCTGTATTATTATTTTAGTAAGCACTCGTTCAATATTTCCGGTCAAAACGTCTATTTTTATATTTTCGTGTACTCCGACTTCAAAAGAGAAAATAAAATACAAGTGGTAGCTATCGCATATATACAAAGATATATATATATATCGAATTTATGCAAAGATATCGGACCATTACCTCCGACCAAAAAGCATTTAATATTTTAACATATGCATATACTTTGAGATTTTTTTTTCGCCAACAGTATAGTAGTTTAGTAATATGTCATCGAACATGATTTTGGGTAAACGTTGTAGTTTCTTTGAGCAATTATATTTAATTTCCGTACTGTCCGAAATAGGGTACACCCCCTTCATTTCAAGTAATCAGAATTCCGCTGCATGTGTGTATTTATTGTGCACATGCATATCGCCAAATCCTGCCAAAAATATACATATTTTAGTAATTCGTTATTACACGATCCATATTCCTTGCCCTTTTGTTTATACGTTAATTAGGCTCCAATAACATTTGAATTAATTATTGGCTTTGATCCCTTCTACATTTTCCTACTGTTCGTGCTATGTTATAATAATTTTATCCGATTTTAATTGAGTCAGATGTATTATTTGAATATAATCGGAAAATTAATATATATTTATCGCTAGCGATTCGTCCTGTAAATGAATATATAATGAATAAAACCTGTAACCCCCATGACAACTCCTTAGAGTTTGCTAACCCTAACCAATACCCCCAGCAATAAAAACGGTTCGCCTACCTTTTATCACGGATTTATTATTTATTTTTAATGTCCAAGAAATTATAAATAATAGTCCTTTAGGTTTCCTGAAGTAATATTTATAGAGGGGCAGTGGGTGCGACAGCCCCTGACGCAAATTTCCCAGGGGCGTAAAATTTCCATATGGGACTGATAGGAGGGAGTGCTAACAGGTTTTAACGGGCGCAATACTTAACTTGCCCCGGGGGCTGGTAACCTACCCTACGCCGCCCTAGAGGTGTTCCATGGCTAGTCACGTACAGTTCGTTCACGAAAAGTAGTCCGATGGTACCGTTAGAAATAACGGGAGCTGACGTCACAAACGGCCTAGCCGATTACAGCAGAGGGGAGGACGTCATTTCAGAACTGGTTTTTGGCACAGACAAAATTTCGTTAAAAACCAGTTCTGGAGTGACGTCCTCCCCCTTGTTGTAATGGGCTAGGCCATTTTTGACGTCAGATCCCGTAAATTCTAACGGTACCCTCAAACTACTTTTCATGAACGAACTATAGTAAGAAAAAAGTTTCGTAGTATGAAAACAACTGTGTTAGATAATGACTTGCGTAGACTGATAACCTTAATTTTTTTTTTTTTAATTTACCGTGTAAAGTAGCCGCTGTGGATTTTCTGTGAGTGAACTGTGTTTTGCGCTGTGCCTTCCTGTGTTATTTACTGTGATCTCCACGTGAGTTAATCGATCATCTTCATCGGTTCATCACTGTCATATAAATTAGAGAAACTAACTTACGCTGTCAGGTTTATCTCTGCATTCTGTCGAGTGATGGCACGGATCGGATATTACGCAAATCCCTCACAGCACTTGCAATTCAGCGAGAGATCGAAAGCGGCTTAAGAGAGATAAGGACTGAAACTTTGCGCTTGCGATTTAACCACCCGAGCTATGGAGAGCACACGGGTCAAACGCGCTTTGTACAGGATCATTTATTTGTCAGATAAATCAGAGGCCTCAATCATTCCGTTAATTTGCACTTCTAAGTGGCTTTTATCGAAGAACTGCATTTTCTTAATATATGATGAAGGAAACAATATACCCCATTTTCATTCATTTGTTGAAAAAAAAATCACCGTTCGTCAGCGAACTTGACCTCATACAAGGGTACCAGGGTCCTCCAGCTTATCATCTGTTGTAAAGCATAGATCTAGAGAAATTGACACTGTGTGTGCATAACAATTTGCCTTAGCCCATTGGGCGGATATTATAGTAGCGGATTTTATAGTTGGCGGATTTTATAGTAGCGTGCAAACTTTAGTAAACTCTTTTTGACATATTTCTCCTTCGCCCGTTAATCTAGCCTTCCTACCAGAATTTAGGCAGCGTTTCTGCAGTAATCTAAGTGGCTTAAAAGAATAGTTTGGACACAGCTGTCAACTTCGAGTTGGGCCGTAATAATGATCATTATTAGCGGGTTTCAATAGATATTGAACCCGCTATTGCTTTTGGTTTTTCTGTCTATACGCAATAAAAAGGGTAAGGTAAAGGTCTTCCGTAAATGCAATAGAAAGAGTAAGGTAAAGGTCTTCCATAAATGCAATAATGATGGCTATTGTTAACGTTGAAAACCTACCGAGTTACTCGTTTTGTTTGTTTGGATTTTTTATGGCGCAAGAGCATCTGGGCTATACTGCGCGAGTTACTTGAGAATTAGAGAGTTGTGGCTTAGAATATTGTGGAGTAGAGAGTAAGAGTTGTGCATTAATGTTAATTGAAACCCGCTAAATTTAAATATGGAACATAGGCGGTTTTCTTTCACTCACTTGTTAAAATTTTAAGCTTGACGGTGCTTGTGACATAAAACGCGCAGCGCATGTGACCATCGTGAGAAAAGATAACACTCCGATATGTTGTAGAATATACCAATGTCAATCTGGTATTTATTTAATGTTTGGTTCTGTACCATGCAAACAACCTCAAAAGATACAGTTTGTTCCATAAAATTAAATCGAGTTTGACACCAGCTACCCCATTAGGATGAATTTCGACGCTATCCGTGGCTCCGCCCGCATTCAAGCAATACCTAACCATTTAACCATATAACCAACGAATTTAAAATACCTAACCGTACGTTATTTTGTGATACCCTTGTCCTTGAAATAACATTAAGGAGTCTCCTCTGAACTTCCATGTATCAACGTTTCTTCTAGAAAATGTTTTCTAAAAAAATTATGGCTACTTTTCAGTTTTCGTGCCCTTAAAATGGCAACCATTTTCGGTATTCAATGTCGACTTCTCTTCCGAAAGTGTGTAGCTGTTCATTAGCACTCAAAAAAATAGCGTATTGAAGAAGTGAAGTGAAGCAGGTGCGGAAATTTGGCGATCAACAGCTTATAAATGTGAAATCGTTACATTTGTAATTTAGGTAGATACCACTCTTATAATGTCTATAAATCCTATATTATACTTAACTAAATCAAACGCTATATATATATTTCGTATATTACATTCCGTTTAACGTGCCTCAATACTTTTAAGTTTAATTTGATAATTAATCTGCGTTTTATATAACAAGGACAACAAAGGTCATGGTCCAGTAAGTAAGGTCTCGACGATTTATAAGTGGGAATTATAACTGAGGAATAACAAAAAATATATATTCTTAATTATATATGACGTCATCGTCAGAGTTTTGCGGTATTGAAATCTTATTAAATAATTAGTTTTTGCTTAACGTGGTATGATTTATCCCTCACTTAAAGGTGCGCATATTTTAAGTCGCAACGTTGTAAACCATGGACATCAAACTCAGGTAATAGAATCTGATGGGTGCGTATTGCGCACTCTATAAAAGCATTGTTTTCTTTTGTTTAAGACCGTTCTCGACGCTTTACATCATTGCGACGCAAAATATGCGCATTTAGGAAAGCGCACCTTTAGACTCAGGTGTGTAATCTTACAATTGCGACTTTTTCTTGGCAAATCAAGCCTTGAACTTGAGTCTTGTGACTGTATGTGTAGAACCCTTTTGTAATTTGTTCTGTCCGTCACGGAACAAAGTTCGCGTCTGCAAACAGTGATAACATATCTCGGCGATTTCCATCCATTCGTAGACTCTACCGTCTAATTTTCTGGTCCGCTTTAATAACCTAAATTTGAATTTTTTTTTAATTAATATTAAAATCTAATTTAAATTTTAGCTTCATGGTCCGTTGTGTCACTAAATCCGGAGGGAATAATTGTAATAACTGCTTGAAATTGCATTTCCGTGGAATGGTTTACTATTATTTTAAATTGCTATGGTTACGGAAAAATGTGCATTTGTCCTGGCGGTGTGCCAATTACTTCGATGACCGAATCACTGAATGCGTGTATTCATTTATTGTAAATGGGCAAAGCCGTTCATCGAGTCTTTAGTGAGCGGTTTTTGGCGCATCTGTAATTTGTATGGCGTTTCAGGCATTTTGTTGGCTATTGCATCAAGGTACTATACCTAATATTAGCCTATGCTAACAAGTCTGAACTCTGGATGTTTCTAAAAGTATTGTGGAATCCGGAATTCTCATTTAGCTATCTATCTCGTCTAGAATTGCTTTTTAATGGATCTTGGCATGTAATACTCAATGTGCGTAACGAAAGTTGCGTGCAAGTTTCTCAGAAGGCGCCGAAAATATCACAGCAACAAAACCGTAAAAAAACGGTTTATGTAATACGTTACCCACGTAGAGGAGAGCCGTGTAACAAGCTATAGCTTTATGCTCTTCTCCATTTCCAACTTGATCACCGGCCAAAATCTTTAACTTCAAAACAGTCAATATCTTTAACTTCAAAACAGTCAACGTCACTTCAAAAATATTACGTAACAGTATATCACCAGAAACTATAAATGAGTTGCACACATTTATGTTTATTCTATTCCATGTATCCATAATAAATATTTAGTTGAAAGTATCAGCCAGTTTGCTTTTAAAATATGAACCAGTTCCGAGTGAATGATTAATACGGCCATTATTAATGGATTAAATTGATAATTACGGCCACTAAGTTGAGATAGTGAAAATCGATTAAGAACGTAATGCTGTAGTCCGTTCGCGGAAAATTGACCAGTGGTATCGTTAGAATCACGGGAGCTGACGTCACAAACGGGTTGGTTCATTGCAGTAGCGAGAAGAGCGTCATTTTATAACTGGTTTCGTGCACGTTTGTCTGCGCGAAAAAACAGTTATAAAATGACGCCCTTCCCTCTGCTGCAATCAGCCAACCCGCTTGTGGCGTCAGCTCCCGTGAATTCTAACGGGACCAGTAGTCAACTTTTCGCGAACGGACTATATATAAAACACGTCACTCGTATTGGAAAACGTGCTTAGCGCCACATTGAAAAGTAACCTCATTTTAAAAAATAAATGAAAATGTAAACTGCATAAAGAAAAAAATAAGAACACATCGTTTGAGATGCCTTTTATCTCCAATTTAACCATATAATAACATTTACGCGTTTAAAATTATAGACTTTATTGGTCTGTGCAACAGCCACGAAGATCTTCCCGGCATTAATTTTCCTCGTGCATGTGGGAACTCTTGATGCCACAGAGTTACATCATCATCCATTTACTCTCCGATTAATCGAATCGTATCTCCTTGGAGAAATATCTCTCGCGATATTAGCGGCAACTAAACTGTGGCAAGAGAGACATCAGTGGCAATGGGGGAAGGGAGAATATCCATATGAATAGTTTGTGAACCACTCTTCGTTAAAATCGAATTGTTTTGGCACAATTTTTGGAAGATTGGCGCAAACTGGTTAATTGAATTTGATTGTTGATCGACAAGTCAGTTTTGCGGTTATTAAAAATGAGAGCAAAATGTTCAATTGTGTGTTTTTGTAAAGGACTTGCGTCATATTCTGCATAATTGAAATGCTTACCATTTGCTCTGCTTCTAAAATCAGTTGTTTTTGCTCTGTAATTCTTGTAACGGGCAATGCTTTCTTGTAAGCGGATTACTTTTAATCACCTTTTTTTCTTTTGTGTTCCCCTCTTCTCGCCCACATATATTTATATCTACATTTTTTTTCCTCTTGTATTTTGTCTTGTTTCTTTCACATTCGGATTATATCGTTTTAGAGTTTTTTTTCGTCTAAACATTTTTTTAATTTTTAGAAACTTTAATTCTAGGTGATTGATTTGATTTTGATTTTTTATTCTTTACTTATTATAGAAAGCATAAAATTGACAAATTGTTGCTGTTATATAGTTTATTAAATGACTGACAATTGTTTCGGCAGAAACCTGTCAGTCTTCTTCGAGGGAAAAGTTTATTTAGTAATTATCAAGGTTTTGCCCAGTGGGTCACAAGATGTCTATATCTTTATCCATCATTGACGAAAATCTCTCGTCGTACCATAATTAACATAATACAATGCCAAAGACAAACTTGTAATCTTTTTCTGTGTATCAAATAAAATGCTGAAGTATCAATATTTATTTCAATGCTCAGTTTTTAACATCAATATCGTATAACTCACTGGTTGGTATAAGTTTGTAGACCACCCTTGTATCATCTCGTCAATTTCAATGAAAAATGAAATCGATCAAAAGCGAATTAATGGAGAAAAAATGTTTTCTAAATACCTCTTCCAAAGAATCCCGTCTGTTGGATTGTGGATGACATCAATAGACATGGTATCTGGGATAAGGAAAATGGCTTTTCCTGGGGAGAAAAAAAAAAAAAGGATACTCCATCAAGTTTCCCGAAATTCTAGAATTCGATCTATTTTTTTTTCTTTTGTCTTTTTTTCATGCATTCCTTCGATGTTGTTATTTCTCCCGGATCAAAGCTTTTGCTTACCCATGTCCTGTTACACGACCATCAAGATCACCTCTGGAAAAAAAAAAAAAAGACGAGTATTGACAGCAAGTTTGGAATACTTTCTGTTTGCTGTCGCAAAGCGCGTCGGTACCTTTACTGTGGAAATGGTCCCTTGAAGGCCATGTCCATAGGTGCCAACTTCTAGAAGTGAAAAATCTGTAATCAATTGTGCATGCGTGGGCAGGCCACCATTTTTTAATTAAACAAAATCATACATAATTTATGAAAAAAGGGCACAATGAGGAAATTAAGTATTTATTAAATTAATAATAATAGAGGATTAAACTGTATTAAACGCAATATTAATTCTTAGAATTTACAAATGCTGTAGTGCAAGATTTTGCATTTGAGAAATTTTTTGTCAAATACATTCTCGTAACATTTCACATGTTGTCTGCATTTAACTATTAGTAAATTTTCTAATGTGTCATCAGACATGGTTGACCTGAAGTCAGTTCTAATTTTCTTCACTTGACTGAAGACTCTCTCGCATGCTGCATTACTGTGAGGGATCGTAAGTATTGACAGCATAACCTGAGAAAGTCGTTTAAATTTTAATTCACAAGTATCATTTTTTATTCTACCTATGACTGTCCATTGTGCATCAATGCTACCTTCATTACTCACAGTTTGTGGAACTTCGAAAGCCTGGAACTCACTGAATTCTGTTTGTAAAGCATCAACAGCTTTATCTTCTGTATTATTGAACAAAAGAACAGGAAATTTTTCTGTAAAATATTTTAAGCTGGAAAATGATGCATTTTCAAAATTCGATATTTGTGTAACCTCTGCATGATGTAACACTTCTAACTCAAAAGGAAATTTATTGTGCATGTAGTCACATGCTGCTATGAAATAGCTTCTGACGTTTTCATAAAATTCATTTTTATCATGGATGTTAAAATCTTGGATTACTTTCAGTGTTCCATTTCCAATTAAGATATCAACATCATCTTTTTGATTACTCTACAGAGTCTTCGTTTAATCCACTGTTTCCCTCATACAGCTTTCTGTAGAATTCTTCAACTCTTCTAAGTATTTCTTCCCTATTTCTTGTTACAGTGCCATCCTCTCCTTTTAATGCAATGATGTGTTTCTTCCCAATAGACAAACTCCCTTTAACAACCCTAAGGCTCTTGTTGCTTTCAATGGCCTTCCTTACTAACTCACAATTGAATTTTCTTATATCTTCTTTCATGTTTTTGCGCAAAGTTTTGCAAAGTTCTACATACTCGATCTTGCGACTGGTATTTTGATTGTCCACCTTCATAAGTCTTCGCCTTTTCATGAGTTGTTTCGTCTTCTCAGATAATTTGCTATTCTGCTTTTTACATATTACACCACCAATTTCCCCAGCAGTTTCAATTATTGTCTTAACAATGTTTTCATT
>QLNU02014802.1:26247075-26272216 GCA_006491805.2 Dysdera silvatica
AAAACTTTCGCTACCGTCCCGGTTGGCCTATTGCGTAGTCTTTGGTCTTGAAATAAGAAGAAACAGTTCTGTATTCCGAAACGAACAATTTTTTACCGCCCCTGTGCAATTCACATTGTTTGACGTATATATTTTCGTGCAGGCGTGCAATATATATTTATATATTAGTAGATTTAATCACGTATTATGAAAATAAGGCAAATGTGTAGTTATCTACTCCAATGCCCCACATAATTGGATCGGTCATTTTGAAAAGACGTTATGTTTCATTGTTTTCCTATTGAGTTGACCCCTTTTCAAAATGACCGATTCAATTATAGGCTCACCTTGTTTTTATTAATAATTAAGTTTTGGGTACGTCGCTTATAAAAATTGATATTCTATATCCTTACAAAAGCCAGAGAAAACGTGTAAATCAAGGAAAATTGGGAAATGAATATGAAAAATGAACCTTGAAAACTTTATGAAATTCATAAGTATGAACTGCATCTGTTTCTCCTTGTATCTGTATAAGCCTTAGTGAGAGAGAGGGCGAGCGCTTACCATAGCTCAGTTGCTAGAGCATTCGGCGTGCAAATCTCCGGGTCCCGGGTTCGGGTCTCAGTGCTTTTATTTTCTCTCACGTTTATATGTAAACTTTAAGCTACATTATGTATGTCGAAGTCTTTGAAAAAAGAGAGAAGAGAGATGGATGGATGGATGGATGGGTGGACAGACAGACAGACAGACAGACTGATTGATTCGTCACCCAAGACGACTTCACGCAATTCTACATCCAAAGTTATTTAGAAACGCTACCAGACTAAGCGTAGTCGATAATGAATTGAAGTCAGTAGTAAGCAGTGGAATGGCCAGTGCGCATACATCCTACTTTCTCGACGCGATTGGAAGTCGTTTTCTGTGAATGGCAGATTGGTTGATAGCAGGTCATTATCATCATATTCAACCATTATCTATCCACTGCTGGATGAAGGTCTCTCCAAATGCTTTCCACACAAGTCTATCCTGGGCCATTCGTTTCCACGTCACCCCAACCTCTTTTCTTATTTCATCCACCCATCTAGTTTGAGGACGTTTTCTAGGTCTTCGGTGGTCTCTTGGAATCCAGTTCAGAATTTCTGTTGTCCATCGTTGATCAGTTCTTCTTGCAATATGCCCAGCCCATCGCCATTTCAGTCCTTTTACTTTAACAATGATGTCCTCTACTCTAGTTTGCTCTCTCACCCAAGTGTTCCTTTTCCGATCTCTCCTAGTTATTCCAAGCATGCACCTCTCCATGCTCTTTTGCCTTGTGTGTGACTTTCTCATGCTCCAACATGATTGCTCCAACTGTTAGACTCCATGTCTCTGATCCATAAGAGAGGACTGGCAATACACACTGGTTGAAGACTTTTCTTTTTAGACACAAAGGCAATTTCCCCTTCAGGATAAAACTGTTTCTTCCAAATGCACTCCAGCCAAGTTTAATACGTCTGTTGAGTTCTTTCATAATGTTGCCATCCATTGAAATCAGCTGGCCAAGGTAAATATATGAATCAGCAATTTCTAGCTCAATGTTGTCAACTTGTATTTTTGTTTCCTCTACGAAATTATTGAACATGATCTTAGTTTTTTGTAGGTTCATCTTGAGTCCAACTTCTTTACTTCTAGTTGAGAGCTCCTGTACCATGTCTTGGAGTTCTGATGGGTCCGTTGAAAAAATAACAATGTCATCAGCAAACCGCAAATGATTTAAATATTCACCATTTATTTTTATTCCCTTGTTATTCCAATTTATCAGCTGAAAAATCATCTGTAAAGCTGAAGTAAAAAGTTTTGGAGAAATGGTATCTCCCTGCCTCACCCCTTTGCCAAGTTTGATAGTTTTGGTATCTTTATGTAACCGAAATTTTGCACTTGCATTTTTATACACACGTTTCACCATGTCAATGTACACATCCTCAATGTCTGTTGATCTTAAAGAGTTGATGACTGCTGATGTTTTAATAGAGTCAAAGGCCTTCTCATAGTCAATAAATGCAACACACAATGGAAGTTCATATTCATGTGTTCTTTCAATTAATTCTCTTAACCACTTTAATGTAGTCTACTACGCTGAATCCGCTTTGAAATCCAACTTGTTCTCTTGCTTGAGCGGCATTTGATTTTCTACGAACGATGTATTGCTTTTGTTAAAGATTTTATAAATAGCAGGTAACAAGCTAATTTGGTGGTAGTTTTTCAAAACCCTCTTTCCTAGCAATTATCTACCTGCCATCTGACGTTCCAGGACAGACTGTCTGTAGAACAGCCAGGAAACTTCGGCAAATGTTACGCTCACCGCGTTGACATACCATACCCTCCATACTCTTGTCTCTCAAACACTTCCGAACTCATTATTTGATCATAGTGCTTTTCAGCAGATGCCCCTATATACGGTTTGTTGAGCCTATATTCTCGTGAGGGCCTCTCGCAATTCCGTTAGCTGGTTACAATTCTTGTGAGCACAGTTTCTATGCATTACGAAGAACCTAACTGGGAACAAGTTTTTGCTAAAATTAGTTCTCCCCCCCCCCCATTTCCTTTGAAGTTGTTGAATACAAGTACACAAAACACCTACGTCACAATGCGCCTGGTTTTACCTGGAGGACGAAGCTTCAGCCGCCATTTTATTGTATAATTCTGATTCCATTTTTCTTGGCGATAAAGGTTTTACGCATTGGCGCAATGATCGCTATTTTGGCATAAAAATAATCAAAAATCCGCGATTATCCGACGAACGTAAACATTGGCGCAACTTTCAAAATGTCGCCAATAAATACAATTTGCAACCACGATCACGTGATACAATGGCAACAAAATGGCGAATGTGCGCCAGTTCCCCGTTTTAGGAGTCTTAGTTTTACCTTACTTTAGCTATAACGTCTGCGGGACTGCTGCGAAACATTAATCATTTGCATACGTCGTGTTGGTGAAAGAATAAGAACGAGGGACATGGTTTTAGATGAACAGAAGAAGCGATCTCTGTCATATATCATTGTATACGCATATCGGCACGGTGTTTTCCCCTTCAGCCTGTAATTGGACGCCCCCAGAGGACTGTTGCCGTGAATCCGTGATCGATGATTGTCACGTGAGCCGAGGATCTGCGATCAAGAAGTAATATTATTTGTGATTGATCAAGAAAAGAGATACCTTATTTATATCCTGATTATATTTAATTACTGACGATTGCCCAGAAATATTTTCCTTTAAGTTTTTGCCACCTTTTCGCCAAATTTAATTTTTAGAATATTTAATGCCGCCGAATCAAATGATAGAACATTGAACTTTTAAAAATTTAATTTTATTCTTTTAAATGTCGGCATTTAAACTTAATTTCGAGTAATTTTTATTTATTTTATTTGATGATCAACTGTTTTTTTTTTTAAATATGAAAGTTTCCTGTAAAAAATGTTTAGATTTTTATTAAGGAACTTAAAATACGTGTTTTTCCTTCCTTCCTTCCTTGGCTATAGGCCTGTAAGGGGGTTATATATGGACTCAATGGGGAGGGGCGTTCAGAGCTATATCGCATATTTCTGTGTTAAATATACAAAATTTCATTCCAGTGGGAGTTACAACCCCCATCAACACCCCTGTGTATGCCAGTGCATGTGGGTGTTTGTTTTTTAATCCGTTTATTGTTTATTATTATCAATTTAGTAAAATCTCGCTACAACAATATTGTACCGACTGAAAAAAATTATCGTTGTAGAGGGATTTATCGTTATATCGAATATCGTTGTTGGGAGGTTTTACTGTATATCGTTTCAAACGAATCCATACTGCGGTGTATTTCTGTGTTGATTTCTTTGTATACATATCGAAGGCTGAAACGTTTTCGCTGTTGTTGAAGCCTAATTTGGTACGCAAATCAGTTACAGTGGGCAAATCAAGCACAGTAAATTTATAAGTGTATTAATAATACATATTATTATTAATACATAATATTATACTTTTACTGTTTGTTACGAAATACAGTCAAAACCGTGTATGATGAGTATAAAGAGACCAGAATCTCGTTAAAACCGGGGTACTTTAAAAATGAGATAAAAAGAAAGGCAAAAACGCGAAAAAAAATAATATTATTTATGTAGCCTATATTAAATTTTAATGAGAATCTTATGTATTTTTGCCACATTCTAATGCCATTATATATCGAGGATCTCAGGGCTGACTAAAAGGTTCACTATATCCCACCGATCCCTAAATCCGTTCTGGAATTTAAATTTTAAAGTTTGAAAATGAAGTCGGTACAGGTAACATATTTGCATACAACATACATACAAAAAACTCTAAAATTCGCGGAAAACGTCGCGGAAATTCGCGCCGCAAAAGAATTTTTGCCCTAGTGATGAGTTCCGATGGCAATGATTTGAACGTAACGTTCAGTCTTCGCATGGGGCCTAAAAAAAAAAAAAAGGACCCAGACATGTAACATGTGTCGTGTTTGGCTATGCGATTATCTGTCCTTGTATCTCGATGACGATATCTTCAGAAGTAGATACATCGGGGTTTGTTTGTTTGGCTTTTTTATGGCGCAAGAGCATCTGGGCTATACTGCGCCAAACATAGTAAATGTAATACATCGATACATCGGGGTGATGGGGAAGGATTGTAAGTTCCAAAGAAATAAAAATAACACTGCTTCCTTTTAATTTGTAAAAAAGGAGAAATGTAGCTTTAGACTCGATCTGCGCAAATTAAGAAAAAATTCATTGAATTATTACTCACAGGTTTTCTTCAATGAAGTGTTATCGTCCTGTATGCTTTGAATGTGTACCTAAACGAATGTTTTATTTTCTCCCATTGTAACCACTTTCTCGCTTTGATCGGGTGCAACTGTATTAGTAGTATTTCCTCTTAATTCATTGTATTAGTGTCCTACATAAAACAAACGGTGTGGATAAATATTGCCTTAGAAACAAATCGCCCACGCCGTGTATTACTATAAACGAAGACAGAGGATCTTTTATTGTTACTTCGGATCTTTTATTATTACCTCCTTTTATTTATACCTCGGAGAATCTTTTATTGTTCATTTTGTTGTGACCTCAAGAAAAATGAGCGACAAATTCATCAGAAACTCAATAAGAATCACATTTTTCCCCCTGCATGAACAATGTCCTTTTGTTTAGAATATACAGGGTGTCCCAACACCAGGGTTGCAAACATCTAGGAGGGGTAGGGTACACCTAGACGAACAATATTTGTCATAGAACCTAGGGTCGCAAACCACTCACAGCGCTAGTTCTAAAACCGTCCAGCATGCACAAATATTTACAACCAGTGCGTGAAAAGCGCCAGATAAAACTCAGGTCAGCTGCTCAAGTGCATAGATGATTAGGACATCGCATTTTGCGCTTCTCATGCACTGGTTGTCACTATTTGTGCATGCTGGACGGTTTTAGAACTGGCGCTGTGAGTGGTTTGCGACCCTAGGTTCTATGGCAAATATTGTTCGTCTAGGTATACCCTACCCCTCCTAGACATTTGCAGCCTTGGTTCTGAGACACTCTGTATAACGTCAGTAAAATAATATTATTGTTATTGTAGAGCAGTTAGAGATGAGAAAGGCAGCCGCCATAGGTGTCGCTGTCTTCTCCGAGTTCAGTTGGCTACTCTGTATTAAGGGGGGGTCCGGGCGTCAAAATTTTATTTCTTTTAATTTTGAAGTTAAAGATTTAAAACTTTTTTCTCAAATACGATATTTTCTCCATACGTGACATATTGAGGTAAAAACAATAAATAAAAATTGCTCATAATAAAAAAATTATTAAAGCTAAAATTATCGTTTCATATTTATCGTTATATTTTTAATTATTTTCAATTTATACTTCCAAAAAAATATTTTTAGAAAAATATAAATATAACACTACATTCTATTAAGGGGATTTTTAGTATTTTGCATACTTTTGTAATTAAAAATTCGTGATCTTTTCATATATGAATATTAATAGCACGATGAAGTATAAAAATTCATATTTGTAAAAATTGCAAAAATATGAAAAATACCCTAAATACGTTTCAAGTTAATATAGTTCTTATTCTACTTGCAAAATTTCATATCTATAGTTTTAATTATTATAAAGTTATAAAAGTTTAACCACATGAATATATTCAAGAACACATACCTGAGAAAACGGACTTTAAAAATAAGGAATGAAAAAGACGTAAATTTTTTTCCAAAACAAACTGGGCAAAGTTAGGCAGTTTAGTCAGTGAGTTTACTTCTTTTTGGAGAATTTTCAAATTGTTTGAGTGTTTGTGTGTGTACACCCACATGCTAATAAATTAAACAAAAGTAAAATATGACGTGTATTACATAATTATTACAGGATCACAAAAATACTCTGTTTAGGTTATTTACACACTTTGGTCCTTTAAAAATTTAATCGATCATATTTACAATTCACATTTGAAAGTGAAAGAAAATTCCTACAGAGATAAGTTTGGTATCAAAGTGTGCAGAAAGATTTGAATTTTTTTTTAGATAAAAATCTGAAAACCGATGTTTTAGTCATTTTTCACCAACATTTGAGTCCTAGATCCCCTTAAATAATTATTAAAGCGATCAGCTGGATGTATGAAACTACATGAATCTTCTGTTGTCAATTTTGTTTTAAATTGTCTCAACTTAACCAAAAAAAAAAAAACTCAGCTTGTTGTCAACTAAATGCTGATGCTTATGTTGCCGTAAATTATTAATTACTGTATTTTGAATAATTGAAATTTATGAAACTATAATTATTAGCAATTGTAAGTAAAATTCAACACAATTATCTCAATCCATAGATATTTATTAAAGTAAAAAAAATTCTTATAGCCGATAAGGTAATATTAGATGATCAATCAATTACTCACAAATAAAAAATGATTTCTTGGCGCTTTTTTTCATAACAAATTCTATTCAACATTTTAAACGTTAAATTGGATTCAACCTGGCTTGTCTCTCGCTGTTTTTGCATCGTCTTCCAAATAAGTTTCGATTCACTTAGACATGGCTAATTTAAAATAAATATTTTAATTAAGACGTGTCGTGATTCGTTTTTTATATTTTATTTGACCGTATAAACCCCGATTCCTCGAAAATTTCAAATAACAGATCATTTTTTCTTTTTTTTTCATTGGCGTCTTTTTCATTCGCCTAGGACTATTCTTCGGAACTTTAAATTCTTTTCTCTTACCTTGGGATTTTGTAAAGAGCGTTTTTTGTTATCACGCAATTTGCATGAGCGATGAGGGTCTCATCCTGAACCGCCGGAAATGTTCACTTGACAAGTGACAAGTTTCGCACTCCCTAGTCGGTTGTTTGCGGGGGGGGATAAAGCCAATTTCGCTTCCTTCCGAATAAAAGCAGGATAAGTCCGGAAAAGACGAGCTATTCATTCATGAATGAATTCTAGTACATGAACTGCCTCACTCCGCAACAGTAATTAAACGTATAAGCTTTTTCTTGTGATATATATGTATATAAGAATAAGTGTAATTGAATTAATTTTTTTTTTTAATTTTGCAGAAAATTTATTTTAATTCAATTCCACTTATTCTTACACAATTTAGCACTTTGGAATAGTGATGCGGTGCACCTCTCCTTTTGCTAATAATATTTAAATTAATTTTTAAATTATGAATTTTTTATAGCAAGTGTTGTTTTTGTCATTGGTCGTAATTCATTCCAGCCGGCGACACAATTTCACTTGCTAGGTTTTTCTCTTTATATTAAATTTTCTCCCTTTGTATTCTCCCTTCTTCAATTTCTCCCCTTCTAATTTTTTACCTTCCCCTGTTCTTATCATTCCCATTAAAATTGTTTCGTTCGTTTAAAATTGTTACGCTTTTAAAAAATCCTTCAAAAAAGTATATATATTATTTATAATTCCGACACCCGCGTTTTTTAGCTCAAACTAGAGATTTTTGTTATAGGAGAGAGAAAAGGCATCGTTCACGACCTGGAGTCGAACTTAGATCTCTCATTTGAGCCCGGAGGACTTCATCACTGTTCATAAAGATAGGTGAAGCTTCAAAAAAGTCCAAATCTCGGGTAGAATTAACTTCGATGAGTAAGTTACCTTTTTAGTAAAAGGGTCATGCTGCTCCGGGACCTACGGTTTTCCGAGGTATCCAAATCTCCTAAGGCCTACGAAAACCAACCCCAGCACTACGATGAGCAGTTAGTCGTTGAGCTTGTTTTGGTTTTTGACACAGTTTGAAATCGAATCCGGGATACGCGCACACTAGGAAAACGTATTATCGTCACAGGTCCTCGATCCCGATAGGATCAAGGGGAGGTCACAGGGGTCATGACCCCCCAAAATATATTTTTTCACTGTAAAAAATTCCAACTTTCATGATAAATGAAGGGTGTTATTCCAAGACAGTGTCTTCGTTTAATTCACTGTTACTTTCGTATAGATTTTTGTAGAATTCTTCAACTCTTCTAAGTATTTCTTCCCTATTTCTTGTTACGGTGCCATCCTCTCCTTTTAATGCAATGATGTGTTTCTTCCCAACAGATAAACTTCCTTTAACAACCCTAAGGCTCTTGTTATTTTCAATGGCTTTCCTTACTAGCTCACAGTTGAATTTTCTTATGTCTTCTTTCATGCTTTTGCGCAGAGTTTTACAAAGTTCTATGTACTCAATCCTGGAACTGGTATTTCGATTGTCCACCTTCATATCTCTTCGCCTTTTCATGAGCTGTTTCGTCTTCTCAGATAATTTGCTATTGTGCTTTTTACAGGTTACACCACCAATTTCCCCAGCAGTTTCAACTATTGTCTTAACAATGTTTTCATTTGCTTCTGAGATATCACTTTCATCAATAAGTCCTTCCAGTGCAGAAAAGCGATTTTTTAATTCCAACTTGAATGCCTCGGTATTTACTTTCAGTTTCATTAGATCCACCCTCTTACTTACTTGTTTCCTAATGAGCTTCTGTCGTTCTAATTTAGTATTTAAGTGCACTTTACATCTCACCATTCGATGATCACTTCCAGTATTAAATCTGTTCAGTACACTGCAATCTTCAATAATTGATTTCTTGTTTGCCAGGATATAGTCAATTTCACTAGTTCCCCCATTTGGGTGTTTCCATGTCCATTTTCTTTGCGGTTTCTTCTTAAAAAATGAATTCATGATGCTAAGGTTTTCAGCTTCTGCAAATTCGATGAGTTGATCGCCACGTTCATTCCTTTCCCCATATCCGTATTTACCAACCGATGTCTCTCCTTGTTCCTGTTGTCCAATTCTTGCATTGAAATCCCCCATGATGAGCTTGATATGTTGTTTCCCTTTGGTGTGTAACTCTTTGATTTCTTCATAAAATTCTTCAACCTCTTCGTCGGTATGGCTTGATGTTGGTGCATATACCTGTACTATTTGAAGTTGGTATCGCTGGGTTAGTTGAACAACAAGCCTCGCTGCTCGATCTGATGTACTTTCAACTTCCAGAAGACAGTCTTTAATTCTTTTGTTGATTAAGAAGCCAACACCACTTGTTCTTCCAGTTTCCGTTCCTCTATAGTAAAACAAATGTCCGCTTTTCAGTTCCACCAACTCTTCACCTTTTCTTCTAATTTCACTGAGTCCTACAATGTCCCATTTGATCTTGTCTAGTTCCTCTTCCAATTCCTGAAGTTTTGCTTCAGAAGCAAGGGATCGTCCATTAAACGTAGCCAAGGTCAATAACAAACGGCAGCCTGGGCCATTCCAGTGATTCTTAGCACCCCCTGCTTTCATGCCACACTGACCGCTGCCTTGATCAGGAGCACTCCAGCACCTGGAGACTAGGGGCCATGGTTTCTGGTGTGTCAACATAATGGAGGAATTAGCCATAATTTCACCACGCTGGCTAGACGGGTTGGTGAATTAGCCCTCCCCTTCCGCCTTTCTATCCGTGTAGCAAATATTAATTTGCCACATAAATAGAAAGCTCAGCCTGCACCACTTGAAGGCGGGGTAGGACACTAGGTTACTGGCCTGGCCGGTTCCACACATCGTCACATACGTTCAGCGTGTGGGTCTCCTTCCAGTTAGATACCAGCAACCCTTTTGCAGGCCATATATATATATATATATATATATATATATAATATTAAACAAGAATGTAATGTACGAAATACTTATTATATATATATATATATATATATGTGTGTGTGTGTATATATATATATTAATAATATATGACGTGTAGACATCCAGAAATGGCAATGAGCTATTGGCTTCTTCTTCGAAAGTAAATAAGATATGTAGATCGACTGAATTTGGTATAACAATGACACATAAAAGATCGGAGTCATCATCAGGAAGGATTGCAAAAGTGTCGTCCACATATCTTGTCCAAAACTTGAATGGGATTCATTTTAGGATCTCAGCTTCTACGTAATGCTGTTACGTTGAACTTTTGGTTATAGAATTTTCTTTCATTTATAGTAATTATATGTCTAAATTTAATAACCTTAAACAAGCTAAAGAATAAATTTAAATTACGAGTTTAAAATTATTAATTAATATATATCAAAAATTATCAATTAATACATATCAAAATTATCAATTAATATATATCAAAATTATCAATTAATTATTAATTAATACATATTAAAATTAATTAATTATTAATTGATATATATTAAATTATTAATTAATTTAATTGATATATATTAAAGTATTAATTAATTATTAATTGATATGTATTAAAATTATTAATTAATTATTAATTAATATATGTATTGATATATAATTTTGTATTTAATGTGTTTTAGGGGTCGTCACAAATAATTGTGCGGGGGGGGCGCGGATCTTTTGGTTACTATAAAAGTGGGTCGCGGCTTGAAAAGGGTTGGGAACCACTGGGCTAATTAATCCGAAAATAAGTCGGTACAGCTAACGTACAGTTCATTCGCGGTGAGTTGGCGTGCAGTCCCGTTAGCGGACGGCTTGTGCCATTGC
Organism: Dysdera silvatica; assembly: GCA_006491805.2. Taxonomy (NCBI): domain Eukaryota; kingdom Metazoa; phylum Arthropoda; class Arachnida; order Araneae; family Dysderidae; genus Dysdera; species Dysdera silvatica. The sequence goes on from QLNU02014802.1 coordinate 26,258,047, forward strand.
AGTAGAGGGTGGAGTGTCGTCCAGAACTCGTTTTTCGTGCGCGAAAAACAAGTTCTGGAAGACGCTCTACCCTCCACTGCAATGAAAGAACCAGTTTGCTAACGGGATCGGACGTCAAATGTGAGCGAACGGACTATACTTGCATGCAACGTAATTACGAAAAACTGTGTAATTCGCGGAAATTCGCCCCGCAATAAAATTACTGCCGTAGTGATAAGATATGATTGACCACAATTTTGAAGTAGCGTTGAGTCTTCACCGGGCCGAGTCGATAAAAAAAACAAAACCGGGTTCTAGACATCTGTCTTGTTTGCCCATGTGCTAACCCGGCAATGTCTTTCGTCACCATAACCCTACGGTAACGCGTTTACTTAATATATTGTTAACCCTGGTTCAGCTTTTAACGGGAAAACAATTTACTGAAAAAAAAACTTACTACTCAATGTAGTCCGGGGTTTAGTTCTCTAGCTCTTGGAGGTTCGGATTTCTATTGAAAATATAGGGTCATTGCCTTACGGTGACGTAATAGTAGCGCGTTCTTCTATCGTGCCACGAACCCGGGTTCGACTCCAAATAATGTCGTCCCACAGTAGTTCGGAGTTTGGTTTCCTTGAAGGCCGAGGTTCGGATTCTTCGGAAAACTAGAAGTTCCGGCGCAACGTAACCTTCGTTATCTTTGCGCGGGCAAAAATACAATACTTCTCCGACTTTCACAAATCAAAAATAGGTTTTAAATTGAACCTAAAATTATGGAGAGAAAAATTATTCGTAAAATTTAATAAATAAATAAAAAATAGGTTTTAAATTGAACCTAAAATTGTAGAGAGAAAAATTATTCGTAAAATTTAATAAAAAAATCAAAAATAGGTTCTAAATTGAACCTAAAATTATGGAGAAAAAAAGATTATTCGCAAAATTTGGAAGATTAAATACGAGATGCTTTTTAAGTATTTCTCCCCTCCCCCTCATTTGCCAATGTCTGTTTGTTCATTTAACCTAAGGAGATGCATTTTATTTTGTATGTCTAGCTTTATATTTTTATATTTCTGCTTTATTTCCGTATATGTCACCTTTATATCTCGGCTTTATTTTTGCACATCTTCCTCTCCTTTTATATGTTCTGTATTTCGGGAAGTACTGTATTTGAAAAAGAAGTTTAAAACTCCTCTATTTTTATATATAATCTTCTCTCACAGTCGATACAGTTTCCATTAGATCGATTTATCTAAATCGTAAAAAATTCGCTTATAGTTCAATTGGCTAGAAAGCCTTTGCTGTGAACTACTCACATTCCAATTGTCACTAGACTTTAAAAAAAATACTTTTTCGGGCAATTTATAACTCCCCGATGATCCATCATTGTATCGCCAAATAGTTTTAGCAGTACTAAAGTAAAAACTATTCTTTAAAAAGACCCTCCCCCCCACCAAGCCCAACCATTTATCAAAAGAGCATTAGAAATAAAGAATAAAGTGTGATGGGAAAAAACAGGAAAAGCCTTCCGTTTTTAAATGTTTAGATTTTCCCTGAGTCCCGAATGGGCTTTTATTTTATCGTAAAAGAAATCCTATCAACTCCTGTTTATAAAGTTTGGAAAAAGAACGGTTTTCTTATTTTTAGAGACATTGCTTCTTCGGAAAATACGCCGGTCTCGCAGCTCGTACGGTAATACTCCTGGCATTTTGTGTGCCAGTGCAGTCTATTTAAATCATAAAAATCAACGAAACGTAGCATATATTTTTTTCTTCTTCTTCTTCTTCCAAAAATTGATTTTTCGCGTTAGTGGCTTGACTTCGTAAACGGCGTAATTTCCACATCCCATTTGAAAGCTTTTTCGTGTCTATGAAAATCGTTCTTTATGTATTTTTTCTCTCTTTCCAGGCGCACACTCCGTTGCTCAGTGCTGGAACAGACAGACTCGTAAGTTGAAAACTTAGTTATTAATAATAATAATAATAATAATAAAACATTTGAATTACTTTTAGACTCTTTTCCAGATTTTAATTCGTGAACTGTTATTATCTATTAATATAATATAATATCTATTAATTTTATTCCATGAAACTAGGTTTGTGAATGCATGTAATAACTTCCAAGTTGCTTATTTTATTTTAAAAATCTGAGACGCCATACTCAATAATTTACGGATGTCGAAACGGAAACATGGCATCGCTTTTTGAAATTCACTTTATTTTGTAAATCTTCTAAAATAACCCGCAGTTTGTATTTCTTACGATAACGATAAAGGATTGAAATTGGTTTAATGGAATTTGGTTGAAACGTTTCTCGACATTTAGTGTTGCCAACGTTGGAAAACGAAACTAAATATTCCGTATTCTGATTTTGGCAGCAGTAAGGTAAAAATGTTTTTTTTTTTTTTCTTTTACGTGAAGCAAATTTTACTTCACCTAACTTAGGGAAATAGGCTAATATTTCATTCTCTCCCTTTGCTTTTCTCTCCCTCTCCCTTTCGTGCACGCGCACAGAGAGAGAAGAGAAATTTGTTTATTCATCCTAAATATTTAACGAGTTCTTGAAAACTGAAATTTTGAGTAAGCCTTGAGCTCAACAGATCGTGACTCTGCAGCCAAAAACTGCTTAGGAGTTGAGTTTGAATGTGCAGCTTCCGTGAGAGAGAGATACAGTTTGATTATAACAGGGGTAAGGGAGAAGTGGGAAAGGTGGCTGCCGAACTCGGCGCTGTAATCCCAGAACTCTCGTGTGAAAATTTTTAGCCCTTTAATCTGTAGCCAATAAGATTTAGATATTCAAGCTGATTTTTATTTAATTCAATTCAGCTTGTTTAATATTTGTATACCTGTCTTCAGGCCTGTAGCCAAGCAGGAACACGGCTCCAATTGATTGTTCCAACTTGCCCCATTCAGCTATTTTGAGAGATATACGTGTATAATACTTAATACCGCTTGTATAAAAACTAGCGCCAAATTTGAACAAACATTGACATTTTTCTTATAGATTGTTATGAATTTTCCACTAGTGCCACTAGGCATATGCGTTAGAGCGCCGTGGAAAAAATTCTTCCTCTTTCACCCAATTCTACGTCCATAAAATTCGAAATACAAACAATGCGTTATGCTAATATTACAGTATTTATAATTGTAGGAACCTAAAAAAGAAAAGCCATCAGAGGGGCGTCAAATTTGAGTTTATAGTGACTTTTTTAAATTCTCCACAGCTCCTAGCAATTATATTATACTCGTGAATTCCCTGAGGCCCTTTGCTCCATCCAGAGGCCGACTATGAGCTACTAGCGCGCATATGAAGACTGGATATAAATCTGAAAAATATGCACACCCGTATTCCCATTTAAAAAAAAATGTAGGTAAATACGTTTTTCGATCCTACGGTCACTCCAACATCGTAGTTGTGATTGGATACTAGCTATGATTTCTCTGAAATTGTTTTGGATTGTAAATCTGAAGGTGGAAAAAAATAATTTTTTCTGTCAATTTAGTAATTTTTACATTAAATAAAATTATAAATATTTGAGGTCCCCTCCTTTATATATATTACATAAATATTTGGGGCCCCTTCATTCGCGGGGCGCGGGCCCTGCGAGCTCTTGTCATAATCTGGCCCTGGCCCCATCTGCCCTTTTGCTCTTAATTCTGGATACAGTGCTTCCAATCTTCTTCTTCGCACACGCTCTCTCTCTCTCTTTTCTGTTTAACAACCTATCCCTGGACTTCCTTTGCTTTTAATTGCTAAATAATAGCAAAACTATTGATTAATCTTAAAACGCGGAGTTTCTAAAGGTCAAAGAGAAACCTCACTTTGAACTTTAACGTAGAATCTAGTATAAATTATGAGTATCTCCAGGGCGAAATACTCATAACTTGTACTAGATATGAGTATCTCCAGGGCGAAATACTCATAACTTATACTAGATATGAGTATCTCCAGGGCGAAATACTCATAACTTATACTAGATATGAGTATCTCCAGGGCGAAATATCGAATTCCGTAACTTCACTCTCACAGCAGGTAGCCCTTTAAGACTCACTGTTTTAGGCGATCCGTAAACCACGTGATCCAGTTTTGGCCTGTTTCTGACCCACCCACCTTCTGAATTTTGTAATTTTTCAATGTAACTGGCCTTCCACTAGATCGAATTCTCTTGTGGCGTAATTACAGACTACATTTTAAATTTAAAAATAAAGAAATGAATGGATTTGGCGCAAGAATTATTCAAGAATGATTTCAGTTGAAAACTAAAAATATAGGAGTGCAGGTAAAGTTAAGTAAAATCAGCTCCACTATATCATGTATTCAATAGCACTTCCGGTTTTTTTGGATAGGTGGGCGGGGAAGAAAGGGGAACTAAGATTTAATAAATTGCCAACGCTGTTCCACTTATTCTATACAACGTTCCAACGATCTATCAGTTATAAACACAATATTGTAAAGTGTGTTGATTTTATGAAAAGCAAATTTCACTCCAAATAAACTTTCTGTTGTTTTATTCATATATTTATAGTTCTCATTTTCTCTACGCCATTTTTAATTTAATTCGTATAAACAAAACGCCAAGACTTAACTATATTTCTGTAATTAATTCAGGTTGAAATAACTAATTTTCTGAATATGCCACACTCCCACCAAATATTTCAGTATAGCCAAATAATAACGCAGCTCTCCTTCTCAACAAAGGATTTCATTTTCATACTAAGTAAGTGGCAATTTCACTTCGGGAAATTAATTGCCATTTTCGGCCTTATTCGGCAATCGTTACTCCTTCTAATTTATTTCCAGATCCGGGAAGATCCTGGAGCTTAGGGCAATTTAATGTATTTTCCAGTACCCGTTCCCTCCAGTTTCATAAGCGTTTTTTCCCTTTTTAATTTTAAGTTATTCGGGATTAAGATATTCTTGCCATATATTATTAATCTTTCCCTTTCGTAATGAATTTTTCTCCCTACAGATTTCGATCCGCCGTTGAGAGAGCCGACGCAATTTTTCATCTAATGATTTACTTTTTTTCCCCTTTATCCCTCGAAGCTCACTACGGCATTTTCCCTTGACGAAAGAAGGTCTGGGTAGAGCTGGAATTCCACTCACGCCAAACCAAGTACTTTTTTCCCTATTTCTTGTGGGACTTTTTCCCTGTTTATATTATTCGGAATGCTGTCTCCTCTTTTGAGCGAAATTTGGTATTCCTGTGCTGATGAAACTAAAATTGGCTCGCTGCGGCTTCCTCTCGCACTGAAGAATATTAGCCGCCCCGTGCTATTCACCATCGGTTTCAATTTTGGGTTGTATTTGTGAGGCGCATATAAAATAGAAGTTTTAACATTTTTATTAATTGTATTGCGTAGGTCTTCCTTATGATAAGAATTTCATCGAAACGTGCGTGTTTGTGTTTTTGGGGAACATGCTTAGGAGTAGGGGCATGCACCTAATTGGAATATTGCAAAAGTTCTTCATAAAAATGTAACTTCTCTGCTTTGTATACTTTTTTTCTTGAATCTTGGAAGACTTTTCAGTTGAGGAATCGGACCTCATTAACATCTAAAACTTATGAATGAATGAATTGTACAAGGTTTGTGCAGGAAGATTGGGGAGTAGGGCACGATAGAGATCAGGGAAAGCCTGGGTGCCGGACTGCTCTAGAAAGCCCAGGACTAAGGGTGTCAATGAAGGACATTTCGCACTTTCCCAACTCTTCGCTTGATAAAAAGAACAGTAGTTCTCGAAACGTTGTGAAATTTTCTTCATACCATTGGTAAATTTTGCTTATTTTTTTTCTCTTTCTTCTAAATTTTACGCAAATTAATTAAGACTGCCAAAAGGAAAATTGAAAACGATATTTTTCTAATTTAGTTGGTAACGGACAAACACACCCGGCTGTTACCTGCTTTTTCGTGTTTTTACGACGTAAGGTCAACGAAGGACAAGCTGCGCTTAGGCCTATGGTTTTCCGGGAGTTCCGAACCTCCCCCGTCAAGGAAACCACCCACGAGGCTACTGCGGTAGACAGAAAGATGTCACGTGTCCCACGATAGCGTTGGGAGTCAGACCTGGGTTATTGACACGACAGATGCACGCTTTACCACTGCGTACGCCATCCTAGGGTAGTTGAACTACATTTGTTTAGGAATTCAAACCCTTTAAGGCCTGGGGTACCTTCCCTTGTACCCCAGGTACCATTGGTACGTCACCTTAACCCCGCATCCCCCCCTTTTATTATAAAGATTGCTTTTTAAGATCACCGAGCACGATTCGATCCGAACTAAGCTTGGTTATTTGCAAATCGGTCGTTGAGCTGTATGTCGTGTCCTAAATGACCTTGGGACGCGAAAAATACAAGCGAGATAACGAGCGATGTTTCAGCGAGTAAATTAATGCACACAGTGTACTCACCAAAGTGTAAGACAAGCATTATGCTGCGCGCGTCCAAGTTGGAGTCGTTGAAATCTACGTGATAAGTCAAATACAGTCGAACTAGGATAATTCGAAGCTGGAGGGGTCATGAACTCAGTTCGAATTATCGAAGAATTCGAATTTGAGAAGCTGCAACATGAGCAATAAAAACAACCCCAAATGTATATGTAAACTAAAGTACTCAAAAACGTTATATTAAAAGTTATGTGTGTATTTACGTACATTGTTATATACATATATTTGCATTTTTTTTTAAAGCAAGAGATTTTTAATAACCTTTTAGTCACACATTCTTTGATTATTGTGTAAATACTTCTATTTTGTTGAACTTGTTGAAAATACAAACACTTACGTTTGGCTGACTCAAAATATTGTCCGAACACTTGCATATTTCTGGTGACCTATGTCATTGATATTGTGACCTATGTCATTGATATTGTGACCTATGTCAATGATATTGGCATTGCGAGTTCTGTTCTTCACCTATTCGACATTCTGTTCCAATTTCTCAGATGAAGATACAATATTACATCCATTGTATCTAACTCATTCGTCTAGTAGGTCAAGACACCGCGGGCTAAACGCGGGGACCCTGGTTCGAGTCCAGGATGAGGACGGCGCCTCTTTTTCTCCAAAAACAAAAAAGCTCTAGTTTGAGCTAAATATACGTGGGTGGCAAAAATTATTGTATAATAAATTCCCCCACGAAAAACTCACAAAAATCTCGCCCCGGAGGCTTTTCTGTGTTGACCATTATTTGGCAATTGTGTTATCCCTGTGAAGGGTAATAATATCTTACATTGTATCTAATGTCCGCCAAGAATTCGATATTCGTAAAGTCTCTGCAAACTTCATGTTCTCGTCCATATTTACAAATTTCTTGTGAGGAATATGCATGTCGTATGCCACGTTTTATCAATTTTCCACGGTGTGATCGCTATTAATTTAAGAATTTCCCCTCAGGAAACCCGGCCAAGTGGAACCCCTCGACGCGAAGTCAGTTTGTTTTACGTCTTCTAAGAAAGAAGAACTTAAATTAAAAAAAAAAAGACCTCTGAATTTCTGACGATTTTTTTATATTATTTTAATAGGAGATCCACAGAAAAGTGCGAATAATCCGTGAATTTGAATTAATCAAGTTCGATTTATCGTTTGAATTAATCAAGTTCGATGTATCGTTTGAATTAATCAAGTTCGATGTATCGTTCGAATTAATCAACTTCGATGTATCGTTTGAATTAATCAAGTTCGATTTATCGTTTGAATTAATCAAGTTCGATTTATCGTTTGAATTAATCAAGTTCGATTTATCTTTTGAATTAACTAAGTTTCTTCTGTGTGTTATAACAGAATAAATTGATATAGTGTTTATTTAAATTTGCTCCATAACTTAAAAGTTTTTGTTTTGACGGTAAGCAGAACTCATCAATCATCGGTTGTAGCCCTGAATGTAAAATATTTACAAAAGCATGCCCAGGAAAGCGGGTGCGTGACTGGAATTATTAATGCTTTTAAAAATATATATATATATGCGTGAGCAACCTTTATTTGAAAGAATTTTTTAAAAAAAATGCAAATACTAAAAAAAGATGTCGAAAGATCAAAGTCTCAACGAACAGGTTTAAAATAATTTAGCAGTAGTTGTAATGGAAATTTTATTTAAATTTAATCCTCTTATAAAAATATTTTCTGTAGCTATTTAAGATTCTGAATTTCTGAAAACCTGATATCCTACTTTTCGTGAAAGCAGTAATGAATAAATACCACAACAAAGCTGCTTAATTTCTGCAGCCTGAGATAGAAATACTTTATCGGGAAGTAAACATTTTTATTAAGTTTTAATATTTAAACCTGACTTGTGGTCGTAGTCAGGCGTTGATGAATTTTCGGGAAAATTATTTTGATATTTGTGTAATTTCTTTTGCTTTGTATGGATAAAACGCGCGAGATATTTTCCAAAACGTAAATAATGAAATAGGCCCTGCGGTGGCGCAGTGTGGTAACGCGTTCGCCTAGTACGCCGTTAATCCGGGTTCGACTCCCAACAGTGTACAAAGAACGCTTACTCAGAGATCTCATAAAAAGATCGCACTGCTCACTGTAGTCCGGGGTTTGGTTCCCTAGGCCATAAGAGGTTCGGATTCCTCGGAAAACAGTAGGTCCCGGCGCAGCATGACCATTGTAGTCTTTGAGCCGTAAAACCACAAACAAACAATAAATAACGAAATACTTAATAATTGATAAGCAAAAGAGGAAGTTTGTGGATTGATGAATTATGGCGGAAATGCAATTAGAAAGTGGGGCGGAACAGAAGGAATCTGCTCGTGGGTAAATCGCGTAAGTTTATTTCTGGCTTGGTGTATTGATTAATTCTAATACAACATTATTTTTTTTTTGAAAGAGAGTAATTATCAAATAAACCGTTAGCACTGAAAAGCCTCCGGGTTGATATTTTTATTTCCTGGGGAATATTTATTTTAAAAAGATGCTCGGGTACCCACGTATGTAGCTCAGGCTAGTTGTCGTGGGTTCGATTCCAGCTCGAGGCGTTGCTTTTTGGAAGAGTGCAATTATCAAATAAACCGTCAGCACTGAAAAGCCTCCGGGTTGATATTTTTATTTCGTGGGGGAATATTTATTTTAAAAAAATGTTCGGGTACCCACGTTTATAGCTTAGGCTAGTTGTCGTAGGTTCGACTCCAGCTCGGGGCGTTGTTGTTTTTTTTTTTTTACTCTCTAGCGTGAGCTATGCGTACATGGCTGTTCGAACATCTTTCTAAAATAAAAGCAACATATAAAGATTGACCAAGACTTACCAGAACTAAAAAAAATGTTTTCACTGGTCGGAATTCGAAATGCAAGGAAAGAAAAAAAAGGGCAGAATAAAGTTAAGGATAGGAGAATTAATAAAGCGAGGAAATAAAATAAGAGACAAAATTATCTAGAACGCTATGAGAAGAACAAACAAGAGATAAGCGAATAGTAAAGATAAGGAAAGAGTTTAAGTTAGAGAAAGAAGATAAAAAGAAAACCAATAAAATAAAAAAAAGTAGATTAAACAAAGAGGTAAGGAAGTGACAGGAGTAAAACTTATCAGATGTATAGAAGTCTGTTGATATAGCTTTTTCATATTGTGCTCTAATAATCATTGAAATGCCAGTTAGTAAATATTAAATATAAATGGTAATATACCATGCAACTTAATATGTAAAAAATGAGTTAAAAATGAATGACAGGCAATGAAAAATAAAAAACGAATTCTTTTCCGGTTAATGTATTTTATTTACAATAAAAAACTGTGATTTTTCGTCGCCATTACGGCGGATCTCTCCTGAGTTCCAAATACTGTTTTTAATCAATTTATTTTTCGATATATATCGATCGCAACTCGATATTTCTAGATAACAAAGGCGGGCAATTTAAGAAGAGAATGGCAGGCACGTAATCTCGAGATCTGAACAGAATCGATTATTCATCGAATGTCGGTAATAATCGATTACAGTAACCCTGAGCATTGAGAGCTACACAAAAGACAGCTACTACGAAAGCTTGGTAGCAGTTTTGAGTGTTTCCTAGATGGTATATTAAATATTGTTGCATTTATGGTGTCGTTATGCAAAATTTACCTTGTTTAAGTATTCGTTAAATTTATCTCTAATGCAAATATAATGCGTCTGCATGCCGGGTATAATGTAATATGTACTATACCGGGCATAATGTAATACGTCTAATAATAATAATAATACCGGGTATAATGTAATATGTCTATGTATAATGTAATACGTGGTGTGGTGATGCAATGCGGTAGATGATGGCATGAAACAAATAAAATTGTTAGTATCATGTTAGAGAGTGTAAATAAATATCTATTATTTAACAAAGAATATAAATAAATGTAGTGGAACCTGCCTGAAGTGACCACCTTTGGGACTGGACTTAAATGGTCACCATATATAGTTGGGTTAGGCACGATTGGGCGCGGGCCGATTGGACCGCAGTCGATTAGACGTCAACGGATTATACGTCAGCGTTTCGGGCGCTAGATTTTTGGCGCATTAAGTTTGCAAGATACACTAAAGCCTCCCTAAGGCGGCCAACGTCAGTTCTTTGTAAAAGCGGTCGCTCATAAAGTTGGTTTCTTAACGGAGGTAATATGGTGAGGGAGCGATGAATGTTAAATTAAATAGAAAACAATTGAAATTACATACGCAAATGGCAAAATATAGGATCGTTAGCCGGTTAAATTTCATGATTTTTGCTAGAGACCCATCACGGGGAAATGCAAATTGTATTGTCTGTTCTAAACTGTGTGAAATTTATTATACTTAAATTGAAATTCAAGACTGTATGCAATATATAACCCTTATGACAAATAAATATTATTATTAAACTTAAAAAATATGATACGATGAAATGTGGATTTAAGACAACGTAAAGCGGGTAAATATTTTTATTGAAAACATGCGTCAGGCTTTCGGCTGTTCAATGGGACAGCCATCATCAGATGCAGAACATAAATAATATAAAATGCAAATATTTGAAAATAAAATAAACAGTCGTGATCGTGCAGGGAATGAAATCAATGTGTTGTTGTGCTCTGATGAAATTAGGAACAACTCTGAGGTTCCCGCATTTAACGAGGAAGTTAAGACTCCTGATTAGTATTTATTAGTATAAAATACTTAAGTGAATACTTATTGTGAATACTTGCAAATGAATATCAGTTTAGCCAAATTCATCGTTTCATGGCTAATCAGTCATGAAAAATCTTGGTGTTGAATCAAAAGGGAGCATTAATCACCCATTTTATCCTTCTTTCGGTGAAGATGTACACCAGGGGTCTCCAAACTACGGTCCGCGGGCCTACACTGGCCCACGAGTCCCACCAATCCGGCCCGCCATAGTTTATTTTGATTACATTGTAAAATTTACAGTGTAAGTAAATCATACAAAATAATAATCAGATGTTTTTATTTAACGACCAATTAAGAAACGCAAGAATTGACATACATAATGAAATTGAACATTTTAAATGTAATTAATGACATGGGATTTATCCTAAAAACTTAAAATAAGTGACACACATTCACGTAATGACATTAAACGTTATAATTATGATTAATCAGATTTATGTAGCTGTAACTTTCCACTGACAATTGTTTGCAGTTGTGGAGAAAGACATTTACGATAGTTTAAATCTTAAAATATTGTAAATGGTTTTTTGCTTCCATACGTATTTTACATTGTAATATATGTATATTCTGTTCCAGCGGAGGATCAAGAAAATATTTTCGGGGCGGACCAATATAGATATCTGAAAAACAAAAAGCAACAAAAGCGAATATAGGGGGATCACCCCCTACGACCCCGAATCCACTTTTATTCAGTCCTCGTATTGCCGTTACAGTAGTGCGGCCCACGAGCCAGCAAGATTAAGCAAAATGGGCCCTTGGACTGAAAAGTTTGAACATCCCACTCTACACAAACAGAAACAAAATGCCTCTAATGGTTTACAAGAAACGTCAGTTAAATTACTTGATTGAAACAGTTCTCATGACGTCAGATCTAACCATTAATTTTAAAATGTTAATTTTCTAAAAATTTTTAGAGCAGTCTTAAAACAGTTTCGAAAAAAAACAACTCAGTCTTTAAAATTCAAAATTTTGGATCGATTTTAATTTATGTTGCCGTTTCGAAATTAACGATTCAATTATTCGACGTAAGTTTCGCAATAAAAACATATATTGATAAAATAAAATCACTTGTATTTAGAAGGTGCACGATATTGAAGACTTGAAATTGGTTCATTTTGTATGTTTCACCTTTCATTATTGTTGGATAATTAGGCGTAGAACTGCTCGTATTAAAGTTATAAGCAAAGGTCGATGTTATGAGCGCAGCAATGTTGTTATTAATGTATTATCACAGCTCTTTTGCAAATTAATTTAATGTTTTCTGTATGTGGATGAATTTTGTTTATTGTATTCCGAAAATTTGGAAGTGAAATGTAAGTGGTTCCTTGCTAATTAAGCTCGTAGGTTCTAGTTCTAATCTTAGTAAATCTAGGCGTTTCGAAATAAATTATTAAAATGTCTAATGAGGTAGTGTCCGTTCGCGAAAAGAAGTCCGGTGGAACAGTTAGAAATAACGGGAGGTGACGTCCCATACGGGCTAGCCACTTACAGCGGAGTAGGACTCTAATTTCGGAACTTGCTTTTAGCGAATGTTTGTAGGTGCCAACAATTAGTTTATATTTTATTTGTGAGTACATTGTTGTAAGCGGCTGGCTGGTTTGTGACGTCACCTCCCGTTATTTCTAACTGTTCCATCGGACTTCTTTTCGTGAACGGACAGTAGTGGTTTCGATCGAAATACCGTTTAACCCTCGAGAAGACGCTCCAAGTAGAGGAACGCGAGCACGCGCGTGGGGTGCTTTGCACCCCATCTAATTATATAGCATTATTTCATTAAAAACGTCCAATTTTACAGTAAACAATAAGTGGAATTTTCTCTTTGTTACCCTACCCCAAAAGAATGTGACTTCGAAGGTTACTGGAAAGATTTTGGCCAGTTTCTGAAGAAATTGTGGATGGTTCTTTTTCACAAATTTAAGCTGTGGGGTGTGAAACACCCCGCGCGCTTGCTCGCTAGTTAAGCAGTTTGGAACCCTTCTGTAAGAAAAAACGTTAAAGTACGTATTTTGTTTCATTTTCTATTCATATCTCCCTGCGGTGGCGCAGTGTGGTAACGCGTTCTCCTATTGCGCGGCTAATCCGGGTTCGACTCCCAGCAGTGCAAAAAGAACGCTTACTCAGAGATCTCATAAAGATCGCACTGCTCACTGTAGTCCGGGGTTTGGTTCCCCAGGCCTTAAGAGGTTCGGATTCCTCGGAAAACAGTAGGTCCCGGCGCAGCATGACCACTGTAGTCTTTGAGCCGTAAAACCAAAAAACAAACAAATAAATTCATTTTCTGTACATTTCATTCGAAACCTGGATTTTCTGAATTATCATATTGAAGAGTTTTCAAGTTTATATAATATTTATTTATTCAAAGATGCACCACGAGAGAGGTTTTCGTCTGGCTATAAACGTGACATCTTTTTCTCCGGTCCCGTGACTACCGCTTTCTCTTCAAATGTAGAAGTTTTCACCTTCACTAGATTTAATGGTGGTAGCTGAGTCTTGAATTTTTCTTCAGGAGGAAAACGCGATGACATCAATACCAGCTGTTCATGGTTATTTCAGGGAAAGGCCACCACGTACATGTTCCGCAGCACGGGGCGGAACTTTCGCATGTCAATTACTAACTTAGATTGACGAGAAGATCATAGCTGTATACTCTCTCTCTCTCTCTCTCGCTCTCCACAGGAGGGGGAAAAAAAACCTTTTCAATATAGAATAGTAGATCGATCTTCTTTGCAGCCTTTGTCGTAAACCCTGAAGTGTACCTAAAACTACAAAAAATGTATCATCCATCTTTTATAAACCCGTAAAAGATATAATTCTAAGATATATATATCGATCGGAAATATAAGATGGAAACGTTATGTACGTAGAACTACATTTGTAAAGCAAGCGAATCAGTTTATCTTATCAGTTTCGGCATTCACTAATTCATGTCCACTGCTATTGGAGCTACACGTCATGAAGACTATATATTTTTTGTTCGATGTAATTTTCTTCTGACGTCAATTTTTTGTTCAAAGTAATTTTCTTCTGACGTCAATGACGTAGTAGGTGGGGGGATTACGGGTTCAAGCGCCCCC
>QLNU02014802.1:26272316-26298151 GCA_006491805.2 Dysdera silvatica
AAAACTACATCGAATACATCAATTACAGCACCGGCACAATACAAACAATCAAATCGCAATATTCAAAACCCAACTAAAAGTCAATGAATCAACCACATTATAAGGACAACAAAGACCATGCTGTGCGCAAAAAAAATTTAAAAATGATTATCTATAAATCAATTTCCATATGTAATCTCTAGATACCCACAACCTGTACTCTATACCAACCAGTAGAAACACATTAAACCAGAGTGCCAACCCATTAACAAATACCATAATAATTCATTTAATAGGCGCAGTATAGCCCAGATGCTCTTGCGCCATAAAAAATTCAAACAAACAATAATAGAAAAACCAGTTTTATACTAGAAAATAACCAGTATCGCCAGATATCAAGGGTCACACTGTGCCCGAAACCAACGAGAGAGAAAAAAATTATATATGCCTATATAAATGGTCGTATTTTTTGTGGCGCAAGGATAGCAAGGATCATTCTGCGCCAAACGAAAAATTAAAATATTCAATTCAGACACTAGAAATATGACAAAAATAAATGATTTAGGTAAACTTCTTAAATAACGATAATTAGTATAAAAAAAAATTATATCTGCACTGACAAAATATTCTTTTATTTGCGAGTGATTTATTCGGGATAGCCATTCTACGGGGAGTGGCATCTCCTTACCACGTCTTCTCATAGGGAGAAGACACGAAGTGAAAATTGAAAAGATGCTTCATTTTAGTTTTGTAATAAAGTATAAACGTTTCAATAAGAAATAAAAAACGAAACAAAATTTACCTAAATCCCCTGGGTGGTGGGTGTTATAGCCCCATCAAATTTGGTGAGAAAACGTTATTTTCGCCAAATTTGGCTTAATGCGCTTCTCATTAATAGCAAAAATCCGGGATATATTTTTGAAACGATGTCGCCAAAAGAGAATTAAGAAACAATTCTTTATTCACGACAAAAATATTATTGAATTTGATTTCGTTAGTATTTATTTTGTATTTGCATAAATATTTAGAACTTTAATGGCATGTGTTTCTTTTAACTTTATTTTTAATTATATAGCTTAACGAGCAAAACCTTCGACACAAATCTGCAAATCGCGCCAAAAGTTTGTTTGTTTGGATTTTTTATGGCGCAAGAGCATCTGGGATATACTGCGCCAAGGCACCAAAAGTATGACAAAGAAAGAAAAGCAGTGTTAAACAGGCGCGTGTTCAATGTTATCGGGTGTTTTTGTTTTTTTTTAATAAAAATGTTTCAAGTACGCAAATGTAACAAAACTTTAGCGATATGGAAATTTTATATTTGATTATGACATAGTGCTTTAATGAAGTGAAAAAAAAAGGAAAACAAAAGTAAAATTACAAAATGACGAACAAATAGAAAATGCAGCCATTGCATTTCCACTTCAAGCCTATGAAAAAATGCAAGATTATTCGCACACTTGTATTTTTAATAGCAATTAAACATGTTTTGCTAAAGGATTGTGACCATTACGCACCCTTTCGTCAAAAAGCGTTCAACACACGCCAGTATTTTGGCGCAGTATAGCCCAGATGCTCTTGCGCCATAAAACATCCAAACAAACAAACAACACATTTACGGTGTTGTTCAGGATAATAGCAGTTTCGCAGTCGTATACCATGCAACCCGTCATTGTAATGAATTGTACAGTCTTACCAAAATTTTTGCTCATTCACCAAAAAAAAACAAAAAAACTTTTGGTTCCCGTATTCAACAGAAATTATTCAGCCAACCACCAAACGTAGTACTTACATGCACAAAAAGTGGGAAATCTTCCACAGATATTTATGAATCATTTCTAAAAGAAATAATAAAACCCCAATTAATAGATCAAAATGGCGTAATTTTATTATTTGGTGCAATTAATTGGTGCAAATTTATTGCTGGACAGGAAGACAAATGAGGTGGGAAAAATAATTTTGGAGACAAATCATCGCTTGGATTATTCTATATACCTGTAAGCACCACTGCGTTAATGCAGCGGTGCTTGCAGGTGTATAATGCATATACATATGTAGGTAAAAATACACATCCAATGGTTGAATTAATTCAACCTTGCGATGTGTATTTTTTCAGGCAGTGGAAATATTTCTCAAAAACTGTCAGACAATATTTTGTATTTCATCATTTTAATAACATTGATTTACACGAAAGAAATACCATAACAAAATTACATTCATTAATACACGACCAACTATCATCTCCAACGTTTAATGATATAATTAAATATGCTTAGTACATACTCCGTTTTACAATCAAATATATTTTACTATAAAAATTCATGTTACACATTAAATTGTGAAAATCCCTCGTTTATTAGTTGCAGTCATTGTTCAAACCCCAATTTTTTTTATTTATTTTTTCATTTCTTTTTGGTTCATTTTCATAAACATTTTTAAATTTTTAATAAAGCCAAGTGCGCATATTATTTTTTTAAAGCGAAATAAACGCTTTTTACACATCTGAAACTAGACATCTATCCACTAATAAAAATAATTGAAGTTCTAAATATTTATGTAAATGCATGCATAAATACTTATGAAAACTAATTCAATAATACTTTATTGCGAATGAATAATTCTTTATTAATTCTCTTTTGGCAACATCGCTTCAAAAATATATCTCGGTTTCTGCTGTTAAAAATGAGAAGCGCATCAAATCAAATTTGGCGGAAAAAAAACTTTTCTCACCAAATTTGGAGGCGCTATAACCCCCACACACACACACACACACCCACAGAACATTCACTCAGGGAATTCAGGTAAATTTTGTTTTTTTATTTCTTATTGAAACCTTTACATTTTATTATAAAATTAAAATGAAGCACATTTTCCATTCTTATTTCGTGTACTTTCCTTGTCAGTTTCGTTTCGAATAGCTCGTTATATGTTGAATATAATCTACAGCGAGTAGTAGTTCGTCGCACCCGCCGATAACCCAGGTTAAATTCTAACGGTATAGTAACACCAGTGCCGTTTTTTCTACCCAGCATAGTACGAGGTTTGGTTCCCTGAGCGACAGAGGATTACATTCCTCGGAAAACTATTTGTCCCGGCGAACATGGTCTTGATATCCTTACGCCGCAAAGTGCCAATTTCTTAGGAAAAAAAAAAATTAGCTCATTCTCTAAAATGTTATCATCATATTCAACCATTATCTATCCACTGCTGGATGAAGGTCTCTCCAAATGCTTTCCACACAAGTCTATCCTGAGCAATTCGCTTCCACGTCACCCCAACCTGTTTTCTTATTTCATCCACCCATCTAGTTTGAGGACGTTTTCTAGGTCTTCGGTGGTCTCTTGGAATCCAGTTCAGAATTTCTGTTGTCCATCGTTGATCAGTTCTTCTTGCAATATGCCCAGCCCATCGCCATTTCAGCCCTTTTACTTTAACAATGATGTCCTCTACTCTAGTTTGCTCTCTCACCCAAGTGTTTCTTTTTCGATCTCTCCTAGTTATTCCAAGCATGCACCTCTCCATGCTCCTTTGCGTTGTCTGTAACTTTCGTATTGCTCCAACTGTTAGACTCCATGTCTCTGATCCATAAGAGAGGACTGGCAATACACACTGGTTGAAGACCTTTCTTTTTAGACACAAAGGCAATTTCCCCTTCAGGATAAAACTGTTTCTTCCAAATGCACTCCAGCCAAGTTTAATACGTCTGTTGAGTTCTTTCATAATGTTGCCATCCATTGAAATCAGCTGGCCAAGGTAAATATATGAATCAGCAATTTCTAGCTCAATGTTGTCAACTTGTATTTTTGTTTCCTCTACAAAATTATTGAACATGATCTTAGTTTAGTTAAAAAAAAATGTATATGCCCAAAATGTGCATGCTCTAAAATGTGTGTGTCCATAAATGTTTTTGTATTTATGGACATACACATTTTAGAGCATGTGTATGTCCATAAATGTTTTCGCATTGCTATAGTGCCCTACGGTATCTGTTGTTTTCCACTAACCTAGCTCAAAAATATGATTTATTTGCTGTTTTTGAGCTCTTTACTCGTTCGCTCTCCATTACAACTTAGTGGTCTTCGTATTTCTTATCTGTAGCACCTTTTAAAATGGTGATAAGACATCAGGTGAGCCCTGGTGAGGTTATCGCAGACGCTAGATAATAGGTTTCTGTAACTGCGGGACAAAAGTAGAGGTAGCTTTCGTCAATGTGGTATTCGTCGTCCTAGTTTTGCAGATCGGCTTGTACATGAGGCGTTGGTTGAGTTTGTTTTTCGAATCGCCGAAGTACGATCGCCGCCGTTACCAGGTAAAAATTATGTTATTTGTGGTTGAAATTCATTAAGTTTAAAGCACGTAAATTTAGATGAATCGTGTTCAATAGGTTTTCGTTACATTTGACGCTTTGTCTTTCCCTGTGAAAGCCTTTTGTAGCGTCTTTTTGTCTATCTAACTTGCATTCTGGCAGAGTTCTCTCTTTTACTGCGTTTTGCAGAAGACCTGAATAGAGTAAAGCAAAGGCCCTGCAGTGGTAACGCTTTCGTCTAGAGTACCATTATCCTGGGTTCAATTCCCAATTGTGCCAAAAAAAACTTACTAATTGTTCATCGTAGTCCAGGGGTTGGTTCCCTAATCCTCGAGAGGTTTGTCTTCCTGCAAGCCCCTGCTCAGCATAGACCTTGCGCCATAATACTCGCACAATCACCCAGAATAAATGCATTGTCTCAACAAATATTCCCGAACATTGCCGTAGAAACATTCAAGAAACCACAAGCTAAACTGTCAATGTCATGGCTTTTTGTAATTCAAAACATTGTTTTTGGAAACCATAGGTTCAATAACATAACGTGGAATAATGTTCTTGGTAAACTATTCCGCCCATACTTATGGCACGCCATAAAACACAGGCAATTAATTTGTTTCTGTCTGCATACATGTTCTTACGCCATAAAACACAGGCAATTAATTTGTTTCTGTCTGCATACATGTTCCCACCCTTTCCCCATACATTCATATTTCCAAACAAAACGTGTTTTTCAACGATTCTTCGATTCGATAAAAATATATATATATATTATAAATATATTCGTATAATTATATGTATATATAAATTTTAAATGACAGGTGGTAGGGTTTTTATATTTTTATTTTTTTTTAACAGCGTTTTTTCCATAATTGTTTAGTCATAAATTACTGAATCTTATTCACGCTTAATAAAAGCTAGTGAAACTATGCGAAGTGTTCTCGTCGTAATGCAAGAACATTTGTATGTGTGTCGGTTATTCTTGAAATTTATTGAAAACTAAGTAGGAATTAATAAATTTAATAGAAGGTGAAAGTATATTCTGTGTATAACAATATCTACTTCCGCTCCCGACAGATATAGAATGTGTTATTTTAACATTTTCTATAACGATGTCTTTTCCCAGTACCTAAAGTATGATTGTAGGCAGATTTCTTGATGATTTATAACATGTATAATGATTTCGAAGATGTATAACTTTGCATTTATATATCTGTGCAAGTTTTTTACGATATGCTTGCAGGCTGTGCCAAATACGGAATCCTTTAAATATTAATATCATCTCTCAGTGCCGGTTGTTTAATATATGGAGATTAATAATTAATCCTTGGCTAGTTTGATCTCCTGTTTTTTCTGTGATCTCTCACACTGGTGTACACATGTAGCAGCACTTTATTCTCCATCTTGCTAAATTTAAGTTAGTGGCAAAAGTGCATATCAATTGCTCCATTTTTATAAATATGTGTTTATATTGCGAGGTTGAAAATATAATTACACTTGGAGACTATAAAAAACTGAAAGAACAATAGGAAAAAAACACATAACGTTTATGAGCCTTATTTTCTGATTCGCTAATTATTCGTTTGCCTTGTTGAGTTTTCTCGTTTTCTTCCAGTCATTTTTCTGGAAATACAGAGCCGGTATTGCGGCCAACCTTTCCAATTAATTTTTCAACTGCACACAAAACAACAACTTCCAATCATTTTAATAACTGTGGCTGTATAGTCTGTTGACAATCACCGCAACACAATAATGTATAGTATACAATGTAGATTATAAACTGATATGGTTATTGATATGTGTTATTAGGTATATTGTATTGTAATTTTTGTGCGGTTTTGAGTAATTTTCGTAAATTTTTGTGTAATATTTATGTGCACCAACTGTAACAAATAAATAAAAAACATATTTATTATTATATTTGAATGCATCTATATAATAATTCTTTATGAACGCTGGTATAAATTATTTGATAGGAATAGTTTATACTTCATTAATATTTGTACTCTTTCTATCTTGCAAAGATCATAAAATTTCTGAAAAAGAGAGAAGGGGAGGGGGGAGATTTGTAAGAAATATTAAAAAAAATGTATTTTTTCTTCACTAATTTTGTCGTAATATTTTGGGAGTTTTATTAATGAAATTCGTGTTCATTTTCCGATAACAAAAATTTGAGCCCGTACCAAAATGATTTTATGCCTTTTCTTTCTAAGATTTCAGAGAAACGGTCATGTTTTCTTTCCAAAGAAATCGGTTTTTATGTTCTTTTTTTTTTTTCTCGTTTTATAGAAATGACTCTCCATCTTCGATTCATCCATAAAATTCTTCTTAACATTTATTAAAGTCGTGTTCGCTTGTACCTTTGAATATGATGTGGATTGTTCTCCTCTCTGTGAATAATGGAGAAACGTCCTTTTTTTCTAAAGATTCTCTGCTGGGAACTAATGGCTTTCTTTACATAGTATAACAATGAAATTTTTTATTGTTTCCTGAACAGCCCACTTTTCTCTTTTTGGAGCTCGGTTTACTTTTACATCCTTGTTTGCACTGTATTTTTTATAACTCTCAGCTATCGATTCTTCCTGTTACTATCGATACTTATCGATATTTTCCTGTTACTATTTACCGACGAATTAGAGATAGGTGATTGGAGAGAACCTTTCCGTTTATAAGGGATTAGAATTAAGAGGAATCAAAACGAAATGCATAATTATCAGTGTACAAGTATTGCTTTTTTACCGTTCAAGACAATCTTTACAATACTAGGAAGAGAGAATATGGCGGGGGGGTAGCCTATTAAAAGGGTAAAATACCCCCCTTTCTCTTCTCGTCTCCTATTAACTTGAGTTGAGAAACCCAGGACAACACGAGGACCTTAACATTTAAATTAGTTTTACTTATATCAGACAGACAGTGTGAAGAATAGTTTTGGTTTGCATATTATCTTAATGTATTATTGTAGCGTATGCCATAAAAGTTTTACTTTAATACGCACCTGTAAAGAAATACTGAAATTTATGTAAAAAGTTGTGAAGTGCCTTTTTTTCAGCCCTTACCCTAGGCATGATAGGGTGGTTGAATAGTGGGTGAGGCAATATTTCAATCTATTCGCAGTTAGTAATAGTATAGGCGAAGTATTCCGTGCTAATTATAGATGAAAATTCATAGGCAGTCACTATTATAGAGCTAAGATGAAGTATTTACAATTGTTTCGGCATGAAAGTGGTCCGCTATCATTAGAACGAACAATACAGCTTTCTCTGCTGTCAGATGATCAGAATTCTTGTTCTGATCTCGTGGTGCGCCATTTTTCCGCTGAAAGAACTGCAAACAAATTAGCTACCCGCAACTGTGTTCATCTGTGATTGCAGTTAATCTAATTCCGATTGTAATTCGTTGCACACTGTTTACAATTATTTTATTTCTGATTACAATTAATTTAATTTCGATTCCTGTTAATTATGGTTACAATTAATTTCTTAATTCTGATTGCAATTTAATTCTGGGTGCAATTGATTTCTTAATTATGAGTGCAATTGATTTCTTAATTATGAGTGCAGTTGATTTCTTAATCATGAGTGCAATTAATTTCTTAATTCTGATTGCAATCAATTTCTTAATTCTGCTTGCAATCAATTTCTTAATTCTGTTTGCAATCAATTTCTTAATTCTGATTGCAATTTCATTTCATCAGTAAGTCCTGTGGCGGTTTTGAGTGAAGTTTATTCCCCAGTTGACGGTACCTGTAAAAGCGTCAAAAATCAATCAGCTCGGTGGAAAACACCGTTCAGCTGAAATATCTCTTGACTACATGTGTGCCCAGGGACGGATTGAGCCGATGCGCCCTCATGGGCTGCTGTTGCTGCTGATGTGTGCAGAGGGCGGGGGGATTGAGATTGGTGGTCGCCAAAGGCGACGCTGTAATCCCAGACAGGATGCTCAAACAGCGCAACCAACCGCCGAGGCGGCTGGGGGACGTCCTCATGGGCGATAGTCGTTAATTTTTTTTTTACTAGTCAATGGACTCACACCCTCCGAAAACCCAGGGTATGCACCCTGTCAGAGGACTCAGTCGGCCCCTTGGTATGCCAAATCTTTCGCTGAACGAATGAACGAACGATTTCCCCCATCAATCATGAACAAACCGACACGTTTAGCAATACACTTATTGAACGATTTGGCGCTTCGCTACTCTCGACCCAACATTCGTAACCTTGAAGCCAAGCATTGTGGTTACGTATTAGCGATATATTCCGCCTACCATGCGCAAAGACCAGGTTTGACACGCGATGGCACCCAGCGCTTTCCAATTTTTGTTGCCAATTCGTGGGTCGGGGTTTGATTCCCTAGTAAGGTAAAATTCCTCGGGAAGTTGTGGGTCTTGGTGCATCATGAATTCAGTTGTCCTTGAACCGTAAAACACGAATAAACTGTGACTAAAACGTCTGCTTATGCCGATTTTCGAAGGAAAAGCTTTGGCGAAACTAACGTTACTTATTTTCAGTCATTGTTAAATTTAAAAATAACCATTTTGCTACATTTAAAAATGACCATTTTGCTACATTTAAAAATGACCATTTTGCTACATTTAAAAATGACCATTTTATTACATTTAAAAATGACCATTTTATTACATTTAAAAATGACCATTTTTTTAAAATTAAAAATGACCATTTTGTTGCATTTAAAAACGACCATTTTATTTCATTTAAAAATGGCCATTTTGTTGCGCCTAAAAATTAGCGTTTTGTTGCATTTAAAAATGAGCATTTTATTACGTCTAAAAATGAGCATTTTATTACGTCTAAAAATGAGCATTTTGTTGCATTTAAAAATGAGCATTTTGTTACATTTAAAAATGAGCATTTTGTTGCATTTAAAAATGACTATTTTATTACGTCTAAAAATGAGTGTTTTGTTGCATTTAAAAATAAGCATTGTGTTGCATTTAAAAATAAGCATTGTGTTGCATTTAAAAACGACCATTTTGTTTCATTTAAAAATGACCATTTTGTTGCGTCTAAAAATGAGCGCTTTGTTGCATTTAAAAATGAGTATTTTATTGCATTTAAAAATGACTATTTTATTACGTCCAAAAATGAGCGTTTTGTTGCATTTAAAAATGAGCATTTTGTTGCATTTAAAAACGACCATTTTATTACGTCTAAAAATGAGCCTTTCGTTGCATTTAAAAATGAGCATTTTGTTGCATTTAAAAATGAGCATTTTGTTGCATTTAAAAATGACATTTTGTTGCATTTAAAAATGACCATTTTGTTTTATTTAAAAATGACCATTTTATTTCATTTAAAAATGACCATTTTATTGCATTTAAAAATGACCATGTGTATGTATATTTTAGGCAAATGGCGATGAAGATTGGGAATATGAAGAAATCACGCTGGAAAGGGTGAGTTTTTGAAATATGGAGTTTATATGAGCATGAAAGCAGTCAGTGACGTAGAAAAGGGGAGGTGGCTCAAGCCCCCAACACTAGAGATCAAAACACTTTATTTTCTCTAAAGTCTTATCACACTATCTTCTTTAACTTGGAGGACCTGACCCTGGTTCCGAATCCAGGATGGGGAAAGAAGCCTCTCTCTTTTCTCCAAAACAAATAAGCTCTAGTTTGAGCTAATTAATACGTGGGTGGCAAAAATTATTGTATATCTTCTTTAAAGCTACAGAGCCCCCCTCTTATGTTTGAATTGCTAGGTCACTGAAAGCAATGCATGACTTTTCATTTCTCTGAACGTAATTGTCGGAACACGTGTTTCGTTTATGTAATGCTAGTAAGGCGGATTGAAATTTGCAATAATCTGGCGGATTTCGAAAGAATCTGGAACCCCATGTTTGTATTGAACAGCTTGACCTCTTATTTGGTAATAGAGCGAGACCGAAACAGTAACTTCCATTTCAATTCAATTGGAGAGAAATCTTCATTACTCCCAAAATGAAAACTATTACTCCTCAAAATATGAGGTAAGTTCTGGCTCGCTTACTTACCTTTATGCACTTGAAATGAATTAAAAGTCGTTATTTTGGTTGAAATTTCATCGATGGTGATTGTTTTTGTTGTTTTTTTAATAATATTCCTTTAAATTTTTTCACATTTTCCCCTCCATTAAATGTTTTTCTAACCTGGATAAATATTTACTGAATATTACACTTTAAAAAAAAATACATTTTACTAGAAATACTGTTTTATAAAATTAAAGAAGCGTCAATTTGATGCTAGGACATATTTCAGTGACAGGAATTGTACGAACGTTTCGCAAGCACTTTAAATTGATTTTAAACAGTGAACTCTCTCGTATTTTTACGAACCATTTTCTTACGCACTTCATGTTTAACGAACTATTTATTGCGTTGGTCCCGAAAAGCCTTCCCCAGAAGTAATGATAATGCCAATTTATTATCAACTTTCGATTTTACGAACTTTTTTTTTTTTCGTGCAAGTTCGTGAAATTGAGAGTTCACTGTAATTTAAAAAAAAAAGTGGTTCACAATTCTACTTTTTTTAATCACTTGATACTTGTATATACACTGGTGTCCAAAATTAAGGTTCCACTCGATGTTATTCCAGTGGGAGAGGTGCATATTTTGTTCTTGAACTCTCGATGCACTTCATTTATGAAAAATCTTTTTACACGAAATTAAAGAACTATAAGCACTTAACAGAATGACAATAGACCAATTTTTTCAGTTATCCTATAAAGAAGAATCCACGATTAAAAATTTGTCTATCTGTGGTTTTACGGCTCAAAGACTACAGTGGTCATGCTGCGCCGGGACCTACTGTTTTCCGAGGAATCCGAACCTCTGGAACTACAATTTTCCGAGGAATCCGAACCTCTTAAGGCCTAGGGAACCAAACCCCGGACTACAGTGAGCAGTGCGATCTTTATGAGATCTCTGAGTAAGCGTTCTTTGCACTGCTGGGAGTCGAACCCGGATTAGCGGCGCACTAGGAGAACGCGTTACCACACTGCGCCACCGCCGTGCCCATCAAAAAATGGCACAAAAATGGAAGGTAGAAAACAAAATTTCGTAAAATATATATATTTAGGATAACAAATTTGTTTACATAAACGTCAACAATCATTTTCTAATAATTTTGCATGTTTATGTGAGAAAATTTGTTGTTCTGAATCAGTTTTTTACGAATTTTTCTTTGCGATTTTCAGTGTTTGCATCGATTTTAATCGTGGATTCTCCTTCATAGGATAACTGAAAAAATTCAATTTGTTGTAATTCTGTTAAGTGTTTATAGTCCTTTAACTTTCTGCAAAATGATTTTTTTATAAATAAAGTACAACGAGAGTTAAAGAGCAAAATATGTACCTCTCCCATTGAAATAACATTGAATGTAACCTTAATTTTGGACACCACCAGTGTTTAACATCAAATCTGTCTCCTATTTCTTGTCGGCCTGAAAGACAGTTTGCAGGTGGAGACATTTACAGATAAAAGTGCAAAAATGATAATTAGATGCTTATAGTCCGTTCACCGAAAATTGACTAATGGTACCCTTAGAATTCAAGGGAGCTGACGTCACAAACGGGTTGGTTCATTACAGTAGAGGGTACGGAGTCATTTTATACTGGATTTTCCCGCAGACAAACGTGCGCGAAAAACCAGTTATACCCTCCACAGGATTAACACAATTGCCAAATCGTCAACACACAAAGCCAGCGATGCGTGTTTTTTGTAGTTTTTGTAAGGAATTTTATTGATTTTTTTTTTCAAGGGCCGACGCAACATGGCCCTTGCGTCATAAAACATAAAATGTAGACAAAGAAAGTAATAGAACGACAAAAAAGACAAAGGATAGAATGACAATGGAGTGTTTGAAATTTAATAGTAAGAAATTTTCTCTTTTTGACACTTAAAAAAATATATTAATAAACGAAGATAAATTATAACGCTCACTTAATTTTTTTCTTTATTATTAAATTAATTTTTAAAGCTAAACCTAGTTTTGGCGTTTCACAAATTTGTTTAAAATAAAAAAATGATGCACGCGGTTATTTTTTAGACAGTTTTGTCTTGCTTCTTTCAAAAAGGGTAGGAAAAAAAAAAAGAACAATTGTGTAAAACTAAATTAAGTATTTTTTCAGAATTTTATAAGAAAAAAAATTAATAAAAACGTTTAATAATGGAATTTTAAAGTTCCTTTCGTTATTAAAACATGCGAATTCATTATATTCCTGCACAAAAGCTATTTTTTTTTTTTATTTGGTTATATGTATATCGTACACAAGAAATTGGTTATTTAATTAAAATGAAATTTGAATGTTATGAATAAAAAAACTTTAGTTTATAATTAAATTTCATTTATGGCCTATTTTTTCTTACGCAGTATCTTTTTTAGTAAAGTTCGTTGATTTTACTTCTCATGCATAAGCGAATCTTAAAACGCACGGATTAATTTCATTTAAAAATTAATGGTTAAAATAACTGTTGTAAATAATTTTATTCATAGCTCGATTTTATTTTTATTTATTTATTTGATTGAAATGATCCGTCATTTATGTATGAATCGGTGTTATTGGTGATATTCTTGTGCCCCGCCTTCCGTACTCACTCATACGTGGTGTATATTAGTCAGTGCGGCAATTACTGAACCCTACATTGCAATTTCAAGGCAATGTTAATGAATATTTCACGTAGCTCTCATACATATTGTGCTTGAAATGTGAAAATTGAAGTACTTTGCCTTAGCCCAACATAATATTCGTTAGTCGTAAAATACAGTCTGTCAATTAGTGCTCTGTTAAGTCCGCAACATTGGCTTGGCTGGAAAACCTTGTTTGTAGATACACAATAGAGATAAACAAGCAAAGTCGTTCATTGGTTTGGTTAGCAACCGATTTTGCACATCTCTAAGAGAGAGAGAGAGAGGGGCAAAATCGTCGCACTGATTTAATTAGTGACCGATTTTGCACATCTCTAAGAGAGAGGCAAAATCGTCACATCGATTCAATTAGTAAACAATTTTGCATATCTCTGAGAGAGAGAGAGAGAGAGAGAGAGAGAGAGAGAGAGAGAGAGAAAGGGGAGGGGGGCAAAATCGTCACTGAGTCAGTTAGTGACCGATTTTGTATATCTCGTAAATACAATATTATTCTCATGAAACCTATACCCTGTGACCAAATTTTCGCACTTTAATTTGTGTGTGTGTGTGTGAGTGTATTATGCAAGAAGTGTAATGGGAAAGGTGGCCGCCGAATGGGGCAGCGCTGTATTCCCAGACTGGCTTTTGTCACATAAAATGACGACCAGTGGACCGAGAAGGGACACTGGGGGGGAGGGGGCATTGCAGGGGATTGTCGATCGAAACAGGCGTACAGAGACGCACAGCTCACATGATTGTCGTCATTCAACGTCGACCGGAGGCCATCCACGATCAGTCCGCCCCGAAGAGCGGCCGAAATAGATGGATGGCGCGGAAGAACACCCCGGGCCGGCCGGTACTCCTACAGGAGACCACCGGACACCGTTGAGTGGGTGAGGTGCCGCGAGCGGCAGCGAACAGGCGTAAAACATTCCCCGCAACCAGGGCGCGCGAGACCAGCATAGTCCGGACAGGCATTACATACCAAATTATCATCCACTGTTTGCGAAAGCTGGCCCCCAAGCGATCGCAGCGGACGAAGACAATGGCGAACGCCCGTCATGGACAGAAGGCCAAGCACGACCCCAGCGACGAAGTCCGAATTACGAGGGAGGGCGGAGTCCGGTCCCAGAATAGCAGAAGCAGGCATCCATCCACCGCCACTTGGCGGCCAAAGTGAATATCCCAAGCACTCCGTCTTAAGCGAGCTGGAACCAACACCCGCCTGCCCGGAACAGACATCCGCACGCCACCAGAGCTGAGACCGAACTCCCGCACTTTAATTTGAAATTTTAAAAGACACTAGTCTACACCAATGGCGTAAGGAACAGAGAGACTCGGGGTTCAACCTCATCCCGCACTCTCCCATTAATAAATAACGTCTTTAACGTTGAATTACTTGATATTTTTTAAAGCTGCTTGATCCCCCCCATAATTCCTGATTTGCTACACCCCTGATCTATTCGTGTTATTAGCTTTATATGGCATTGCTGCAATGCCAAAAAAAAAAAATAATAATAATTGACATTGTGGTTTGAAGCAATGCAATATAATATGCCAATTGTTTTTAATTTATTTATTCTATACAGGGTTCCCAGGAAATTTCGAATGCGACCAATAACTTTTGAACCAAGACATACCTTTCAACGAAATTTAAGTATTGGTATAGTAAAATGACTATGCACTATCAGATGAGATGAACAGCAGCGCCCCTGGTGGCGAATTGCGGTAGTCAAAAACAATTATTTCGAAAAATAATAAAGATAAGTAAATATTTTCAATGAGAAATTTGTAGAGCATCCTACAGTTAGTAAGCAAAACATACGGCTTACATGCACTATGTACACGTACTGCCACAAAGTAAGGTGTTCCGAATGTTTCAGTACATCGCTTTCAATTGATGCTTTCTGATGTTTTAAAAGTTGAGTTGAAGTTCTTATAGGAGAGAGATCACGGTTTCTTTCCTTTAAGAACTTCAATTCAACCTCTAAAGAACTAGAAAGCATTAACTGAAAGCTATGCATTGAAACATCCGGAACACCCCACATCATGGTAGTACGTATACATACATATTGCATGTCAGCCGTATATCTTTTTTCCTAATTGAAGGACGCTCTACAACTTTCTAATTGAAAATATTTCCTCATCTTCATTATTTTTCGAAATAAAATTTTTAACTTCCTCAATTCGCCATCAGGAGCGCTGCTGTTCATCTCGTCTGATAGTGTATAGTCATTTTACTATACCAATACCTAACTTTCTTTGCAATATCTGTCTTGGTTCAAAAGTTATTGGCCGCATTCACACTTTCCTAGGAACCCTGTATATTGCTACAGTGAAGTCTTGTTAATCAGAATTTTCTTATTCGTTGACTGACAAGAAGTTGACAAACAGCGTTGTGTGTGTGCGCGTGCGCGATAGGTAAACAGACAGACAGACTGATTGGTTGATTGATTTAAAGGAATGAAGATTTTTCTGTCGCCTATTACGCGTGTGCATCAAAACACACACACACAGAAGCCCGGTGCCACCATATAAGCGGCCTAGGGCGGCAACAAGACATATTTATTTAAGACATTTAATAGTGTATGATGACTAAGATAAACTTTTGAATAAATAAATAAATGACACATAATGAATTATTTTTGTTTAAATGCTTTCACCAATATTTAGTCTTCCTTATATAGTTTTTCTTATCCATTTCTTTTCCATACCTTCAACTTTTTGCTTTTATACATAACGATTTTTTCTCTACCTAATGTATGCAACTCCGCATAAAATTTTCTCATTACTGTTAGATCTTTCAGTGCACGAGCAATACCGTTGCCGCACTAGAAGCTTGGGGGGGGACGCTTTCTCCTTTCGACGTCTTTGTGCATTATTACAAGGCATTGAGAATTACAATTGTCTCCTTCAACAGCAAAATCTCAGACTTTTTTTTTTGCTTTTGATAATTTCTTTATGTATTATGAGATAAGCTGTGATTATCTTATTTCGTTTGGAGCGGAACTGGAGTGAAAGGACGAAATGTCCCGTATTTTTTCACTTTCCGATTGTTGGAAGGATGTGTGTGTTTTTTAAGGGAGGGACGCACACGTCGTTTGCCTAGAATGTCATATTTGCTTGCGCCGGCTCTGCACACACACATCAAGCAATAATAACTTAGAGGAAATTCTGTAGTAAAAGTTTCTATTAATCCGAAAATTCGTTAATCTGAACACGTCTCTGTCCCAATTAGTTCAAATTAAGGAGACTACTGTGTAGTAAAAAATTAAGTCCCCCTCCACAAAAAGAAAAGGAAAGAAGGAAGGAAAAAAAGGAAACACACTCATATATAATATGCGCGTAACTTCCATTTTTCAAAAAACAAGTTTTAAAACTCGAATTTCTTTCTTAAGAGCACAAGCTATTTCTCATTGCTGTTCCTCCATTCGTTGTGATTCCTCTTTTTGCAAGTGGAAGAAAAATGCTCTCCGGTTTGAACGTAACGACTGGAGTCCATTTCCCGGAACTTCTTGTTTTTGGTTTTTTTTCCAAATGTTTCTTTTAATTTTAAAAAACTATTTCGAGAATTTCGTTCTTCGAACTCAAAAATGTATGGAATCCGTAGCGAAGATAAAAATAGCGAAAGAAAATTTATTTTCAATTTTCTCATGGACCATAGAATGAAAAATGCTGGATATGATATGAACCAAATATTGTATCATTCAATTGAAAAAAAAAAAATTAGCTCACGGTTGTTCAAAGCTTTCTATGCCGTGCAATGGCGTAACGCGTCCGTCTGTCGAGCTCATTATCCCGCCTTCAATTCCAGTCGTGCCGCAGAACGCGTGCAGTTTTTTCTGCCCACTGTAGTCCGTGGTTTAGCCCGAAGCAATATGGCCCTAACTGCCCTTCCGCCATACAGCACAATCAATCGAAGCTCCCAAGTATATCCGAACTGTGTATACGAATCTCACTTCGATTATCACGGAACTGTCCTTGCACCAGAAAAAAAACAACCAACCATTCAACTATATCCAAATTATTTAATGTACAGTTTTGTAATTTCAGTCCTTCGTTTTCTCTGTAGATTTTAGTTATAAATTTATCTTGACGCCCCCCACTTTCCAAATTCAATAAAATTTCTCCCTCGAATAACGATTTGTTCATTTATTAAATTTATCTCTTTAACCACCTTGATAATGCAGCGCGTTAGTAGAAAAATTATCCCAAAGTCAATTTTGCATTTCCATGCGGGATTACCGTTGTTGTCCTTACGTCACAGAACACGAAAAACTATAGAGAGAAGAGAGTGAAAGGAAGCACGCGAAAAAAAAAGCTGAGTAAATATCAAGAGACGAATGGAGTTACCCGTTTAAACAAAGTAAACACTAAAACACGTTGATGGCGAGAAGACAAAAGAACCGAGGATGTGACATCGAACAACCGAAAGTTAGGGGGGAAATCGAATGACAAAGGAAAAAAAACTAAACTAACTTGCAGAGAAGATGCGATCGAAGATAACTGAAATAAGAGGAATAAATACTTCCCTTAAAGCACACTAAATGTTTGTCTAATGAAATGAGGAAGGGGGAATTGGAAATAAAACTAAAATGCATAATTAAATAGGGATAATAAATGGAGATTTCAATAATTAAATTATAAAAAATGGGGCTAAAATGTTGAGGACGAAAAAGTTGGTATTGGTTTTCAAATGGCACCACAGAAAAAGGTCTTCTAAAATATCCCCCAGCGTATTAGGTGTTCAATACTTAATTAGTTGAAACGAAGAACTTGGTAAATGAAGTTAGAAAACAAACAGAAGCGTGAAACAAACAATTGAAAGAAAATCGCCTAAGGTCGATATTTAAATTTAGCGAGTTTCAATTAACACTAATTCGCAACTCTCTAATTCGCAACTCGATAATCCTCCACTCTCTAATTCGCAACTCTCTAATTCTCAAGTAACTCGGTAGGTTTTCAACGTTAACAATAACCATCGTTATTGCGCCTCATTGGCGCAGTATAACCCAGATGCTCTTGCGCCATAAAAAATCCAAACAAACAAACAAACAAACATTATTGCGTTTACCTTACCCTTTGTATTGCGGACGGACAGACAGAAAAAGCAATAGCGGGTTCAATATCTATTGAAACCCGCTGAGAATAAACTTCTGGAAAACCGTCAATAAGAACAGGCACTTAGAATACCAAAAAAAAAAAAAAGATAGCATCGAGAAGACGACTGAGATTTTATTTTGTAGCGCATCCACGATAGCATACGGATGACTCATAAAATTTTCATTTCTTTGTAATTAATATAAAATTCAAACAGAGACACTAATGGATTATATTTTGCATCCCACGTTTTTCAGCTCAAGCTAGGGGTTTCTATATGTAGAAGGACGATAATATCTATTATAAAACCATGTATATGCGAAGAAAAAGAAAAGGATCACCATTCTAGTGCCTTGGTAGCCTAGCAGGTTGGGGAACATCGGTTCATACGGTGGGTCTCCGGTTCAACTCCAGACCAGGGCGGTGACTCCTTTTATTTTATACATAAAAACCTCTATACTCGCGGCAAAGCTAACCTCGTACACTTTTAATGCTACGGTGACCAATTCGGGCCGTGCAACAAGTATTCATTCGCCAATTGGCGAAAAATGAGATAGCCCTCAACATTATTAGTCTATCTAATTTACCGGCTTCAGTAAAGTCTTTATATACGTTCGTAAAGAGATTATATATTGTCCTTCGTAGCTCAGTGGGTAGAGCCTCCGCCCGGCAAGTGGAAGGTCGTGGGTTCAGGTCCCACCGAAGGCAGAAATATTTATTTTCTTTCGAACGTTTCACCATCTAATCACGCCATACCATCGGCGTTGGTATCACTACGCCAATAAACGTTGATTGATATTGTTGTTTAATTATTAGGCTATTTATCGCCTAATTTGGAATGCAGAAAAACGCGGTTGCCAAAATTCCAGGCGCCAAATTTCCTGCCAAGCAAACGAAGTCCTCTGAGTGGTCAGTTACTTAAATGACGTCAGCGCTTGCTATAATGAGTCTTTTTCCTAAATTTAATAAATACCAGATTTTAATTACACAAACATGCCTATGTTTTATGTATTTGAGCATTATTTTAATGTTTTATGTACAAAATGTATCTTCTATTAACTCTGTTAACGTAAGAAAGGGCGAATTATATTGCACTGGCGAAATCATATTACTTTGCGCCTTGTTAGTGTACCAGATTAGCTTTGCTGCAAGTATAATTTGAGCTAAAAAATGTGGGTGCCCAAAATATTATCCCTCAATTCCCCATGGAAAAAAATAAAAAACACGTGGCCCGGTGGCTTTATATGTTGACCATTTGGAAATTGTTTTAACCCTGGGAAAGGCAATAATAGCTTTTATATGGTGTCAGTAATGAAAATCCTGATATTTGTGGTTTGATTTTTTTTTCTATGTCAGCCATTGGAGTTATGACTCATATTGGTGTCTGACATTTTTTTTAACTCTCAGTTAAAGGCAAAATATCATAGGTCGTTCCTCCATGGGGGCATCATACGGGCGACGGACACCAATCACCCGAGAAAATCGAATGTAAACTCAGCTAGTCAGAAGATGATGATTATGGCCACTGGGCCGCATGATATTTATGTAGATTCGTGTACAAAGCAGCGATTCTTAATATTTTTCTGCTCAAGCTTCTTTTTAGATAACCTTACCACCCTACGTTCCTCCCCCTCTGCCTTGATCCAAATAATCTGTAATCTATAGTTAATAATTCAGATACCCACAGCTTTAGCTCAAACTAGAGCCTTTTCGTTAGTGGTGGGAATCTCGCCCTAAGGCTTTTTGTGTGTTGACCATAATTTGATTTAAATATAGCACGCTGTATAAAATTGTAAAGTATGTTCACAAAAAAAAATAATAATAATAATAATACGCACATTTAAACCGGGTCTCCACTTGGCTGCGCTGCTGCAGACAAATCGATCGTCATAAATTAACTTGTCCTGTATAGATTGACGATGATATTCCATTCCATGTAACAACAGTCACTCAACTAATGAAATCTATTCAAATGGTTTAAACTGCTTTCAAAGAAAAAAAATACAATATTTTTGATATTTAATTTCAATTATATTTTTCATTGTGTAAATGTTTAGACTATTTATGTCGGTTATCTTCCCACTCATATATTTATTCACATCCTCTCTGTCATCCAACACTGACCTTATTTGGCGCAGGATAGCCATTTGCTGTCCGAGTCCGAGCGTAGTATCTTAACAGCTGATGCTTTTCGGTGGTAATTTGAACACTGGGAGTCCGTTCCGCGCAGCCCTGGCCGATACGGTTGGGTTGTTCTGTACAGTTTAGGGGAATGGCATCTTGCCATAGCGCTGGTTTTCCCGCGCGAAAAACCAGTTCGGGCAAGACGCCCTTCCCTAAACTGCAATGGAACAACCCGTCTGGTAACGGGCGACAACTGAGCGCGAACGCACTATAGGTGTTCTGTCACAACCACCAAGTGATTCCCTCTAATCGGAACTTGGAAATTTCTTTTCTTGGCTAACAGATGTGATTAGACTGACCTGGGATTTCTGAGTCAGTGACTTGGCATTTCGTACAATTCTGTTATTAACACAAAATATGACTCAGATTTGTAGCAGCAGTATTACTTAAAGATTGACGGAGACCTTGTTTTCTGCACGACATAACCTCACCTGTCCTTGATCCTTTTAAAAAAAAAAAAAAACTTCTTATTTGATTCACGGCCAACAAGGTATTGATCTTTTCCACCTGCATATGGAAGATTTGGAATATGATTAATGATGAATTAATGATGATAAATGATGTTGTAAGATGTGTTACCTTTAATTCGTCATGGAACTTGCGTTAATGTCGTATTATAAGAATTCAGCATTTTATCGATCCCAAATAAGCGTTCTGTCGATCGATCTTCACTTCTGGAGCTGTGGGCGCTACTTCAGTTAGCAAATGCTTGCTCTGCTCTTCAAATATCGCCTCAATTATTAGTTTCAGATATTGAATTTATCATTTACTAGCCGGCTCGCCCGTTTGCACAATAGGATCTTTATCAATAAGAGACTTTTTCATTTTGCTTAAACTGGTTTTTTTTTTTTTTGTTTTTTTTAAGCGCATGTAAGATAACAGTAAAGCATGTAGCTATATTTGTAAATTCTTCTTCCTCCTTCTCTGTCATACTTCGAGGCGTTTCCACACCGGAAGGAAGAACTTAGCAAAAATAGAAAGGTAAACCAAGATTTTCATCTTAACCCGCGAGCAGGCGTGGGGTGTGTTTCACACCCCACAACTTACAATTTGTGAAAAAAAAACGCCCACCCTTGCTTTTGAAACTGGCCAAACTCTTTCCTGTTGCCTTCAAAGTCACAATCTTTCGGGGTAGGGTGACAAAGTGGAAATTCCACTTATTGTTCCCTGTAAAATTGGACGTTTTTAATGAAATAATGCTATATAATCAGATGGGGTGCACATAACCCCACTCCGATCTCGCGTTCCTCTAATCGGCACGCCTGCTCACGGGTTAACAGTATCTTCATTTTCTTGTTTGACGCAGAACAATGGTGGATCTAGAATTTTTTTTTTGGAGGGGGGGGGGCGATTTGTTTCCGGTTATAGTTTATAGCCGTGTCTTGTACTTTTCATTTCATTTTCCATGATATAATCCCGAATCGGGGATAACCATCCTTTGCCCCCCAAGATCCGCCAGTGGCGCAGAATGATCATCGTAATCCTTGCGCCATAAAAATTCTACCAACCGAATTTGTCTATTCAGTTTTTTATTCTAACTAAACTGGCTTAGTTGTTAAACTTGTTAAATGATTTTTAATTGTTTTACCATAATTGCTTACCCTCGACTTCGGTTCGGTGCTAATTTTTTGTAATTTTTAATTACTTTTCACATAGTTCCAGGTTTTGTAATTCATATTGTCTCTGCTTGTAAGAAAAGCTACAGAAGCCCCGCAGAGGTAACAGGTTCGCCTAGCGTGCGGGCATCCCAGGTTCGACTCCCAACTGTGCAAAAAAGACAAAAAAAACCCCTTGTTGACTAACTGTCCACCGTAGTCCAGGGGTTGGTTCCTTAGCTCTTAAGAGGTTCAGATTCCTCAGAAAACTGTAGGTCCCGATGTAGCTTAGCCCTTGCTGTCCTTTCTCCGGGAAATACAAGCAATCCGATGATGAGGGATTTTGTTCCATGCAATGAATATCGATGGTAATAACTATTATGGAAATTGGATTAATTATTTCTATGATGGGTTCACAAATATTGGGATGTACTATAGTAGAACCTGTCTTAAGTGGTCACCTTTAGGACTAGACTGCAACGGTCACTATAAGCGACAGACTTTGGTATAGACGAGACTAAGTCCCTACTTGTTCTCTCTTATAAAAAATGGTCACTTTATCCAGGCGGTCAATTTACAAAGGTGGTCACTACCAGGTTTCACTTTATATTTAATTTACTTTCTCAGTCAATGAAGATCACGTTGAGTCCTCAGTCCCGTCTCGATATAAGTTTACAGCGCAGTATCCATTGTATTAGGAGTAGTAGTCACAGTAATATTTTGAATTTACAG
This sequence comes from Dysdera silvatica, assembly GCA_006491805.2. Lineage (NCBI taxonomy): Eukaryota > Metazoa > Arthropoda > Arachnida > Araneae > Dysderidae > Dysdera > Dysdera silvatica. The sequence continues at coordinate 26,294,824 of QLNU02014802.1, forward strand.
TTTTCTTTATAGAAATCAACTACCAGTTGAAGACTGTCCCTTCTCCCCCTTTCAAAACAACGGCAGTCGTGTTTGTGATTAAGTCTTAATTGAAATATTTGTTTATATATATGTTATTACATATTTGCATTTTTTAACTGGAACTACACATACGCACATTGAGTTTTTAGCAAACTCCAAGTAATCATAATCAAGTGATTATAATCGATTACATTTTTGCGTAATCGCATATTTAACCTTATTAAGTATATCAATATATACCTCCGAAAAAATCAGTAGTATAGAATATCTGGAGGACTTTGAATATTCAGATGTGAATATAAAGATAATGGCTATGATAAGATATGGTATTGTTTATATAATTATATATAGACCTTCAGTAGGTCATATCGCACAATTTCTTCAAAGAGTAGATAAAATAATTTCTCAAGCAAAAAAATTCAAACGGAAAGTTTGTATTATGGGGGATTTTGATATACGTTTAGAAAATAAAAATTCAAATAAAACACAGTTGCTTAATTTAATGGAACCATGGGGATTTTTTAATACTGTATATGAATCAATAAGAATTGACCAATATACTGAGAGTATAATAGATTTATGTTTTACAAATACTAATAATATAAAATATCAATTATTAGAAAAACCAATAAGCGATCATCTACCGATTTTATATACGAATTATGATGAGGGGAGAGATGTGAGTAAACAAGATAATGTGAAAGAGATCAGGAATTTTGCCTAATTAAATATAGGAAAATTCAAATGGAATATAAAAAACATAGATTGGAATAGGATATTAGATGAAGATCTGAATAATAATGAGATGTATGACAAATTTATCTACGTAATAAAGGAAGAATATGAAAAATTATTTTAAGTTACAAGGATTGAAAACAGAAAACGATATAAACCATGGTTTGATAAAACTACAAATAAGGCTATAAAGATAAAAAATAGAGCTTTAAAAAAAGTTTCGGAAGACAAGAAAGACGATTTTAAAATAAAAAGAAATCTTACAACACAAATGATTAGAGAAAAGAAAAATAAATACTATAAAAATAAGTTCTTGAATAAGAATATGAAATAACAATGGAAAAATATCAACGAAATATTGGGGAAAGGAAAAGAAAAAATAAAATTAAATTAAAGATAGATAATAGAGAGGTTACTGATGAAGGAGAATTGGTGGAGGAATTTAAGAGGTCTCACGACCCTTAGAGCTTCAAAAATTCGATTTTGGGGGTTATTTTTTTTAAGAAAGAATAAATATTTCTTAATATTTTGGTACTAAATTTGTTAAGATATTTCAATTTTTTACGAAGATATGAATTTCTACATGATGCGCGATAATTAAATGTCCTATTAAAATAGGCGTCTTGAATGGCGACTATCATCGAATTACAAAGAAAAACGAAGTGCTACGTCCAGTTTAGAGGCACGGAGGACAAAACGAAAGACAAGTAAAAGCTGATAACGAGGCACTTAAAGACTAGGAAGGTACATCATTTGCTGCTGATGTGTTTTGAATAAAGGAAAACATTTTTAATTAAAAAAATCTATAATTAAAACTTTAAACGTGTTTTTCTCAAAACGAAATTTTGGGACTTGCGCGCAACATAAAGAAAGAACTACTTGTTCAATTAGTATAAAATTTTTCACAAATATTGTGTGGACCTAATTGCATATTCTGAACTAAAAACATGAACATCTGAGAGACATTTATGAAAAACAAATTTTTTTTATATGTAAAAATTATGATAAGTTCAAATTGCGAAAAACATTTTCGATTAAAAAATATTTCTATTTAATATTTTTTAAAGATCCTAGAACAAAACAAATCTATGTATATAACTATTATTTTGCTATAGAAATTTATTAGTTTTGGCGAAAATAGTTTTTTTAATCATGCGCGCAAAACTTACATGAATTGAAAAAAGTGTAAATACTTAACATTAAAAACATTTATTTTTGAAATAACCAATTTAGATATTATATATATAGTAATATATACATAACGGCCTGCAAAAGGGTTGCTGGTATCTAACTGGAAGGAGACCCACACGCTGAACGTATGTGACGATGTGTGGAACCGGCCGGGCCAGTAACCTAGTGTCCTACCCCGCCTTCAAGTGGTGCAGGCTGGGCTTTCTATCCAAGAGGCAAATTAATATTTGCTGCACGGATGGAAAGGCGGAAGGGGAGGGCTAATTCACCAACCCGTCTAGCCAGCGTGGTGAAATGATGGCTAATTCCTCCAATATGCTAATACACCAAAAACCATGGCCCCTAGTCTCCAGGTGCTGGAGTGCTCCTGATCAAGGCAGCGGTCAGCGTGGCATGAAAGCAGGGGGTGCTAAGAATCACTGGAATGGCCCAGGCTGCCGTTTGTTATTGACCTTGGCAACGTATAATGGACGATCCCTTGCTTCTGAAGCAAAACTTCAAGAATTGGAAGAAGAACTTGACAAGATCAAATGGGACATTGTAGGACTCAGTGAAGTTAGAAGAAAAGGTGAAGAGTTGGTGGAACTTAAAAGTGGACATTTGTTTTATTATAGAGGAACGGAAACTGGAAGAACAAGTGGTGTTGGCTTCTTAATCAACAAAAGAATTAAAGACTACCTTCTTGAAGTCGAAAGCACGTCAGATCGAGCAGCGAGGCTCGTTGTTCAACTAACCCAGCGATACCAACTTCAGATAGTACAGGCATATGCACCAACATCAAGCCATACCGACGAGGAGGTTGAGGAATTCTATGAAGAAATCAAACAGCTACATACCAAGGGGAAACAACACATCAAGCTCATCATGGGAGATTTTAATGCAAGAATTGGACAACAGGAACAAGGAGAGACATCGGTTGGTAAATACGGATACGGGGAAAGGAATGAACGTGGCGATCAACTCATAGAATTTGCCGAAGCTGAAAATCTTAGCATCATGAATTCATTTTTTAAGAAGAAACTACAAAGAAAATGGACATGGAAACACCCCAATGGAGGAACCAGCGAAATTGACTATATACTGGCAAACAAGAAATCAATTATTGAAGATTGCAGCATACTGAACAGATTTAATACTGGAAGTGATCATCGAATGGTGAGATGTAAAATGCACTTAAATACTAAACTAGAAAGGCAGAAGCTCATTAGGAAACAAGTATGTAAGAGGGTGGATTTAAAGAAATTAAAAGAAAATACCGAGGCATTCAAGTTGGAATTAAAAAATCGCTTTTCTGCACTGGAAGGACTTATTGAAGAAGTTGACATCTCAGAAGCAAATGAAAACATTGTTAAGACAATAATTGAAACTGCTGGGGAAATTG
>QLNU02014802.1:26324183-26342139 GCA_006491805.2 Dysdera silvatica
AGAGAATGAATAACAAATGTCACATTAAAAGACTTTTTGGTTATTGACTATATTTAATACTTTTAAGCATATAAAGTTAAAAGAAATGCTAGGTGACCGAATGCTTTTATAACCAACTGTATATTGTTTAAGTATCGATTTCCATCTATAAGATTTTGAACAATGTTCAAATAACGTTTTTAAAGATGTTTAAATAATGTTTTTAAAGATGTTTAAATAATGTTTTTAAAGATGTTTAAATGATGTTCTTAAAGATGTTTTAAGAAATTTCATTTAAACAAAATTCGTGTTAGATACGGAGCTGCCCGTTAAGTGGTTAAAATTAGCGTTGTAGTCACAATAGTTCCATAGTCGTTGAAAACATTGCAATTAAAAAAAAAAAAAAAAGACGTTTAAAATGAAAGTTCTTAACGACAGGTAAAACGTTATTAAATAAAATTAATGATTATTAAAATACGCCAATTATTATTATAAATATAATTATGGATTTCATAAACATCGACTTTGGTCAATCGAAATCTTCAAACTAATTTTTCGATTTTAGTTCTGTTTACGATGATTGCGAGTATACATATAAAGGGTTGTACTTGGATTTTTTTTTTATAGAAAACGTAATCGGAAATTTTTTTGGAAAAGATTCGTACAGAAATAGAGAACTATTTCAGATAATATACATAATATCAATTCAATATTCCAAGCAGCATATGTTTTTTTTTTACACTGCTTGCCAATTTCACAACCTATTATGGTACCATAATACGACATCACGTATATTTTCCTACATCGATTTATTTTTTGTTATGACATTTTGAAAAGCAGAAGAAAATGATTACCGAAAACGAAGATATTTTCGATTTATAATGAAAACATATTACGACTCCCTGTAGCTAAACACAGAAGAGCAACTGGTAAAGTCAGAAATTCAAAAGTACTTGATTAAGGATGGGTTTGGTTTGTTCATTTACAGATTTTGTCGACTCGTTTTGTTTATTTGTGGGTCTTGTTAATATTATATATAAAACTATGAAATTTCAATATTACAAGTATGACATTTTGACCCCAATTGAAATGAATATAATTTCTAAATACAAACTGATCTGAAAACTGCAAAACAGTTCCAAAATAAAGGAAGGGTTTCTTTCGAAATCTGGACGCTATACATAATATGCACAGTCACAATGAAATACCACTTAATGACTTACACTACTACTTATATTAAGATAATCTCATCCTTATAATGATTGTAATATTGTCCAAATAAAGACCAGTCGTCTAGTTGGCTCCAGACGCAACCTCCAAAATCGATAGGCTAGGCGACTATCATGAACTCTTAAACACACCGCAAAACACTCGCACCCTCTGTTTCACGGTACTGCGCAGTACAGGTACTTTATAATTTGAGGACTTGCAGAGCAGCAGTTTTCGTATCAAACGTGACGAGTTACGCGCGAAACAGAAGAATGGATTCACTTACCAGTGATGAATGGCACAAAAGCTGCGTAAAAGATTGAAGCCGGTTACCGGCACACGAAGAGGAAAAAAGAAAACAAAAACCAAGGCGAAAAACGGTGGAAAGCGAAAACAAATCGATGAAATTCTCAACAAATATTTCTCGTTTCCTGGCGCCATCTATCGAGCTATATCCGAACAAATTCTCCATTTTTGATTTAAAAGGCAAAAATTAATAATTACAGGAAAAGCCCGTTATTGCAGTACTTGAAGGTGCCAAACAACGAAAAATGGAAAAAAAAATGTTTTTAGATATATTTTATAGTTTTTAATTTTTAAATTAAAATTTTTTATAGTATATAATTAATTATATAATAATTATGTATTATTATATAATTAGTATCTATTTGGTAAATCGGTTTACGTCAACAAACACTATAGCTAATGCCTGATGCTTGTACTGGTATATTTCCGATCTATAGTCAAAAACGTCTCCAATAAAGCCGTTGCAACGTTTAAATTTCAGATTTAAATGTACGATGCAGAAGAAGATGAAATGAAAACGACAACAATGAAATTCGCTTTAAAAGGATTAGAAAAATGTCTTGTAATGAGGAACTTTCTAAGCAAAAGATTATCGATGCAGATACGTATTAACCTTGAAAGTTCTTCGAAGGTGCGTAAAGAAATGGACAATTCAAGTCGTTGTTACAAAATGATATACGAAGAAAAGAAGAAAATGTACAGCAAACAAATCTCTTGAAATACTTTTTAAACAATAACCATTAGTACGTACAGTACAATATATGTACAATATATATTTACATTGTTTAAAAATTGTGTTTATAAAGTTACTAATTAATCTTCCACGATGTTACGTATAAACAAAACAAACTAGGTACGTACAATACTGTTACTTTATACATATGCAGTGAGAATCGGTTATAACGACCTCCAAGGGACCGCGAAAATTCGGTCGTTATAACCGATATTTTTTTAAAATGATTGTAGCCTATAGTATAATACACTCTAGAGTTTTATAAATTATTTTGATAGTAAAAAGTATTAAACTTTTTGGTTTCAAAATTAAATAAAAATATATTTAATTATAATGAATTGAATTTCCGTCTATATTAAATTATATTTATAGCCACACTAAATAAGTAGTATTTTTTAGTTTTTTAAATTGAAAAAATTCTAGAAAATACTAAAGTATATAATGTAGAAAACAAATCTAATGAATAATATTTATTATATTATACTAATGACTTCCGAACAGTGCCGGTTTAAGAGATTTATGGGCTCTACGCTGAAAAAATAAAATAGGCCCCTAAAGAATATGACCCTCGTGATATTCAATTAATAAATCACGCCGTTTTTTGTTTTGTTTTTGTTTTTAATAAAGGTTCATTATCTTCAATATTCAGGTTTAGCAGTAATAAAAATTTCTCGGACATTTGTAAATAAACAAGATTAAAATAACGCTTAAATTTTGATAACTAACCCACATTGTTCCGACTTATGACTGTCAAGTCACGTCGTTATATCCGATACGAATTTCCCTACTTAGAATCTACGTAGACTACAAAATCGCCGTCGTTATAGCAGGTTTCGTCGTTATATACGATGTCGTTATAACCGATATATTTAGTATGGAGTAGAATAGCAAACCAAACTTCTTGTAAAAATTCCGTCGTTATATGCGGTTGGTCGTTATAACCGGCGTCGTTATAAACGATTTTCACTGTATTTGTATATGTATATATATATAAACATAATCTTTAAACAATGTTTTGGCATCATTGCCTTTATTATAATTTTTTTTTTCATTTAAAACCTTTATACCTTCCGAAACTCCGGCAAAAATAACCCATTTTCCATATACTTTATGCCCTAATTACCGCGGATTCGATTACTGCGGTGTTTTTATTGGCACAAGTAACCGCAATAATCCGGGTTTTTCTGTACAGCATAATAATATGGCGTTTACCATACCGCCTTGACCCAAATTTTTTTTTCCTTGACAAGAGCATTGACATAACTAGCTTTGATGTCTAGACAGCCCCCTCCCCCTGAAAAAAAAATATATTTGCTTTTATTTTTTCTCAAAAAAATAAATTGTTGTAGAATTTTGTTTTAAATTTTTTGTAATTTTTAAGCTTTTGGAAAAGGCCGATAGACACTGTTCTTTGGCTTTCAAACTGTGTTCAAAATAGATTTTCATATCAGATCTTGTGTACACAATGTTTTTAATGAAGGTATAGGTAAGTCATAGTCCACAGTAAAGAGAAGAGGAAACTATAAATTTTAGTATATCTCTACGTTAGTGTTTCCCAACCGCCGTGCCGCGAGAGCTTCTCCTGAAATCTATCATTTCAGTTTTCTAATAATTTTTCATGAAGAAGTATCTTATCGTGGAAATACTTTAAAGAGGATAATAGTTCCAGATTGCGTCCGGAAGCTCAGACCCATAATGCCTAAAGAACATCTGTGCAGTAAATACTAGTGACCAAGTATTGTATTTTTAAATGTGTGAGTATTCATGAATGATCGATAATTTTCAGACATCGAAATCTTTTAGCATTTGAGAAAGGGTATAACGCTCATTATGACCTGTCATAAAAAGTGCCTGCAAGCAGGCACGGACTGAGTTCTGTCAAAGGGCGCATACATTGGATTATCAGAGGGTGCCAGTCCTTGCGCCCATTCAGGGGCGCGACTGCTATCCCCCATGAGGGCGCCCCTGCCTGCAAACCTATTACAATAATATACAATGTATTCTCTGTTCTTAAAACTGAATGAAATAACATCCGTGTTGTAAATGCCAGTGACTAATCAGCAAGAAAGTGTATCAGTAAAATGTATATTAACAGAAGGGGAAGTGTACATATACTCTTTATGATTATGCCATAATTAATTATTCATACGTATGATAGTTTAATGACAAACTTTAAAAAATAAATTGAAAGGTGTTTGCCTGTAAATTTGTTAGGATCTGGCTCTTCTAAAGGTTGAGAAACACTACACAAGTTTTCAATGTAAAATGTCAATATTATATATTCAAGTTTTATATGTTAATAATTTTATTTATTAAATTAACAGTGGAAAGCGATGGAGAATTTACGAAATTCACCATTTTTCATATAATTTTGATGCCCGCTCAACCTGTGCTTTAAGGCTCGTTTAGTCTGACTAATATCGGAGCGATGGCATTTGCAAAAAAATTGGCAAATTCCCCCAACTCCTAAAAGCTGAAAGTTCAAGACAGACGAAAAGTTGTAGCTCAAATTATTCGAACTGATGAAAGGTTACCATCAGCTCAAAAATTTAAGTATTTTGGATCATTTATAGGCACAGATGGAGATCTGGCCACAGAAATGTAACAAAGAATTCAGTGTGGGTGGTTAAATCAGGGAAAGATGAGTGGAGTGCTATGCGATAAGAGAGTAGGATGAAAGGAAAATTGTACAAAACTGTGGTCAGACCTGCAATGTTATGCGGGGCAGAGACTTGGCCAATTACAAGAGCGCATGAAAGGAAGATGGAAGTGGCTGAGATGAGAATGTTGAGGTGGATGAATGGTGTTACAAGGAGGGATAAAATAAGGAATAACCTAATTAGAGGTACGGTCAAGGTTGGACCCATAGGAAGAAAAATACAAGAACATAGGTTAAGATGGCTTGGGCATATGGAGCGGAGAAATGAGGAATATGTGCCCTTCGATAAAGCGAGGCCCGGGACAAATGGCCATGCTGCCCCCCCATCTCCGAGGCACTGCGTAACTGTATAATAATAAAAGACGCTTATGTGATTTTTTTTTTTTAGATTTTTAATCTTATCGTGCTCATTATTCATAAAATATATATCTAATAGAATTGTATCTAATAAAATGCTTTACACTAGTATTTTTGTCGAGTCAATAAAATTGCCCGATCGTGCCAATGTGTAGGGTGTGGTTGGTAGCTTTTGGAAAGATTAGCGATGTTAGTAATTTTCAGCTTTAAAATCGTCAGAGAATTCTACACCGAACTTGCTTCAATATTTCGAAGAAATAAAATTAAGGTGGCTGAAACCGTCTTTGATTATACATGAGTTCGGAAATGTAAGTAAAAATCGCCAAGCATTTAAAATATTTGCACATAACAGCGTGCTCGTTATATTAGTGATTTCTTTAACTCACTTTTTCCAATCGACCCCCGACAATCTCGTGATGAACATCTTGGGGACCTTTGACATGAACAGACCTCGGTATAAAATTAAAAACTTCAAACGCAATTAATTAGTCAAATTCGTTCATAAAAACTTGTTCGACTAAATAAAAGGCACACATATTTATATGAAACACTGTGTGTTAAGCGTAGGAAAGAGAAGCGCTGGATTCAGGGACGGTGGTGCTAGGTATTATGCCACTCGGGAAGAGCACGTGTTTTACCGCCCCAAAATGGCTTTCTTTTTTTTGGGGGGGGGGAACCGTTTTGCAGCACAGGGCGAATGCCCGGTTCGCTCCCCCTTGGCGCCGGCCCAGGTTGTATTAAAAAAACTGACGTTGAGTTCAAAAATAGAAAAATCATGGCTTTCACTTTTCCTTAAAACGAAACTGTTTTTAAACATGAAAGATAGATGGCGCACATATCGCTTTAAGGGAATGAAGCGAGGAACGAAGAATTATTAATTAAAAACCAGTTCCGTTCAAGAGCGGATCCAGCGAGGGGCGGAGGGGGCGTTCGCCCCCACTTCAGGGGTTTTTTTTAAAAAAAAAAGACGACGATGAATATTTTACGTGTTGTTTGCTATATGATTGTAATAAAATTTTAATACTGGCGTCCAAGGTCTCCAAATCTTGGAGAAATGCGATCCAGACTTTTCCACGAAACTACAAGCTTAACGCCCTTCAAACTGTGTTTTTAATAAGTCTTGCTTCAGCATAACGTAGTTTTTTATCGTTGAAGCGCCTTCAAACTTGGCTTCGAACGCGGATGACAGAAGAGACTTTTAATATACGCCCATAGAGACATTCATATTGATGTAAATAAAGTGATTGACAAATTTTCAAAGAAACCAAGATGGCTTGACTTTGCACTATAAACTTCAAGTTTTTTAAAAAGTTGCTTGTAATAAAAAAAGTAAAATAATTACGATGTTTTTGTAGTTTAAATTTAAACTTGTTCTATTAATTACATTGTAAATTATCGTTTTGGTTATTGTATATGTCTCCTTTACTAGCTTATCCTTCTGTCATACTTGACTATAATCTACCCTAAACCATATAGTTTAATTAAAGAAAAGCCCAACTTTAATTCATTGTCGTAAATTAAATATTTTGGTGAGTATAAAGGAAGGCTAGTAATATAACAACATTTATCTAAACTATTTAACAGTCCAAAACTAAAAATTTCCCCTGTGTAAGCCCCCCGAAACCGCCCCCGTAATAACATCCTGGATCCGCCCTTGGTTCCGTTCAGTGATGAATTTAGGAAATCGTTGCCCCTATAGGCAAAGTATGTATAGCAGAGATGAGCAAACTCGTTTACTGACAGGGTCACTGAATGATTCTTCCCATTTCTAATATATAGCCCTTCCCACCTTAAAAAGAAAGGAATGTATAGTAAATTCTCCCATTAGTGACGTTCAAAGGAAGGTTATAAAACGTCGTTAAACGCAATCCGACGTTAATAGGAATAGTCTACATTTATGAAGAATCTGCCAGAACCGCAAAATAACGTCGCTAATTAGAACGAAGTCATTCAGCTAATTAAGTGCCATGTTATCTTTCGAAAACGTTATTCTAAGTAAGGACGGAATTTTGCGGAACCGCAAAGTACTTAGAATTATGCACATTCCGATTAACGTCGTTTTCTGGTTTATGGCGCTTTTACTCAGTTGTTTCCTTGAAAGTCGTTACTGCTCGTAAAAGAGAAATCATGCCTATCGTACTCTTAACTCTTCTTACGATTTTCTTCGCAGTCGCTGTATTTAATCGTAATACTTTGTACTTAATCGTATATTTACAATGTTTTTGTCGTCTAAAAATCGTAAGGTTCCAATCCATGTTTAAAGGGTTATCAAGCAACCATTGATTCAACCCTTCCACTAATTCAGGCATGAACTGTAGACTAACTGAACGGACATGAGGAGCGAAGGCAAGAACGGGAGTGGGGACGGGGGGGTGTCTCCCTCTCACTGACCTTTCCAATAATGCAGGTATATACTGATTATTTCTTAAATACTCCCATTGTATTATTTAATCGTAGCAAATGGATTATTCCAAGGAACAAGGCGCAACTTAGGATTTTTTTTCGTAGTCGCAATTTCGTAGCCGGTCGACGAAAAACTCGCAAGTTTACGATCCTTGCTTACTTGCGAGAAACTTAGCAACGTCCGCTAGTTGTTTGTTGACATTTCGTCGGATGAGTGCTGTTTTACGCCTATTTTCTTGTTTTGAATATTTCCAGATGGATTATACTATTTGGCAATTTCCAAGTCATGAGCAAACTGCGATTTTGTTTTTGCAGGAAAAAGGAATTCTCCATTCCAAGAGACTTTGTTCACATAACCTTCAAATAAAATTATGTTTTCTGGCTTCCGAGGCTCCGTCGTAGCGTAACCATAACAAAATTTTGAAAATATATAATAAAAAAATTCTAAAAAATATTCTAACAATTTTTTCTAACGATAATCCATGAAACATCGCTCGCAAACATAAATTAACGACTTAATCGTCCCCAAAATTATTGCAAAAATGCGACTACGAAAAAAATTTGTATGTGGCGTCGTGCTAAAGGTAAAATACCTCTGGTTTTTCAATTTTTTTTAGCAGGAAATCCATTGATTTTTTGTAATTTTTCAGCACTGGAGCACAAGCTACGAACCACTGCTTTAACTAATACTTTTATGTAATAAGTATATATAAGTAATACACTCTATAACAAAAAAATCCACTCACCAAGAAGGAGTTGTCCGATTGTAATGAAATTTCGTATGCAAAGACATTTTGACCGAACATGCAAATGATTAAAATTTGGTGTCCAATGAATGAATAGCGGGAACTCCAGCGCATCGGAACTGCGCATTCAGCAGGTGTATATAAGGAGCGATTCTCAATATGTGGTCAAAATTTCTGTTGCATTTTGACTGCGGATATCTTACGTCGACTGTAACAATGCCTCGCCGAAAGATTCGTGCTCATTACGAGCATATGTCAGAGTTTGAAAGAGGTCGTGCTATCGGATTGAAAGAGGCTGGTTGGACGAATCGAAGAATCGCTGGACATGTGGGTCGAAGCGATGCGGCGATTGGACGGTGCTGGCAAGAGTGGGTCAACAACGGCAGATGTCAGCGTCGGGACGGCAGCGGTCGACCTAGGGCCACAACAGAACGGGAAGACAGAGCGATTGTCAGAGCAGCTGTCACAGCACCGGATTCGTCGTTATCAACTATCCAACGTGTGGCCCGCACACATGTGTCCAACATGACCCTCTGCAGACGACTGAGAGAGCGGAATTTACGCTCGCGCCGACCGTTACGCCGCTTACCTCTCACGCCTTTACACCGTCAAGTCCGATTACAGTGGTGCCGGGCTCGATCAACTTGGAACTGCGCTGACTGGGGACGTATAGTCTTTAGTGACGAGTCCCGTTTCCAACTGTGTCCTGACGACAACCGCAGACGTGTCTGGAGACGTCCAGGGCAGCGTGGGGATCCTGCCCTTACTATCGCACGCCACACATGCCCACAACAGGGCGTTATGGTCTGGGGTGCCATCTCCTTTGATAGCCGGACCCCTTTGGTGGTCATTTCTGGCACACTTACAGCACAGCGGTACGTAGACGACATTCTACGACCGGTTGTGTTACCGTTCCTTTTGCGACACCCTGGACTTACGTTTCAACAAGACAATGCCCGGCCGCACACGGCACGTGTTGCTATGAATTGTCTTCAAGCTTGCCCAACACTTCCTTGGCAAGCTAGGTCTCCTGATCTCTCTCCCATAGAGCACATTTGGGACGCTATGGGAAGGCGATTGCAACCATCCCGGAATGTTGACGATTTAGCCCGACAGTTGGAGACAATTTGGCAAGAAATTCCGCAGGACACCATCCGGGATCTTTATCAGTCTATGCCACGCCGGGTGACAGCTTGCATCCAGGCCAGAGGTGGACCAACGCCTTATTGACTTCCTCCCTTTGTAACGGTCAAACTCTGCAATAAATCATTCAATTGTTCTGAAATTTTAATCGTTTCTTTTTCTATGTATGTTCTTCACATCCACCAATTTTTATCGCAATCGGACAACTCCTTCTTGGTGCGTCGATTTGTTTGTTATAGAGTGTAATTTATTTTCGGATTTTCAGCTGCAGCCCCTAGGCATGTGCCTTTGGGCCTACTTAGACATCCGTCACTGGTTCTGTTGACATCCGAAATATTTAAAAATAATAGTACAATTATTTATGAAAACACAGAAAAAAAAAATCACAAGATGCATAGAAATCGTGACGTAATTCGGTCCAAAGGGTAGAACTTACCCATGTCTTATCCAGTGAAATAATTCAATGATAAGCAGTTTTGCAAAACATATTTTCGGTTTTCAAAATTTATAAACCCAGTCGAGACCTTGAAATCTTCTTAACCCACTTTTCGAAATCTTTTTAACCCACCCTCTCGAGGCTCAGTATATTAAAGTTAGGTTATCTAAAACATTTATCATAGATATTATTATTATACGAAAAATAATGGGAATTAGAACAGCGAAAGTTAAATAGAATGAGAAGATATACCGAAATGTGCACACATTTTGAACACTTTTTATCACCGTTTACTTTTTAATAACTGAATTATTTTTTCAGTTATAATGCGTTTCTTCTCTGGATTTCAGGATTCACGGGTGGTTAAGAGGGTGATAGGACAAAAGGGGGGGTCCTTCCTGTCCCCTTAATAGGACAGAATAGGTCCTTACTAGCCCCTTATATGATAAGGGGCTACTTTACTATCTCCTTTAAGGGGATAGTAAGGTAATACTGTAACCAAAGAAGATCCTCATTCATTTCTAGGCAATATTACACATCGCAATTGTTCAGTCGTTTATGTTTCTTTGATATTGGCAGCATGACGTCAGAGATGACAAGGTCGTTGACTTCGAAGTCATACGAACATTTAGTGACATCTATTAATCAACGAATAAAACTTCGAGGCCGAACTGACAGGAACCTCACGAAAAAGTTACTAGAGTTATTTCAATCTCTTTCACATATAAAAATTCCAGCTGAAATACTTAAACGATTTGCATAATTCTTTCTAACAATAGGAAATAAAGTCGGCAGCGAATGGATGAAAAATTGACTCTGTGCGTTTGTTAAGGAAAATTATTAAAGATTATTGGATGTCTGTCGTTAAGGAAACACCATAATTAAGGCAGCTCTCAAAGAACCTCGCCGTAACTCTTGCTTTCCACAAGTTACCAGTGAGGGGAAAACGAATAAAATAAAGGGGAAAAAAGTGGAGAAAACGGATAAACATAAAGGGAAAAAAAAAAGGTTTACACGAGGCAACCCGAAGAACCGGATTAACTTGTCACAGACCAAGAACATTTATAGGCAGATAAATCCCTAAAACGGGGAAAAAAATCGGACGCCAATCCACTAATCGCATCACCTCTTGGATCCTGGTTGTCAGAAAAGTAGAAAACGGATAAAAAGGAGCGGATTTTCACTTGCTTTTACTTACTAAAGAGAAAGCATTCTATTTCGGGAGAGAAAATAAGATAGAAGAAATTCCAAATAATATGAATAATTTATGAAGTCCATAGTATAGTATTCCCACAGCTTTGCCCATTCACTATTTAGTTAAACTATTTTACAACGAGCTACACCTTCAACAGGAGAATACTCCAGTTCTTTATTTAGTTTAATATTCTATAATACTAAATAATAAAATCAGATATTACCGCAGTGTGTACAGCGAAATCTACTATTCCAGAACAGGTTATAAATAAGAGAGACCTACGATAATGCAGTGGCAACGCCTAGCATGTGGTTAATCTCGGGTAAGACCGCCAACTGCGCCAAAACAATAGAACGTTTATACCGACTAACTGCTCACCGTAGTCGAAAAGTGGGGTGGTTTGGTTCCCTAGGCCTTAAGAGGTTCGGATTCCTCGGAAAACTGTAGGTTCGGGCGCAGCTTGGTCCTTGATGTCCCTCCGACTCGTAAGATTTACACACACTCTTGGAGAGATTTGAAACAAAACTCTCCAACGGGTTACCACTGCACCATCGCCGCAGGATCACTTCAATTGAACTTTTCACTAATCCAAAAATTGTCCTATATTCCTTCAGCAACAACAGATAATAGGACATAAAGTTACATACTCCGTTAAAACACATTAGCATACAAATAAAGTTTGAACATCCGAGAAGAAGGAGGAAGATAACACTAACCGTCAGGTCTATACTGCACCACCATCGTAACAGTTTGACCAGCCCCTTTTAGAGCGGCGGCTGCTTGCTCATGTGTTGCATGCCTCAAATCATTTCCATTGACCTGTGATAGAAGACAATGACTTATTATTTAGAGCTTAGCACTTATAACGGCCATCCCAATCATCCTATGCTCAATATCTAAAGCGTAGGCGTATGCCGAACATTCGTAAGGGGGTTACAGGGCTGCAACGCACATATTCCTATGTTAAACATGGAAAATTTCATAGCAATGGAGGTTACAACCCTATAAACACCCACTCCTGCGTAAGCCACTAATCTAAAGTATCTATTATTGCTTTAGAAGGAGAGTTACAGAGTATACATAATTATTTACCATTATGATGAATATTTATAGAGTAAATTTTGAATCTAGAATGCCATTGAATTCATAATAATTATCATAATAATAAAGGTTTGGTTTGGTTTGTTTGGCTTTTTTATGGCGCAAGAGCATCTGGGCTATACTGCGCCAAACATGGTAAAAAAAATAATAATAAAGACGATGGGTAAACGAAATTCTAAAATTTAATACTAGAATGAAAAATAGGGTTGAAGTAATACTTTGCACGCACGCACACATACACACATTGCAAACGGGAAGACTTTTCTCTCATCCTCATTAGAATTCCTTTTTTCTAGCATATTGATAAACAGATAAGTTTTATCCAGGTGTGCATCGCAATTTTCTCAAATGAGGCCCATGAAAATCCCAAAAAATAATAATACTTCTTGCTCATTAATTTGTAAAAACGACGCTCAGTCTGTTTCTTAAGTTATTACAAGTTTTCCACGTCCCTCTGCTAAAGATATACAACAACTGAACTCTTTAAAACAAGCATAATTCAGGACCATGAAATTTATCCTTTTCTTTTTTTTTTTGTCAACATCACCGCATTCTGGAAGAGAATCCCGTAACAAGCTTCGGCTTTATATTCTCTTCCATTTCTAACCCAAAACTTAAAATAATTTAATATAGATCTTCTCTTACATTTCTATAATTTTTATACTGCTCAAGCTATGTATCACGAAATATTGTATATCGGGTTGAATAAAAATTTATTATTATTATTATATTTATTCTCTATTAATTTTGTGCCGTAGCAACTTCTGAATTTTCCCCATTGTTGCAAAGAGCACAGAGCTTTTTGTTCACCTGTTGTCAAATCAATCGCCCTCTAGTTTCTATATCGTCGTCGTAACATAATTTCGAGAAAACAAAATGAGAACTTGCCGATAGAATCTGGTCGCCTCTCTTCAATTCTCCGCTGATGTCCGCTGGTCCACCGGCCAAGATGAAAGAGATGAAAATGCCTTCGCCGTCTTCGCCTCCAACTATGTTGAAGCCCAATCCGGTCGTACCTTTATTCAAGATCACTTTTCGAGGGTCTCTATACAAAAAAAATTTAATAAAATATATATAATTAAATTAAACGAATGGAGAGTCTGACGTGCAATTTAGAAACAATTACCCGAAACTCCCTGCTTTACGGAAGTCTTCGAGCGTGACGAGTGGATAAATATTTATTAAGCTTCCGACGGATGTTGGGATAACAAACTCAATTAAACGCGGGGAGCGTGCTGTTGACTCAAATCGTTATTCGACGAATCAGGACTGAGCAAATTTAATATTCGTTATCACCACTGCAGGGCGAACTTCTGGTAATAGCAAAATTCGAGATAATCTCCCAGACTTTTACTTCGACGGCGCGAAATCGGGGCGGCGAGCGAGGACGGTGAACGAACGGGCTTGTCAAATTTGGTTGGACTAATCTATCAAAAGCGCGGGAGACGCAGACTTCTTCGGAGCAATAACTGCTCGGAGATAAGCGGGTCTTAGAGAAGTTTGATCAATTTTCAGTCAGCGTCTGGCTGAAATCCACGATGCGACAAAAATCCTTCTCCTACGCCTCCAGACTTACAAAGTTACCCAGCAAATACACTTTAAGCTGTATCGGCGCTACGGCGAGTTTTAAAAAATTGAATCGTTAGCTCGATTTTTTTTTTAAATACTCGAATCGATTTTGGAAAAAAAATATTCGTTATTCGAATACTCTATATTCATTAGGCTGGCGATTCGCTATAGATAGGGTGAGAAATTTTTTATAGCAAAACTGATTTATTTTTGTAGAGTACATCTTTTATTTTGTGAAGGGTGTATATATATATATATATATATATATATATGTGTGTGTGTGTGTGTGAGATATTATTCTTCTTCACAGGGATAACACAATTGCCAAATATGGTCAACACAGAAAAGCCTCCGGGGCGAGAATTTTGTGAGTTTTTGTGGGGAAATTTATTATACAATAATTTTTGCCACCTACATACATATAGCTCAAGTTAGAGCTTTTTCGTTTTTGGAGAAAAAGAGACGCTTTCCCCATCCTGGATTCGAACCAGGGTCCCTCCGTTTAGCCCGGAGTGTCTTGGACCGCTAGACGAATGAGGACAGGAAACAACGCTCTCTTTCTCCGTATGTAAAGGTGTTAAGGTATTATTACCCTCCGCAGGGATAACACAATTGCCAAATATGGTCAACACAAGAAAGCCTCCGGGGCGAGATTTTTGTGAGTTTTTCGTGGGGGAATTTATTATACTATAATCTCTAGCTTGAGCTTCATATACGTAGGAGGCAAACATCATTGTAGAATACACGCAAGCAAGCACGCACACACACACACACACACACACACACACACACACACACATACAGGGTGATTCAGAACTAATGGAACAAACTGAAAGGGGTGGTAAAGGACGCCAAATAAGCCATATTTGGCGAAATCAGGTCCGCAAAGGATCCGATTTGGCTGTACAGTGAAAGTATTATTTACATCCACATCATTCCTTCCTATGTAGGCAATCCAAAAAAAAAAATGCGACACATAATTTAAGTGATTGACCTAATAATGCAGCAGAGGCAAAATAAAAATCGGAAATTCCTTTCCTTTCCCTGAGTAGTGTTGCCATTTAGTCACCAAAGGTATGGAATACGATGGTTTTACCATACTGGAGGCAGTTGGGAATTGTCAAGCATGTGTAATAGGTGAAGGAGATCAAAAGAAACAACTTTGGTTCAATGAACCAATGTCCGAAAACGAGCCGTTCTGGAATTACAGAGATGTTATTATTTGCATTCACATTAGTTAATCATGTAACAAAATTTAGAAAATTTGCCGTTTTAGCCTAAAACCATATTGGAAAAGGTTTCACTACTTACTATAGTCCAAAATAACTTCCCATGGCCAAATTTATGCAGTTGGGGAATTTATGGCCAAAACGTAAACCTCACGTTAGAAAAAATAAATGTTAAGCCAAAAACGAAATACACTTCGCAATCACTCCTAAAAAATGCAACGCCTACACTTCCTAATTCATAAAAAAAATTCCACAGAAGCTTTTAGAGCGCCGTACGGAATATACAAAACCATTTACATTACATTAACGGCCGATAGCGCATAAAGACAGAAGAGAGCGAGTTCTGACATTAATTCGCGCCACTAATTGTGTTACACGTTATAAAGAAAATTATGAGGAAAACCTTAATTGCGCCAAGTCCACATCTTGTTGAGTAAATAGTAAAAAATGTTGTAGGATTCAGTAAAAAAGCATTTTTTCATATAATAAATGACGTGCAGCATATGATTTGTAACTGAATTGTTGCACAAAGGTAAGGCACTTTTTTCTCTACCAGGCGCAAAACTCGAACTCGAATTAACAGAGTAGGCACGAAGAAAAAGGGAGGAGCTTTCGGGCTCAGCCGCCTAATTGGTGATAAAAACACGTTATTTTCTTTAAGGCCACATCACGTGATCGTTTTTATAGCTACTTGATGGCCCCCCCCCTGCCAATAATTTTGCAGTTACTACGCTACTGACATAGAGAACGCTTGCTTGCCATTGTGTCATACTGATCCATATTAGTTTGAAGTGTATAAAGGAGCAGGTGGAACTTTTCCTAATGTAGAGATTATTTCGAAAATATTTTAACAATACCTATACTAAATGCACTTGATGAAAGACCTTTTTCAGATTTAAAACGCGTTGAACTATGTAAGGGGGTTCGGTACCACTTAAAAGAAAAAAAAAAGACCTTTGAAGACATGTTTTCAATTTCTTTTTATAACAATTACAGCGTAACATATAAACAAAACGATTTCTCGTTAATTTGTTTGTTTTAATTCAAAATATATGAAAAAAAAACCAACAAAAACTCGAAAAACCGATGTCCAGCATTTCTTTCATATAACTCAATATATTATTTGACTTCAGACAAAATGAAAATACATTCTTGTAGATAAGGATATGAAGAAGATACTAGCTTCGGGAAATTTTGATAAGTTGTTTATAAAAAATATTAAAAATATAAAAATTTTAAAAATAACTTTTTTCGAACATTTGCATTGCAACTCTTATTAAAATTCATATTACAGGTTGCAATACATTTATGAAAATTCTGCGAAGATAAATTAAACTATATCAACAATACACCTTGGAAAATTCCAATATTTATCTTAAACGATTTTGAAGACATCAAATTTAAATCGTAATATTTCAAAAAAAAACTTTAATTTGAGAAAAACGCGTTTAAAGTTTGTCGAGTACAACATAGACCCTTGCTACAATCAGAGGCCGACTATGACTATTAGGGGCCCCGGCCCAACATTGGGAGCTCTCCTGACACGCTTATAAAGATTGGATATAAATCTGAAAAATGTACGCACCCCTATATCTATTTAAAAATATAGCTAAAAATATACTTTTTATCCCACTTTTAGGCCAAAGACGGATGTCAAATAATATACTCGAATAGCTGGAGTCGTAGAAGTTTTGGTACAAGTAGCAAATAGTGCAATAGTGCATTGGTGCACCAATTTCGTGTTTTTGGAAACATTGGGGCTCACGCTTATGGCATTCGTGATTATTTGAAAAAAAGTATAATGCTACGGTTTTATCAAACTGTGAACAGACAAAAAAATAAAATTGGTTACGAAAAAATGTGCAATAAAAATAAAACACCCTGAAAAACATACAATCTCCAAAATTTTAAAGCCGTTTATTATGAAATATAGCCAAATTATAGCTTAATTAAGCAGTGAAATTGCAAGACCAGCAACAACGAAAAAAGAGTTGAGTTATGAAAAAGAGTTGTTAGTTGTTGACATGCAAAATATTCGAAGGTGTATCATAAAATTTCACATAAAATATTCAGTAAAATACCATTTCACGCGTTTCTAAAATTTCAGGTAACAATAATATTTCACAATAGAATTTAAACTGACAGTATCCCTACTTTTAAATTATACAATGATATACGAAGGGTGGTAATAACGCACTGTAAAAAGATACCTTTGAAGAAGACATACATTAAAAAATATACAAACAAAAATGAATATTAGCCTAAAGCCTTAGGATAAAATACATCGAAATATCAAAAGCAAAAGCTTCCTTAGAGGTCCACATTTTTCAATAACTGAGTTCTAAACAATACAGTTAAATCAAATAACTTCTATATTAACACAAAATACTTAAAATGTGCACACCATGGCATTTATGTCGTGAAATAGATATTTTATATCGGTCTAAGACAATTTTGTTTTTCTAACAGGTAGAAGCAATTTTCGAATTGACAGATTGATTCAAACTTCCAGAACAATGAAACGTCCGAAGGAAAACACTGCATTTTTTTTCTGAGATCTGATGAATAATTTGCATTTTTATTAAGCGTCACAGATGGGAATGACTGGCTCTGTTTTACATGTGGTTTTTGCCAAAAAATTCTGCGGTCAAGTTCTGTTATAATAGGTCAGAATTTAATTGCAATTATCACAAAAATATTATAATTTTTGCTAATTTTTATGCACATTTTGTTATTTATATAAATCGAACACTACGCAGATTAAATCAAACAACAATGTCAATCAATCAACGTTTATTGGCGTAGTGATACCAACGCCGATGGTATGGCGTGATTAGATGGTGAAACGTTCGAAAGAAAATAAATATTTCTGCCTTCGGTGGGACCTGAAA
>QLNU02014802.1:26342239-26375571 GCA_006491805.2 Dysdera silvatica
TCGGCCACCTACCGGAAAATGGAAATATAAGGTGAAAATATAAAATAAAATTATGAAAAACAATTTCTCTAATATTTAGTTGAGTTTCTCTTTGTAAGTATTATTGCTTTCAGGGTCGAATGCATTCAATTGATCAGTTTCTGGGTCAAATCGGAGTCAATTTTGTCCCACTCTCTTTGAAGATGCAATTTCAGTTCATTTTTATTTTTTATGGCAATTCTATAAACTGTTTTTTTCAATTCCTCGCATAAATATTCTAAACGGTTCAAATCAGGCGACTGCGGTGGAGTTTCTAAACGTCCGAGTATATAAATTCAGTAACCACAGCTTTGTATTAAAAGCAGTATGCTTAGGACCACTGTCTTGTTGGAACACGAACCTGTCTTTGATTCCCAATTTATCGGCAGTCTTTTTCAATTGTTTTTTAAATACAAATGTATACATGTTGATTTATCTGTCAATAAATTCAAATATACCTTCCCCATTCGCCGACGTGCATCCCCAGACCATTATGCAGTTTTCTCCGTATTTGACAATAGCACAGAGATTACATCGATTGAACTCTGATTTGGGCTGCCTCCTCACAATTTTGCTCTTGCCTGTGTTGAGCATCATAAATATTGATTTATCACTAAAAATCAGTGTTTCAGAAATCTTTATCATTATTGACTTGATTTTGTTTGCGAAATACTGTTGTTGTTTTTCAATTTGCCTTACTAATACAGGACTTCTTCCGACAAGTCGTTCACGATGTCCATTATTTCGCAGTGTTCCACGAATTGTTTTAAAGCTTACATTTGTTTTTCAGAAGATGATTTAACTGTGGAACAAATTCCCGTGCTGGTTCAGCAAGATTTTCTTTGACACATAAATTTCCTATCTTCACGATGAGTTAGAATTTTTAACCGTGCAGTTCGGCGTCTATTTATTAGGTATCCCCTCTGGCATCTTTTTAATTTGCTTTACATTTTGAACGTGGAATTCAAGTCACTTTCTCAATACCTCTTTGAGAAAATTCTACTTTTCTAATTTAATAATAATTTTTTTCACCTAAACTAAGCTCTTGTGTTTTCGCCATTTTAAAGTTCGATTTTATGATTTTTTTTTAAATTTGGACGAGGTTCTTGTATTGGTTTTGTCTAAATGTCATATAACGTCAAACATACGACTGCAATTTTCATATACAGTTGTATACGGAAAAAGTATAGCAAAGGAATACGGCAGGTAGCCGAATACTTTTGTGTGGCTCATTTAGTGCATTATGTTGTTTAGGTCGCTATTTTGGAGTATTTTTGTTTTTATTTTTATTTTCGCATAGCAATATTTACCAGAACGAACATAAAAGTCACGCAAAATATTTTTTGGTTATTGACAAGATTTAGTACTTTAAGCATATGAAGTTATGAAAAATGTTAGGTATTAAATACCTTTTGTGACTAACTGTATATTATATGTGTATTCTATTTTATATATATATCATCATCATCATATTCAACCATTATCTATCCACTGCTGGATGAAGGTCTCTCCAAATGCTTTCCACACAAGTCTATCCTGGGCCATTCGTTTCCACGTCACCCCAACCTGTTTTCTTATTTCATCCACCCATCTAGTTTGAGGACGTTTTCTAGGTCTTCGGTGGTCTCTTGGAATCCAGTTCAGAATTTCTGTTGTCCATCGTTGATCAGTTCTTCTTGCAATATGCCCAGCCCATCGCCATTTCAGCCCTTTTACTTTAACAATGATGTCCTCTACTCTAGTTTGCTCTCTCACCCAAGTGTTTCTTTTTCGATCTCTCCTAGTTATTCCAAGCATGCACCTCTCCATGCTCCTTTGCGTTGTCTGTAACTTTCGTATTGCTCCAACTGTTAGACTCCATGTCTCTGATCCATAAGAGAGGACTGGCAATACACACTGGTTGAAGACCTTTCTTTTTAGACACAAAGGCAATTTCCCCTTCAGGATAAAACTGTTTCTTCCAAATGCACTCCAGCCAAGTTTAATACGTCTGTTGAGTTCTTTCATAATGTTGCCATCCATTGAAATCAGCTGGCCAAGGTAAATATATGAATCAGCAATTTCTAGCTCAATGTTGTCAACTTGTATTTTTGTTTCCTCTACAAAATTATTGAACATGATCTTAGTTTTTTGTAGGTTCATCTTGAGTCCAACTTCTTTACTTCTAGTTGAGAGCTCCTGTACCATGTCTTGGAGTTCTGATGGGTTCGTTGAAAAAATAACAATGTCATCAGCAAACCGCAAATGATTTAAATATTCACCATTTATTTTTATTCCCTTGTTATTCCAATTTATCAGCTGAAAAATCATCTGTAAAGCTGAAGTAAAAAGTTTTGGAGAAATGGTATCTCCCTGCCTCACCCCTTTGCCAAGTTTGATAGTTTTGGTATCTTTATGTAACCGAAATTTTGCACTTGCATTTTTATACACACGTTTCACCATGTCAATGTACACATCCTCAATGTCTGTTGATCTTAAAGAGTTGATGACTGCTGATGTTTTAATAGAGTCAAAGGCCTTCTCATAGTCAATAAATGCAACACACAATGGAAGTTCATATTCATGTGTTCTTTCAATTAATTCTCTTAATACTTGAATATGGTCCACTGTACTGAATCCACTTCGAAATCCAGCTTGTTCTATATATATCAGTGACGGCTCGTGGCAAGATTTTAGGGTGTGTGCATGAAGACTAATTCATCAAAACACATGAATTTACTGCCTATACTCGTCAAGAAACTGGTTTTTACCTCATTAGGTAAGTAAGAAAGAAATTTATGGTAACTTTGGGTTTTGGTGAATTGGCTTCATGCACATACCCTAAAATCTCGCCAAGAGCCGCGGCTGATACATATATATATGTACAGGGTGTCTCAGCATCAGGGTTACAAACATCTAGAAGGAGTAGGGTACAGCTAGACGAACAATATTTGTCATATAACCTAGGGTCGCAAACCACTCACAGCGCTAGTTCTAAAACCGTCCAGCATGCACAAATATTTACAACCACTTCCTAAAAAGCGCCAGATAAAACTCAGGTCAGCTGCTCAAGTGCATAGATGATTAGGACATCGCATTTTGCGCTTCTCATGCACTGGTTGTCACTATTTGTGCATGCTGGACGGTTTTAGAACTGGCGCTGTGAGTGGTTTGCGACCCTAGGTTCTATGACAAATATTGTTCGTCTAGGTGTACCCTACCCCTCCTAGATGTTTGCAACCCTGGTGTTGAGACACCCTGTATATATATGTGTGTATGTATGTAAGCAGGGTTCCTAGGAAAGTCCGAATGCGGCCAATAATTTTTGAACCAAGTCAGATATTGCAACAGAAGTTAGGTAGTGGTATAATAAAATGACTATGCACTATTAAATGAGATGAACAGTAGCGTCGCTGGTGACGAATTGAGGAAGTTAAAAATTTTATTTCGAAAAATAATAAAGATAAGGAAATATTTTCAATTAGAAAGTTGTAGAGTGTCCTTCAGTTAGTAAGAAAAGATATGCTGCTTACGTGAAATTTGTACGCCTACTGCCACGAAATGAGGTGCTTCAGAAGTTTCAGTGCATCACTTTCAGTTAATGCTTTCTTGTTTTAAAAGTTGAGTTGAAGTTCTTATAAGAGAGAGACAATGATTTCTGTGCTATAAGAACTTCAACTCAACCTCTAAAGCGCTATAAAGCATTAACTTAAAGTGATGCATTGAAACTTCCGTAATACCTCAGTTCGTGGCAGTTCGTGTACATATTGCATGTAAAGTGTATATCTTTTCCTACTAACTGAAGGACGCTCTACAACTTTCTAATTGAAAATATTTCCTCATCTTCATTATTTTTCGAAATAAAATTTTTAACTTCCTCAATTCGCCACCAGGGGCGCTGCTGTTCATCTCATCTGATAGTGCATAGTCATTTTACTATACCAATACCTAACTTTTGGTGCAATATCTGTCTTGGTTCAAAAGTTATTGGCCGCATCCGGTCTTTCTTAGGAACCCTGTGTGTGTGTGTGTGTGTGTGTGTGTGTGTGTGTGTGTGTGTGTGTGTGTGTGTGTGTGTGTGTGTAAATAACTAACAAAATGTGTCTAAATATTGGCAGGTTATACGTATTAAAGCACATATATAGTATTAATTATTATAAATTGTTTTTAAACGTTATTTTCTTTGTGGATCAATTTTCGATCTACTTAGGGGTCCCTCTTCAGACTATTCCTTGTAAAGAACAAGAGAAGCAGAATCACCGAAATGGATCCAAAATCATAAAGTCGAAAAATTGCAAAGAGAAAGAACGCGTTTAAAAACGGTGCATGAGAACTTTTTCTATGTGCTTGAACTGTAACCATGTTTTTCGTTGAAAATAAATCCATATGCAATACACCAAAATTTATTTCTTGGAATCGTCGCAACCCCACTTGTGAAATTTTTTCGTGGAGAAAAGCAGCTGCAGCTTTTTTCTTTTTTTTTCTTTTTTAAGCCTTTTCACGCGTTGCACCTGCCAATATTTGCATTCAGAGTAGTGTGAAATATTAACTCCAAAGCCTATTCCATTACAGATACCTCTCTTTTTCAAAGTCTGAACTTCTCTCTTCACAATGTAATTGAGCCGTTGACATCTCCAAAATTCTGCAAATATTACGTCCTTTTCATTCTGGAGATATTGCATTTCGACATCAGATATTTGAGGAATTCTCTCTCTAAATATCTCATTGATACAATCCTCGACATTTTGGCCAATTTCGTAAAAGGCTGTTCAGTGCATTTATAAAGGCAGACGTGAGCGTTGTACTGTAACTTATTAAAATCTTATAACAGCACTTTATTTTTTTTTTAACATCAACTTCTATTAAAAGCTCTTTTGTATTCTAAAGAAATTGAACTGTCATTTTTAGGTGTAATGGTACGAATTTTTAATTAGGTTGACAAGTGATTTTTCGTGTCATAACGATATATTCTTTAATTAAGAAATCGTGTTTCTGAGTTTATAAAAATTTTTTTAAAAAAATGCATAAAGTTTTAAAATTGCTGAATCTTTTAATTAGTGAAGGGTGAAATTAATTAAAATTTGACAAACATTCTTGCTCTTTTTAATAAACGAAGGCATTCGTCCAAAACTTTTATTTTAATTTTGCAAGCTATGCGAACCATCCAAGCAGAGAACTACGGTTTCTGACTTTTTGTAAGGCGCTTTCAAAATGCTAAAAAACCTTAGCTTTTATTTAACAATATATGCAGTCCAGTGGCGCACCCAGAATAATCCCATGGGGGGCCCAGTGGTGCAAGGAATGTTTGGTGGAAATAAAGGGCCAGTCTCCATATCAATTACGGTTGTCTTTTTGTGTACTTTTATCATTATTGAATTACTAATAATTCTACAATGCAAGATACTTAAATAATTAGAAGTAGTAGATTATGTTTGCACAATTTTACAATGGCCAGCACTCTTGTCTTATCTCCATCAGTGAGGTTAGATTTCTTGACATAATTACAAATATCTACAGTCAGAATTTCTATTTCAACTGTGTTTGATATTGTGTTTTGATCCATCTTTACCTCCTGAAAAGCGTTTGAAGACAGTCCCAGACCACTGCTGCTGTTGCTAGCCTCAACGGAAGTCTCATCAATGTGACCAAATTCAGGGAAATCTGTGGAATATCACTACTTTTATCTTACATTTTCAATCAAATAATTTACCAGCGTCTGTTTTTCGTAATTTTTCGTTGTGTTAGCGAGTTAGTTCCAAGGAAGGGGCCGTGCCCCCTTCGGCCCCTACGTGGGTGCGCCACTGATTCAGTCAGATCCGGTTATACCGAGTTTTGTTATAACGGGAGGGACATAAAAGATTTGCTTGGTTACTTTCAAAGCATACAAGACAAAAACCCTTTATTGCAAAAGATTATCTGTTATAGTGAATAAGAATCTAGTAAAATTTCCCCTCAATTTGCGTAGGTGCAGTTTGAAAATATATCCCCTCCCCCATTTTCACAAAGAAAAAGGAGGCGATTTCTTTTTACTGAAGTTATGACATCCCGTTATTGGGGCCGGCGCCAGGGGTTAACAAACCGGCCATTCGCCATGAACGACAGATTTTTACGGGCGGCAAAAGGGGATTATTATAAAAACTGAAATTATTGTGGGGCAACAAAGCACGTGTTCGCCCCGAACGGTATTATAGCTAGCGTCAGCCCTGCCTACTCTTGGAGCTTCCTGCTCCTGAAGATATTGTTGGCACACAAGTTTCAAACAATCCCGAATCGAAGAGTGATGGCAATAGAAACCTGCCATCAACTTATATAATGGCATTAAAGTGTGGCAAAACTATGTGAAATTCTAATGTTTATATATATAAAGAAATGACTTATGATATACAGGAATGATATTTCTTTTTTTCCTGTTTTATCTATTTTTTTATGTCATTTTAATGATTACCCGAATATAACGATAAAATGTATACTTTCATACTCGGTGCAAACTGGTTTGACTATGTAGTGAAAACTTGAGAAAATGTGGACACCGTTCAATGGGTTTCAAAATACCGTGAAACCTCTCATAAGGGACACTTATATTTAAGGTTCGATTAATCTTGTCCAGTCCCTTTGAATAGGGTCCTTAATGTGTTTACCTCTGATTAAAGGACACTCCATTTAAGGAACACTGAAGAAAGTACCCAGTACAGGCAGTGGTTCCTAACAGGTGGTCCGCCAAAGAGTCCCAAATGGTCCGCGAGACGGGTCATTATTTTGAAAAAACATTATTGGAAAAAAATACAAAAATTATTAAATATTAAAATTAAATATAAAAATGAAACGGATGGTATATTTTTAGTATTTTGATGCCCCCAACTCTTGAAGAAAAGCTGGCCTATCTCTTGCGCATAGGGACTTCTGGTGAAATGTGTGGACTTGTTCATTGACATAAGACCTTTTTTATTAAGGTCTTGCAGTCAACTCGTGTAGGGACGGATTTAAAGGTCATTCGGGGGGCGATTAATGACTTGAGTTTTGAAAATGATACCTAAATGGACCTTTACCTTGTATCTTTTCAATGTTAAATTTTCATTTGTAGGGAGGGCTATCGTCACTCCCGTCCCCTAAATCCGCCCCTGAACTTTCGAGAATTTTTCAAAGTGGTCCGCGAGTCCAATTGAAGTGGAAAAATGGTCCGCGGCTTAAACTGAGTTGGCAACCTGACAAGGCAACCTGAATTGAGTTGGCAACCTGTTTCTGAGTACAAGAAAAAAAGTTCTTGTTTCTGAGTACAAGAAATAAAATGAAATTCTTTTGCTAGCAACCTTTCGATAAGTGAATAAAGGTGATAAAGGAACAGTTCACTAATGTTTTCAGTAAGGGGAAGGGGAACCAAGTTTAGGAAATAATGGTGGATGCCGTCAAGACAAAGAAATGACGGAAGGGAAGTCTGACATCGAAAGCTGCAATGATGCCTTGAAATACACCACGCAACTGGAAAGTTCATGTTAAATGTTGATGATGATGATAGTGGGGAACTCGAGATGATCGGTAAATTGAAACCCATGTGGGGAAAAAAACTTGTGGAGTAAATGCTTCCAAACAATCCTATATGTAACAGATTATTTGAAATAAATTTCTTTATGTACCAAACTTCATTGTCTGTTTTAACACTTTGCTAAAATTTTAATTTTTTTTTTCCTTAATTAAGAATTTTCATTTTTTCATTACTTTGAATTCAAATACGCTATTACGTTAACTTCTTTATATAGCATTTGCAGTATGTAAAACTAATTTTAATTACATTTTTTATTAAATAATGTTGTTATACTGTATGCGTATCAACAGATGAATCTCCGAAGAAGAGACACCTGTTTAACGGACAAAATGTCCTGTCCCGTGGATGTTCCTTATTGGGAGGTAATATTGTACAATTTTTCGAATAAAGGAACGAGTTTTATAAGTAAGGTTGTTAAAACGTTTTATTTCAACGTACGTTTCTGACGGACTTGGCCGTCTTTCGTCAGGAATACAAAATGAGAAAATAAATATTAGAAAATCGAAGATGATGATATTGCGTGAATCATATGTTGCCAGTTTATTATACATAAATGAATGGGTTTTAACAAAAAGCAGATCTGAGTGAGGAAATATCATTATATGTGTATTAGTAACAACGACGTTAAGTTCTTTTTTTTCGACGCATTTTAAGCAGACGCTACTGTCCTTCGTTGGGAGAAAAATGTGTAGCATCTGTATGCGAAAATCTGTACCGTGTCCAGAAAGTTACTGAAAATGAGATTTTTCTTTAGGTTGTTTAATCTCTCTGCTGATAAAAGTCAATTCTGTTGGCTCATCGATGATGTTTTTAATCTCACCTTTTACCCTTGTTTGTGATATATGCTTCTAACAATCTCACTGTTTGTAAGATAATGTTACCCTTCTCGGAATTGCCACCATTGTCAGCTAGCCAACACAAGCGGTTATGTTCCGCTAGTCTAGCGGGGTATTCTGTAGACATTGACGGATTAAAGTGTATGAGGCCCTTGTGCTACTGATAGCGTGAGGCCCCGATAAAATAGTTCAAAAGGAGGGGGGAAAGCTGTAGTTGTAACATCGTTTAAGTAAAATCAAATTTATTTTTAGAAAGTTAAAAACAAATTTCAAATATTTGCTCTGTGCAATTTGGTAACAATAATAGTGTGTAGAAGATCGCTACAAGAGAACACGTAGCATTCATTGAAAGAAATCACACTAATCTCTGGAAGCCCTCTAGCTAGCGGAGGCCCCTTGGCTTCAGCCCTTAAAGCCCATGCGTTAATCTGGCACTGACCGTAGCAGACGCGTCAGAGCCTGTTTGTCTTTCCCCCTAACCATTTTCTACTCCTAGATTTCTCCATATTGTAAATCGCAAGGTACTGCGATATTTTTCAAATTTCCTATTATTATTGTTTTCTAAGACTCTGCTGCATAGAAGGAAAACGCACATCCAAGTGTTACTAATGGTTTTAGTATATAAATTTAGACAAAGTCTGAGGAATTCGCATTTTATTTATAAGTATCAGAAAGTGTTGTGCATGCAGGTCGTGCGAAAGCCACCATTTCCCAGAGACGTTTCCTATTTGCGAATGGCATCATCTCCTTCCTATTCTGCGTAATCAGCTTCCGGAAGGAATGGTGTCCATTCTAATTTATAAGTTTATCTCCCGGGCGTTACGCCATTGTATTTTATTCCACGGCTTCTCTGCCTACGACGAAAGCGCAGAGGACGAAACGGCGGACCATTTCCGATCGTAAACATCCGATTGATATAAAATTCCGAAACCTACAGTTGAAATTTGCATCCCATTTCTAAAAGGGGATGGAAGAAAATCTTGAAGCTATTCGAGATTCGAAGGTTTCGAAATAGGGGAAATGATAGCTTCACTGCGGACATTGTTATGCGACAGAGAAGTGCTCACATAGGGGCGAAAATGACTTTTTAAAAAAAATCAACGCGATTTTGTTTAACGTCACACTTCTATTCGCTATCTCCTCGCGTATACTTTTATGTTTCCCTTACAAAGAAACATGACCCTCGTTATCGAAAATGTATGGTCTACTATTGTACGAGAACAGAAAAAAAAATTAAATTATTTGTAATAGAATACAGTAGATTGGCTATAACTATACTATAGCGACCAGGGAGACATGTCGTTATAGACAGATGTGAGTATGTTTTATACATTATATGTTATTTTAGGTCTGCTTCTAATAAATATAGCGGAAAATAACTTTACACGTTTTAAAATTATTTATCATTTTTAACTACATTGTATATTTTTTAATAATAATTCTAATCAATCACGTCACTTCGTTTTTTTAATTGAATTTTGAGTTGATTTTTTTTTTAGTTACTACAAATTATCGGCTGTCTCTTTGATCAGTCTTCTTATCACCACTGAATTAAAAATTTGGTGAATAATAACATCAAAATAGAGGAAATTAATTTTTTATGTTATTGTCAAAAATGGGTTTTTAAAAACTCTTTATAATATTAAGGATAATAAGTTTGAGATCATGGAAATTTCATTCTTATAATCAGAATAAACACAATGTGTAAAGTTAACTGCAAAGCTAAAAGAATTACAATAGAAGACTAAGTTTTTCTTCGTAATTTTCTCTCGTGTATTTTACCTTCACGATTCGTTTCAATCTATAAATTCGAGCACTGAATTTAGTGCATAATTTTAAGTTTTTAACTCAGTATGTAATTTTATAGTAATTAATCTATTTGTTGCAATTATGCAAGTTAAGTTTCATTTTAATTAGTCCATTCGCACCTTATTCCCGTTTAATTTTGTGAACAATTGATCAATTTGAAGAGAAACTGTTCTTGCCTTGTTTTGATTCCAAGTGCCGAGAAAAAACGAAGTTGGTCGCTTGTTAACTAGGGCTGCCTAATTAGTGGTAATTAGAGCGATTCCAATCTCGTTGTTGTTTTTTTGCGATGAACTTAACCAAACAACCTATTCAAATTAACGAAATAACGTGTTCCAAGGGTTTCTGTTAAAGAAGCATTTTTCTTCTGGAATTATGTCTTAACGCAACTGTGTGTAGATTTACACAAAAAGAAAGGTTTTCGTGAGACCATGCTTTACATCTTAACTAACTTCTGTTTTTAAGGATTTGCCTAACTATTCGTTCTGCATCAGCGCAAGTGCTTTTTAAAGCCTTGCTTTGCATTTACAAGTATGTGCTTACCAATACACAGTATGTGCTTACCAGTTATAAAATGGCATGTATTTTTTTGTATAAAAGCAACGCAAAAGATATACAAAAAATATAAAAAGCTAGTAGGCAAATCAGTAACCTCATTCGTATTCGTATCTAATATGCGGTAAATTATCAGTAATGAATTTACAAAATGTACAAACTTCCTGTGAAAAAAATTATTCATTATATCATTATTATTTTTCATATGCAAAGCTCGGCAAATTCAATCGCGATTAACGACTGGGTTTTGTAGTTGGAGAAGGGGAAGTCTTAATTTCCTACTAAGTTCCTAGGTTTTCGGATCCTGCAGCGGCGCAGTGGTTAAACATTCACCTAGCATGCTGTTATCCCGTGTTCAACTCCGAACTATGCCAAAAAAATAAGGCTTACTGACTATCTTCTCACCATAGTCCGGGAATTGTTTTCCTAGGTCTTATAGGGTTCGGAATCCTTGAAAAACTATAGGTCCTGGTGCATGACCCTTGCTGTCCTTCCGCCGTAAAACAAACAAATCCTAGGTTTCGTTTTTAAGAATTTATAGGGCGATTACTGCTCTTATCTAGCGGGTGCAATTCGCCGAGGTTTGTCAAGTCATGTTTATATGTACATATTTTGCATTACGTTGCAGAATATATAAAATATGTATATATAATATAAATGATTCATCTTGAGAGGTAGTTCTCCATGGTAATTTATTTTTATATGTCGCGTACATGATAACTTTCTTTATCGTGTATAAAGTTTGTCATATATACGTTACATATGCAAATATGTGGTAGTGGTATTTTTATATGTAAGACCTGATAATCTTCTTTATCGTGTATAACGATTGTCACATATTACATATAATCAAATAAGTGGTAATCGTATTTTTATATGTAATATCTGATAAAAATACCTGTATAAAGATGGTCACATATTACATAAACAAGTAAGTGGTAATCGTATTTTTATATGTAATACCTGATAATCCTCGATGCACTTTGCCATATTATAAAATTGATAATACTTCATGACTTTCAATACTGAAAATAAGTCTACTAAAGCAATCTTGACGAGTTGCCCAGCATATATAAATTGTTAATTTTATCCAGTTCCATTTTAACGTAAGCATGTTGTTGTTGTTTTTTTTAAATTGAGTATCGTGAAAATTTTCTATTCGAGTATAAACCTACCTAAATACTTACTTTTACGTTTGATATGGCAATGCTATTGTATTCGATTGGAAGCCAATGATAACTTCACAAAGCCGTTGATGCGTATCTTTACTTTGTCGCAAATCTATCGCTACGTGAAAGGCGGGGCGATGTTCGTGTATGTTCCACCAAATCATCTGAAAAGCTCGTGTTTTTCTGTGGTAACACCTTTTTTTCTTCCCGCTTGTCGGCAATGTGTAATGCGCCAATTACAGCTGTCGTCGCGTTCTGTAAATGTCAGGTCGGACATTAATAAATCGGTATTGTCTGTGTGATGCAAATTGTTATTATAATCCCATTTTATTTATTTTAATAATATGAAATATGTGTGATTTTTATTTCAAATTGACGTATTTGTAAATGTAACGCTAAATGGTAGAATTTGAGAAGTAAAAATCTCTTGTTAAGAAACGAAACAATAAGAATAAGAATAAATTTTATTTAACCTCATTACGGTTGTGGTGATGCCTTCTACCATGAGATGTTTTTGATGTTACTTTTTGATATATTCTTAACTTTGAGGTTAAAGACCTTAACTCTTGACGAGGTTAGAAATGGAGAACAGAAAGCTATAGCTTGTTACATGGCTCTTCTCCAGATGGGTAATATATTTCAGAGATCGTTTTTTATAGACTTGTTGCTTTGATATTTTTTTGCTGCATATTTGTAAAGGTAAGGCTTAGCAATCTGGGTTTTATATCTAACAACGCGATTTGCTAACGTTTCACCATTAAGTGTAGGAAAAAAAAAACTTTAGCTACTATAGTATCTACAATGGAACTCTCTCTCTTTAAAAAGGAAGGTCACATCCCCTCAAGATATAAATTAAATCCATTTGAAACTCATTCACCCACGTTTCACGTTCTATGCTCTAAATGACGTAATTATTAAGCGAGCTCTATGACGTATCTGTTTATCGGGTTTGTTGAGCTGTGTGCGCTGCAGTATAATCATCCCGCGAGTTACGTAAGTAATGGATTCCGTAAACATTTATGTAACTTTTCTTTTACGTAAATCGGATTGGAATTATCAGATTCTACCAATTAAATAATATTAATATTAAATAATAGATTCTACCAATTAAGTAATAAATAGTAATATTAAATAATCCAATTCACCAATTAAAGTAATAAATGTTAATATTAAATAATTAATTCTCAATTAGTATTGGCGCATTAATGATGCTCTTACTTGCGCCATAAAAACCAAACAATCAAACAATCAAACCAATTAAGTAGCAAATATTAATATTAAATAATTAAATAGTAATTCTGGTGGGAATTGCTGAATTTCTAAATTGGTGGACTGGATTGAAAGTTGGGGCTTGTGGACACTTACCCAAAACTCACCGACTATTGCTTTCGTCACTTCCTGTTACTATTCGTCACATTTGCTGTGACTTGTAGTACTTACGTGCTAGTAGTTGTAATTTTCGAGATTTATTACATAACTGCGAATTTATGTAAGTCATGCGGGGGTTTACTGTAACTCAATGGTTAAAAGATCGGAGTCACAATGTCAGTGGTTTTATTTTAACGAGGGTAGTTTGATATTTTCAGCTTAAAGGGTCCTATGATGGCGTCATTGTAACACGTTTGACTACTATGGCCATAAGCCGGGTTTGGCCAACGTATGACCATTTTTGGATTTCGCAGTCCGAGGTTTTATTTCCTAATAGGAAAGAGGTTCTAATTCCTAGGAAAACTATAGTTCCTGGCACAGCATGATCATAGATGGCCTTATGGCATAGAATGTAAACAAATGCAACTTTCTTTTAAAAGAGAGAGAGAGAAATGTGGGTGTGTGTTTGTGTGATGAAATACGAAAAGGGGTAGAAAATAACAATCGTTTCTGTTTTTCCTTCAGGATAATTTTCAAGAAGGGATTTTCTTTAAAAAAAATCTCATTAAACATATCGGCCATTTTTTTAAATTTACAACATTAAGGTAAAAGAACAATGCACACTTTTCTTCCAATTTATTACTTTTTACAATTAATAAATTTGACACCCACGTTTTAACTCCTACTAGATCTTTTTTTGGAATAGGGGGAAAAGAGACATCATCTCTGTCCTGGAGTCGAACCAGGGTTCTCCTGTTGAGACTGGAGTGCCTTGACCGCTAGACCAACGAGGACAGGAACAACGCTCTCTTTCTCCGTCTATAAGGATGTAAAATAGTATTACCCTTTTCAGGACTTACACTATTGCTAAATAATGGTTGTTAATTAATTACGTTTTAATTGTAATAAAAATCCCCCACGAAAAACTTACAAAAATCTCACCCCGGTGGCTTTGTGTGTTGACCATTATTTGGCAATTGTGTTATCCCTGAGAAGGGTAATAATATCTTACATCTTTATTACTTTTTCCCAAATCAGAATAAAAAAAAAAAAGGATTTGCAAGGAGCTGCAGTTTCGTAAAACAAAAATCATGAATATATTATTTATTACGTAAGTCGAGTTATTCCAATTAAGTAAGTATTTTTAATTTTTTTGTTTTATAAAAAATTAATAAATTTTACGTTGGTGCGTTTTATAAAACTCAATATGTGTATTCGAGGAAAAATTGCCAATAATGTTCTATGATACTTATTGTGTACTCATGCTGTGCTGCCAAACGCTATGGAATAAATTTTGTTACGATGACGATATAATGTTTTATCGATTGTATTTTCCTTTAAATGAAAAGCATCTTTCTGTTCGTCTGGCACGCGATCGTATTGCGTCAGCTTTGTGACGTTCGACCCAATGCCCGTCCAGTTCTGTTGCCTGCACCAATCGCCTTCCAAAAATAGGATGCCCAAATGACTTGGAAAAGGAAACTTTGCCATAAATAGCGAGTTCCAGAAATGACCGGAACCTCTTAGATATATCTGCCAAATCGCATATATTGATTTTGCATGTTGCAAGAAGTTCCTGAAGAACGACGTATTGTAAAGCTTAGTTTTTCAGGAACTTCTTTCCTTGTCGCCAGAAGCGTAACCAACATGGCATTTTGTGGAACGGAACTCTCTTCCCAGGCCTCTTTTACATTTTCTACTTCAAAGCAAGTCTTTAGGATCAAAATTCCACATCAACTCTCTCCTCATTATAAAATCGTTATAATTGACGCAAGAATCGACCAGTGGTTGTCCTATTTATACTCGTAACAACGTGAAAGAAGTAGAGCATTTGACGAGACAGAGAGTTGGGAAAGTTGGCTGCCAGGGACCGCGCTGCAATCCCAAATCTTAGTGCGAGCAAAGCGAAATGATAATCAGTCACAACCGGTAGTTCTCCCGTGTTTTTAGCATTTGACATACGGTTGACTCCTTGTTAAACCGTTCCTTCAAACGCCTTGTCTTTGTTAAGCCATCTTATCAAACGTAAGTCCTTGCTAAGCCGCCCGTTCCATTCCACATGACGTCATAGAACAGCCTTAAGACATAAAATGAGGAAATGGCTAACACTTCCAACCGACCTTTAATTTACAAATAGACATGCGTACCAAATGAACGCTTCTTTCCACTACTCGAAACGGTAATGATGTAATATCTTAGTTTCATTTAAGTACAGTGTAAATGAAATATCTAACTCATAAATTGCTCTATAATATTCTATTGTTTTGAGAATGTTCATTCCTTGTGTCTTTTATCGTTTGTTTCAAGTACTGTGCGATTCGCAATTATCATCGAAGTACTGCTGTCCTATGATCTAAACATTAAATTTTTAAAACATATCAAAGTGCGGTCACACTTTACCTCAGCCCTATGACCTACGAAATCACCAGGACCCAAACAGCAGTTACCAAATTGTTTACTATGCAACAATGTTCATTTTACTATAACTGTACATCTTACTAGCTATAGAATGATGTGTTATAGTAAAATAATCCTCCTCCATAAACGGTTCCTTGGAATTTGCTTTGCTAATGAGCGAACTTACTCTTTAAAGAAAACGCGAGCAGATTCTTTGTTTTTCGTCGCTAGAACGTCCGCTCTCGCTGTCACTATCCGCTAATTAATATTTCAGCGATTAACCACCTGGGGATTTCACTAACGCGGCCCTCATCGCAAAACCTGACAACGCCCGGTTGAGAAGGAACAGTTCTCCAGCATTTACGAGGCGTAGTGGACGCAGTCTATCTTACTACTTCGAGATAATTGTACTCAATTAGTAGGTTAGCTGACTTTCCCCTTAACGAGTTCTTACTCGATGCCCACCATGCGTTCCAATGTTTTGGAATTTATTATTGAAAGAAATCCGCTTGATGCATTGGAATCGTGATTTCCTGTATCCGTGAATAACAAAATATTAGTAGAAATTAATCGCGAAATGTTATTATTCGTCGAGGAAAAACAGATTTTTTGTACAAAGGTCAGGAGTATGGTTTAAAAAAAAATGGCCGAAATATATCAACCATGAATCTGTGTAATTGGTGCTTTTGTAGGTTGCAATTGTCTATGGGGAAGGGGCGCAGAAGGAATATGGGGTATGCTCGAGATACTATAATTTCACATCGGGTTCTTTTGTAATTATCAACACATTCATTCCATACAAATACGAGAAAAAGAAATCTGTGCTGAGACCTTCATAAGAAATACGGAAATTTGTATGTCCTAAATCCGAATACCAATTTTTGACGCTCCACTTCCATTTGACTCATACTAGGATCTGTGTTTTAGGTAGAGAAAACACATGCCACGTAGGGTGGAATCGAACCAGGGATCTGTGAGTACGTTATTTCCCTATTCGGGGACATAGAATCATCACTTCTATTGTTCCCTTTCATGTGCATCTCTGGGTGTCAGACTAGGGCCAGCCATTTCCCTATGGGCTATTGTTAGGCTTAGTCTTCGCATTCCCCTCTTGTTAATTTACTCGATCTTTCTTATTCTTTGTAGTAGATGGTCCACTTCTCAGAACATGCCTCCGCCATCCAAGTCTTCTTATTTCCTCTATTGAACTTTCTGCTTTCATTTCTTACGTCCGTGTTACGCTTTCTGTCCTTTAAGGTTACTCCTTGGGACATTCTCAATATGCACGTTTCTATCGCGTGAAACGTTTTCTTCTCGTTTTTATTGATGCCCAGCACCTAAATCCATACTTACTACAAAATCTGGTAACTTCGTATATGTTATGTCGTATGATTAAAGTAAACCGTAAATTCGTTCGGCAGTAGTGTCATATCAAACCAGCATCCTCGTAGCTCGAAAGCCGCTGTTTCTACACCAGTCTGGGGCCTGGTCACTTTTTTTTTCTTTTTTAATTCAAATCTTTTAGCCAAAATATTTCTTGTTTGAATCGAAAAGCATCGGAATTGGAAAACAACCCTGACGAATTAATCAATCGACAATTTTTTATACAGTGTGTCTCGTCAATCTTCTTCTTGGACAACGAGCTCATAGATTTGATGCTATCTTGTCCCCACATTTTCGCCCACGAGCCAAATATTTTGAAACTTTATT
Organism: Dysdera silvatica; assembly: GCA_006491805.2. NCBI lineage: Eukaryota > Metazoa > Arthropoda > Arachnida > Araneae > Dysderidae > Dysdera > Dysdera silvatica. The sequence continues at coordinate 26,359,618 of QLNU02014802.1, forward strand.
TCAGTCGCACAGATATATATGCAGTAGATGCACAAACTTATCGTATGAATAGGTTCCAGCACACTGAGATCTTATTGAAGTTATTTTATTAACAATATAGAGGCGTGGATAAAACATGCCCGCCATTTGCGTTTGTTAACGTCGCAAAATTAACTTAACTAGTGCATAGAATACTACGTACAACGCAATAACTGTCTGTGGGCCCCGGTTCCTTCCAATTTAGCAGGATAAGTGAAAAAAATTTCAAGAAAAGGAGTGTAAAACTGACCAGTTGTTTATTATTTGGCCTCTCCAACTCCCCCTACATTATCCGAAGTTCGCAGTCCCTACTGAAAGCTCCGAAGGGTGTCGTAGTTCCTTTGTAGATTTCCGAGAAATTTGCGACTTGCACCTGTTATTTTTCTGTTCTACCACCCACTTGACGTCGTGAGCTTCGAATTTTTATTCATTCTGTAATTCGAGATACACAGGTTTTGGGAGAAAAAAGTATTCGCTATACACGTAAAAATACTCATTGAATTTAGGCTGAAGATGCAGGGCCCTGCGGTGGCGCAGTGTGGTAACGCGCTCTCCGCCGCGCTAATCCGGAGCCCACCCCAGAAAAAGAACGCTTACTCAGAGATCTCATAAAGATCGCACTGCTCACTGTAGTCCGGGGTTTGGTTCCCCAGGCCTTAAGAGGTTCGGATTCCTCGGAAAACAGTAGGTCCCGGCGCAGCATGACCACTGTAGTCTTTGAGCCGTAAAACCAAAAAACAAAAAAACTGAAGATGCAGGGAAATAAAGGTGATTCCAGATCACTGTTGTTATTTTACCGAAAAATTTTCGGAAAATTCACTTTTCAGAAAATTTTCTAACACTTCAATTGCTAAGTATCTAGTGTAAGTGTAGTATAATGTTTGTTAAATAACATTTGTTTTATATGATACACCAGTACTCAAACTGTGCACCACGGACCCATATTTATCCTCTCAGAAAATTTTGGAAGCATAGTATTGGTTGAACTTGTTATTGTTACTTCTTACTTTTTAGTATTGGCATAGTATTGGTTTAGTTTAGCATAGTATTGGTTGAACTTGTTATTGTTACTTTTTACTTACCTTAACCTATTACGATATAACAGTTCGGTCAGGGGTTAATATGATAATGATACCGATAACTTATATTTGGTACTTTTAAAAATATCAGTTTAACGAATACGAAAACATCATATTGGTCTAAATGCATAAATAAAACTCAAAATGAGAATTCTTAAAATTATTAGTGAAAAAATAAATAAGAAATTAATATAATGATTCTGTTTTGTCTACAATAGGTTAATTTTTTTTCATATTTTAAGTTTTATTTGTATGTAGGCTATTTAATAATATCTTGTACATAATATTTTTTCTCGTAAAAATTAGTATTTTTTTTAGATTCATATACGTAGCTTTCAGCGTTATTCCAAAGTAGTAAGAGGGTGTGAGCTCCCGCGATATCGCGAACATGAGGGGAGGAGGGAGGGGCTTCAGTTGAAAATGTTTGGTAACTTTAAATATTTGATGAAATTTAAAATGATTTAGTGAAAATGTAAGATATATTTTAATAGGATGGGAAAAGAAAAGCTAATGTTCGCAAAGGATTCCGTTATTTTGTTTAGTCAGGGGAGGGAGGAATTATGATTATGTTATGAACGACCGATGATAATATTTGTAATACGTACCGGGCATCTAATATGGTTTTTATGTTTAAACATTTCAAAGTTATATACGAACACACATAGAGAGAGAAGTTATGACATTTTTTAAAAAGAAAAACGCATTTTTAAAATTTCAAGACCGGAAAATTTTCCCACCCACATCTCTATTCGAGATACAAAAGTTTTCGAGATAGGCAGGTTCGACTGTACACTGATTTGTTATATATATATATATATCTGGTATAGTAGCGGTGTGTCATCGCATTCAGTGACCGAATCAGTGAACGGATCTTCTCGTTCAGTGATCGAATCAGTGAACGGGTCTTCTCGTTCAATGATTCATTCAATGAGTGACTTACCACGCCTGTAGTATCCAGGCTACCATAAGTAAGGACGAGGTTTCGCCAGACCTATGCTGCTTAGGATTTCGAGTTTCACCGTCTTCTATATTTAAATGAAGACGAGTGAATGATTCAGAGAACTGGGACTGCAGCTTTATGCAGTTCTAATTGTTATATCATCGGGACTGAATATTTTGGACTTAGGACACGAAATATGTATTTTTTTTTCTTCTTATTTTCAGAGTACAATCGGTTTGAAGCGAAGATTCATGATCTGAGGGAACAGATGTTGAACACGTCTGGGAGCCTCCGCACTTCGCAAAAGCGGTCCCTTTTTGTCAGGTAAATATTCCATAGTGAACGGTTGCACACAAGAGCGTACTTTTCAGGAACGAGGAGGTAATTAGAGCCCATATCCGAATTTAGCGCCTGGAGCAAGGCATAATTTATTCTGAAAACAACGATTTCCGGCGCATTTAATAGGAAATCCGGGACGCTTGCGGCAAATCTCCAGTTTCTTCCTTCGTCCCTTCCATTATCTTTAATATTATTGCATATTTGGCTTATGAGTCCCGGATTTATTTTGGAAGAATTTTTTTAGAAAAAAAAAAAAAGCGACAAAAACAAACAAAAGTGGCCATTTGTGTGATGTGCAACTTAGAACGTTACAATAGTAAATCAGATGTTAGCTACAATGTCTCGTTTCATATTCACATTGCCCGTTATTTTACTTTGGTAGCGAAAAGCGTGAAAAATAAAAACACTTTTAAATACTCAGGTAGAAAATATACATGCGCTTTCTTGTCTTAGCTGTAGAATTGCCATTACGTTAAGTAAATTACTGATTGACGTTGGGTGCCGCTTGTAAATAATTCCCACTAATAGAATAACATTATTCCTTTTCTTGGCCGACGAATGCGCTTTAGTCATCTCTAGACCACAAGCTTTGGTTTCTTGTTTTCCGTGGCCATAGTACTTCTATTGAAATAGAATCTTCTTCCAAAGAGGAATTACTAACGGTAGATATATTCAAATAATCGCTATGACTTTCAACTGTGTGTGTGTATAATGTAATTATAGGAATAAACGCTACTTGGTATCATCTAGAAATGAGAACATTCTTTAGTATTGTCCAAAGTTCAATTTTGTTTAATATTACCTACTAGTGAGATTTTTGTTCAGTATTAGCTAGATGTAATTAACGGGTTTCGATAAATACTGCACCCGGTATTACTTTTCGCTTTTCTGTTTATCGACAATAAAAAGAGTAAGGTAAAGGTCTTCCTTAAATTATATTGAAATCGTTTCAAAATTTTGAAACCGTTTCAATTGTTTTAAATTTTTTGAATCAGTTAAAAATTTTGAATTGATTTTCATAAAATTTAGCCCGTAGCGGCCAAATTGGGAACTAATGGCGTATATTTAGTTCATTGCGGACGAAAATTTTCAAATTTGGACAGGGTGGTCAAGCAGCCATTCTTGTCACGGATTCTTGATTTGGCGTCGATCTGCGCATGCGCGGCAGAGTTTCGCTCCTATGGGAGATAGAGCTTCGATTTTAATTTTGATCGATTTGTCTCGGTGAGTTACATATAGATACAAATATTTTAAATCGATCTGACCATTCCTTCACTATATAAATAGGGGTAGAAGATATAAACCCCTAGCGGCGAAATCTGAAACTTTGTATTGAAATCATTTCAAAATTTTGAAACCGTTTCAATATTTAGCGTGTTTCAATAGTTATTGAATTACAGTGTTGAAAATTGGCGATTTGAAATTAGGAAATAAACTACAACTCATCAAACTGAAACTTGCCAAATTTTTGATGAGCTGGAATTCGGAAATTTTAAGATTCGGAAATTTACGATTTAGAATTTGAAAATAAACCACAGTTCGCCAAGTTTCAACTCGGCATGTTCAAACTCGCCAATCTTGAATTTTTAACTCGCCAAAATTTTGGAGAGTTGGAATTTGGAGCTTTTGCTGATTGGAAATTTGCGAGTTGGAAGTTGGAAGTAAACTACAACTCGCCAATTTCCAACTCGTCAATTTCCAATTTGCCAACTTTAAATTTTCAACTCGCCAAAATTTATTGAAAAAAGCAAAACAATAACAGATTCAATGTTAATTGAAACATGCTAAATTTAAATATTGACCTTAGTCTCTCTCACTTTCTTTTCTTTCTTTCTTCTTTTTTTTTTAAGTATTAGCTAGAGATGAATTTATTTTATGTATTTACTTATTTAACTATTAGTTTGCAGAGCAAAACTCTGCTGGAAGTCAGGAGAAAAAGCAGATGGTATCTTCTTGACTAGTCCTCAACTTCTCAATATCCATACCGTCCACAGATAAGAATTACAGGCAGTAAAAAATTGTATAAAAGTAAAAACCAAAGAACTAAAAAAATATTAAGAGTAAAAATTAGATGAAATACATGAAAATTATCATCAAACGAGATGGATGCAGCTTGGAGAAGAAAAAAACATATAAAAGGCAAAACATCAATATTGACAAATAATACAATAGAAAAAACAAATCATTATATTACCAACCGAAAAACAAATTCATTATTCACAATCCTGCACAATCAACATATAAGGATTTTATAAGACATAATAAAATAAAATATCAGCATAGAAATTAAAACATCATGAAATTACACATAAGAAAAATCATCTAAAATAAATACAACACATTTTATTTAATATTAATTAAAGATAAATTTTATTCAATATTAATTAAAGATGAATTTTATTCAATATCACTTAAAGATGAATTCTATTCAATATTATTTAAAGGTGAATTTTATTTAGTATTGTTTCTAAATATTGATTTTACTATTATCTAGAAATAAAGAAAGATCCTGTGTTTAATACAGCATGTTCTTCTTAATTGCCCTTATGTCACAAATTAAAAAGGATGCAATTTTGCATATTCAACTCTCTACTGCACGTTTTTAAATTTTTAAAAAGTACTGGCTTTTACTACAGTCTTTGATTTTACCATGTTTGGCGCAGTATAGCCCAGATGCTCTTGCGCCATAAAAAAGCCAAACAAACAAACAAACAAATAACTCTCTAGTATAAGATAACTCTCCAAAGCTGATCTCTAAAACAGCTGCTTTTCAGCTGTTGATACGCTTCCAATGCCAACAGAATTGTTCGTTTATAAGTATGTCATAATATTGCGGTCACATTATGTTGCTGTTCCATTTTCAATGATCCAGTAGGCATGCAATCTTTAAACATAGTTTTTAATATTCTTACATTATCTTCTCTTTTGGTGTATGTGTGTGTGTGGTTAACTCACTTTAAAACAAGCACGGGAGAGAAATCATTTCTCACCTCTATTACAAAATTACTTTTAAGAGATATTAATTATTTTTACTCTGAAATTTTAAGTCAGTATTGTATGCCTAAAAATGTTACATGTGTTTTCGGCTTTAGGGCATTTTTTGACTACGACCCGTCAAAAGATAGTGGCCTTCCCAGTCGTGGGCTGCAATTTCGGTTCGGTGACGTACTTCATGTAATCAATGCCAGTGACGATGAGTGGTGGCAAGCGAGGAAGATTTTGCCCGATGGCGAAGAGGAAGGCATGGGTATTATTCCAAGCAAGAGAAGGTGGGAGAAAACATTTCTATTAAAATATGGTTATTGCTTTTTTTTTTTTTCACTCTAAACTATCCCATGTTAAAGATCCATGTTCGTTTGGCAATCGGTCCAGCTCGACAGAGCTAATTTAGCTGTCATTGGAATATTAATTTGCCGCCTGAGCTTTTGCTCAAAGCCTGAAGAACAAAAACATAAGCGGGTGCATATAATAATAATAATAAATAAACTTTATTTCAGGTAAAATGTACAATTGATGAATCTATTTTAAATTATGACGTAACTGTTTACATTTTACCTGGGCAGTAATGAACTTTAACATCTGACGAAGCCCATGCTGCTCAAATTTTCCGACAGTGGGTTTCCAATTAAAAGAATGTATAATCATTTATGCAAGCAAAAGAAGAGAGAGAAAATAATATGGAAGCATAATCTACTAAGTAACTATGCAGGCGCTTTTTAAATAAAGAAAGTTAAGTTCTTGTAGTTGATTAGGGAATGTGTTCCACACCCAAGACCCCAAGGAGCTAACACGTGCCAAGGCAACGTTGGTTCTGGAAAAAGTGGGTCTGAAATTTCGTTGTCTCAGTTTCGTCCGACGTGGTAGTGAGATATTAATATTGATGTCGTTTCTACTATGGTCGAGCATGAAAATTGCAGTTTTGAAATCCAAAAGTATTCTTGAATATCGTGATGCCTGCACTATAGATGCATCAAACTGTTTATTCAATGAGTCAATAAATGATTTGGGCCATCTACCATAAACGAGAAAACTCGTTTAATGGTTCTATTATTGAACGATTTCGCACACCTCATGTGTACGTGGTGTTCAAATTTGACGATGTTGCCAACCTTTTAAATTGGCTAACATATAAAAATACGTAGATATGCGTCTTCCACACTTAGCCTGTATCCACTGAGTGGCCAAAAAATTAAGAACACCCTGCTACGCAGTATTAATATCGTGTTGACCTCCTCTAGGTTTGATGACAGCAGATATTCTTCTAGGCGTGGACTCTACAAGCAAGCACTGAGGAGAAATATTAGCCCATGTGCTAACAAAATGCCAGCTCTTAATTCCCTCAGATTAGATGGTGATTTTCTGGAGCTGTGAACAGATGTTTCCACCTCGTCCTACAAATGCTTAATAGGGTTGAGATCTGATAATTAAAGGGAGGGGGGGCATACAAGCAATTGACACTTGGAATCATGTTCCGCAAACCGATCTCAGATGATTCTACCTGGATGCGTTGTCCTGCTGGATATAGCCATTTCCATCAGGAAACATTATGGCCATAAACGGGTGCACCTGGTCAGCAACGATGTCGAGGTAGGCGAATCTATGGACAAATATTACCAGTGGAACTAAGACACCAAGTGTATACCAGGAAAATGCTCCCCAGACCGTGACTCCGCCACCACCCACTTGAACAGTTGTTACGTGGCATTCCGGATCCATGGCTTCGTGTTTCTTGTACTGCACACAAACCTTGCCATCAACGTCATGGAGAAGAAATCTGGACTCGTCAGACCACACAACTCTCTTCCATTCATCAAATGTCCAGTTTTGGCGTTCTTTAACTCACAAAAGCCACTTTTTCCAGTTTTGCAGCGAAATCCAAGGAACTCTTGTCAGTCGCCGGCTATTAAAATCAATTCGTTTTAAGATCTCCCTTGACGAGCGTACGGATATCTTTGCAATGATTCTGCGTTGTATTGCGCTGTAATTTATTGCATTATAGCTCTTCTGTTGCTGCACACAAACGCCTGGCACCTCTTCCGTTCACAAGCAATTTCTGCCCACTATTCCGCTTTTCCCCTCGAAGTTTTTTTGGCTTAACTGCCATTCTTTGGAGACTCGAGAACTGTTGTACGAGAAAAGCCCAGAAGATTAGCGATTTCGGAGATACTAGAACCGGCCATTCTGGTGCCCACGACCATGCCGCGTTCAAACTCATTTAAATCTCTTCTTTTCCCCATTCACAGGCGAATTGTAACTTTCAGTGGACCAGGAGAAAGCTTTATATCAGCGAATCTAGTTTATCGCGTCCTCACACATTTTGTACGGACAAGTCAAGTTTTAGTAGTGGGGTGTTCCTAAATTTTTGGCCATTCAGCGTATGTTACTGGGCAAGGAGGTGGTGGTTGGACATGACGGGAGTTGGGAAGGGTGGCCATCGAAGACAGCTCTGTAATCCCCGTAGTAGCGTAGTGGTTCTGCGTTTTGGGTATCATGTGCAATCCTCGTTTGATTATAGGGTATCCAGCACACGTGCCGGGATTTTCTGTAGATCCGTCGTTTCAGAATTTGCTGCCTTAGGTAAAAGAGGTTTGGATTCCTCGGAAAACTATGGGTCCCGGTGCAAGCATAGGCGTGGCCAGAAGGTGTTTTGGGGGGTTGTACTCCCATTGCAATGAAATTTTGTATATTTAACATAGGAATATATAAATTATAACTCTGTGACACCCACCCCCCTCGTTGAACCTATAATCCCCCTCTTATCAACTTTATGCCTACGCCTATGGGTGTAACATGACATTATCTGACGTTGTACAAAAAAAAAAAAAATAATAAAACATCAAACGCCTAGCTCTTCAAAATTCGTGTGAAGTGGTTTTAAATTAAGCTTAACTTGGGGGGGGTGTATTTAGCGTCAGTTCTTTTTTATCTAGTAAAAAAACGGCAATTAATAGACTTTTCTAAATTGTAAAAAATATTATAGATATCTTAGTGGCCATACTATAGCATAATTATAATGTAACTGTTAATTTTTCCAGTTTCATTATTATTTATTAAGCAGTGGCTTCAAAATGGGCCATCTCTAAATGTTTATTATATCCCTCCTTGGATAAAAAAAAGTCACAATTTTTTCATACACTTCAGAATGATGATATATGAATTGGCGCTTTTTCACTCGGAATGGGAGTGTTCAATAAGTGGAGACGCCCCATTTTCAAGTGGTGCTACGCCCCTAATATTAAGCATAGAGTACTGAACGAGGGCGAAAAATAGCAGTGATGAAATAATGCTCATGAACAAGTAAAATTAAGTAAACGAAGTGAGATTTTTATTATGGAACTGAGAATTGCAGCGCTGTCTTTTAAAAGTGCGGAGTCCCCACAATAGAAACACCATGTTCACTTCGCAGGCTTTCTTAACTGTTGCCACTTAGAAAAGCAAGAAAATAAACTTAAAAAGTTCAATTTCTAAACCTAGCAAAATGCCAAATTGTTTCCGTTTACATGATATGCATAATTTCATCTTCCATGTCTGGCAACATATATTTTATATAATAATTGTAATTCCACTTTTTATATTTGGCAACAGTACGTGATAATTGTTTTCCGAATTCTAAAATCAAATCAGTCTTCAATTTGCCATTGACGTGCGCTCACGTACCATGAAGGCTTCGTCAAAAAAAAGGCGTACTAAATTTCTTTTAACGATGTATTCAAATCAATTTATTTTCTGACATTTTAGTTAGCTATTCTAAACATTTAAAGTATCAACAAAATATTATTTCAAATGAATGAAATTACACATATTGCATTTCTTCAACATTTATATGTCTGCAAAGGGACGTTTTTTAAACTCGATTAAAAACGGTTGAATTTCATTTTACACCCAAAACTATACTTATAGACTCTTTTTAACATCGTGTACTGTGTTAAAAATATTGTGCTCATGATTACGATTGTTTCTTTATATATATTGCTTAGTTAAAAAAAATCGTGCTTTTTTTATCGTTTAGGGTTGAGAGGAAAGAAAAGGCCAGATTAAAATCGGTCAAATTTCAAGGAAAAAGCAATATGAACGACGGAAAGGTATTTCTTCCTCAATTTACGAACCTCTTCCTTTATATGTTGAATTGTCTTTAAATTTAATATCATTTAACGGTGGATTAATGCGTATTGAAAATGGTCTTTTTAGAGTACGTTAGATAGAAAAAAGAAAAATTTCTCCTTTTCCCGGAAGTTCCCTTTCATGAAGAGCAAAGATTACAATGCGGAAGACGGTAGTGACGTAGAAAGTACGTATTAAAAATCCTGCATCGAAAGGCGCAGTTAATTATTTACGTAATTTACTGTTGTAAGTTATCGCATTGCGTGCTTCTTTTTTTTTTAATCAATTTCAATTCCTTGAAATAACCATGTCCTTGTAACGAATGTACTGCATTCGAGAATGGTCTTTTGATTGATTTGCGAAAGTGGTACATTGCATGCAAAATGTTTCATAAGGCGGCGTGACTAACGTGCTTTGGTATTTTAAATAATCACATCTTTTTATCTTTGTGACCACTGTTGCATGCGTTCCGACCGGTGGCATGGGAAAAGTTGTACTCAGGGGCCCAAGACCCCCCCTCCCACATTTGATATCAAGAATTATTTTGCTGTTCAACGCCGAATCACATACGCTTTTCTAAAGCTATTTGAGCCCCCCATAATTTTAACTGCTATGCCCTTGGCTCCTGCTTTTATATACAGCATCTAGTATATATATTTATTTTTGTACTTTATAAAGTACAATATAAAAATATAGTTTCAGTTTAGATATATCGCACATTTATTTTAAAATCGCAGCAGACAAACCAACGATTTCGTAACGCGACCCTTGCTTATTTAAATCCAGCCTGACCGCGTCCACATGTGCAACAGAACAACACCCTGTTGTAACACGGTCGCGATCAACTCTGGACCTCACTCCTTGAACATCGTAAGCTTTCCGCGTCCCCCCAGTTGTCGGTTTTTCCCCTGTCGCATCAAAGGAATATTACGCGGCTACATTGCATATATCCCATATTTGTGTATTTAGGCCGGTTTACGAACAACAGCGTTTTGTCAGTGTAGGCTGGATATCGGGATGAACTGATGGGACGCAGTCATGTTACGCGACGATGTTCTCTCCGTAACATCATCGCGTAACATGGGATGTTACGCGACGATGTTCTGTTGCGTGTCTGTACGCACCCTTAAATGTAATCTCACACTGGATTCTTTTGCACAAGTCAGTTATTTGGGTATGCATTTACACATACATATTTCTTCTTTTATATTTACAATTGCGACACAATGTGCCACATAACGAACGCCATGAAGATCACCAGGATCACCAATTCTCGCAATTTTCTTACTTATTTTTATTAAAATGCATTAAAAGAGAGAAAATCAAAGTTCAAAGTGCAAGGGATACTCGGTTTTACTATAGGCTTAATCGCATATCTGTTCATGTACCCTGTTTTATTCGGTATGTGTTTATGAATGACGTAACCTGACTTCAATAGTGGGTCATCTCCAGGTGTTCACTCTCCCCCTCCCCCTTGAATAAAAAATTCAAAATTTATTCATATACCATCATCATTACTATCATCGTGATACATATACCATCATCATTACTATCATCATGATACATATACCATCATCGTTACTATCATCGTGATACATATACCATCATCGTTACTATCATCGTGATACATATACCATAATCATTACTATCATCGTGATACATATACCATCATCATTACTATCATCGTGAGACATATACCATCATCATTACTATCATCATGAGACATATACCATCATCATTACTATCATCATGATGATATATACATGAATTGCGACTTTTCTATTCAAGGATGAATGGTGGATGCTTGACTAGAATCCACTTTTGAAGTCACGCTAGGCCTCTGGTGTTTATCATTCCGAAAGGTCGTATTTTTGTGGGATATTGAGGTTAAACAATATTATAGATATCTGCCAAAGGTAACCATAATTCTACATTGACTCTTGCCCCAGATGGTGATATGTTGAATACACGTTCTTCAATGTTCTAACCTCTGGTCCACCAGCCATGTCAGAACCTCCAAGCAGTACCCTATGATACGATACTGAAGTCTCTTTTCTTGATGGACAAGTAGATACGACTGAGAAGACTTGGAGCTTCGAGGTTGATTCCTCCTTATATACGGTTAGCCCCGCTTATGCCATATTGAAGTTTTCAACAAATGTGATTCGAATACGTGGGGTATTTGATTATCCAGAGGAACAAGTACACGACTACATGTATGCTTAAATATCTTTGTACGCTAGTATACATTCAATCAGCTGAGAATAGTATTGAAAGAATAATACTATGTATAAAAAGTATGCTAATGCGTACCTGTAATGTATTTTTAATGAAAGAGGAGTTGTACGTTTGCAGCCATACATTTACCGCTTTACTTGTGCGGAAGTACGAGACTCTGGGAATTTTAACTTGCGTGACTCTGGTTCTTATTGCCTCAAAATCGCTGTCCTTGCGCCATAAAAATAAAACCAACCAACAAACCTCTCGCCTCAAAAACTTTTAGCTTATCCTATAAGTCTAATGTCCATGGGAAAAGAGTACCTTCTATAACGCGACAATGCGATGTTTAGCGACCAATGGTTGGGGTCAGACTAATTGCTTGGAAGTAGAAAGAACCCACCACACACACACACACACACACACACACACACATACACACACATGTATATACTAAAAAAAATATCGAACTATGTGACTTCAGGATTTTGTATTCTGTTGTAACACATGGCCACGCGCACAATAAGCAAATCTTGAAAATCCTTCAACTAGGGACATGGAAGACCACTTTTCTTTTGAACACTTTTTTTTCCTTGTTTGAGCACTGATTTTCTTGCCAAGATCGTCGTCTTTGATTTGATTATCTGAAACAGCCTGTAAAGATTATTTGTTAAAGCAAAAAAATTTAATATTGATCCTATTGGAATTTTTTTGGTTCCGACGGTCTTTGTTTTTATAAGCGATTACCCGTGACACGATTAAGTGGAGCCGACTGTACTTCTATTGCCGTAAGAAACAGAAAACCGAAGAGTTCTGAGAAAACGATCAGTACTACCTCGAGATGAGTTCTAGCCAGTATTATCTGAATAAAAACTTAGTTTAGCACAGTATAACAGGGTTTCCACACAACCTGCAGAATCTGGAATCATCAGGGAATTGAAATTTTCCCTAAAAGTCAGTGAAAAATTTAATTTTTTGGTTAGACCTGGTAAAGTCAGGGAAAATCTTCCTAACCTATTCTAAATAGCTGAATTTGGGGAGAACTTGAGACTGATTTTCTAAGTTTGCTTTTAAATGATTGAACTAATGTATGTATATTTCCTCTGATGTGTGAACTTCGCCTGTGTGCCGTCTTAAATGGCCTTATGTGTCTGGAGACATAATTTCTCTTTCCATCTAAAGAACAATTTTCAGAAAGAAAATTGTGACAGTTCCTCGTCAATGCCAAGTGTGTGTTGTTTGGGTATTTATTTGCTCTGATATGTTGCGTTCTTTTTCATTTGCATGCAGAACTGAATGTTTCAAATACGAGTGACCCGGAGACCAGCAGCTTGCGTAAGTATTTTTTAAAAACTTTGCAAATGTTTAATTTAATAAACGTTATAATTAAACTTTTGTATTGAACCTCATTCTTTGGGGGATAGGATGACATTTCAACTATATAAATTTTATGATTTAATAATTTGATGAAAGGTATCTTTTAGGTTGCTGAGGTTTAAGTTAATTAATTACCTTAATTTAATTACATTCATAATTTTATTGGACGAAAGTGTACTTGAAATTAAGAAAATGTTTCGTATGTTAAATATTTTAAAACTTTGTTGTTATTTTAGGAGGTACTGAGGAACCGGTCTTATCGTATGGAGCAATTGTACAACAAGAAAGTAATTATTTACTATTTATTAAGTACCATTTATTAATTTATAACAAATATTGATATACAAACCTCGTTAACACGAACACAAGGGTCGGCGGCAGAAGATCTGTTCGTATTAACAGTAATTCGTCTTAACGAGATTCGATTGTATTATGAAAACTATTTACATATTCGTCTTTTGATGAAAAAAGTGCTGCCTCATTTCTCCTTGCATAATATTTTTTTTAATCTGGCTTTAGTGATGAGAATCTTCACTCATCACTAATTCATGAATATAAAATACCTATTGCGTTCCAGTAACTCGCTGCAGACACTGTTTCTGCCATCTCATGATATAAAGCTTACGTTTTATATCCTGAATCAATACAGACCTATCTCTTGTATTTAGAATATGTTAAATACTAGACCACTGTCGTAACTCGAAATGCTTACGTATCTCTGCTTACTTATAATTGCGCTACAGTTGTCATATATGCGTATCATCAGGTCTGTAGCCAGGATGAAGGGGAAACTGGGGCAAGGCAAAGAGCATATGAAACATAGGGCACCCGAGGATTGTTATATATAGGCAACTGGGGCCCTGCCTCTTTTGGGCTGCATGCCTGACGGGTATAACTTAAAGAATGCATTTAAATCTAAAACACCATAAATCTTACTTTGGAACATAGGACACATACAAATTACTGGATATAAGATCCAAGTAATTTGTTACTGTACTTCAATGTGGCATAATTTTTTTTATATTTTTGTTATTGAATGACGCCTAATACAGTAAAATAGGAAGATATAGTAAAATAGTTCAGTATTCATTTTCACATAAAGCGTATGTAAACTAGATACAAAATGAAACGTTTGTACACAAAATGAAGATAGCGACGCCGCGGATAGACGGCGATACCAGCGGTGACGTCATGTCACTACGGCAGAACAGCAAAACAAATGGCTGAAGTCGGAGTATTGGGGCAATTACGTCGTAAATGCGGAGTGACTTAAGTCCAGGTATACTTGCACTGATTTTCACTAATTTAAAAAATCACTACGAGCACTCATTTAATTTTACAGATGTAAAGTTCTAGATATTGCTCTGGTGCTGGGGTTCCCAGCCCGGGGCGCTGCAGCCCCAGGAAATGCGACAAAGAAAATCGCTTGTATCCTTAAGCAAGTCATCATCTCAATTTGCTGATTACACTTGTTCTAAATAAACTAGAATCTAATTTCTCGATTTCTGTTTGTATTTTAAAGTACGCCTCCTTATCCTGGATTCGGGCGTCAACAGTTTAAAAAAAGGACGCTTACCATATAACTAGTCACTGTAGTCCGGGGTTTGGTTCCTTGACCATAAGAGGTTCGTTTTCCTTGGAAAAGGCCCTGCGGTGGCGCAGTGTGGTAACGCGTTCTCCTATTGCGCGGCTAATCCGGGTTCGACTCCCAGCAGTGCAAAGAACGCTTACTCAGAGATCTCATAAAGATCGCACTGCTCACTGTAGTCCGGGGTTTGGTTCCCTAGGCCTTAAGAGGTTCGGATTCCTCGGAAAACAGTAGGTCCCGGTGCAGTATGATCATTGTAGTCCTTGAGCCCTAAAACAACAAACAAACAAGTTTCTTGGAAAACTGTAGGTCCTCGCGCAACATGACCCTTGCTGTCCTCGAACTGTAGGACTCACTGACAAGAAGCTATGGCTTTAGAGCTTATTTTTAAATTTAGTTTGTTCACCAACAATATTGTATGTGGTTTAAAAATTAGAAATTCGGCTTCTTCACATCCAAATGGAATATTACTTTTGTAGGGGAGGGGGAGGGTGCGAACAATTAATGAAACGTTTCCCATGCGTGTGCGGCATAGAGGGAATTGTAAACCCTGACCCAGTAGGCAACAACAGTGTTACAACCACTGTCTCTAAAATTGTGTTAAAAGGTTAACAAGCTTGATTATGTGTAAAAATGCCGTGGTTAGCAGGTCATGTTCTATCGAGGAGATCATCCGTCAAGGACGGTTTTAGGAATTTGTTAAGGGGAGTGGTGTATCCACTCCGTTAATACACACACACACGCACACAGGGAGTTTCACGAGCAGTGTCCGAAAGGAATATAAAATTAATGGTTGGTTAAAAAATAAAATGAAATATGAGAAATAATCAGCAAATAGAGGAGAATTTAGCTATAATAGTTTCATCCCAGGAAATAATAATTTCATAAAAATAATAATACTAACATTTTATATTCTCCCCAATTCAAAAAATGCCAATTAGTAAAATTTGCGCGTAACTGAATTAGGAAGAAAGAATTTTACCCCGTAGCTTTTCATGAAAAATTTGATAAGATATTGATAACTGAAAATTTAAGGGGGGTGCCACTTTTTCTGAAAAAAAAAAATTATAGTTGCCCCTATGAGCTACTTGTCCTGCATACATCTATGCGTACAGGAGAAGTATATCATGTAGGGGCGATACTTCTATCATGAAGTATGCATAGCTGTATGCAGAAGAAGTACCTTGTAGGGGCCGATTTTGTTTTCCCTGTGTACAGAATTACTCGTTTGATTTTATAACCTACCTAGTAGACAATTATACATAGAAATTATTGCTGTCGATCCTATGATTTTT
>QLNU02014802.1:26375671-26402471 GCA_006491805.2 Dysdera silvatica
AGGGCCCAATAGTGCGAATATTATGATCGTAAAATATTTGGCGCGTTATCCACTCGAAATTTTACGTTCTTTATCCATGATTTTGTTTTTGCACAAGAGCATTCTATTTTCTTTCCTTTTCTCTTTTTCTGTTTTTTTATATTTTCTGTTTCTACTTTTTTTCACAACAAAGGTATCAACTTCACTTTAAGCAGAGAGAGAGAGATTATATATGTAAATAATTTTAGAATTTTCAAAAAGTAATGAGTATATAAGTAAAGTGTTGATATATAAATGCAGTTCGACGATGTCAGGTCATTAACAAATTGAAAATGTAATAATAGTATGCCTGTTATTATTATATTTTATGTTATTGAAGTTTCGCTTTAGATGCTTTTTTCGTGGTTACGGACCCAGGGGGTGTTGGTCACAGGGGTCATGACCCCCAAATATATTTTTTCACTGTAAAAAATTCCAACTTTCATGATAAATGAAGGGTGTTATTCCAAGACCATGGCAAATTCTGTCCTTAACCCCCCCCCCTCCTCCAAATGAAAGTCTACGTCCGCTATTGCGTGGATATTGGTCGTTTCATTCTGGTTGCCTTTATCTTGGTTTCCATTTGCAAAGTTGCGGACCCGTCTCCCCAATGTTGGCATTAGGGTTCCATATCCCCCTTCAATTTCAAACAAAATGCCTTTTAAAGGTATATTGTCCCCCCCCCCCCAATATTTTTATGCCGCCGGTAACCGATGCTCTGTTCCCTGTCTTCTTCTTTCTTTTTTCTTCAACTGTGCGAAGGTGAATGGAAAAGTTGGCCACCACTTCAGCCAGTATTTCCAGCAAAGGTATGGTAAAACCATAATGATGCGGTTATAGGCCTTCCCCACGAGTAATGACGTGAGTGAGTGAGAGGTTTGAATCATGGCGTAGTTCCATGATTCAGAAAAGGTAAGACAGTGCCTAGATGAGATTTGATGAAGTACGGCAAGAGCTAAAAGTGATGAGAGAAATGGCGACCGCGAAAACAGTCAGCCGAAGACTCAGGATATCAAGACAGACAGCGGCACGGAAGAAGAGGTCGCGGAGAGGGCCGAAGGACAGCAACTACAACAGCAGCGGCTCTATTGACGATAGGAAAGAACATGAGACAGCAACGGTGACAGAGCCAGCCACGGATCTCGAGGAGGAGGAATTGTGTAAGGGTTTCATTGGGAAGGGTAGCCACGGATCCCGAAACGAAAAACACTGCCGAGCACTCCAATCATAGGCATAGAGTTATACGAGTCCGTGGAGTCTGAGTCCTCCCAATAATTTGAAATAAATTGCAATTTTACATATACTGTAATGTAGAAATCTACAAAATATGTGCTTGCCCCCCACCCCCAATAATTTTGAAAACTCTACGCCGATGACTCCACTGTATTCTTTGAAAGTAGACGCACCGCCATTGCAATAGAAAGCGTTAGGAGAGAAAGTATCTAAGAGTGTGGCATAATAGGACACTAACACCGAATGAAACTAACCATCGATGCAAGGCAAAACCAAGGGCAATAACGAGGGCTATAAACCTTGGGGAGCAAACGTAGAAGTGGGGGGAGGGGGCAAAAATAAAGAAAAAGTGAAAAATGAAGGAAAGGGGAGAGAAGTGTGGCGAATGTCCACTCCCGCCAAATACCGGAGCCAGCATCCCTCTGTTCCCTGTTATGTCCCATTGCTCTCCAATATCCTTTTGGGATTGGAGGGAGGGGAAGGAGCACGAATCTGGGAATATTGAGCCACTCTCCAGCGACCAGCACTCTAACAGACTTTCGTACGTCAAGTCAAATCCACACGTTTTTCAGAATCATTGTGGCATCATTGTTATTTTGTTGTTATTTTAAAACCGCTGTGTATCGTGGCCTCGCTATGTCTCAAAAGTCGTCTCTTATAGCCTGTAAGTACACCCATGAAAAAATTAAAATGACACTATGATTATTTTAACATTAGCGCACATGTTAGTGAACAAAGTTGTGCTCCAGGGAGGGGCTAATCCCCCATTTAAACAACTTTATTGGCTATAAAATGAAACTCCTTAAAACAGAGAACCGACTTTTCTATCAAAACTCGCTCTTTTTTTTTTTTTTAAATTCTGTGTTATCAGGCTGTATTCTGCCTGTTATTAGAAATTGTCTATATAGGCAAGGTATTTGTATTTAACTAGTGATAGCAAAAAAAAATTTGGTTCTATAATATACATGCATTCTAACATTTTTTTAATATACGTGCATGCTAACATGCGCCAACATTTTTTTAATATACATGCATGCTAACATTTTTTAATATATATGCATGCTAACATTTTTTTAATATGCAGGCATTCTAACATTTTTTAACTTGATTTTCTAATACGAACACACTAATTACTTGTATATAACTGAATTTACAATGTGTTGCATATAACTTTAGCTGTTGTAATGGAGTGTTTCGCTGTTTCGAATACATGCATGTTGAAAAATCAATATGTGTTAATTATAAAGCGGAAACTATAAACACTTGGGAATTATGAATTTCGCTTACTTCGATAATATGTTTGTAAAGAATACTATTTGTTTTAGACATCTGATTTCTTAAGTTGCCTAAGTACACGAGGGAAGCCAAAGACATCAAAATATATTGAAAACAGAGCAGATGACGTCATTGTTGCTAAAACTTGCATATACTCTTACCTCTTACGATAAGGTGAAGTGATTTCTGGAGCATGGCTCTACCCCTTGCATGTGTTGCGAAGAGTATGTTTAAAAGCATCAGTATAGTGTCCATCATAGCATATTTTTTGGGTGTGGACCTTGCTTTTCTCGTATGCTGCAGCATAATGAAAATGACCGAAAGGCTTAATTATTTTTTATTCCATGGACTAAAATTAAGAGGGCTAGTGATCGATTGAGTATGAAATTGTGGAAATAGACGAAGGTATGTTTGGTAAAAGGAAGTACAATAAAGGTAGACAGGCGAATGGGTTTTTGGAGGAGTGCAAAAGGGGTCGAGAAATTTTTTTTGTGGTTGTGTAACCGTGTGATGTTGAATGTCAGAGACCATAATTTTGACTGAAATCTCTCGGAGTTTATGTACATAAGTAATTTTTGAGAAAGAATAGAATATAAGAAGTATAAAAAAAAGTCTGAAAACGTAGAAGTATGTCTGTTTGCAAGCGGTATTCCATCATGGCAACCCGAAATGCTGTAGAACCTCCATGTAACGAACTTCTGTATAGCAAAGTTCTCCATACAGGCCTGCACAAAAGTTTAGACACAACACAAATTTGAGTATAACAAAATACTATTAAAACTGAAGAAGTAGGAACTTTAATATTACGAAGTATGAACACATGTAATATGCAAATTAAAAATTTGAGAACAGAAATCACATCAGTAGCGAACTTGCTGCAATATATAACTTAAAATAAGTAAAATATGTGGCACAAAAGTTTAGGCACAAACATAAATTTTAGCACTTGCATAAGGAAATGAACAATTTTAATAATCAATGTAGCCACCATTACTTCGTATTAGATTAAATACGCGGTCGTTCATTGAAAGCACAAGATTTTGAAAGGTTTCTGGTTCAAAATTAAACCACGCTTCTTCTATAGCCTTTTTAAGTTCTAAAACGGACGGATATTGCTTTCCATTGGCATACACAACATTCGTTAGTATGCCCCATACATTTTCGATGGGATTACAGTCAGGACTAAGAGCAGGCCAATCGAGAACTGTAATATTTTTAGCGCTCATCCATTCTTTTGTTGACCTGGATGTGTGGATGGACGCATTATCTTGTTGGAAAACCCAGTTTCGTCCACATAAAAGTTCGCCAAAAGGTAATAGGTGACTTTCAAGAGTTGCCTGGTATGCCTTGGAATCTTGTTTTCCATTCAAAAACGCCAAAGAAGTCTGTCCATTGAAGCTAAAGGCTCCCCAAACCATGACTGAACCTCCTCCTTGACGTCTGCTGAACCGACTTAAGGGGCGTTTTCGAAGATCGTGCCAGTAGTGCGAAAGGCCATCGGGACCATCTAAGTTCCACTTTTTTTCATCACTAAATAACACCTGCAGCCATTCGTCACTGTATGGTGGCAAGCAATCGTGAACACTGTAGTCGCGTTTCGTTTATGATGTACTGGTAAAGGTATTGGCGGGCGCATTTTTGCATATCTCAAATGCCTGCATTCTACAATCCTTCTACGTATGGTTTCTCTTGACACTCGCATTGCTAACGTGTTTTTTATTTGATTTGCAGACAGGCTTTCATTTGAAGCCAATCTTCGTATTTGTCTATCATCCCGAATGCTGGTCACTCGAGGCCTCCCAGATCGTGATTTTGGTTGATACTGATCACCCCGGGATAACACTCGATAAATGCCTCGCTTTGAACGGTTCAATGCAACAGAAATTTGAGTAACAGATTTACCTTTAGTTTTCAGCCTCCAAATCTTCAAAATCTCGTCATTCGTAAATTGCTTTGACTTCGGCATCGTTCTAAGCATTCTAAATTATTTCAGGCCTTATATAACAACTCTGGGAAACGCCCCTTCGATCACTTGGGAACTTCGCGCCGTTAATTTGCATAAATCTGACATATGTGCCTAAACATTTGTGGCATGCAGATTCCAATATTACGGTGTTGGGATATTTTGTTTCAGTACTTTTGGTAATCTTTTAAGTTGCACAATTTATTATTGGTTCTAGGATTATTTAGATACAATATCGGCGAAGTTCAATGCAAATTCTCGCTTTTATTTATAATTTGCCTCTGTGTCTAAACTTTATATTCTATAGTACGGAAGTTTTAGTAACCTCATTGGTCATACATATGAAAGTGTTTCTATATAATGAAATTTTTAACTACCAAAACAGAAAATCAAGTGGTCAATGGCCAGCAACATCGTGGTTCCCTAACACCGTGGGAATATAATACAATTTTAAGGTAATTGGCAAACAAACAGAATAAGGCATGTCTAAGGGACTTTAAACTTCCTAATAAAGAGTTTTCCTAAGCACACATATCTGTATCTGATTGCCCCATACAGTGCGAAACTGCTAGGCTATGAACAGGCCCCCATTTGTCCTTAAATACACTGTATTGTTTGAATAGTACATTGGTATGCAAGAATTAAGGATGAGATGAAAAAGTAACGTAACAGGTGGAACTGACCAAAAGACCAATCAGGATACTGCCTAGGGTACGATACGGTAGGGCATTTGCATATATGTATATATTTTTTCTTTTCTCACGTTTTCTACTGTCATTTAATATGGGGATTCACTACAAAAATCAATATACGAAGATTTCAAACACTATAAAATAAATTTCTCAAGCTAATAAAACTAAAACTTACGTCACCGCTCTCTAACTCTGAAATAATGCGTAAATATGATATTCTACCAATAAACAAATTATTGAGTTATAAACTTGTTATCATGTTTAACAATTTAAAATGAAACACTGGCTCCTTCTGTTTCGATATTCAATTACAACATCGTTATCCAACTTCATCTAGCACTAACTACGGATCTTATCGTGCTAAACGGCAGGTCATGATGATCTAATCCTAGAAGGAAGCGGTTGGCGCAATTGGCAACAAAGCAAAGACATAATCTGCTCTGAAGCCAAATATATTTAATAAATGATAAATTACATCTTATCACATATTTACACATTTGTGTAAATTTTCCCAGGATACATAACAAAATAATGGGAAAATATTCTGTACAGTCGTGTTTGGTACTTAACCAAGCTGTGAAACCAGTTTCACTTGATTTTTTTTGTTTTGAAAACGCAGCATAACAGGGTTCCCACTTAGCATGAATTGTCAGGGAATTTGAAATTGTCGCTAACAGTCGGAAAACGATTTTTTTTTAGTTTAACCTGTCAAATTCAAGGAAAAATTTTCTTAACTTCTATTTTGAATAGTTGAATTTCCCATGAATGTGAAACCATTGGTGTCAGTGTATATTACTTTGTCCCCAATCGTGCCAACATTTTTCTTCTCAGATTACGTCATCATGAATTGCTGTTTTGCATGTATTTCCTGTTGCTATGATCCCCAAAACAAATTGTGCTAAAAAGTGTGACGCACATTGCAGAACATACATCTTCACTTCAGAACAATCGCTAGAGTCCGGCAAATGTTTTCTACATTTCTATTAAAAAAGGAATTTACATTTTATAGAATTTAAAAATGTATATAATACATATTTATACATACGTCTCCTGTAGAACATTTTTGATCAGCTGAAGGCTTGTTGCAGAACATTGCAAAATATTCTGCTTTGAAGGCTATGATGGAATATCCTTTGCAGACAGACAACGTATTTGTATTATACTGTTTCTTAAAAAATACTTAACTACATGTCACCATCTGTAGAGTGAGCTTCCTCCCGAATACGTCCTTTTTTTAAATGAATAATTGTATTTCCTTCTCGGATTACGTCTTCATGAATATCCGTTTTATTCGTTCGCTTTATTTCCGGGTACCACGATGGATTACCATTTACAAATGGACAACATATTTGTATCGTGCTAATTCAACCTTTTAAATATTCAGACCTCATCTTGTGAGTCTAATAGTATTAAATTGGGGCTGTGGGAGTCGAGCACCTACTAGACATTCACTGATTCGTGTATCTGATGCGTGCGTCCCAGTGTCTGTGGAAAATTTGCAAGGCCTAGATCTCTGGTAACCAAATGAGCAATAAAGCATGACAAGTACTACTATTCAAACAATACAGTGTATTCAAGGACAACTGGGGCCTGTTTCTAGCCTAGCAGCTTCGCACTGTATGGGACAACCAGACACGTGTGTGTGCTCAGGGAAACTCTTTATTACGGAGTTGAAAGTCCCTTAGGCGTGCCTCATTTTGTTTGATTGCCACGTATTTTAAAATCGTATTGTATTCCCATGGTAGGGAACCCCATGTCGCTGACGTGACCACTCGATTTTTTGCTTTGGCCGTTATATATTTTGTTTTATTTCGTTATATAGAAACACTTTCATATGTAATGACCATGGGGATTTACCAAAACTTTGCTATATAGAGAATTTCGCTATACGGAAGTACGTTATATGGAGGTTCTACTGTATATATATATATATGAAGTTATGGCTCTGTAATCTCCCTCCTTTCCTTATAAACTTTCCCCCCTATAATTGTTTGCATTACATGATCAGCTTACAATCTTCAAACATTTGTGCCTGGAATTGTTACCTTAAATTAGTCTAATTACCCTTAGAATGACCAAAGCATTTTCTTCACGCAATTTAAGTTTACTTTTTTTTTTTTGCTGAGTTAATATTGGTCTGAGTATATGTTACTCTTTCATTTTATGCAGATCGTGGCGTGTCTGGCCTTGGATTTCTTAATGGCCCACCGGGGGAAAATGAATTCGAGGGATTTACGAGGTGAGTTGTCATAATTTTCTAAAATTTAAAAAATAAAATATCAGATTAACAGACTTCTGATTTTTCTTATTGTCTTAAAAATAACAATTTTTGCATTTAGCTGCTGGTCATCACTACGGAGTATTACATTACCTGCTGTTTTATAATTGTCTCAATATAACTACATGTATACCTGATATGCAGAGTGAAACGTAAGCCGTAATCACCCAAATTCCATTTGGACGAAGGCTTACATAGCAATAAAAGTTAGGTATATGTATAGTAAAGTGACTATGCTCCATCGGTTCAGCTCAGTCATGGTCCTCCTCTGGTCACTCTCTGTGGTGAAATGGAGAACTTCACCGAACTCGAGAACTAAAAGAAATACAAGAAAAAAAATTAAATTACGAAGTCGTTAAGCATCAACTGATTAATAAGGAATGATATATTTTGTACACTGGTAGGGTAAATAGAAAAAAGACTAAGATATTATTACCCTTCACAGGGATAACACAATTGCCAAATATTGGTCAACACACAAAGCCATCGGGGCGAGTTTTTCGTGGGGGATTTTTTATTACAAATAAATTTGACACCCACGTATTAGTAGCTCAAACTAGAGCTATTTTTGTTTATGAGAAAAAGAGACGCCATCCCGGATGAGGACGGCATCTCTTTTTCTCCTAAACATAAAAAAAGCTCTAGTTTGAGCTACTAATACGTGGGTGTCAAATTTATTTGTAATAAGAAAAAAGGCTGTAGTATACATTTGGTGAAATCAGATTCGGATGCTGTAAATAGTAACAAAATTTTATTTATATCACCATAGATTAAATTTGTACTTGGCACAACTGTACAAATTTATACTTTTGTACAACTGAATTTTGAGTACTAGAATACAGTAACCACTGGCAACTTTCCAAAATTCTTTATTATCATGGACACTAATGGTTGTAGCAGCCGTCCACCTTGATGAAATGTTGTTTCCAAAATGTTTTGATTCACTACTTTTCCTGAATCAGTACATGCCTTGTGGGGATGTTCCCCATCTCCCACTTACTAAAAACATCAGATGATTACGGCCCTGCAATCTACTAAATTCTTAAAAGGTGCAAAATTTAAAAAAAAACAAACAAACTGTGTTTGAGCTCCATGATGTCACAAATGTAACCGTAGCTAAATGACCTTGCATCTCTGGCAGAAACGTCCAGATTGTGCTCCATCCAGCCACAGATATATTCTCCCCTGTGAATTATTACAGCCAATTTTATGCTCTTCACCAATGCATTCTTCCTTGCCTGCATCCCTGGCGTATGCCAGGGTTCGAAATTAGCGGGTGCACTGTGCACATGAAATTTTATCCATGCATGTAAATTTTTAATTTGGATGCACATAGTGCACCTAACTATTCAAAACTATGGCTACTTATTTTTCAAGAACGGTGACCTATGGACTAATTTTATATAATTTTCTCAATGTATCTGCATTTGCTTTTGATTTTTTTTTATTACATACGAATGTTCAATTATTTTGAAAAGTTGCATTCTTTATCTTACATGTTTTAATGTAATTATTTCACTTGCATTTTACATGTTTCTAAGGTTGAGGTTTACTTTCTATTCTGTTAGTTACTTATACACCTAACTAGTATTTGGTGCACCTGATTTAAAAAGTTAATTTCAACCCCTGGCGTATGTTCCACGTCACCCACTAGCTATGGCCCTGATAGTATATACTCATTTGGACATATATTCTCACTGTTTGGTACTGGGTGGCAGAATTTAATTGCAGTTAATTATTATGCAAAATTCGTAATTTTACTATTTAAATACAATTTTGATCTGTGGGGATAAATTTTATTATTAATGCTGTGACTGACAAGAATCAGATTCCACCAAGTGTGTATAGTTGTTTTCTGTATAGTTGTTTGTGTATACTATATGTATTGTTGTACTATATATATATGCTTATGTATACTATACTGTTTGTGTGTACTATATATAGTTGTTTGTGTGTATAGTTTTTTTCTATTTACCCTATCGGTGTACAGAGTATATCATTTCACACTCATCAGTTGATGCTTAATGACTTCATAATTTAAAATTGACCTGTATCCCTTTTAATTCCTGAGCTAGATGCAACAAGTTTCACATTTTGCTGCAGAAGGCACTACTGTTGATTCCATTTGATCGAGCATAGCCGCTCGAAAATTTTTGCCACCATATGCTTTAGCCTACTTAACTTATTAGTAAATCTTTTACTGGTGGTGAACAAAATGAAAAATTTTTCGGCACATAAAATCCAAAATTCTAAGAACTCTTTCTGACTACATAATAAGGAGTTCGTAAAAAATATTTTTGTATCATACTGATAACTATGCATTTGGTACTCCAAATATTTTACAACGAAAAGTAAATGAATGCTGCATGATGAGACAAACAACTATACTTCATTTTGTTGCTTATTGTGTATTAAGTGGTAAAATATAATATGATGATCATTAAATTCAAAGTTCGATATAATTACATGCATGTGTGCTATTTACACAGACTTTAAAGTTTGGAATTTTGAATTCCAAAATGGGTTTTATGAGTGACCCGATAAAGCGAACATTTTCATTGCTCTAAACTAATGATATACAAGTCTTGCTGGATATGGCTCTTTTGTTTAAATTTCCCCATGCACATTCAGAGCTTACTTATTATTGCTGTGGTCCTCAGCAGTGGAGCAGTGTGTAGTGATGTTATAACAATAGAGCATACGTCAGTACTCTACTGGGCTCACTAAATATTTACCATTTACTGTAATGCTAAATGCTTCTGCAACGTTTTATTTTACATGCATTTTTGTCATCTTTATATTTCACTTATGAATTAAATATGATGTAAAAACAACTATAATGGATTGGTTTGGTGGATTCTTTTGTTTTATACCGAGTCTTTGTTTTTAGTTGGTGACTTGCATAAATCAGTGTTTTTATGAATGAAATATAAAGATCTGTTTATTTGAAAAAAATAGTCACATTTTGTGAATCTTTATAGGGATTCAGGTCCATTGTGCAAAGATATGACATTCTCCAAAGATGGGAAGCTCTTTGCTTGGTGCAGTGGTGAAAAGTAATTTTTTAATTTTCAATTTTATTAAAACAATTTTTATAGCAGTGAAACAATCATATACACTGAAGAACAATTGAATTAGAGACAGCTGGCATTATGCAAATTTGACACTGTGAGCTGGTCTGCAAAGATAATGACATAAGCAGATATTTTACATAAGGAATTAGGCTGACGATATCAGTAATAGTTGAACATAATATGTGCAAGATAAATGATCTAGGTGCATTTGATTGCGGGGAATTTGTCGGGGCCTGACGTTACAGAGCATCTCAGAAGTCCTGTAAACACTCGGATTTTAATGGGTCAAGGGGGTACCATTAGTATGTCGATTACTATTAAAACCCTTCCTGCCAGGGCCAACTGCCATGGAAAATGGGGTATAGACGAGTGGAGTCATTATCAGCTAGCTTGCATTGTGATAACAGATAGACTGGCTACAGTGCAACTGATCATTTAGCAATTTTTTTGCTGGTACGCAATACCATATAAGTAGCCACACCATCCAGAACAATCTCCTCGCTATGGGGTACAGAAGCCATCGTCCCACGAGGGAACCTCTGCTGACTGCACATCACCTGGTACAAAGGCTAGCATGGGCACGTGAATATTGCCACTAGATCCTAAAAATGTTACCTGGACTGATGAGTCAAGATTAACATTGATACAGGTCGATGGCAGGGTAAGAATAAGGCGCAAACCACATGAAGCGATGGATTCTTCTTGCCAACAGGGTACTCTTCAAGCTGGTGGAGGTGTCATTCTCACATGGGGACTATTTATGTGGACTAAAATGAGACTCCTGCTACATGTTACATCATCTATCACGGTTCATTGTTACTAGGATATCTTTGACTACCATGTACTTCTGTTTGTTCATCTTCAACATCCCACTGGAGATCTCTTCCTTCAGCAAGACGATGTACTGTGCCAGTGCTCTTGAATTTTATCTGAATAGTTGAACAAACCCCCTAAAAACATGAACTTTCTTCCCCCGGTAGGCAAGATCACCTGACCTCAATCATGTCTGGGATGCTATTGAGAGAAATACTTGAACTTCTTCCCCCCCTCCACTCCTTTAAATCGTCGTGAACTGTGGAAGGTCCTCCAGGGATCGTAGATCTGTACAGCTTCCCAACATGTCCATTGTGGTGAATATATACGATCACTGCTCTTATTTGTCTTTTAAATAAATTTAATTACATTCAAGAAACTCCTAAACAAAACAAAGTAAAAATTAAGCAGTTCCAAATAACAATGCCAGCTAACAAAACCTTAAGATTGTTATTAATAATTATAAATATTGTTATTAATATTATAAATATTAATAATAATAATAAATGAAAAACTAAAATGAAATATTTACAAATGAAAATCTTGGGTATGGATACCACGAAAACGACATTGCACAATTAATTTCGATAATTAATGCATGATCGGCAACAAGTGCATGTGATGATTTAATATCAGTTTGAAGCAGCCTACAAATTATAATATTTAGATATATTAAGATGTCTGAAATTTTAGTGACATTCGAAATATATTTTTCTATATTTCTTTAATAGAGTCAAAATTGTTTCCACTGCCACATTTGAACCCGTTGGAGAAATCCATAAACCCCGTGCTTCTTCCATTCGATTTTCTCCAAAAGAAACATATTTATCCATTTGGGAGCCATATGTTGGTAAGTATTTTTGCCCTTCTGAGAATGAAATTTACTCACGACTTTTATTTATGGGATATTGTACGCCCACAAAGGTTTTAATTGTGTAGTTAGAATATTCTGACATTGCAAAATGCCTTCTGGTTAAGCCTCCACAGTAGTCTACTCAACAAGCACTAAATTTCTAGCTTATAACAGCAAGATAAATTGCTAACCTTTTATTCTATAGTTTTGAATCTATTTTTAAAAGAAAAGATTAGCGATGGCATGAGTGCCGTATCAGTCTGAGTAACGATAACTGTCTTGCGTCTCATTACAAATAGTAAAGTGTGTGATGCACACATTCTTCAAAGTTCTAGCATTGGTCCTACAGTGTGTGTGACAATCTCTGATTCCCATGATAGTACTTCAGTTTTCATTTGTTGAACGACGGTTAATGCCTCACCAGTTGACTGTTTTGACTAATAATTAACTGCTGCATTACATCTCATCATGCTACTACCATTTAAAAAAAACAACAACAACAGAAGATCAAACAGATGCTTGAATTCAGATAATATTTTTAAGGCAAAATAACTTTATCTGTGCTTGCACCATAAAACACCAAGGAAGGAAGTCCACTTACCAATTTGATACTTTTACGAAAGAGTGCGAACTGAGCAGAACTTGCTATAATTGGTAAAAATCAAAATGGGTAAGAAAACAAGATAAACTAATTGTATGGACTTTACTATGGTACTATTTTCTGTCAGAGCTAGAGTGATGATATATGTGAAGTTAAATTTATTATTGTGCTGTCTTTTTCAAGCAAAAGGAAACGTCCAAGACAGTTCAAACTTGGAAATCTGGGATGTCAAAGAAATGAATTGCATCAAAGGTTTTATTCAGAAAAGACAAGCTGATTGGTAAGTGAACAACTCATATAAAATTCGTTGTGAATGTAAGCAATTGTTAGCCTTCAACAAGACATATGGCCCCCCCATTTTACATATATTTTCCCATGGGCCCCCCATTTTACGTATATTTTCCCCATGGGGCCCCCTCGGATTTTCCTGTGGCCCCCTCGGATTTTCCTGTGGCCCAAAGCTCCCGTTAAGAACCACTTATGTAAATAAAGGTGAGTCTGGTTATAATCAGGGTATGCCTATTTAAACCATTTGATTTTTTTTTTAATTATTGATTAAAATCAAAAATCTAAATTGTATTTTTTTTATTTAGATTTATCACAGTTTAATTATATTCTAAATCAAAATAATCTACAACAGAACATATTATTAAAAAAAAAAAAAAAAAGGAAAGGAGAAAGTGAGAAAAAAAAATACTTTGTACACCCAAAGAGTGTCCTTTCTTTTTTCAACTAAAATTCTGTATGTGTGACGATAATCACTAGAGCGGTAACAATTGAAAACTAATAAGCGAGTGCTTAAGACATCGCTTACAAAACTGAGGTAAAATATGGAATGTGAAACCTTTGGGGAAGATAAAGAAAAAGCAGTTCTATTCAAGTCAAAAATTGTGGATTTGGAGAAAAAGTTTAATGACCTTTTTGATAAAATTTTTGAATTGTGTAAGGATGAAGAATTTGATACGTTTTTGTTGGAGTCTCAGGAACCCCAGGAGGTCATTAATAATTTGAATTTAGTAATCCAAGGCATTAAAAATAAAGCGGAACCTGAAATAAAGATAGTTAATACACAGGAAGCTGTAAATGTGAGGCTTTCCGAGTTCCACATTCCAAGTTTTTCAGAGTGGTCGATTATAGATTGGCTCTCCTTTAGTGATTTGTTTTGGGCAAGTGTTGGTCAAAATAATGAAATTTCACAGGCACAAAAATTGCAATATTTAAGAGGTGCTTTGGAAGGGGATGCTCTTCGCATCATTCAATCCATTCCTATTACAGATGCCAATTTTGACATTGCTTGGGGTCTGCTAAAGGTGAGGTACTCTAACAAAAGAGAACTTGTATTTGCATTGCTCAAAAGGCTATGGAGTTTGCCTCAATTGAGTACTGAAAATGCACATCATTTGTTAAATATAGTTGACAGTGCTAAGGAAATAGTTCGCTCATTAGAGAGCATTGATATAAAATAGAGAATTTCGCAACTTCAATGATAGTGTTTGTGTGAATCCAAAAAATGGACCCAGCCACAAGGGCTTGGTGGGAAAGAAATTTAAGGGATGACACTATTCCATCCTTAAATGATTTGCTACATTTTTTAACCCTTCACTCCTGAACACTGCAACAAAATAAAACTCAGGTTTTCAAGAAACCAGTGCAAAAGGTTTCTTCATTTGCATCCCAAGTAAAGGGACAGTGTGTTTTCTGTAATGGCAACCACTATGTGTATGGTTGTTCTGAATTTAAAGCATTAACAGTACAAAAACGTCATAATTTTGTGAAGAATCAAGGGCTCTGTTTCAATTGTCTTCAGAGTCACAAAGTTAATGCTTGCAAAAGCAAATTTAAATGTACGGAGTGTGATAAGAACCACAATATGCTTCTTCATTTTGAGAAAAATCATCAGACTTCAAGCCCTACTACTTCCTTGTCAGCAGATGCAAATGTCTTCATTCCGAAGTTTACTGACTCAGACAAACCCACAACTCCTAATGTTACTGAAGCAGTTTGGTCGAATGTTTCTTCTTGTGTTTCGCACCTCGGCGTGCCAAAGCAGGTGCTCCTGTGCACTGCCTTAATCAAAGTATTAGACGCTTCAAATAATTATCAGTGTTTTCGAGCTCTTCTAGATCCTGGGTCCCAGGCCTCATTTATTTCAGAAGAGTGTTGCAACAGTCTGGGCCTACTTAGGAGAAAGGCAAGAATACAAATCTCTTGCCCTGGTTCTTCTGATACTCATGCAAATGGTACAACCAACATAACGTTTGTACCTCATTTCAAATCTAATCCTGTGTTTTCGACTTCAGTGTTTGTAATTAATAAGATTATAGGAGAGCTGCCACATTATTCATTAGATCCCAGCTTTGCTGAGCAGTTCAATGACTTAACGCTAGCAGATCCCACATTTTTCCAAACCGGTCCCATTGACATCCTGCTGGGCTTTGATATTTCTTTACCTATGCTAAAGGGTGAATTAATGAAGTATGGTGCCGAAAAGCCCTTTGCCGTCCGTTCAGAATTGGGATGGGTAGTTTCTGGCAATGTTCAAGTTTCGTCCGTTATGCTCATTTCATCATACTCATTTTCTAATTCAAAAATAGTATAACTATAGTTATTTCGACACTGGTGTAAGGTTTAAAAACACATCTCTACCGACAAAATAAGTGGAGTTGTTGGACTCACCAGATAAGGCATATTTGCCCATCTCCCCAGATATATTTAAATATCGTAATAACACTCTGGTCAAAATGGAAGTTGTATTTTATGATAGGAACTTTAGTTTAGTATTAGGATGGGACGATGTTGAAGAGAGGGAGGATACTTAGGTTTGAAATAACTATCATGGTCTGGATAGATCTTTTGACACATCATTTCAACATTGTAAAAATTGTAAAGCTTAGAATTCACAAAGCAGGAATTCTTAAAGTAAGAACTACTTATATACCAAATTTAAAAGGACTTAAAACAATGACACGATCCAAGCACTTCCAATTCTATTTGAAAAAAAAAAGGAGACTTGAGCCACATCATTGCTACAAGGTTAATTTTGATTTTTTTTCTTTTTTTTAAGTATTCTAAAAACATATTCATTTTCACTTATTTATATGTATAGAAATTTACAATATTTCTGCTAAATTATGGTTTAATGATGTTTTAATGTGATTTCTTTTAATTTGGCTTTCTGTATTTCCTTAGCCTTCATCTGTACAAATTTAATTAAATTTTAACAACACTGCAAACAGGGTGTCTGCTCATCTGGAATACCTGAAAAAGTCAGGGAAGTTTTTTCTGACTGTAAAAGTCAGGGAAATTTGAAATTCATTGTTATAATAAATAACTTATTAAAATAATTTTCCTGAACTGTGCTTTTCATACCACATTACCTACTGAAAAATTTGAAAAACTTGTACTTTTGACTAAACTTCTTCCAAAAGTTACCATTTTGCACCAAAACTAATATAATTTATATAAAATTATTAAGCCTATATATTTTTCAGGAGAAAATGTTTGCCAAATATATAACTAAAACTTGAAAAACAAAAAGTGTTTTTAGCTAAATTATCCAATCTGTAAGGGATTTTGATCATACCAATCTCCTTTGCCTTATATATAGTCATACACATTTTAAATGAAATAGAAGATGAAGCATCAGCTTTGCGATTATATAGTTAAACTCTTTTATAATGAACTCAAAAAGGGCCAAATGGAAATGTTGCTGTAAATATTTAATTAGTGCCAGTTTTTAGTGTAAAGAAATACACTTTTTAATACAGCTTTTGAATTTGTAAATTCACTATAATTGAGTTATAAATGGCTTTGGGGTTTGCATTAATCGATTTAATGGCCTTGAAACTTGTTCTGATTACACAAATTTTAGTGCATTGTGTGTTGTTTACTGTAATTAGCGACTGGAAATCGATTAAGATTTGGTCTGGAAACCTGGAAAAGTCAGGGAAGTTTGAAACAGAATTTGGGTAGACACCCTGTGTAAATGACATGCTCTAACAAGTTTAAACTTACAAAGTAACTAGTTAATTTAAATTAAAAAAATCCAGTTTAAATTTTTTTAAAAATCATGATTACCCTAACTATAATATTATTCAAAAGACCAGGGACTTAATAATAATATACCCCCCTTGGGTAAATATATAACCTATAAATAATTTTAAAATGTTGGTACGTAATATTAAATTTTGTAAATGGCATTATTTTTTGTTATATATGGCTTTTATATCAAGTGTTTAAATATGGCAACGTGAAACTGAGCAATTCGTATTTATTACTACAGCTTTGTCTTTTGGTGCAAAAGCTTTCCATTTCTTAGTCATTTTGAATGTTTAGGACTATTGTAGAAAATGGTGCATACACAAAATAAGTATAGAATAAAAGTTGTTCACTATAGATGTTTTGTCATTAAAAGGAATGAACGAGTTAATTTTGTTTGCATTCAGAAGCAGAACAAGTGTAGTGTGTAATGTAACAAGGGGAAAATGTTTTTCAAGAATTCAAAGTATTTGATTAGAACAGATTGAAGGTCAGAAAGGCATTCGGTGCTAATGAAAAGGTTTTGATGCAAGGGTCAAAACCTTTTCTAGAAGGAAGATGAGCTGGAAGATATAGACGAAAAAATATTTTGGAGACGTATGTGCAGGAATTATATGACCCCATTAAAATATACAGTAATGATTTACTTTGACGTTACATCATGGTTTTGTGGAAATGTTATGCCATTGTAACTAGGGTAAAATAATCCTGTGGGGCTCGCAAGCAGAGTTCAAAATTTTAACGTAATCGTGAAGTCATCATAACCAGGTTCAACTGTATATTTTGTTCCCAAGGTCACATTTAGCCGCCAATCTCATTCCAATTGACCCATCATGCAGCTGTGAAATTAAAACAACTTACCCATTGTATCATTTTAGAGAAAACTCTACATGAACGAAGTCATTTACCAAAGATATGAACTAAAACAGACCGTGACAGCATAAATTACAAGGGACCTAGATTTTGGAATGAAATACCCATGAAAGTAAAATTAATAAACGATCTGAAGTTATTTAAGAAAAAAATTGAAGAATGCAATATTGATAGATATTAATAATGCTATTTCAGGATTTTCTTATACATTTATTAACCATTTTATTGTGAATTATTATAGTAGTTATGAATATAATTATGTTGTAAACTACTATAGATTCATACTGCATGCTGATATTGTGACAGTGGTTGCTTTTTTTTTCTATTTATTTGGATAAGGTAATTAATAATCCTGGTGGGCTATCTTAATTATTATTTACTATATGTCTTATTTTCTCCTGGTTTTTTTTTACTCTTGACAGGTCTATAGATGGTTATGCCATTTTTGTGGTATTTTCTATGCACCTGCCACAAAATACTGTAATAACATGTATATAAGTGTTAATAAAATATTATTATTATTTCCGAAAATTGCCATTGTTAAGTCACTGTCACATTTGATTAATTAATCTATTTTTAATACTTTTTTCATAGTTAATAAACTTTAAGTGGTAACTGTTATTTCCTTTGTTAATCCCCGTTACTTTCTGGCTTTTGTTATCAGTTGTCAGAAATAGTTCTTTGTACACTTGTATATGCTTGTATTTAAAATGTGTTTTGTTTTTAAATGTAATTTTTAGCCATCCTCAGTGGACTTCTAACGAAGAGTTATGTACTAGGAATGTGAATAATGAGGTTCATTTTTATGAAAACAGTGACTTCAGTAAGAAAATCGTTTTTCATTTTAATATAGTCTAGGCCTTGTATTATACCTGCGATATTTTAAGTCTGCTTTTCTGTTATAGGAAAGTATGCTTGAATTATTTAAAATTGCATGAAATTTGCATTTTATGTTTAATTTTTTTTAAAGACTTCATTAACATAGACATAAAGTGCATAGTTCAGCCAATCATTTGTCATTGCCAGGCAAAAGCTTTATCAAAACATAAAACAGCTATCGGGATCATAAAAGGGTCATAGCAGTTCAAAAATTATGGGGTTGGGGCTCGAGTGCCTTTATTAACCGACTGCATGTGCACATGGTTTAACATTAAACAGAACGATGTGTTTTGCTATCCAGTGTAGGAAAGGCTCGAGTCCCACCCTTCTTATGCCACTGTATAGTGTTTTTAACGTTGAAAATGTTTTACAGAGGTCAGTTAGAAAACAGTGCCACATTTTTATTTTTTTTATTTTTAATAAAGGTAGGAGGCTGTTGTTGCCACTTTATTGTAGTTGTATCAATAATATAATTATTTGTGTTAAAACCAATAAAAAATGATTGTTGCCACTATATTCTGGTGGAATGAATAATAGCTACAAAAGAAATCTCAATTGTGCTTAATTCTTTTCTTTTTAATTTTGGTTGTCATGGTAACCTGAGAAGCACAAAATACCAGAGGGTACCTTTTCTCTTTTGTTTATTAGTATTCATTCGAGTTTTGATGGGTGCGTTTTGTATTCCGCTGACTTGACTTGGGAAGGGTGGCCACTGGAGGCAGGCCTGTAGATAGGACAGGTCCCAGACAGACAGGACTATTCCGCTTAAATTCAAATGTTATTCTTCATTCACCAATGAAGAAATCTTTATAAAAAAGAAAAAAAAACCCTGAAAGAAAAAGTCTTCAATGTTATTGAATACATTTTCAACGTTCTAATATTCAATAACATTGAATGGTGGTGTTTTTTTTTTTAGTAATGGCTTTAATTTTATAAAGAACACTGACAGTTATCTTTATTATGGGCATAGAAATTGGCACATACCTTTATATGATGCAAATAAAAAAACTGAAAAAGATCAATATTCCACTCAAAATGACGTTATTTTCCCATCTAATGGTATTAAAAACATACCTAAGGTATCACTTTTTGTTTGAATTTTATCACTATCTGTGAAAAACTTACACAGAAGAAGTTCAAACACCAAGAGAAATATTAACATAGCAAATCCACTTAAAAGCTATTTCAGTTAAAAAATAAAAAATCCAAGATGATTGGGAATTGGATCGCGTTTTCCAAATTCTTGAGTAATACTTTTAAAATTCAAATTCAATCAGTAATAAAATGATGATCCATGGAAATTTTTATTGTCTTAATTCTTTAATAAATACAAAGTACTTTGTTTATCGACTTCAGTATAAAATATTTCAAAATTACGTCCATATTTGAATCGGTTATTTGAGAAACCCCATGTCATTTTTTTGTCGAAATCAATTTAAAAAAAAAAAAAAGATTCTTTAGAGGTAGACTCATATTTTACAAGCGAAACCCTATCAAACAGATCACTGTACACGTCGTTGGCCCATATGCGTTTATTCGAGAAACCCATTAGATCGAGGAACAGTTTTTCTCGGTTTCCCAACAATTGCTCTCACCTGACTTGTGAGGTTTCTCAAACAATCGATTTATTTTTGCTATGCTACAACAATAATGCATGAACATTCACTTAATAACACTATAAAAGCCCAGAAGTTTGAAAATGTTTGAGTTTTCAAGGAGTCCAAACTTCTTGAGTAATCTAGATTTCTGGAATCCAGAATTTTTTAAAAAACCTTTCCTTTATTACATATAACTGTTATATGCGTTATTGATTTTGGCATTTGTGACTCTTTCGTCAACTTGAATGTTATGTAGCCAACTCTTAGCATGCGCTATGTATATAGAAACTAATATGTGCCTTTTCTTCTAAATGTTACCGTATTGATAGTGTTCCATTAGGTCTCAGTTCAGTGTAATAATTTCTAAAAGAGAAGAGCGTACATTCGTTTTTGCAAATTTTATTCCAATTCTGTATTTTGAAAATTATTAGTGTCATTCAATAAGACATTTGTAATGCTCCTATTTATCGTTTCTTTTCAGGTAAAATTGGGAAAAAGATTTTTATTCAGAAAGTCTCGTCATTCAGTATTTCTCCTGGACTCCCAAATTACTACGTTGCATGCTTTATTCCCGTACAGCAAGTACGTTAAGATCTTTTCGATTTAAGGAATACCCTTTACTTAAAATTTTAAGAATATTTATGTGAAACGTGGTTTATTCTTAAATTTAAAGTAAATTGTATTAGCTTTTCAAATACAAACTTAGTTAACAAGCATAGGGGGTCCAGAGGATTTTCTTCGCTATGGCTGTTACTCAATATACTTAATATTGGTATCTTTAGAATGTACTTAGTCTAGACTTTCTTATGATGTGGCCCATGAATATATATATTTCAAATTTTTATTTTTGAGGTCAACACATTTAACCTTACTTACCCTTTTTTGAGATACGTAAGGTCAACGCATTTGACCGTACGTATCTCAAAAAAAGAGTATTTTAATTTTTTTTTTAAGTATATGGTATTCCTCCATTTATTTTCTACTATATCTAAGAATCTCATTCTGGGACCGCCAGGGGATATCGAGTAATTAATTTAAACATACTGTGCTTACACACGTTTTCTGCCATTATGTGTATTTTAATTTTATTTTAGAAAATTATATGTTATTTTTCCATTTATTTTCTACAATATCCATGAATCCCATTCTGCGACCGCCATGCACTACTCGAATATTCGAATTAGAAATTACATTTATATACCAAAAATGGCCTTGCATGCACATTTCTTTAAAAAAATTACAGATGACAAGTAAGTTTTTATAGGTTAATTATATAGTTGAATTGTATTAGTTAAAATTATATTAGCTTGATAGGTAGTTGTAGGTTAGGACAAATTGGCTACAGAGTCCTAAACATGCTTTGTTAAAAAGAGTTTTACATATTTTTTACTGATATTATTTATTGACCCATTTCACATAAGTAGAACATTCTCCGAGGGGAGGGGGGGTATGTAGTAGGATGGACATTTCAATAGAATTTTCTGGAGAACAGGGGAAAGAAAGGAAAATCTATGCTTATCTTCGTTATCTGTTAGTTCCACTCACCGACAATTTAACTAAAGCAATTATAGATGTTTCACATCAATCTTTCAGTTAACAGATTGCTGTCGATATGGGTTTGGTCATTGAAGTTATTCACTAATCACATATCAAGAATAGGAAGGTGGGTGGTGGGGGCTTGGCACTCAAATCCTTAGGGACAGGAGAAGAGCAAATAATGCTTACAGCTCAGTTAAAATAGTTCAGATTTTCTACACATTGATATTCAGTTTTTGGCATTTCAGTTATATGCTTTATTCTGTGGATTTTACGGGAAATCACTTAAACTATGGAGCCTTTTGAGCTGAAAGAAATTGGTATAGCCAGTGTATATTGCAACTCATTCAATGAACCAGATCATTCAAATGTCAGAAATTTTTAAGGAATGTTCTTCCTTGGATGGTAAAAAAAAAAAATTCCATTTTGAGAGGGAGAAATATGATTTGTGATAAATGTCCGAAGAAGCTGCAGTTAATAAAAGTTCAGAAAGTGAGGATGGATCTCCAGTTGCTGTAGCAGGCACAAGTGTAACTTCTGCTAAGAAACACGAGATAGTTGCCAAATGTGGTGATCAGACATCATATACTTCTGATTATGAAAGAAAAAGAACAATATCTCATTTAAATGAAAGCTTGAAAAATATTTAGAAAACACCAATAAAAAAGAAAAGACTTGCTGCACTATAATATCCAAGAACTAAATTAAAAAAATATGCAAAATTTTGAAACGATAGGTGATATCTATTCCTGACAGTGATTCACCTGAATTGGAGATAATTTCTCAGTTAAAAGAAAAATTTAAGAGCACTGAGAACAGAAGTTTATAAGCACAAATTTTAACTGTTTTGCCTAAGAGCTGGTGTGCTAAAAAGAAAAAGAATTTGGAGCCGGTTTACTAAAAAGATAGAAAAAGAATTTGGAGTCAGTTATTACATGGTGAAGAAAGCTAAACAACTCGTCAAAGAAAAAGTAATCCTAGCATCGCCCAACCCAAAATCTGGGAAGACGGTGAGCTAAGAGACAGTAAGCCTTATGCTAACATTTTATACCAATGATCACATAAGTAGGATAATGCCAGGAAAAAAAGACTTTGTCTCAATGAAGGTTGATGGAGAGAAGACACACATACAGGAAAGACTGGTACTGGTAATGTAAATGAAGCATTTAAGCACTTCGCAGATAAGTACCCAAAACTTAAAATTGGATTTTCCAAATTTGTGGAACTTAGACCAAAAAACTGCATTTTGGCTGATACTAGTGGAACACATGCTATCTGTGTTTGGCATATTAATCAAAATGTTAAATTAATGTTGCTGGAATGTAAATTGTTGAAGCAACTAAGTAAAATGTTCCTATTGAGTCATGCAAGATGTGTACGGCATTATTACTCTGTAACCCTGCACAAATAATTTGCTACTGTGACTGAAAATTGCCCTAAACTTAAGGAATTTAGAAAATACACCAAAATGCTTTTTTCATGAAAATAGCATACAAACAATAACATATAAACAGTGATTAAATGTTGATTGCTCAGTTCTTGAAACTTTGTCTGCCAATTGTGATGACTTCGTTGAGGATCATGCCATGATTGACAACTTCGTTGAGGATCATGCCACGATTGACAACTTTAGTGAATGAAACTGTTTCTTTGGCTTCATAATTTAACAAAGTCTATAAGATATAAAAAATTTTTTCCTCTTTTCATAGGTTTTGAGTTTTTTCCTCTCTTTTTTAAGTTATCCTAAGCCATATGTTCAACTACATCACACTGATTTTTACCTATTAGATTCTTCAATACTGTAATACATCAGTTCAAATATAATACTGCTACTGTGTATTAAAAATGTAAAGCCATGCCTGTTGTTTTGCTTACTATTAAACCCACCTTTTTAGACCTAATGGCAGAAAACTAGTCATTAAACGATTTTTGAATGAAAACGGATGCAAACACAATATGTTTAAATTAATTACTTGCTATCCCATGACGGTCCCAGAATGAGATTTCAGGCCAGTAGAAAATAAATGGAAAAATAACATATACATTTTTTTAAAAAATTAAAATACCTTTTTTTTTTGAGATATGTAAGGTCAAATGCATTGACCTTGAAAATAAAAATTTGAAATATATATTCATGTGGCATATCATAAGAAAGCCCACATTAAATACTTTCTAAAGATACTAATATTGAGTCTCTATATTAATTAGGACGAAAGTTATGAGAAAATTTATCATA
Source organism: Dysdera silvatica (assembly GCA_006491805.2). Classification (NCBI taxonomy): domain Eukaryota; kingdom Metazoa; phylum Arthropoda; class Arachnida; order Araneae; family Dysderidae; genus Dysdera; species Dysdera silvatica. The sequence goes on from QLNU02014802.1 coordinate 26,399,632, forward strand.
TAAGAAATGCTAAAATTTGAGCTATCGATCCATTTTCAAAGTTGTGTGTTTCAGAAACTAATAGCAATAGGGACTAATTAGTGGGCATTGATTCATTTCTCTGCAAGTGGAACAAATAAGCCAAATTTCATAAAAATCTGAAATGGTCAGGGTGAAAATCCCATTTTTTTTTGATTGATTTGACCTTGAATGACCCAAATAACTGCTCAGAATCCAATTTTAATTTGGGATAGAGAAAAGCTGCTTGTAACATGATGAAATATTTGATGCTTGCAATTTCAAAAATTGTTTAGAGTTCTTATTTTTCATAGGCATGGAGTTATATGGGCCTGAGTCCCCCCCCAATAATTTGAAATAAATTGCAATTTTACATATACTGTAATGTATAAATGTACAAAATATGCGCTTTGCCCCTCTCCACCCCCCAAATAATTTTGAAAACTCTATGTTGATACTATTTTCATACATTTTTAGACTACTAAACAAGCCAGTTTAAAATATTTTATTTATATTGCCATTTTTTTATATATATATATCAACTAACTTTTCACAAGTAGCATTTGATAAGTGAAGTCCTAATGGGGAAAAGAGGTAGACCAAAATCCAGGTGGAAAGAAGCAGCAGTTGGAATGGGCAATTCGCCTAATTTTAGATGACGATGATGATGATAATTAAGTTTGAAAGGCAACTATTTTGCTACTAAATCAGTGATGGTATGTAACTGTTTTTCCTACTACTTTTGGCTTCACAGGCAACTGAAGCAACATTTTATAATGGCAGCCCTGTAATAGAAAAAATGAAATTAAAGAGACAAAATTGGTTCGTTATATCCATGATATTCAGTGTGCATTATATATTAAACCGAACTAACCAAGATTATTTGTTCATTGTAACCAAGGTTCACTGTAGTTTGGATTAATTGCACATTAATGTAAATGTTCCTTTTTAGGCACGACCGGCAGAAATAAAAGTTTTCGCCTATCCAAAATTCGAAGGTCCAAATGCTGCCATTGTGCACCAGAGTTTTTTTCAAGCCGATAAAGTGGAATTTCACTGGCATAAAATGGGTAAAACTCTTTAATTTCATATTGCATTTGAAGATACATATGTGTGTTCAAGTATTAGTAAAATATGTGATTATACTTCTAACATGTATATACAGGGTGTTCATGAATTGTTTTAACAAAATAAGAGGGGTGATAATCATATCATCATCAAAATGAATAATATTCACCATAGAACCTAGGGTCGTAAACCACCAGTGCCAGTTCTAAAACCGTCCAGCAATCACAAATAGTGATAACCAGTGCATTAGAAGCCCAAAATACGATATCCTAATCATCTACGCATTTGATTAGTTGCCCTTAGTTGTAACTGGTGCTACGCATGCACTCGTTCTCACTATTTGTGTATGCTGAACAGTTTTAGAACTGGCGCTGTGAGTGGTTTGCGACCCTAGATTCTATGGTGAACATTGTTCGTCCTGATGGGTACTAACACCCCACTTATTTTGTCAAAACAATTTATGAACACTCTGTATATAAAGTGTACATTATAGTCTAGGAGTTGGTTCCCTAGGACTTAAGAGTTTCGCATTCCTCATAAAACTATTAAGTCCTGGCGCAATGTTACTTTTGACCTTTGTACCATAAAACACAAGCGAACAAGAAGTATGCATCGTAATTATGAAAATGCTATCTCATTATAGTCTATCTATATTATCTTTTAGATCTGTACTGTTTGATTTTAGCATGCCCTCAGATATATGCCAAAGTTAATGTTGTCAAACTGTACTTGGGTCACCTGAACTTATATGTCCATTTTGTATTCACTCAGGGTACACCTATTTTCTGTACACACTTCATTTCTAGGTGAATTTTCTGATCAGACTTCATTTTTAGGTGAATTTTCTGAACAGACTTCATTTCTAGGTGAATTTTCTGAACAGACTTCATTTCTAGGTGAATTTTCTGAACAGACTTCATTTCTAGGTGAATCATCTTATTTTAATATTTTAATTAATTTTTTCTTTCTGAATTGTAATTGTATCAGGTAAATTACATATTCACAATTTCGTTGCTGCTGAAAGTGTACTCCCTCTTTCACTGCACACGGGAACTAGATGGGCTTGTCATTCACAACTGCTAACACCACAATGAAATAAACAGCCCTTTATGGCTGCACAGAAGTAACAGGTTTGCTTATTGTGCCACTAAACCTGGTTTGACTATACAATACAATTTTATTTCCATGCTACAAATGCATTTTGGTGCATGGAGGAAGCATCACGAAACGAAAAAGTTATTACTCTAGCTTCCTTTATGGAGAGTATGACCATTTTATTTCTGACTGATATACCATAAGGCCCTTCCCTTGTTAGCATTTTCTATATATATGTCTTGGTCTACCTCCTTTTCACTGTCCTTAAGGATTCCAGCCTAGTGCTTGCCTTCTAACAACAGCATGCAGTTTGCCCTAATCAACAATTGTAAACTTTTTAGCACTTTATTTTTCGAATGCATCAAGGTACAGACTGAACCTTGCACCGTAAAACTCAATCCAATTCCCCAATTTCTAATGATGTTTACATTCAATGATTACTTTCGGTGATTAATAAAGCTTGTTTTTGTTTTCCATTAGGTAATGACCTTATCGTTCGAGCTATTGGTGACATCGATAAAACAGGCAAATCTTACTACGGAGTTCAGTATCTTTACTATTTGTCAGTGAAAGGAGACACATGTCGGGTTGTATTAAGTAAATTATCTTACAATGTCGCTTTGAATTTTTTTTAAATATATGCTCATAATGTAATACGTATTTCATAACAAACTATATTG
>QLNU02014802.1:26402571-26416275 GCA_006491805.2 Dysdera silvatica
ACTTTTGAAAAAAGTCTGCCTCTCCAAGCGTGCATATTTACTAAATAACGGGTCCCCGAGACGCACTATTTTTCTAATATTAAGTCCTTTCCTTCCATTCTATGTGTTTTACATACTATAGAGCATCAACGGCACTCCTAGTTTATTGCAATCATGCATTAAATACATATAAGTTTTTTGCCCCAGATAAGGTATTATGAATTTGGATTTCCGGCTCGGAAGTTATTTAAAAGTTCACTAGGAGTGCGACAAATAGTGATTTTATATGCAGGTGTTTTTGGCATGAGTAACGTGTTACATATAAATTCAAATCTTTATTTTGCCGGTTTATAATAAATGAATCAAAAGTATGGTTGTCGTACAACGAACAGTATATCTCAAGTGATTATCATCATTCATCCAGCTGTAATGACATTGTCAGTTTCTCCCTCCACAAAAATTCCGTTTGATCTCTGTTAAAAAAAAATGTATATAATGTGATGATAGTGATTCAACGTTTATGCAGTAGCATTGGATTATTGGAAGCCAATGGAAGATGAACGCAGTGACAATTAAATAATTTATTGTGCATATGTTATGCACTCATGCTCGAATCAATAATTTCCAAATATATGTAACTGCAACCAGAAATAAATGTTTTTATTTTATGTGTAGCATTTTCCATAGGATCTCTTGTTTCTAAATGCTAAATTACTGCGCTAGTTGAACCAGATCACAGATATTGTGTAATATGTACATACTTGCATTATGTATGCATTAAATATATATTTGTGCTTAGGTCCCCGATGCAGAGTAAATTAGGAAAAATTTAAATACACCATTCGGATAGCACTTCAATCTGTTGTTCCATTATAGATGACGACCTAAATGATCTTGCAACGGGAAGCAAAAATAATAACACACTATCTCTAAGCAATATAGTGGATATATTGTCTACCTAATCAATTAGCTGTGTATTAGTTTTAATAAATAATGTAATTTAATTGTATTATTAAAGCTTGATAATTTAAAACGTATTTGTTTAAATAAATAAAACGAGTTGATGGAGTGAAATATTCGCAACTTGGATGTTTGATTTCTTTGTACTCCTCGCTTTTAAATGTGCATTGTAGTTTTTTTAATGACATTTGTTCTGATTTGTAATAGAGTTAAATTGTTTTAAATTCAGCAATTACGAAAAATCAGAAGAAGAAAGAAGCACGTAAAGCTAAAAAGGAGCAAGAAAAAGATGTATGTTTATGTTTCGTTTTTGTGTCTACATGAATGCTCTGTGTATGTATGTGTAAAAAATAGCAATGGTTACGACACATTGATAATACAAAAACTAATAGTATTTGTTCCCTTTTTAGTTACATAAGTTATATTGAATATGATGAGAGTTGGTATTAATTAAATAATAAATTTTGATCCTACTTTTTAAAAATTGACCCCTCTAGTATTATGCAAGATGATTTGATTTAACATAATGCAGATTGGTTTTATAAGCCAAAGCTATAAGCATTATATGTTTATACCGTTGACTTTGACATATAAATCCCTAGTATTACGTTTCATTACAAACCAGATACGATGTAATTAATTATTTATTTATTTCATTTATTATACAAGCGAGAATGTAATAAATTTGAAGAATTTGTAACAAATTGTAGTGCAGGAATATGACTAAGATTGTCAGTATTTGTATCTTAAAGTTACTTCTATTTGATCACATTTTCTTTTCATCTTTATTTTGTAGCATTCCTACTCTGCTCACATTTTGGTGACTGCAGTGAAATAATGTCTATGCACATGTTCTTGCACTCATCAAACAAGATGGGAGTAAACACCGATATTAATACTTATTACACTACCAGCATCGACAAAACAGCTAATAAATTTTATTCTTGTAGCAGACACTCCCCTGCGCATCAGTTTCCTGGATGCACTTATCCATATGCCATCCTTCGACCTGCTGGCTGACATATTCCATTGTGACTCACTCCACAAGGAGTTTACTGATCAAAATTAACGTAAGGAAATACTCATCAGACACTAGTACACTTGGCATATTTATGGAACAACGAAACTTAAGCAAAAAATTCCAAACAAGTACCTGTCCACGTTTAAAAAATGGAAGTGCTACGTAACATTCACCATCATTTTATCTACATTGATGCCAGCTGGTACCATCACATTGCAGAAAGAGGGAGAGAGAGACCAGCTTTGCAATACAGCCTTTAGTGACGTCATCACTGCTTGCTGCTCTACTTGATTTTGCATATTATGTTTGCATGCACATTGCACACACACACACACTGATATAACACCCCCCCAGACACGCGACACTTTTTTACAATTAATATTTTTTATGATCCGCCTCCAGAAGTAAATGACTATCTCCAATAATCTTCAATTCCTGTTGTTTAATGAGTACATTGTCTAGCCCCATATTAAGAATTCAACCTAGGACAATTTTTGCCTTAATGCAGTATGCTATAAATCTAGTTTTGAAACAAATGGATTTGAATGAACTTTAATTGCTTGTAATAGATGTATTTATGCTAAGTAATGTTTGCATTCATGTGTGAAATAGCAAAAAATAAAGATAAATACCAGTAAAGTAAAAGTAAGATTATTCCAGTAATAGTATATGGAAAAATTTTCAGTATCAACCCAATGTGATGTTAAGCCCTGTATGATCTATACTACTAGAACCCTATAGTGTTAAGCTCTCATACACAAATTTTTAATTTATATTTAAATAATTTATTATTATTTAGCAGGTATCTTCTGTTGACAATAGTGTCCATGTCGAGCAGAATTCGTCAAACATTGGTGGTACTCCAAAGCTAAGTGGGGACCCGAGTAAGGATAAAAAAATTAAAGCATTGTTTAAGGTGAGTCAAATTTTTTTACCCCTATCTTATTTGTATATTCTTCTAAATTCATTTGTTAATTAACCAGAATGGACAGAATCTTTTGGGAAGAGATTAATTAAAATACAATTTTTATTATATTTTATGTACTTAATCAGGCAACCAATTTTTAATAGTCACAGTGATTGTAGTAACTGTTCATTTCATTTACAAAAATACGTATTATTGCAAAAACATTGCAATTTTAAGACAAAAACTACAAAATATCCACAATCCATTGTGATGGGTTCCCAACAAAAAACATATGATTTAACAGGCTGAAGACCCTAACGACTTATCGGCACAGTAACTCATTTTAGTAAATATGCTATTAGTTTTATTTTAAATAGCATGATATTATTGATGCCCTTAAGAGTATTTGGTATATTATTTCAATTTTTTTATACTCGAACAGTCAATCCCCTTTCAGTGCAATTCTGTTCTAATTCTTGGAAGTCTATATTTATATTTTTTCTGGAAGTAATAACTATTGTCATATCCTATAATTTCAATGTTGTCTATACGTTTGTTTTCTTTTATTCTTTTGAACATTATTTTTAGTATACTATAATCATATATCTTATCTGTTGGTCGAATACCATATTTACTAAATAGTGTAATTTGATTTAAACTTTTTTTTTTTTCAATTATTTTTATAAATTTAATCTGTAGCGATTTGATTGTCCTGGTATTCTTCTTTAGATCTCCCCAAATGCTATTGCAATTGATCAAATGACTGTATCCAAAAGGTTAATGTAAATGTAGTAATATGTTCCAAGGAACTGCTCGCGACAATTTCTTTAAAATCCCTATTCCCAAACTTACCTTTTTTTTTTGCCTATTCCAATTCAAATCCTTTGTCAGTATTCCCCCCAAAATATTAATTTCCTTAACAATTTCAATTTCTCTATCATTTATATAAATTTTTCTGAATCTGCTGTTTTGTTTTCTTATTTTTTGTATTAAAAACTGCTATTTTTGTTTTGGATTCGTTTATTTTCATTTTATTAATTTTAAATCAAAGCTCATATTTTCTAATTAATCCATAACCAATTTTAGATAACTCACCCATGTTCCTATCTTGAATAAACAAACGTATTATCTGCATATAATGTTAAATAACCATTCTTAGATGGCCCTGCAGTGGAGCAATATAGTAATGCGTTCACCGTTAACCCGGGTTCGACTCCCAACGGTGCAAAGAACGCTTACTCAGAGATCTCATAAAGATCACACTGCTCAATGTAGTTCGGAGTTTGGTTCCCTAGGCCTTAAGAGGTTCAGATTCCTCGGAAAACTGTAGGTCCAAGAAGTTCAGATTCCTCGGAAAACTGTAGGTCCAAGCGTTCGGATTCCTCGGAAAATTGTAGGTCCAGAGGTTCGGATTCCTCGGAAAACAGTAGGTCGCTGCACAGCATGACCACTGTAGACCTTGAGCCGTAAAACCAAAAAAAACAAAAACACACATTCTTAGATATTTGTGTTATATCATTTATATCAGTGGTGTATATTCCTGGGGTTTTAGGTAATGCTGTTCAATAGTGCAAATTTTACAAAGGTGAAAATATCTGTCCTTTATGGATTTCGGATTGCTGAATATAAAAATTACGCTTATAATTGCCTCCTGACACAGGTTTCTGAGTAATTTCACGGTTTACATTTTACATATAAGGTGTATTTATATATTATCTTTTTCTCGTGGATGACAGGGGTTTAAATCCCTCAAACGATGGTGGGTGCTGACACAGTGTGTAGCTGTCGTTCTCTAAAACGTAATTGACTATGACCATAGAGCTTATTGAATTCTCAATAAGCTTGGCATCCCAGAAATGTATCATCGTTCCCCTCTCACATAAAACCGTAGTTCGTATCGCAGATGATCCATCATGCCTTGGGACAAGAGAACAAAGACATATTATATAGTAATTTTTGCCATCCACATGTACACTGCTGGACAAAAATATAAGTTCACCTGAAATTTGTTAAATACTTTAGGAAAAAATGTGTCCTTCAGATGTAAAGAATTAGTAATTACTGTAATATGTTCGACAGTATTGCTCACAATATCACAAATATTTTCAGCGAATTGCTGCAAACTTACACAATAAATATGTATTATCGATATGGACAGAATTTTACAGACAGTTTACACTCATTTTTATGAAATAAAAAAAAAACAATTTGCATAATTTTAATATTTTGTAAAACCTCCGCATGATTATTTATTATTTCAAAAATACAATTTGGCATGGATTCAACTGAATTTAAAAAAAGTGCCTCACATGGAATGTGCTTCCATTCTTCTGTGATTGCTAATTTGAGTTTGTCAATAGTAGAAAATTGTCCCCCATCTTTACATATATTTCCCTCGCAATTATGCCTCATAAATTTTCTATAGGGATAATGTCTGGCAAATATGAAGGTCATATAATTACCTCAAAATTATGTTCTTTAAACAAAGTTTTGTACACACTGAACGAAGGACAGACACATTGTCCTGGTGAAATTTGTCATCTTCAACACCTAAAATTTTACCACAAGCATGTAATTGATTTTTAAGTGCTGTGACATATCGTTGAGATTTAATTTTTGTATTCAGAATCACATATCAGCTTGTTTTTTTTTTTAGCAGAAAATCATGCCTAAATCATGACCGAACTATCTCCCATTTTCATTTTCGAATCTCAAATCATGCCAGCACATATTATGGTTATCCGGCCCATCCAAATTGAATTTTTTTCCATCAAAAAATGTAACGGAATACCATTCGTAGGTGCAAATCGTCGTCTTACTGACAAAACTCAAACAATCATTTTTATGTTCGGAAGTTCGTGGTGATTTGCAACTTGATTTTATATATATAATATCCGGAGAATTCCTCAAAATTCGTGAAATTATCCTTCTTGAACACATTTACGTTGTTCATTTTTTTGTCGTGGATAATTTCGCTATTGTTAAGGTATTATTACCCTCCGCAGGGATAACACAATTGCCAAATATGGTCAACACAAGAAAGCCTCCGGGGCGAGATTTTTGTGAGTTTTCGTGGGGGAATTTATTTTACAATAAATTTTTTTTCCCCAAAGCAAATAAGCTCTAGTTTGAGCTGTAATTAATACGTGGGTGGCAAAAATTATAGTATAATAAATTCCCCCACGAAAACTCACAAAAATCTCGCCCCGGAGGCTTTCTTGTGTTGACCATATTTGGCAATTGTGTTATCCCTGCGGAGGGTAATAATACCTTAACATCTTTACATACGGAGAAAGAGAGCGTTGTTTCCTGTCCTCATTCGTCTAGCGGTCCAAGACACTCCGGGCTAAACGGAGGGACCCTGGTTCGAATCCAGGATGGGGAAAGCGTCTCTTTTTCTCCAAAATTACACAAGCTCTAGTTTGAGCTGTAATTAATACGTGGGTGGCAAAAAAAAAAAAAATTATTGTAAAATTTCGCTATTGTTGCAAGCCTGTTAATTCTGCTCTTACTTTTTAATGGAAGACATGGTTTACAACCATAACGTTTTTCCGCCGTTCCTGCAGTTTCCCTCTTAAGTACTTTTCAAATGGCCTGCTGAGAGCATCTAGTTGTTCCAACAATTTTCCTCTGAGATATACCGTTACAATGTAATTCCCCAAATTTGTCTAATTTCACATACACAATGTTGCTTAGCTCGTGGCATCTTTACGACTATCTCAGAATTTCGATTATGCACCTCTTTTTATTCTCTTACTAGTAGGTGACGTCACATCACCGATAAAAGTAATTTGCATACAGTATAAAACTTTTCGTTAGGAAAAAACTTTATGAACTTATAATTTTGACCAAGTCATAATACTTTTTTAAATAACTTTAGATGATGTAATCATAAAAGCTTGTGGATGTTTAAAATACTTCGTTAGTCACCATAAAACAAATCTTTACATATCCCATTCATATAAATACTTTACTACCCCGCTCACGGCAGAAAACCTACTGAACTTATAATTTTGTCCAGCACTGTATGTAGCTCAAACTAGAGCTTTTTTGTTTTTGGAGAAAAAGAGACGCCATCACCCATCCTGAATTCGAACCAGGGTCCTTCCGTTTAGCCCATAGTGTCTTAAACCACTAGACGAACGAGGACAGGAAACAACGCTCTCTTTCTCCGTATATAAGCATGTATGATATTATTACCTTCACAGGGATAACACAATTGCCAAATATGGTCAACACAGAAATGCCTCCGCAGCGAGATTTTTTATGACTTTTTCATGGAGGAATTTATTATACTATAATTTTGGGTGGGTGGCAAAAATTATTGTATAATAAATTCCCATATGAAAAAATCACAAAAAAAAATCTTGCCCGGAGGCTTTTCTGTGTTGACCATATTTGGCAAAGACATTATAATGAAAATTTCTAATTATGAGTCTTCAAAAGTGTAATTTCATGACCTAATTATGAGTTGCAGATCTTGAAAAGTCTGTATTTATTGTTTTTTTATGTAGAAGTTAGAGCAAATTCAAAAACTGAAACAGGACCAGCAGGCCGGGAAATCCCTAGAATTGAATCAGGTAAATTTTAAAATTTTGTATTGCTCCCTGCATCATAAAATATATGTTGTAAGCTGCATCATAAAATATATGTTGTAAGCTACCATAAAATATATGCTGTAAGCTATGTTGTAAGGTCATGACGATAGTCTTCAAGTTTAGTGAACTGGCTTTGATTCCAGGTAAACTTACAAGGAAAGTACCTAATAGCAATCTCACCGATTTTTGCTCGAAATTTTCGAAATGGGTTCAAACCAGTGTGTGAAACATAACCCTGCCGGCTTTTCATTCACAAATACACTGACGCAAATTATTAAAATTTTAAATTGATGCAAAACCATTGTTTTTCTATTGTTTGCGGTTAAAGCAACATTAGCAATAATGTTTATTATTAATGATTATACATTCCTTTGACTATGAAGTCTGCCGTATATTGCTTTAATCGCTCACAACAGAAAAAGAACTTGTTTCTCATCCACTTAAAATATATATAACCTCAGATTAGTGAATTCGTGAATGAAAAGCTGGCGGGGTTATTCTTCTGTATCTGTAGGCTACATTTCAATCATTTGCAGCTTAAAGCTGGCTCTTTATTTAACAATAAAGTCGGATATCTAATCCAAGCAGGAATGTAAGTACTTACAAATTCTAGTTCTTTCATGCTAAAGATTGCAATAAGAATTAAAATGTGAAAGTTTCACAAATGTAACAATAACTTTATTAGTTGAGCTCCGTAGTGTTGAATTCCATATCAAGCAGTTAAACATAATACTTCAGGGGTTGACTAGAATTTAATGTTAACATCCCACTATAAACGTTTATGTTAATACATTAGCATTTTCCTTACAATGGAACAACTTAGTGTCTACTCCATAAATAAACAGTTCACTCCAACGTGAGTGAAGAGGAAAGGGAAAGAGCAATCTAGTCTTTCAACAATCGACTTTATAGCTTGACCTATAAGTCAATGCATGTGCACCAAACTATACGTAGTTAATGTTACAATTATTCATCGAACAGGATCGCGTCCGCTTGCTACACTTCAGACATCAGTCTAAACCTATTTGTAAATTGTAAGAAAATCGGTGAGTTCACCATCAAGTATTTTCCTTGTTAGTTGTGCATGAAAGTAATTTGAAGATCATGATATAAACATTCATTCCATCTCATATAGCCCATTATTACTCTGATAGCTGAAATGATAAATGAACGAAACATATTAAAAGAAATACCAGTAACGGTAAAATAATCCATAGAAAATGTGTGAAGAATTTCATTAGTACTTTTTTTTTTCCATCTGCATGTAGGAAAAATGTTTTGTGACGAAGCAATTATATTGTAGTCATTCAGGGTAACTTTATCCCACATGTTCTCTATTTTCTTTTGCTTCACATAAATTCGTACGTTATTTTCACAGCTAATGTCATAAAATGAAAGAATAAATTCAAAATTAATGGCTAAATTTACACAAAATAATAAATAGATGATTGGTGGGGGCTGAGTAGTAGCATGGTTGAAAGCTATCCTGTCATTTAGGGTATGTATCAGAAACTCCACATAAAATAAGTTTCTTAAATAAAACTCCTATGTAAAAAAAAAGAGAATAGGTTTGCTGATGTTTTGCTTATTTTGATATTTAAATGCACATTGCAATTTCAGGACATGAAAACTCTCTTAAAGTAGCAACTTTTATAAAAATTCCTTTCACACTTACCACAAGCAATATGTAACTGATTTAAGCCCTTTAATATTCGTCTAAATTTTCCATTATAATTTGTCAATATCTTATGTGTGCTTTTTTTCCTTATACAGTTGGAGAAACTGAAAAAGGAAGATGAAATTACAGAGGAACTGCAAAATCTCTTATTATGATGAATTATGTGTAATGTATGGACACAGATTTTGTATAATAAATTGAATGTTATACACAAATACATCGAATTTTTATATGAAAATTTAATGTACTACTATGCAGCTAAGAAAACCCATCTACCATAATTAATAAATAAGAAAACTAATATAAAATCTTCAACTGGTTGATTGATTACATTTGAGGACGTTTTAACTTGTCCTATCTACTACTATTTTGTCAAATAATGGTATGTTTTTTATTTAAAATCTCCGTTTCGTTTTTCAGAATTCCAAAAAAGTTCATAAAATATATTAACAAAACGTTTTATGTATTCGTCTGTGAGTGGTTTTCCTTTCTTAGCGATCACCTGACTCGCTATGAAACTTGCAATGTTACCATTATTGGCAGACTGTCTTCAGTAATTAAATGCATAACTTGATTTTTCAATAATTTTCTGAAGTTCAACTGCCTTTTTTCTCATGTACGTTAACCATCCACTTCACGTCCTCTGTATGCCCCTTCACTCTTTCCCCTCCGTGATATCATACTTCGTGCATCTTAGTCTCACAAGGTTTTTGTCAAAAAGTTGGAGGGAAAGGTGTGTGTAAAAATACGATTTTGCGTGACTTTTAAAAATGTATGAAAATATGCATTATTTGGTTCAGAAAAATGTGTTCAGTTTTATACAATTTGCAGCTGAAAATCTGAAACTAATGAAATTTTTAAAAACTGCTGAAAATAGCTTGTTCACTGAGGGGACTCAAACTAATGATCAGGGATTAATCACTTGCCTTTTCACCGAAAGGTGACGTTAACCAAAATTAGGCTAGAAAAATTACCAAAAAATTCGCCAAAAAGATTTAAATAAAATTCAAAAGATCATACATACGGGGATGCCACAAGTGACTATTTGCAACTACTTTTGACCTTACGAGACTTTTTTTTTTTTTGAAAACAGCCCAAAAGCTACTATTTTCATCGAAATGGCAACTTTTTTCACGTACTATTTCTTCCTTTTTTTTGTTTATTTTAATTTTTTCAACCAAGGTTTGCGAATGTTTAATGGTTTCGATGAAATTTAATTATTTGACGAAAATGATCGTCAAATACTAGTGTAAGGCCCATAGTCGCTGTCCCTGCGTTAGTGCCAACTCACAAAGGTTGTAGAACTTCATCACTAACTTTACGTGTTTTATACCTGCCAACTTGTACTTTTTCACGAATTGATTGCAAACTATGATTTAATATATTTGCAGAAGTAAAAAGAAAGTTTTAAAGAGAACTACAAGTGAAAAATTTGGATTTTTTTTCAAAAAGCGCCTTTTTTTTTATTATTATTAAACTACCTTTCCTTTACTTCTTGGTGGGGGAAAAAAATTGCATTTCTTCCATTTTTAAAGCTTCCAAAACATGGTGTAATTTTATTAAGTGTACGTTAATTATGGTAAAATAAGTTCAATAGTTTTTGTATGTTTTCTCAAAACACATTTGACTATTCTCCCTTACCATGGACAAATGCTTTTTGCATCTTAATTTTCATAAAAATTTTATACATTGTTAACGTAACTTGTATAAACAAATTGGTATAAGGTGTTGATGCCATAACATGAAGTAGAACCTCCATATAACGAAATGGACGGTTCCATGAAAAAATTCATTATATAGAAAATTCGCTATGTGAAAACGATGTATTCATGAACCAGGGCAGTGTACAGTGCCGTATTTCCCAATAGGCTATAAACTAGGGCAGCAAAATTTGTCACTCTCTGACATTTTAAATGACCATGCTGACCATACGCACGTTTTTAAATTTTTAAAAAGTACTGGCTTTTACTACAGTCTTTGATTTTACCATGTTTGGCGCAGTATAGCCCAGATGCTCTTGCGCCATAAAAAAGCCAAACAAACAAAATTTTGTGCATTGAGTCTGATATAACAAAATACCATACGATGATATAATTAGATGTTTTGCTGAGAAGAAAGCTAGGCATCATGCTTTCCATTTAAATACCAGTGTTCGATAGGATATTTATTTTTTGCTAAAATTAAAATTTATTACAATAAATTTGAATTTGATTTATTACATACCAAAAAAAACAATATATGATGTTTAATATTTGTTTTAATTATGAGTTTGCTCATAACATATTTAACTCAATACAAAAGTTTTTGGCATATATTGAATGTAACAATTTTTATGTTCCTTCAACTGATTGGAGGGGGGTGGGAGACGGATGGTTAGGAAGGGGCGGCAAAATGGTAAATCCGCCCATGGCTACATTGTTATTAAAAGTGTGTTAAAATATGCATTAGGGGCAGAAAAAATTCTATTTTATACAATTTACAGCTTATGAAGTGGACAAAGTTAAAAAAAAAATTGTTAGCAATAGCTTCTCGGGGAACTGGAGTTGAACCCACGACCTGTCCGCTAAGACCTAGTGATGTCACACAATCGAGTGCTTAAAAGTGCGGTTTCGCACGATTTGGAAACTGTTCTAAAAATGCTACAGTGTTATTTAAAGTATGAATTAGTGTCAGAAAAAATTGTTCAATTTTATACAATTTACAGCTTACGAAGCAGTCAAAATTTAAAAAATTGTCAACAGCTTCTGCATGAACGGGAGTCGAACCTGCTGCTTGTCTGCTTAAAGACGAGTGACGTCACTGCACACAAGCGAGTGCTTAACACATTGTTGACATTCAATTTTACACAGAGACTATCTCATGTCACTGGCTATTATTTCGTAATTGAATGTGGAAGTAAAACAATCTAAATAAACTTCAATAAACTTTATTTATACATACTGAATTAAGATGAAACTTTGAACATATCTTTTATGTAACTTTTAGTATTTTTTTAGTATGATAAACTGTATAGGAATCACCTATATGTAATGGTACACAACAGGTTTTGCAAAGATATCTCGTTTCACTGCACTTTCCTTTTAAAGAGCATGCTCTACACGTTCTAGTTGGATTTTTTTTTACGCCAGTGGCTATTTTTTTCTAAAATATGGTCTTTTAGTTGTTCTTAAAGGGGAATCGCTGTAAAGAGCCCCTTTAGAAGTATGAGAAATTGCTAGTTGATCAAAAATAATATAAATAAACATTCAGCTTTAATCACGGAGGTATCGTTAAATGCAAAAAATGAAGGCTTGATACTATGATTAGACTCGACAGCCTTGAATGCCTCCTTATGTTCAACAGTCTCAGAATGCAAAGTAATATCGCGTTTACCACCGTGAGTAATGCTTATGTCTTTACGGCAACACGTGCAGAAAGCATATTTTGGCCCCAGTCTTGATTTCTGAATAAAATTAAACATCTTCATATATTTGGCTTTAAACGTTTGGTAGTACCTTTTATTAACGGTCGACATCGTTAACGTTGTTTTCAAAAACACCTAAAAACAAAACTTTCTTTCCGGAGCAAAGAAATACCAGATATGTCTAACACATGGCTTCCCTACACAAAGTCACATGCTTGACCAAAACCTTAACGGTGTAGCGCATTCTTTCTTGCCTTCCCCAACAACTACAAATACAGATGCATGATTTCGTTGTGCAGGGGCATCACTCTACGTCATAGCTGGAGCTAAAATTCCACGTCACGCATGCGCCCTTCAACGGCAGACAGAATTTTTCCGGCTTTTTTTTACCGATATTTGCGTTTATTCATGCGTATTTGTTACATACGCATCAAGAAAAATAGATATTTTAAAAACACTGGGGATTTTAGACGAAAATCGGAAGAAATCGTTTTTCAACTGGAAGATTGATAAAAATCGGAAGGATTAATACCTATGTAATTATGACATTTTATGCAAAAATAGGCATTTTTAATTAAAAAAAAAAATATATATATCAGAAAGCTGACACTGTGGGTGCAATGATGTGTCAGCAAAATGACCCTCAGCAAAATGGACGTAACCATGTTGATTTTCATGACGGCTGGACACCCTGAAAAGGTACATCCTTCTTCTGACCATGATATAAGGCAGGGCCATAAGCTCCAATACTCTTTTTTTTTTTTTTGAACTTCTGGCAATTCTTTTGCAGGAGTCGAACCTTCCACACAACGTTTTAAATATTGATCTATTACGCCTACGTAAGACAAAATACATGCAACCGAATCAGCGGCAACGAATTTCTAAACTAAATCCTTTTGCACCTTGCAAGAGAAAACAGATGCCAAAAACTAAATGAATGTCTAGCATTGTTTCCGTTGCACCGATATATGCCACTTCGGCTTTTCTTTCTGCACTCGCTTTCGGAATTCATACGGACAAAACATGTTTCAATCACGTTTGTGTTGTTAGTTGCGATGTCCCCACGACGTTAATCCCCACCTCCCAAAAAAATCAATTTTTTCACATAATTTTTATATTTACAAGGGCATAAATTATGGAATTCATAAAATCCGTAGC
>QLNU02014802.1:26416375-26452765 GCA_006491805.2 Dysdera silvatica
TCTGAACTGGATTCCAAGAGACCACCGAAGACCTAGAAAACGTCCTCAAACTAGATGGGTGGATGAAATAAGAAAACAGGTTGGGGTGACGTGGAAGCGAATTGCTCAGGATAGACTTGTGTGGAAAGCATTTGGAGAGACCTTCATCCAGCAGTGGATAGATAATGGTTGAATATGATGATGATATTATAAGCACTAACTCATCAAACTCATTCCAAGAGCACTTCGAAAATTCATAAATAAAATTAAAAAAAAAAACTTATTCCCAAAATAGGTAATGATCTCACTTTAGATTAAAATTACCTACATCAATCCAAGTTTCAAGCTGCTTGTTATCACACTTTTCTCAAATGAGGCCATGAATTAACGTAAACTTAAAGTACTCTTTGGCATTAAATTTATAAACATAAAGCAAAAATAAACATCACAGCTGCAAGACTCTAAAAAATTGTTTCAGATAATACAAATTTATCCATGCCGTAGAATTATGACTTCGCTTAGCAGAAAATTGAGAATTAACACCGTACAAGGAAACTGTATTGAAAAGAATGCATTGAGTTATTAAACCATTCCATTGTTTAGCAAACATAATGAGCCCTAAATATGGAGAGAAGAGACTGTACTTCACCAGAAGATGCAGCAGAAAACTGGTTGATCGAAAAATATCCATGTATATTTATTTGCAATATATAATCACATATGATGAATATTACACTCCAATGTTTTCTAAAGATGTGAGTATATTCCCAAATGCAAATTGGTGGAACATTATGGGAATACGAACAGAAAGAAAGAAACGATCTCTCTAGTGACTTTTGCAAATTAAATTCAAATTTGTTATGTCCTGCAAGTTCTGCTGCTATAGAGTGAATCTTTTCCAACTTTTGGTATAGTATGATTAAAGCTCCATAACTTCCTTGGTGCAGACAAAGCAGTAAAGATGGTCAAGATTTATAAATCTCTGCATAGTGTTATCACCAATATCGATAAACGAATTCCTTACCCTATTTTGTAAGACTTTATAATCATAAAATTTAATATATTTTAATTTCAATGAATCTATATTTTTCTTATCAATGTAGTTTTCTACTAATATAAAAATAAGCTCAATAATAATTGGTTATTTTTATGTGTCTATAGTAAACATATAACATTTCAATAATATAGCGGTATGTGCAGCATTTAAAACTAGAGTTGTACCAATTTTGCCCAACTCAAAAAAGCCCACTTAATAGAACAAAGAAAACTACTTAAAAACCCACTTTCCCAATATTGAGAAATGGATTTCTAATCACGATATTGAATTCTGTATGCTCCTATTTCATTGGTATGTTATATTGCTACTACAGACAGGGCCTTATTACCGATTAGGCCCGCAATTGGAAGGGGGGGCCCCCAAATTGTGTTGTTTTTTTAAGCTGACTTTTGGTTTATCACTTTTGATCAGTATCTAGAAAAGTTTTAGGTAAAAGTTTATTTTTTGGGCTATTTTGGATAGTTTACTAAAAATCTGAGGTGTTTTAGAATGAGTATATGTGAGTACTTATTTTTTATATGCTTTGAGACACACTTCTAAATCTGCCACTGTGCATAAGGGGGGCCCCCAACATACTGTGCCTATAGGCCCCATATGTCTTAATCGGGCCCTGACTAATGATACGTGTATAAAATTAGCCAAGTATTATTGACCTTATTTTTATATTAATAGAAAAATATAGTCATTAAAATTAAAAACATTGTAGGATCTTACGATTATAAAACTCTGCAAAATGAAATGAAGAATTCATTTATTGATATCCACGTTATGGCTCTGCAAAAATTTACAAACCTTGACACGCTCCCCCACCCTAAGCTTTATCTTACATTAGTGTTTTCCATTGCTTTATCTTGCCAAATATTGCAGTATCTTCAAATAAGGTCTAAACTTATTCCACTTAATAAACATCATCCAACGACAGCTAAATATATGATTTGTCCCCTCATGTAACCGTCCTTACATATTGAAATTCTCACATCACTGAAGATAGTAGTAACACCAGAATAATGCATCCTTTTAGAATTGAATAAAACCCAGGATTCTTTTTAAAAAACCAACCTAGGTGAGCTTTTTTGAGTTTATTCGGGCATTTTAAGGATTTATTACTGTTATTATTATTATTAAAAAGTTACTTGGGTTATTTTCAGGTCTTTACACAAATGAAAAATAACATAGCTTACCTTATAGATTTCCAGTATCTCAGTTATTTAGAAAATGGCAAAAAAGAATTTTGAATCTTTAGAAAATTAAAACGAAAATTATAAAATTTAAAACTGGAGTTGCCAACATGTTCCTGCCATGGCATCTCATGAGTAACTGAGAGTTATTTAGAATTAGTGTTGAGACAGAGGTGGGGAAACTTTCTCATGTTTGGGGGCCTCATTAGGTTAGCCAGAACATAATAAAGTTACATTTAAGGAAATGCAATTAGGTGCACTTTAAATGTACATTTTTTTTTTTTTAAATGTAACTACATGCACTAACTTCGAAAAAGGAAAAATTATTAAATTAAATATAATTGAATTTAAGGCCAATAAATGCACACACTGAAATTTCAAGTTTAACTTTTCGCTTTCTTTTAAAGTGAGCTGAAACAAGAACTAAGTAACTTGCACTTGGTGCAATAGAAGGATGACGGCATAGCTCCCAAATCATCTTTTTTTAACAGAATCTTTGTTTTTCAACATTATCTTCTGTTTTTGGTGTATATTTTCAATTTTTGTAATCAGTTTGTACAAAAAATCTTTACCTTTTCATTAAATTGGGATCTTTAAAAATAAAAAGCCCCACACAAGCTTGACAGTTGCAATTTTGCATGATGTCAAGCTTATGAAAAGTCACTCTTAGTCTAATAAATATTAATGTTCTTCATAAATAATTGATGTTGACTCTGATAATCTATTGTATAATTAACTTTTTTTTTCCATTTCAAACAAATGTGAATAATATGTATAAGTAACATTAAAAATCCATATTTTATGGAATATTTACACATGCACATTAAAAAATACTTTTTTTTTAACTTGGCAGGTATGTGATGGATATAAAATGACTTTTTATTGCAATTATATGCTGTTGTAATTTTTTATTGCATATAAATAACAGATATACTGAAAGTGCATAGGATATGCTACATTACTATCATTCACTTACGTAAAGATTTGAAAAAAAAACAAGTAAATGATTTAATAGAACCCAATTTTGCCCAATAAAACCCATTTAAACCTGAAAAAACAATCCGAGGGGTTTTTTTGTTTTTGTTTTTTTAAAAAAACAGGTTTTGTTCAACCCTGGTTGTCCATCTGGACAGCCATGTAACAAGCTATAGTTTCTGCTCTCCTTTTCTAACCTAATCAGCAGTCAACATCTTCAACCTCAAAGTAAAGAATGTTACCATAACATCAAGAATATCACATTGCAGAATGTATCACCGAAACTGAAATTAGGTTGAATAAAATTTATTCTTATTATTATCATAATAATAATAATCTTGAATAATGAATTACGATACTTTTAAATTCCCGAAAGAATACTTCTCATACATACATACATTCATTCCTCCTTCATGTATGATTGGAAACTATAGATGATTTCGATAACCTTATCTTTTATTAGAGAATGACAAAAATAAAATATTCAATAAATTTTGTGTTAAAATAAACTGGAAAGACTTAAAAATCATGCATAATTAATAGCACTGTTTTTGAATGTTTGCTCTGAATTATCGTAATGATGGTTCAAGTAAAATTATTTTCATGATGGATTGAGTAAGATTCTGTTAATGAGGAATTGAATAAGATTCTATTATGAAGATATTACATAAAATTCCATAACAGAAATAGATTAAGTTTCTATTAATGATAGATTTGAGTAAAATTCCATCAATGATAGACTGAGTAAAATTTCCTTAATGCTGAATTGAGCAAGATTCTGCTAATGATGAACTGGGTATGATTCTTATAATGATGGATTAAAATTCCATTAATGATGAATTTTCCATTTAGTGACATTTTATTAATGACAGATTGGGTAAAATTCTATTAGTGAAGGATTCTACTAATAATGAATTAAATAAGATTCTTATAATGATGGATTGAAATTCTACCAATGATGGATTGAGAAAAATTACATTAATGATGAATTGAGAAAAATTACATTAATGATGAATTGAGTAAAATCTGCTTAATGATGGACCAAGCAATTTTGCAATAATAGTAAATTAAAAATGAATCCAATAACAGCAAAAAAAAAGTCTACTAATACAGTCTAGCCTCGTTAAAACGAACAAGCTTAAGATAATTTACTTTTAACAGAAACAGTACTCTAAAGTCCCATCAAATTGTGTAGGAATCGCCAATGTTATTTTTTCCTTTAACTTGGACATGGTTAAGACGAAATACCCTTTACCATGAACTGATGAATGACCCTTGGACAATTCCCTTCCCTTAAGATGAACAAAACTAAGAGCGTAAGATCAGAGCTACCCATTGATAATTTCAACAGACTATAAATACCAGACTAAACATATGGAGTGGGGACTTTCATATACAATTGCAAAACAAACATTTCCTGTTTGCATTTACCTGCGGATAAGAAAAGGGGGAAAACAGGGACAACACTCTAACATCCTTCCTAAAAAAACATAAATCGGGGAGAGAGAAACACTAGACTTAAAATTCTCTCGCAGAAAGATAAATGGATGATGCTCCTGATTTCCCATCCTGGATTTTGACCTGTGAGCTCTTGTGCATTTATTAACTTCCTAAATATATGACAATAGTACATAGCATATATGCGATTTGCATTAATTTATTTAGTAGCATTGGAAAGTTACCTCAGAAACCTTTAAAAATACTTGGAGGTGGATCATGGTTCAGAAACCATTGGTGTCTCAGTAGTCAGGGCAAGTGGCATAGAAAGGGGGGGCTTGGGGCTCAAGCCCCCCCATTGGATATCAAGTTAATATATATAATGAAAGAGCCATAGCCAATTGAAGACCGTTTTCAAGTGAAGCAGAATTTTGCCTTCAAAGAAATTCTTTCATTCTGCCTTCACTTGACAAAGGGAGCAGTTGGCTCCCGAAACGTCGTGTTTTTAAACCTTACGCCAGTGTCGAAATAACTGTTTGTTATGGAATCTCCTGGTGAAACTCTGTATTGTTTCGTTAGACAAGCACATTATTTTCTCATAGGCCACATCACAAAATCTTCTTTAAAGGCGCTTGAACCCCACCAATAAGTTTTGATTGTTATTGCTATGCTACGGGTCATAACTATCATCTTTGGGCCTGTTAGGCTGGGTTTGACTCTTTGTAAACTTGGTTGTGTAAGTAAATGCAGCATGATTTTAAAGTCAAGCGAAGCCATCAAACCCTGCCCTTTGTGGCCCATAGCACAGGCTTGGAAAGCAAAATACACAAACACTAAAATGCAGAAACTAATGCCTAAAACACACACATCTATACTTTTAAACCTCAATGATATTTTTAAAAAAACAGTATATATATTTCAAATGTCCCACTTTTTCTTAAAATCATAAAAATGGTTTGAAATTGAAAAACGAATTGATAGACACAAAACAAAGTATGGCACAATAAGGCATTTACTAGAATCAAATGAAAATTCACTCCTTTAACGATGCTATTAAAATTAGTTTAAAAATAATTTTATGAAAATAGTGAGGATCTGTTTAATAATAGCTTGATTAATACGAAATTAAATAAAATACGGTTTGTTTGTTTTTTGTATGGTAACAAAATCGATCTTAGCCGAAAAATATTATGGAGACAGCTGATAAAATTTTGCAAAAAGCAAAAAGTTTGAAACAGCAATCATTCTTCAAATAAAAAAATTCTTCCCAATGTTTAGCAGTCATTTTGTGTATGTGGCTCTTTAATGAAAATAATGACAATTTCAAATTTTGATAATAAACGTCAACGCACCCAGACCCAAGAATTTGAAATCAATCGCAATTTTACATATACTGCAATATATAAATATACCTAATGTGTGCTTGGGGGGCCCCCCAGTTAATTTTGCAAACTCTACGTTGATGGCACAGAGCATATTAAACCCAATGAAAAACTATCGAATTAAAAAGGTTTATAATTCCGCACTAAAACAAGGTATTCTAGTCAATTTAATTACATTAAAAACACATCCCAGTGTTCTCCCGTAACAGACCCGACTACTAGAGAGCGGATCTAAACTGAAACCCCGTCACCATATACCACTTGAGATAAGACGACGGCGTCTCAAAACTATTGTCGAAAAAGACGGTTCGGTTGCTGGCGATGCAAATATATAAAGAAAGGAGAAGCCGGATAAGGAAGAGGTAAGGAAGCCTCACAGAGAAGAACTTACCTTTCGCGAAAGCGTTGACGAACGGGTACGATCAATGATGTTAGAGCGGGAGGCCTTGGCCGTGATGACGGATTTCTTTTCCGCTTTCGCCGCCGTTAGAACGCGATCCTCCAACAGCAGAAGCATCGACATCCTATCATCCCCTCAGTAGCAGGATCGGCGCCGTCGCCGTAGGATGAGAGCGGACAAACCCATTGCGAGAACGGGAGGGATGAACGGGAGGCATCGCCAAATCTCGGCGTTCCTTCTCTTCCTCTACTTCCCCCTCATCCCTTCCTCTTGACGTAAGTTTTCATTGATGAGCGCGAGCACAGTCGTAGTTCCATTCCCGCTCTCACTTTCTTCCGCTCTTGCTCGTCTGGATCGCGGGAAACCTGGAAAATTACCCAAGGTCGATCGAGTTCCAGCGTCTAATGAAACTGCGGATCGAAAAAAGAAAATCCGGAACAGCCAACCGTCGGAGCAGAAGAACACATTACGCCCCTTCCGTCCGAGTCATGAAGGTGGTGGTGACACAATGTCATTTGGTAACACGCAAGCCTTCCGACAAGAAGAACCTGATTTCTTCGAAAAGTTCTGACACGGGGATTCGTGACGGAAAATCGGTAATTCAGAATTTAAACGAAGTCAAGAAGAACACCGCCTCGACAACAAAGTAAACACTTTGCGTTGATGAGGGTGGAGATTAACGTCCGATGGAGAACACACAGCAGATGAAAACAACTGTCGATAGTTTTGACTCATTATCAATATCGCGGCGAAAACCATTTAAAAAGACAGCCATTTTGATACTGCCCCTCTACCGACCACCACCATGAAGAAGATGGGGTCAGACTCACATAGGACAAGTTGAAATACACAATAAAACCATTCCATCATCGGGGGCTATATTATTGAAGACTGGCGATGATAAAAACGATTATTACAGCAAAGCAGGTTACCGTGTTCAGGTTAGGGAAGCGTCCTCGTTGTCATGGCAACTGCCGTTTAAAAACTGGGGTTGTTAGAAGCGATCGGTTGTAGTGCAGTATGTAACGGATACAGGCGTAGACAACCGCAAATTCCAACGTCGCAAAAACACTTCCAAGACTGATATTCCAAACTGATAGCCGCATTCGGCGATCCACTATCAGCGACCTTTTAAGTCGCAATTCTGTCCAAACACTCGTACCACGTGGCCGACGACGAGAAGGTCCATTTTTAATCAACCAATTAAACAAGGTCGCCCAACGGACGATGCAAAGAGGATAACGAAAAGTTAAAACAGATGAGATATGACAATGAGAGTTATTCTCGATCGGCAAAAGGTTCAAAACTGCTGAGCTGTATCGGTAGGAATAGAGCACAACCACAACAATGCTCATTCACAAAGGTAATTCAAAAAAAGTACAAAGAAGTCTATTAATAGCTTTTTAAAGATAGTATATGGTAAAATCTCCATTAAGCGACCACTTCCCTCAACGACCATGTTTTTTTCTCGAAACTGATTTTTCTCCCCATAGACCCAAATGCTAAATTTACCTCCATTCCGAGGACACCACAAACCATTCTCCTTTTAGAAGCGACCACCTTTTGGAAACTGAGAAGGAGAAATTTCACTTTCTCTCTGCTCGTCTTCCGACCTTAAACGAAGTTTGAAATTTAACGGTGAACTTTCCGTTCAAGAGTGTATCATTATCAAAATTTTAATTTAAAATCAATTTTAAGTTTCAATAATTTTAAGTTCCATTAGTTTAATCGATTTTTAAGTTTCAGCAGTTTTAATCGATTTTGTTTCGTTAATTTTACTCGATTTTAAGTTTCTTCTTTTTTGGCTTTTTAAATTCTCACTCCCTCTCCTCTGGTCTCAGGAAACACTAAAAAAAAAATGAAGAGATTAACAGAAACTTCGTTATCTGTTGGAAACAATAAAATACTTCGTTTATTTTCTGAACAGTTGTTTAGCAAAACATAACATCAGGACACTCTACCATGTATTTCTTTTTAAAAAAAAATGTAAATTTCATAGCTTGCAATAAAATTTTAAATTACTAGAAAAAAAAGCGCGTTTGATTTTGTTTTTTTAATTGTATATTTTGCATTCTAATGTGAGAATATTTTTAGTTAATGCATGTGATTTCACTTGTTTATTTAATTTAATGTTTATCCCCTTATCATAAATCTCTATTAATACACCACCTTTCTGAGCGACCACTTATTAACGAAACTGAGGGTGGTCGCACCCGAAGAAGGTTTTGCGGCACATATGATTCGCTTCCATTATTTTCGTTACAATGAAAGCAAAAGTGAATACCGTACACACAATCTGCAAAGCATGCTTATGATAATGAATCATTAATATCAATTATATGCAATAACGAAAATATAAGACCGTTTCGTGCAATTAAAAATATTCTATAAGTTCTGCATAGGCGAATGGTTTACGACGTCTAATACAGATGGGAAGAATCGGTCCCTGCATTGGACGGTGAGTGATCTGGAACACCTCACTTTGAGTCAAGTTTGGGTAATACCTGAATGGCAATCAACCTTTGTCTCTCAGGAATCGAACCCGATTCTGTGGAGCCTGAAAGTAATACTTCGTACACTACACGTCGTCGTAATGACAACGACTAGAATTCAAATTTTAGGGGAGACATTTAAACGTCAGCGTATATAAGTGGGGGGGGGGGGTTTTACAGAGCTCCAACTCTATATATTCGCATATACAGTAAAATCTTCCCAAGGCGACCACCATCGGATCCGTAAAAAAGCGGTCGAGAGGTGGTCTCTGAATAGAGATAAATTTAGCAATGGGTCCATGGGGTGTGGAGGAAATCCGTTTCCAGAAAAGGTGGTTGTTAAGAGAGGTGGTCTCCGAACAGAGGTGGTCGTTAAGAGGAGTGTTAATGTATATACAGAATTGAATCGCAGCGGGGGTTATAACTCTCATCAACACCCCCCCTTGCGTACGGCAGTGCATTTAATAAAAGAACATATTTAACCCTTTATAGGTTCTGTGTTTAAACACTTTGGGAATCTGCTTCTGAATCGAAGTCTTTTATTACACGAAGACCGCTAACACCGCACTTTGAAAAACAAGGTCTTATGCCTACTTTTAAAAATCAATATAAAAAAAGTTAAAGTGTAGAACACTAGAACAGTAAAGTTAAAAAATGGGAAAAAATGCATGATTAAAAAAAAAAATCCACAACAGATCTGCATAACTAGACCAAACAGTACGGTCGAATCTGGTTATTGCGGATTTCTTTAACATGAACTGTTTCATGAACCCCGTCAAATGTACATGACTGAGTATTAGGATCTCGTCCTTTTCGGATATGGGAGCTACGTTTAACACGAAACAAATTTCTTTCACCGCCAGTGTTCGCCTTAACGATTGTTGGGCTAGTGTACACGCCAAAAACACCTACACAATCGAAAAAGTTAGTGGCTCTCGGTGAAAAAGTGTCCATTAAAAGGAATTAAAAAGCATGTATGTTAACATCCCTTCCCATTATAACAAAGGTTTTTAAAAACGGCAAGTCTTGTATTGAGTTTCCCAGACGACTTTTGTCGTCTGCTTTGGCAGGGCCGTTTTAAATAAAGCATTTCGAGCCTTTTCCCACCTTTAAATTCCCGAATTTTTTTTAACAAAGAAAGTAACATAAACATATAATAAACCAACTTTGCCAATTGGAGGACCCTATTCAGGTTGGTACCCGCTGATCTACGTGGTAAGAGTAACTTTGGTACCAAAAACAAACGTCCTGGGCAAGGGCTCTGCCCCAATCGGTAAACTTCGAATGGGAATACATGGTAAGTAAACGTCCAACTCAATCAATGCATGGAATTCAATGCTAAGCTTGTTGGTATTTTTTCGTCCAGAAACTGCACGGGGATAGGGGACCGAGGACTTAACGTCAGACTCAATCGTATCTGATAGAAAATCAAAATCGCTCACTGACAAGTTCAGCGAACGATTTGGCGTAACTACACTTGTGAACCCCCTGAGGAAAGTGATGGAAAAAACTGCATGATTGCTTTTCATTGACAGTTGCTTTGTTTACTGGCACAAATGTTTCAAGGTAAAATTAAAGTGTAATTTAAAAAAAAAAAAAAAATCAGCGGCACAGTACTTCTGTTTTAATAATACTTTCTAGCATTATGTGCCAAACAAAACCATTTTACTTTCAACCCAAGGAGGTGGGCGTGTTTTCCAGCGTATTTAAGAAGGATTATCAAAAGAATACTATCGTACAGAAAACTACGCCCTTACCCTCACGAGATAGATAAGATGCATGGCATTATAATAATGAAGGCCTACATAAAAGGTAATAGAAGCAGAGAGTTACTGAAGCCTAAGAAATGGAAAATACACGATAAAAACAAACTCACCCTTTGCCGGAAGCTTTCCGATCGGCCGATGCCCGCAGGTCCCTTCTTGCTATGGCTGAAACGAGGAAACATAGCGTCAGTGAGGAAATCCAAAATACGGACCCACCATGGCAGTGGGAGACGGCTATCAACAACAACAACAGTGGCAGCAACGTGTGTGTGTCACCGTGTAGTGGCTACACTGGTTGCCGGTGTTTTGAAGCGCATCGGCGGACAAGTGGAGCAGATGGCCCGGCGGCGGAATTCGCCACTGCACGGACGAAGCGACGAAGAAAGAACCACACCTCGTAAACGGGGGCTCTTCCTTCGCTCATTATAAAAGAACACCTTTGACGGCGCGCACAGGAAGTAGAGGTCATAATATCACTTGACGAGAGGCAAACAGGAGCGCGGAAGCCGGAAGGTCGTTCGCGGCGGTTCCTATTGCCGCTGTCACGGCGATAGCACGGGTTCCCGGCAGATCCGATACGGCGTTACGGGGAAAGCGTAATGCTGAGGTGGGGTGACTATAGCAGTAGAGCCAGAAAAAGTGTGTGTATTGATTTTAGGGCCAAACTAATGGAAGAGCAGTTACATGTAAAAAACCGTGGGTGGATTATTATTGCCAGAGGCGTTGGATGAATAGCAGCAGGTGCGTATAATGTATCTCTCTCTCTCTCTCTCTTTTTCAATGCAGGGTTAGTGTTTGAAGAGGGCCCCTAAAAAATATAGCCCTCGCGACAATCGGCCAATCAATCACGAGGTTTTCTTTGAAGTTCATTTTCTTCAACATTCATGTTGGTCACTAACGAAAATTGCTTAGGCATTCGTAAATACACGAGACTAAAATAACGCTTAAACGTAAAACGAAGGGTCACTCCAAGACTCGGGCGACCCACACGTAAAACTCCGGCACTGGGTGGACTCCCTTTTTAAGGTTACTTCATATACAGTGGAAATTGTTTATAACGACCGAAGTTGCCGATTTTCACTGTATACTCGTGGGTATACGATCGGAAGTGAATATGCAGTGGATCATTATTAAACATTTCGTCACGTTTTTTGCACTAGTACTATTTGGGAACGCACAAGTCGCAGAGGTTACGAAATCATAATAAACTGTCTGTTCACGAAATGTAGTACAGTGGAACAATTAAAAGTAATGGGAGGTGACATCACAAACGGCCTAGTTGATTACAGCAGGGGAGACTTCATTTCAGAACTTGTTTTTGACGCAGACAAACTTTCGCTAAAAACCAGTTCTGAAATTGGGTCCCCCTCTGCTGTAATCGGCTAGGCCGTTTGTGACGTCAACTCCCGTTATTTCTAACGGTACCATCGGACTACTTTTCGTAAACGGACAGTAACTCTTACCCGAATTTAAGCAGTCAATTTTTATCAACTGCTTGATTTGTTTGCTTGCTTGTACGATTCCTCGAGTGTGTAGGAGGGGGGGGGGGGCGTTTCGACGAGGACCATCTCACGATTGACCATCCTCAATAAGGAGTTGTTTAAGACTAGACCGATACCTTGAAGTAACCTTCAAGCCAAGAAACATTCACATACATCCAAGCTTGTTAAGATTAGAATTCAAGCCCGATAAAAAGATCTATCTCACTATGCGGGGAGAGGGGACACCTACTAAATAGTTATAATAAAACGTGAAGTACCATGTTTTCTTGGCCCTCCGATGACGTATTAGTAACGCATTCGTCTCTCGTGCCTTAAACATGTTTGGTTTCAATTAGAGCACCTCAGGGTTTAAGCTGGCTCGAAACATGCTGTCGCAAAAATGCTAAAATGGGAAAAAAGTTGTAGCAAAATGCTAAAAAATATTAGTTGCTTTCGTTGCTCGAAAAATCGTATCAATAAAATTATTTATATCAACGATGCTTAACAGGTGCTGTTAAGAATTTTGAAGAGGAAACAAAAAGGAACAAGAAAAGATCGCTGAAGTGCAAAACGGATATTCTGGAATCGAGAAATCCTGTTTTCAGAGAATAAACTGTGGTTAAAAATGCCTGTCGCATTTTCGCGATGGGCAATAATTTTTTCTTCGCATTTTCGAGCAACAATGCGACTGCATCTTAAACCCTGGGGCCCCTAGACTCAAAGGCCAACGCTTTCGTCGCCATTTTGTTGTACACTCCCCGTATCCTTTACCTTGGCGATAAAGGTTTTCAGTTTTGGAGCAATGATCGCTATTTTGGCATAAAAATAATCAACACTCCGCCATTATCCGACTATTGTAAACATTGGCGCAACTTTTAAGATGTCGCCAATAAAAACAATTTGCAACCATAATTTAGGCATCAAAATGGCAGATGTGTCGGCTCCCTTTTTTTAAGGAGCCTTAGTTTCAATGCATTGTAAAACGTGCGCCGCTTCTCCGCCCACCGTAATTCGGGGTTTCGTTCTCTGAGCGAAAGAGATTCGGCTTCTTCAGGAAACTAAGTCCCGGCGCTGCACGTCTATCCTTGCGCCGTAAAAACCCAAACATCCACGTTTTCTCAGAACTGTGTTCGGAAATTTTTTCCAGTTAAAAAAAAAAAAAAATCATACTTTCGAAACAAGTATGCACCGAGCGTTCAAATCTGATTAAAAACGTTCAGCTTTCTCCCCGTGTAGATCTTTAACTTCCTGATTCAAAGCAAAAGCAAATCTAAAAGAAGAAGCAGTTCATCTCCGCCATCCAAACGTCAAAAAACCGCAGACAACAAACAATGACATCGTAGCTGGTTAAAAGCAGATAAATTTCCACCAGCTCGTAGGTAGTGTCGAGTTCATGATGTAACCGACAGCGGCGCCATTCTCGCAGTGGTGACAGTCAAGCCAGAAGCTTATGTACGAAATATTTCTTTTTTATACAAAACCTAAGCCTGGGACATGTAAGATGCCTGTAAATTAGTTATCTGCCTGAGGCAGAAGATATCTTATTCCAAGCGTGCTTGTAATTACAATGGAAATACTGTATATGAAACTTGATGGATCGACAGACATGAAACTTGCTTGATTATGTTTTACGGCGCAAGGATAGCAAGTCATACTACGTCGGAACCTACAATTTCCCGAAGAATCCGAACCTCTTACGGTCCAACAGCAAGTCATGCTACGTCGGAATTTACAATTTCCCGAAGAATCCGAACCCCATACGGTCCAACGGCAAGTCATGCTACGTCGGAATCTACAATTTCCCGAAGAATACGAACCTCCTACGGTCCAGGAAACCAATTCCGGATTAACTGAGCAGTTAGTACTGGCTTTTTTTTAAAAAAAAAAAACCGGTAGAATCCAGATTAACAAAATATTAGGCAAACGCGTTACCACTGTGCAACCAAAGAACCAACAAACGCGAAACAAACAACTTGAAGCGACCCCTAAACTTCTCAATTCATTTACAACTATTCCAACAGTATAATGGGGCCTAGTAAAAGTAAGGCCATTAGTTTAAACAGCTCGGCTACTAGGGCACGAAATAAAGAGTCGAGCAATTTATTTTTTTTTTTTTTAATACAAGCGTGCATCCGCTTTTAAAGCTACATTGACTGTTCCCAAGGAAGGTTGTCAGTGCTAATATACGAGCTCGTATACTTGGGTCCACGGTTCTTTCCGTTCTCGCTTTAGTAAAATGGAAAGACGCGTGGAAAAAGAGTTTAGTTCAAGAGGGGAATAATAAACTTTGGCTTGTTTGTGCTTTACAGCACAAGGACAACTAAAACCAGGCTGCACAGTTTTCCGAGGAATCGGCACCTATATCACCTAGAAATCAAACCTAGCCTATGAATCGGTAGAAGGGGGAACAAAGGTCAAATATCGGCTAGGAGGGAACTCGGAATATCCACAAGGTAGCTAAAAGCGCTGTACGAGGCAGAAATATGGAGTGCTTCATCAAACATCCGAAAAGTGGGAGAATTAAATAATATATGGCAATTCCTAAGACTCTGGCGAAATAATCCCCCTATATTGTTAAAATGAGAAAAACCTAAATATAATTGCATAAACGTATGCAGTTCATAAAGGAGGGGAGTTACAGGTTTACAGTGGGAGTTACACAACTCCAACTCCATACATTTATATGTATATACACAAAATTTCATTGAAGTGGGCGAGTTACAACCCCCAATGCCGCGCCAGTGCGTGAATTTGTTATAAAGGAGTCTGATATTACTTAAGGAACGTTCTGTGCAAAGGCCTAGATCACGAGAACTGTTTACATTAAGAGTTACGTAGAAGAGATGAACAAGAAGAACGTGATTTGGTGGTTTTGACAGTTGGCCAACAATTTTTAAATGCTTTTCGTTTATTCAAGTACGTTACACGATGTCTTTTTTAACGGTGTTGCAATGCCAAATAAAAGGGAAGAAATGCATTCGAGGAGGGCCAACTTAATTGGGAGACAACACGGAGAATTTTTGAGGGCATCGCGATTCCTTTGCAAAACAGTGTAACCCTTTGTGTCGGAAGTCATCTTATGCAATACGACGAAAAACGCCTACAGATTTCAGTCTCTTTAATTGAAGTCTTCCCGAAAATAATTAATATTAAATCTAAATTCTTATCTTTAAATATTAACGTAAAAAAAAACAGAAATCGTTACATTAAATTAATATAAAAGATCATGCACATGAGAGTGGGGGTTAAAAGTTAACCTTCGCCATATTAACAATATTATAAGCTATTCCTTGTAAGATAGTGTTATTTATATTAGCACCTCAATTTTTTTCCCCTGTGTAAGAACCTGTTTGTACTTGTGATATAAAACATTGACGACCACACAGCTAATGTAATATTTCATGATATGAAAATTGCAGTACTTTAAAGAAAATATCCAATTGATTGATTGATTGTTTGGCTTTTTTATGGCGCAAGAGCATCTGGGCTATACTGCGCCAAAATAATAAAAAAAAAATAAAAAAACATCCAATTTGAATGCAAATTAGTTACAAAATCACTATATACTATGTCTATTTATTATTTCTTAATTTTGTTCCAATATTGGCCGAAAATTGCACCACAGCACTCTTTAAAAAATTCTTCTAATATTGAATCCCTCTCTGGGAGAAAAAAATACCTTATTACCTTTCATTATTCACTACACACTTACCCGCGATGCTTGAACACCGTTCATACCTTTTGCCAGTACATATTTCAAATGAATATTCGAATCAAATATCGAATTTACAGGTTCCCACTCACATTCGAGAAAAAATTCCCTACTGTTCCGGATTTTTCCCTGACCTTTTAAACAAAATTCCCCGACCAATCACAGAACTTTCAACCGAATTTCGGTTGCGGGGAAAATGACTTCACATTCGTGGGAAATTTAGCTATTCAAAATAGAAGTTAAGAAAGTTCCCCCCGACTTTTCCAAGTTCTGACCAAAAAATCTTGCTTTTCCCTCACTTTCAGAGACAATTTCGGATTCCCTGACAATTCCATGTTTCAGGGAAACCCTAATTTAGTCCAAGGAACTCCGATTTTATTTCTATTAAATGTAACCCTAAAACCTAAGGGTTCTTACAAGGGTCGAAAATTCATTTAAATGACATATCTCTACAAAAAAAAAAGAAAAAAAGAAAGAAAGGAAAAGCTTAAATCTAAGCTAAAATGTCTGAAAATAGTGTTATAAACAACAGAATGTATAATTACGGATAATTAATATCTGCGTTCCACATTTTTTTATTCAAGTTTAAATAATTTTTCATGTAGCAAAGAAAAAAAGTACAGAGAGAAATGAAAACCCCATAGGATACTCGAACTGGAGATCGTTAGGTCCACGTCACAATGTTTTCACTACTAAATCACTAAGTACAGCAATGGGTGGAACTTCATTTGTATTTATGTTTATACACTGAATGGCCACTTTATTATGACCACCTCGTTAATATTTCGTTGGGCCACTTTTGCCTTTATAATACGACATTGATTCTTCTTGGCATGTACTCTAAGAGATATTGATAAGTCGTTCATGGAATCTGAGACCATGCTTAATGAATATTATTTTCCAACTTTGTGAGATTGGATGGTTCTGGATCTAGATGTCTGATGGCTCTTTCAACTTCATCCCACAAATGCTCAATATGATTGAGATCTGGGGACTGTGAGGGGGGCCACCTAAGCAAAGTATACTCTTCACGTTCCTCAAACCAATCCTGCACAACACCGGCACTATGGCAGGACGCGTCATCTTGATGAAAGTAGCCATCGTCATTGGGATAAACCGCCACCATCACAGGGTGTACTTGATCAACAACAATGTTCAAATATGATGTCTTTTTCAAGCGTTGATGAACATGAATTAGAGACCCAAAACATGCCAGGAAAACATTCCCCACACCATCATGTTGCCTCCATCAGCTTGAAGGATTGTAGCAATGCACTTAGTATCCATGCCTTCGTGCTTTTTCTGCCCAATTCTCACTTGCCTATCTGAATGATGTAACTGAAAATGTGATTCAGTGGACCACATCATCACTTGTTTTCAATTATCCCCTGTTCAATCCTTGTGCTCCTTTGCGAATTTGAGACGTTTTATCTTGTTAGCTACAGACAGCAACTGTGTTCAAACTGGCCTTCGGCTTTCATATCCCATATGATGCATTGTACAGCGAACAGTACATTCAGAGATAGTTTGAAATGCCCCTTGATTAACATCTGCTGCAATTTACTGCATTGTTATCCTTCTGTTGTCTTTTACAAGTTTGGAGACTCTCTGTTCCACCGGAGCATTCACTAGTGGATGACGATCACAAGTTGCACGTTGAGACCCAGTTTCTTGCCCAACGATGCAGTCTTTAAACACTCTACCTACAGCTACTGTTGCATATTTCACAGATGCAGTGGTTTCGCTGATACTCGCCCCATGGCTCTAAACTCCTACGATCATTCCACGTTCTAAGTCCTCAAAGTCCATCAAATCATGTTTTTCCCCATATGTTCACAAACAAATCACATATACTACTGTCTCAGGAACTAGCTTCCCTTTTTTTTTTTATACTAGCTTAGCCCTCTAGCTGCAACAGTATGATGCCAAAGCTAATTTGCTTAAAACTGCCAGGTGGTCATAATAAAGTAGCCACTCGGTGTAAAAGGAACTTACGTTTATCATAAATAATTATTCCACAACCTCACTTCTTTAATCAGAAAATTCCCTCTTTGAAATACTTAATACAAACGTATGATTGTGCACAGAACAAAATTCTGATGTCCAAGTAGGGTTTGGTCCTTACAATTTTGTACCTAATTTTAGCTCCAATGTTGCTATTGGAAACAAATGAAGTTCCGCAAAACCTAAATGTCTCCATTAAATCGGCCTTCTATTTGCAAAAAAACTTTTTCAAAACTCTTTTGAATTCAGAATGTTTAGGGCACAAACCTTTATCTTTACACCCTTGCCTGCAAACGTTCTGTTACTTCAATATTCCTTTAGAGCAAGGTTTCTCAAACTGGGAGTATGCATAACCCTGGAGGTATGCAAATGAGTTACATTTGCCTCTTTTTATAATTTGAAGTTCATAGCTCTTCTGTACTTTTTCCAAAACAGAAAAATGCAATTTGCTTTTCAAATGCGTTCCCCCAACCTCACTCCTCCCATACTGTCCTTTGCTGTTCCTATCCACTTACCATTACGCACAAGGTTT
This sequence comes from Dysdera silvatica, assembly GCA_006491805.2. Taxonomy (NCBI): domain Eukaryota; kingdom Metazoa; phylum Arthropoda; class Arachnida; order Araneae; family Dysderidae; genus Dysdera; species Dysdera silvatica. Next base: position 26,434,771 of record QLNU02014802.1, read on the forward strand.
ATCAATTATGTGTATGATCAAAACCAAATACTGTGCAAAATTGTCAACTGAAAACGATATGGATGTGCATCTCTCTGAAAGGGTTCCCAAAATTGATTTACTTATTGGAAAGAGCCAAGCTCATCCATCTCATTAAATGTGTAACTATGTACTGACTAAAATTATAAAGAAATGCTACTTTTCTGTTGTTTATTCTACGGCATCCAGACATTTTATATCATATTCTTATCAAGGGGTACATCAAGGCATTCGGACAGGATGACAAGGTATGCGGGAGAAAAAGCTTGAGAACCCCTGCTTTGGAGACTCAAAGCTAAACAAAACATTCTAAATAAGGTTTGCAGCGATAAAAATGGGGCAAAATTATTTATTTTGTGTTCTATTAAAATATTATTATAAATAATAATAATATTACATAAATTATTATTAGTATATAAATTATTAATATACATTATATAAATTGTGTATACATTATATAAATTATTAATATACATTATATAAATTATTAATATACATTATATAAATTATTAATATACATTATATAAATATAAAATGTTAGCATAGGTATTAATATACATTATATAAATATAAAATGTATATAAATTATTAATATACAATATATAAATATAAAATATAATATAAATTATTAATACATTATATAAATATAAAATATTATATAAATTATTAATAGTATAATATAAAATATAGTTATATTAAAACATGAAATAAACATGGAAGTACTCATATGGAATTGTATCTATTAAATTTTAGTTGCTCTTAGACAGTAAATTTTATTTATATCATTGTATTTTATTACAATATTTATAACCAATATATAAATACAATATATAACCAATGGCAGTGGTTGTGACCAATGGGATGCCACATCTGAGTTTAGACTATAACTTTCTACACACATTTCATTTCACATTTTATAATAGTGTTGGAGCTTGAAGTTCCAACACTAATGTAAAATATGAACAGTGTTCTAAAAAATCCACACACACATAATAGACTAATTAGTAACGTGAAACACTGTGCTAAAACTATAATAAACTATTTAAACACGACTACCACAGTTAAAATTATTTAATTAGGTGGATGACGATCGTTTCGGCAGTGAATGACTGCCTTTGTCGAATCCAATTACAAAAGTAACTGGATTGGGTTTGTAACTGGATTCGACAAAGGCAGTCATTCACTGCCGAAACGATCGTCATCCACTTAAATAATTTTAACTGTGGTAGTCATGTTTAAATAGTTTATTATACACAATAGACTATATATTCAACTGAATAAAAGACTGCCAGCTATTTCACGAAAATATCTATAGCTGTTTTAGCGTCTAGTGTCATAAGCAGTGACTCCATTTGCCATTCCCTTAGTTTAGTGCCACTGTGTACTCTGTGCCTCTATATATCTCTAAATCTAGTGAGCACCCTAAAACTGGGAATGACTTTTTAATCGTAAAAAAAAAAATGCAATTGTTCAGATCAGATATTATATTTTCCTTGAAAAGCAATTCTGTGGACATGTAGTGTACTTCAGAGTCAATAAAGAGCCCCTGAGCAGTCAATGGTTAGAGGCATAGCAAAGGAATAGTTTGAAAATTGTGAACGACTTTCAAGTTCAGAGCTGTGCGTCAAAATTATTAAATACTTAAAAACGTCATGTATCAGTTTGTTTTTGCAAACCTTCTTCTGAAGCATTCTCAGTCAATGATGACAGGAATGATTATTATGCATTAAAGTTCTCGATGTGACTCCTCTCGAAGTTTGGAATATCTAATGATAAAACTGTTTGATGTTTTTGGAGGTAAGATGTCAAAAGCCTTGTATTTGTAAACTCTGAATAACACACCTAGTTTTCCATCCACAAAGCTACATGGTCTGCATCAATCAAAGCATCCTAACATTAAACTGACAACTATCTCGATTTCAGTGAAATTGAAAAAAGCAGAATTGCAAAAAATCAGAATGAAGACTGAAATCACGTTTGCGTTGCACTGAACACAATAGTATATAAAATATGCATAGAAACGGATACAGTATTGTTGGAGTAGGGTGAAAAAAAAATTACACAAAATCATTGCAACAGATCAACTACACTGTTGTCGATTTTCTTGTCCAATTAGGAAAAGATTCCCCCTTTCTATTTAACATAAAAGCAATAATAAGTGATGGTGAAAGATAAGCATGAGGTTCAGTGGACCCCTTTGGACTCAATATGAATCTTTAAAAAATGGAACTTGTAAATAATATTCTAGAAAAAAGAAAAGATTCATAACATCGAACTAGAATAGATTCTTATGGTTACGTTGGTCAACTGATATCGTTGAAAGTCAGTATTACGCACTTTGTATATGGTATTTGCATTTGTAAATTAACCAGGGCTTACCTATTACTATAACTAGCAAACTTTTGCCACTTGGAAGAATGGGGAGGACAAAGAAAGAATAAAAGAAAAATTAAGAAAAAGAAGGGAATAGTCGAAGTTAAAAAAAAAATACAAAAAGTAAAAATAAAGTAAGATAGGGTGAAAGGCAAAATAAAACTATTGGGGAATACTCTGAATGATGAGCAGCTCGGTGAATTACTTGAACTAATAGCGGACTACACTAAATGAATTTATTTATGAATAATATCAAGAATAGCATCAAATTTAACTGAACAGAAAATGCCATGAGAAACTGACTCAACTTGAATGAAAAACTAACTATAACAAAGAGAAAAATCACCCTCTAGCATTACGTGCTTTTGGAGCACAAGACGACCAAAATTAAAAGAAATAACTTACACATAAAATGAATTAAGAACAATTGAAACTTCTTCATGCAACTAATCTTATTGAGCACACCATAACAAAGTGGCAACAACATGCCGAGCCCCTTGAAACAAGGATTTCAAAACGATATATTATGTAACGATTTTTTTTTTAATAATCCAATAACAGTAAAGCAAAGCAAACATGAATTACATAGTTTCTAACGGCAACATGCATAACTTGGTGACTGCCCTTTTAACAATAAAAGCCTTTGTTCTGATTTCTTTGAAATTTAGAATTTTATAGAATGATTCAGCTCCTACCAGTAAGTGAATTTTACCTGGCTTGCAAATCTCTGAATATGCCTGTTCGATAAAAGTTATTAGTTCAATAGCTGAAATATCTAAATTAGCACGAGGTGTCATATCTATTATCCTTGGAAATACTAGGAATTCTAATTCTTCTTTAAAATTCCCATTTGCATTTGAAATCACGCCATGCACTCTTGCTTTAATTGTGGTGTCATTTCCATTACTGCCTGATACAGGTGCATAAGCTGTTTCCTTTCTTAATCCCAAAATGTTTGCACACACTATCGATATTAAATAACTTGACTGGCAGAATCTAATACTGCTCTAAATTTATGTCTTTCCCCGTATGTATTGTCAACCCTTTTCACTCAAGGCCTTTTTTACTCCGGCGAATCAGCAACTCAAGGCATTTCTCGGTGTTCTTGGTGAATTTCTTACCTCTAACTTAAACTGGTTACACATACAAATTAATAACAAAACAATACAGAGTTTCACCAGGAGATTCCATAACAAACAGTTATTTCGACACTGGCGTAAGGTTTAAAAACACGTTTCGGGAGCCAACTGCTCCCTTTGTCAAGGCAGAATAACTGTTTGTTATACAAATTAATGTATAAAACTTTTATATTTTAACATTTTATCTATCTTTACAGGTCTAAGAAGATAATTTCTTAAATATTAATCTCTGTACTGTTGCTTAGTGTAATATTTTACAAAACAAATGCCAAGATGCATGCTAAGTTTGTCGGGACAAGTATCGCAATAATACATTGTCCGATGTCATTTGCCAGGCTCGTTTCATTGAGAGAAAACTTTGCAATCCTTCCGAACTCCTGCTAATTCTTTTGCCACGACTGTCGAGTTCAAACTGATCTCGAAAAGTCGACTGTCCAGAACCAAGTCTGGGTCTCCACAGACCCGACTACAATCTAATATCTCCAGCGCAACCCACATCAAATTTCCGTGGCAAACCAAGTGGTGAGCGGGAGTCACCTTTCAAGTGCAAAGGGTTAACATAGACGAATGCTGTGCTGAACAAAACAGACTTTTCTTTCTTTACAGTATTACTCAGACTTTGAAAAGAGGGAGAGGGCAATAATTCTGGATCAGTTTCATTTCTTCACATAGCAAGGTTACTAGAATTGGTCTTCCAATCCCTTCCTTCTTGTTTAATTTGCTCATCTTCTTTACTTTTCATAGGGAAGCTTCCAGTTGCCCCTTCAAGGTCATTTCAGTGGAAAAGGAAATGATGTCCTCCCTTGCATTTTAAACAAGATAATTGGGATCTGCATTGAAATACCTTATATCTAGAATTTTTATTTAAACAATTTATGTACAGCTTATGTCTTCGCACAAATTCCACTCTTCTTGAAATATTCCAATTTTGGAAAAGAAGGACATTTGCTTAAATAAAGAACATCCTTACAACACAAGCATTTTATTTTGTCGTTTGAATTAATAATAAAACTTCTAGCCTTGCTAGACTGAAGATTTGCATTCTTATTACTTCTTGCAACTGAATTTCGATTAATACTTTCTAACGTTGTACATCATTTTTCTACAAAAAAATTTCAAAAATTCATTGAAATTAGGTACATCTGTTGTTTCCAACATGAATTTGAATTGCACTCTTGAAACTCTAACTTCTGCAATAAGATATTGACTAATAATACATCTATTAGATTGTTTCTATCGAAATCTAATACCTTGAGAGCTCTTAAGCTTGTCCTAACACTATCTAATACACAGCACAATTCCTTAGCAAATTCATAATGCATTTTTTCATAATCAATTATTGCATTGATATGTGTGTCAGCAATGACTCTTATTTTCATATCTTTCCACAAGCGCATTAAGTAATGAATCAAACGTATCATCATTCGTCTCAAATTTCATTGCATCTGATTTTAATGAGCTGCTAAGTATATTAACTTTTGGGTATATTGGTAAGAGTCTCATTATTAGCTATTAAATTTACAAATTGGACCTTGAAACTACTCCAATCCTCATACCTGCCATCGAATTGAGACAGATGAATTTCAAGTTTGACGTTTAACATTCTATTTTCACATGGATGATCGTTTTTACTTGAATTTTAATTTTCGTTCAATTTTAGACTAGTAAGCATATATTTAAATCTTACCTCAAGCCATTCTAGCCAACTTTCCAATTCTTGAATTTCCTCATCGAAGTCAGTTACGTCTATCGTTTCTGGCAAGTCAAAATACGATTTCTTAATTCATTAATTTTCTGTAGAATCACATCACAGTTCTTTACTTTCACCTATAGTTCTATGTATGATTCTGGAGTTCTCTCGAATTCCCTTTGAAATAGTTCCAATTTCGATATTTTGCTCTTAAGAGCATCTCGCTAACGATTTAAACTTGTAAGCTTATCCATAGTTGTGGTTTACACTACGGTCGACTTGACCAAATGGCGAATACTGAATGAAGAACAGCTCAGTGAATTACTTGAACCAATAGCGGATTGTATTGAATTAATTTATTTATGAATAACATTAAATTTAACTGGACAGAAAACGCCATGAGAAACCGACTCAACTTGAATGAAAAACTGACTATAATAAAGAGAAAAAGCACCCTCTAACATTACTTGCTTTCGGACCACAAGACAACCAAAATTAAAAGAAATAATTTAAATATAAAATGAATTAATAACAATTAATACTTCTTCATGCAACTAATCTTATTGAGTTCACCATGACAAAGTGGCAATAACAACTATAATATATATGATGTAATATAAACATATGGATCAAAAAACTCTAGTGTGAGCCAAAAATATGAGTGCCAGAACTTAAGAAAATTTTGCTCATCATAATAAAAAAGAAAATTGGTGATGATTTTATAAATAGCTAGCAAAAAACCTTACACATCTTACCTCTTAGAAACCTTGAGGTCAACTTCATAATTTTTTTTTTTTTTAAATTAACTAAATAAATTTCTACGAACTTGCATTAAAACTTTTCTAAACATACTTATTTCCTTCTAAAAAAATATCTATACGTATATTATAAATGTGTTGGAGATTTTCAGCATGCTTACAGAGAGAGTGTGGGACAATCCAAAACCAAAGAGACACAGATGTGGCATCCCTCTCTCGATAGCGGTAACGACCAACGGCTTGTCTTGTATGTAATGTGACCAACCGCTTGTACATAATGTAGTAATGTAACGTTGAATTTTAATAGTTTGATATTGCATGTGCTTGTAAAACAATATGAGTAATTAATTAAAGAGGATTAATGGCCAAGCTCTCCACTGGAACAGCCAGACCACAAACCCAGACAACCATCTGACATGTGCTGTGATATATTACGCGTATATGTGTTTACTACCACAACAACAATGGCGAAAACTTCAATACTTGTTACTAGCAAAAAATATTACACATTTAAAGTGGTAAGTTCTCGAGTTCAACGTAATAACACTGTTCAACAAATTTTATCGAGTTTTCTCAATATACATTGTGTGTTTCTTATAGATATTAAAGAACTAAAAAAGAACATATTGTTAAAAATTTTTCATCACCCTCCGATTTTAAAAAAATCTCATTTTCAATTTTTGGACTATATAGGCATATATATAGCAATTGTGAACACACTGCATTTTTATTTGAAGTGTGTTTGATCCACAAATTTGATCCATGAATTTTAAAAATTTACTGCAACAGAATGTGCAACAAAAGTATTTGGACAATTTTATTTGATCTTGACTAGGTGGCACTGAGTGTATCATAAGATTTTGATTTTCCTGTGAATGCCACATCAGTCATACAGTGCCTCTTGACGTGTGTGAATCGCAATGTCTGTTATTTCCATGTTTTTACATTTATTTCATTTAAATTTGTGTATTGTTTCCGCAAATTTATGTGAAAAATATTCAGACATTGTGTCAATGAACCAGAGTGTCCAGCAGAATTCGTAACAAAAAATTCAAGCATATTTCAAGGCTCGTTCCTAAAAATTTAAAGCATCGCCTCTGCACAACTAATTACCATTTTCCAAGAAAATTCCCCCCACCCCTGGAGTCAGATACAACTACCCTTCAAGGAATGAAAGTAGAAAAGTATATTTTAGAATGGATTGCGTGTGGGTGTCCAAAAATCATGATGTTTTGGGCAACTTGAATTTCCACTAATTTCTCCTTAACAATTCCCTGTCCTAGGAAGTGGGTTGCTGACCATCCTGCAAATAAAAGGCTCAACCCTCCTATTCAGTAACACCCAATCTCTCTCTTTTCACAGAATAAGCAAGTGAGTAAAGATATTTTTTATTTTATGTTTATAGCCACAGATTGCCACCAAATGCCTATGAAATATCGAAAGGGGGATCATTCAACTAAAATAAGAAAATATTCACAAATTTCGTCATTTTGAACATTTTCTGTGATTTTAAAATAAGGTTGTCGGTAATGGCATAATGGGAGCTGAAAATACATAACGGTTTGCATCTCCTTTACATTTATTAAAACTCAGAGTTGAGTTGCTATTAAGAGTTATTATTCTGAGCAATTTGGAGAAGCGTTGGAAGCAGTGAAATTATTAATTTGGAACAGTTAGGAGAAGCTAAATTGCTAATTTAGAGCAGCAAAATAAAATTTAAATTTGTAGAAGATAAAATTATTATAGACACACTGTTTCACTATCCAATACTTATGTCCGTGCTTAGCATAGGCACACCCATGTGGAAAAGGGGATGAAAGCATGTAAACTGTGTAAAATTTAACAAATATTTTGCTAAAGGTCAGATATGTATATGGTCAGCCCCACACAAGGAGAAATCCTGTGTGCTACTGGCAGTAGTGTAGCAATTCAAAACTCATTGGAGGAGGGGGCAATATTTAAGAAGATTATGCGATGCAGCTTTAGAGAAAATAATGAACCCTTGTTTCCTACACCACTGGTTTGGTGTCAGCTGCCAAAACAGGAAGAGGCAGCTAATATAGATTAGCTATATGCACAACGTGGCGGTTACTATGGAAATGTAAAAATTTTACCCTAACAATGAAAGTGGGAGCTGTTGTAATCGCGATGTTATTGGAAAAGTAAAACAAGAAACATACAGTAAAGTATAAAAAAAAAATTTTTTGGCAGGGGGGTTAAATTATGAAACCAAAATTTGAGATATATTTGGTGGAAAATAAAAGCGTGCAAATGTATATTCTGCGAATAAAGTTTGATAAATATTTAAAAAAATGCATTCTTTTTCCTGGATTCCAATTTTGTTGTCATAAAAAATATTCACTTTCTTGAAAAATAAGAAGTTGACTTTAATAAAAAAAGAAGTGTGATAAAGCTTCTGAAAATTAATTATACTGAAAACACAAATACTTAAATTTAATAATCCACTTAAAAGAAAACAAAAAATAATATATGTGTACATCTATAAGACATAGCGATTAGGTAGCGCTAAAAGAAGAGTAAAGTTCTATGCAGCCCCTACTTGAACGTGGTGGCTTCTCTGCAGTACAAAGTTGGCATAGGCTGTGAGGGCAGCACGATCACCAGTTTTAAGATTATCCACATGGCAGCTTAAATTCTTATTCTCTCTATGTTCTTTGTCTTTATTCAAGCTTTCCATGCTAACAGCAAATTTGCAGAATCAACAATAACTTTGCCTTTTCCTTTCCTGTCAGACAACAGTGACCACAGGAATTTTCACGGGAGCAAACGTTTGCTTAGTTTTTAGTAGTAAGTGGAGTGGGTGGACTAATAAAACTCAAATCATGAAGGGAAGAGACTACCACCCCCAATGCTGTCTGGCGATTCTATTGTCTGAATTTAGGTGCTACGAGAAATTTTAACGTTTTGGCACGGTTCCGCACAATTTTACAGAAATCAGAAGTTTGGCACTACTGTTCTATCCCCAATTATTTAATACATTTTCAGTTATTCGATTTAAAAAATGTGGTTTGTTTTTTTATTCATAATGTATATTTCACAGTGTGGACAACCAAAACGAAAAATGAGAAAATTTTCCTGACACGGAGGGTAAAATTAAATATCAAACACAAATTTCAAGATTTTCCCTAATCGCTAAAAATTCAAGCACGGCGGCTGGACCCCTCGATGAACCCAGTGCCTTTTATTATGTGTGAGGTGAACTAACCTTTAAAAAAAAAAAAAAAATCGAGCTTCAAACTGTAAAAAATCAATTAAAAACTTGTTAATGAGTTACAGAAATTTGGGCTGTTCAACATTGTTAAAAATTCATTTCCTGGCATCTCATTTACATTTTTTCTCAGAAAATATGGGTGCCATATGCGATGAACATGGGGAGCGCTTCAACCAGGACATTTGTGTAATGGAAGCGCAATATCAAGGCAAATAGACCTAATATGCTAGATCAGTGGTTCTTTAACTTTCCTAGACAGCGGACCCTCTTCAGAGATCACTCGCCCTTGCGGACCCCCCAAGAATTAACTCAAAGTTTAAAACCCAGAATTTGCATCATACATATTTATTTCTAGTGTTTCATCACTAATTTTCACCATTTAAGGAAGGAATTTTCCCTTCCCTCGTAATTTATTCTTAGCATTAAAGAGTAAATGCTCGTGTCTTAGTACTTTTCCGAACTTTTGTGGGGCACTGGGAGGATCTCGCTGACCCATGATAGGGTTCTGCGGACACGTAGGGGACAATTGAAGAACTGCTAGACCACAGCTGAAGAACCGCTGTAATGGATAATTACTACTGAAGCCTAGTTAGAGAAGCTACTGACTGTGTACAAGAGAAAATCTACAGCTAAAGAAGTTATGTGACTATTTATGTGAAATGTGACTTTTCATTTGAAATTTCATTTATTTTCATACAATTTCTCTAAAGCTTCATAAACGCTGCAACTTTTTAATATTATCATCTTATTTTTTTAGCTATGTAAATGTTTCCTTAATCATTTATTCTATTTATAAAGTCAAAAAGAAAAATACAAATGTAATATTGTCCCATGCAAAAATACAGTAAAATTGAGATTTTTTAAAATTCTGACTTTAGATTATTTCAAAATCTGTGGGTGATGGAAACTTTTTAATGCTATGTTCTTTTTCACCATCCCCAAAATTTTGAACGTTTTCACTTACTTCACGAGAAACAGACATCGTGTTGAACAATGTAATTAAAATATTGCTGGAATTTAGTTGATTGCTTAGATCTTCATGAAACAAGGACAGCAAGGATCATGCTGCATCAAACAAGGTGAGGTTGTATGTACTGTCTTTAAAAAAAAATTAGGCCTCCCACAGAAGTGAAAAGGTATTCTAGATACACTAAATAAAATAAGAAAAGACTAAAAAACAACGAAATTGGATTTATAAGGTATTACCTTTCTCGGGGTCAACACACAGAGCACCTGTGCATATTTTTTGCAATGTTTTCATGGGGAAATGCTGCGATAGGTAACGTTTTCAGCTCAAACTAGAGCTTTTCATGAATAGAAGAAAAACTTTTCAAAACAGTTGACTTTTTTCTTCTATATATACAAAAGCTCTAGTTTGAGGTTTGAGAAACACAGGCGTCAAAGACGTTGCCCATTAAAATTTCTCACAAAAATATTACAAAAAACAGGCTACGGTGGCTTTGTGTGTTGACAGTGCCAGTTGTGTTAACCCACATAAGAATCATAATATCTTATGCACTTCATATATAAAGAGATAGAGAGTTCCTGTGCTTTAATGACCGAACAGTTAAGGCACTCTGATTTATAAAGGGGGTCCCTGAATTTTACTCTGATCAAGGCGGCAGTTCTTCCATAGATAAAAGGCTCTAGTTCGAGCTCAAAACATGAGTGTCAAAGATGCTATCCAAAGATATCAGATAAAACGAAAATTGAAAATGATTTCATGGTTAAAAGAATTACAAGGAATATCACAGATTTAACTGAAGTAACATAAAAATCGGGTTATGAACTATATGTCGAATAGACTCCCTTCTGAATTTTATTATCAAAACAAAAAATATCAAAATAGTCTTAAATTTTATAATATGAGGGGAAAAGCACTTACAAATTTGGCCTGTCTAGGTCATTATGAAGTGGAAGAGGTTGCGAAGTGTCATTAATGACTTTGTGATGATCTATCTTCCCATCAATTGCACCTACAAAAAAAAAATTTTTTAAACAAAAGTTGAAAAGTGTTGATTAACACAGATCAAAAATAAACTGATATCGAAAAATACACAGAAATAACTGATTTTATCATTTTACACCTTGTAAATTTTCATTTTCTTGCTCCCACACACGTATGTTCTTGAGCTTATTCAAATAAAACATGTCAGAGAAACTGAAATGTAACCCAAAGTTCCCACTTGGCACAATTGCCTCGCTGCAGCGAGTTCTTGCGTTGTAGTAAGTTACTGAATAACATGTCATCAGATTACTAAGTCATCAAATTGCTTATACTCTCTTTTGCATATTGCTTAGTCATTGTAAGAAACGATGTAAGTAAATCAAAATACGCTTATACAATAATAAAGGGAAAGATATACTAATTAACATGACAGTAACAGAAGAACTGTCCTCATAAAAAAGTTGGTTGATTAAATTTTTCTGGTGTACAGATGTCAAAGGTCATTCTACACCTAACAAGGTGATGTATACAATGCATCAAGATGACATATACATATGTATATTTGTCCTTAAAACGAACTTTCAGAACACCAGTCCAGAGGACACAAGAACAATTGTTTGTTTGTTTTGAGTTTTAGGTTGCAAGAACAACAAAGATCATGTTGCACCAAACCTCTTAATTCCTAGAGAAGAATAAATCCGAATGAGTCTCTACTGACCATTATGCATGTCTGGTTTTTTCTTTGTGCTGAAATCTTGAAAAGAAATCCGTTTTTAAAGGTGAAGTTTTGAAAGAAGTAAAATGCAGAAAAGATAACAGAACTTACTATTATGTGAATTTTCATTTGTACCAGATTCGTAAGAAGACAGCATATCACCATCTGTATTCCCATCTTCATTCAATTTTCTCGCTTTTTCGACTATAAAAAAGAAATATAAATTTTAAACGAACATGTGTAAATATAGCAGATTCTCATCACAACCAACTCTGGAGGATAACTAAACTATTTTGTTGAAAAGAAATTTGCGTTATAACGAAATTCTTATTAATTTATTAATATTACTTAAAGTATTCACATAAATATAACATATAAAGTATTTTTTTTTACCTTCATTCGATGTGATTTTAATGAAAAACTAATTCAACTGACATAAAAAAAATTCTTTTAAAATTAAATTTGAAAATTTAAAGCTTGTCTAAATTAAAAGGAGGAAAAGAACAGGGAATCAGGAATGGACTAAGCAGTAGAGAGAAAAAAAGAGAGAGAATGTGCATTAAAAGTTGGCTCAAGCGGGTCTTATCAATACCCGATCAATGGGATGCCTCAACGTTTTTCCCAAAATGATATACCTTATTTCCGCCATTTTGAATTATGTGCATGTGAAGTGCTATTTTTTTTTATGTAATTTAAAAAAAAAAGCTTGAAGATTGTTTTTTCGTTATAATGAACGTTCTAAAAATTTACTTTGTCGAATCAGAAAAAAAAAACACATTGTCTTACAGATATTTGAAAAGAGGATTAGCCTCAATTTCGTAATAAAATTTTTTCGCTGTGTCAGTACTCTTTGTAATCAGGATCTGCTATTAATAAAAAGTACAATTTTACACAAACAGAAAATAACTGTTTTGAGAAGTTCATATTTCAAGCTTGTTTGTTTGTTTTTTGGTTTTACGGCTCAAAGACTACAGTGGTCATGCTGCGCCGGGACCTACTGTTTTCCGAGGAATCCGAACCTCTTAAGGCCTAGGGAACCAAACCCCGGACTACAGTGAGCAGTGCGATCTTTATGAGATCTCTGAGTAAGCGTTCTTTTTGCACTGCTGGGAGTCGAACCCGGATTAGCCGCGCAATAGGAGAACGCGTTACCACACTGCGCCACCGCAGGGCCAAATATTTCAAGATTGCTGGGTAGTTGTGGTTTAGAGGTCAAATTAACCCATCAGTCCTGCCCCAAATAACCAATCACATGGTACTGGGACTAAAAACGATACAAATCACAAATTTCTCAATGGATCATTCTGGAATAAAATTGAACATTTAAAATGGCCTGCAAATTATATTTACAAATGTCAAGATTAAAGAAATGTAGTACAAATCATGTAGAAAGAACGTCAATTCAAAACTATGGCTCTATACCACTGGTTTTCAGTTAGTGTGCTGCAGGAATTTAGAGACTATCAAAAACAACAACAACAAAAAATAGTCATTAATTGCTAAAGTAAACTTAATAACGTGAACTGTTTCAAAACTCATGAGAAATGTTTTGTAGACTTTCTTTACAAGCATACACTCACTGGCTAAAATATTAGGGACACCATACTAACATCGAGTTTGTCGTCCTTTAGCTTTGATCAATCACAACCAATATACTCTTCTGCGCATGGATTCAACAAGTTATTGATTCCATGGCAGAGAAATATTAGCTCACGCTGACATAATGGCAGCTCTTTTTAATTTGTTCAAATTAGATAGTGGCTAAGATTCTAAGCTTTAAATGAATCTCTGCACTTCATCTGACAATGTCTTATAAACCTGAAGACGAAGAAAAGGAACACCATTTCTATGCACTAATAGCAGAGATGTTAAGGCACCCTGTTTCTAATGGAGGGTCTCCCAATTCAACTCTGGGCTAGGACAATGACTCCTTTTTTTCTAAATGTAAAAGCTCTAGTTTGGGCTAAGAACGTCAGTGTCAAAAATTATTAATCATCTTTATTCCCCACAAAAAATCCCAAAAAACATGACTCAGTGACTTTATGTACTGACAAGTTTGGCAACTGAGTCAACCCTGGGAAGGGTAACAATATCTTATAAACCTCAAATATGAAAAAAAGAATCATCGTTTCTGTGCCCTGGTGGTCAAGCAGTTATAGAACCCTGATTCCAACGGAGGCTCCCTGGTTTGGCTCTGGACCAGGGAGATGACTCTTCTTTATATATATATAAGCTCTAGTTTGCACTAGGAACATCAATATAGAAAATTATTAATCATTTATTTATCCTCATGATAAGGAACAGTGTTAATGTTGTACCAAGTTTACTACAAGAGAAGTTTTGGAATATGTGAAAAAAGATTAAACAAGAATTAAATTCAAATTAATTATTGAATTTTGTAGTGTTGATAACATAAAACTTTTGAATGATTTTTCCATAAAAAGACACCCTATTTAAACAGTCACCCAATATCATAGGTTACCTCTACTATTGTGCTGTATATAGTCCATCTTGTCTGACAAGCCTACAACCAATAGGTATTACTCAAGAATATACATTTAAGATTAACTGTTTTAATATAGTCTCTCTCTCTCTATATATATATATATAATTAACCTCTAACCATATATGCACAATGACTTAACTATAACTTACTTGCAGAAGGCACCGGTTGGCTTGGCTTTCTTGTTTTCCCAATAAAATTCTCCATTATTCCTGACATCCTATCTCTTTTTTTATCTTTCTTATTCCTCAATGAGCCTATACAATGTTCTTCTACAATTTTTACACACATTTTGTGAATGTTCATCTCACAATCTGAAATGAAATAATACACACCAATGCTTTAGAAGGCAGACTGATACACAACTCAATAATAGTGTTAATAAACAACATTGGTTACATTTCACAATAATAACATTAATTATTAGTCTGAAGTTAGTCATTGTCTAAATCCAACTATGCCTTACTTTGACATTGGTATCCTTGGTTTCCAACGCCCCAAATTATAAGCTGACAGTGATTGCAATACGTCACGGAGTAGTAATGCTGAGGAACAAACTGATGGCCTTGCACAAACATAATCTAGACACAAAATACAAATGCGTTACTACAAAAGAAGCAAGGTAAGTGGCCATTCAAATGAAAAACCAATATTTCACTCAAATAATTTACGGAATGAAACTGGAAGTAACTGGCAAGCATTGACTTTTTCATGTTTACGCTTCAGCAGCGTAAGGATCTACAGTTTCCAATGGAATCCAAACCACTGAAGACGGGAACAAAATCACGGACTACGATGGATGGGAAAACAACACCATGAAGGGTTAAACCCAGGTCAATGGATATGGTTGACAAGTATGGTACCACTACACCTCCACTGTAGGGCTAACTACTTTTTTGACAATTTCTTGAGAATTAACACCCCCTTCCCTCTCTCTATTCGCATTTTAAACTACGGAGTTTTAAACCTGCCTGTCTCTCTTATAATAAATATACAGTGCAAAAAGTTTGATTCTTAAAAAAAATGAGGGGGGGTGGAGAATCTGAAAAGAAGACAATCAGCTAAAAGTCCATTTTTTAAGAGAGTCTACCCCCCACTTTCATTATTTATTAGAGAGGAAGCTTTCACCAGATTTAATACAAGGAAATGCCCCACCTCACTTAACTATCAGAAAAACAACCCCACCATATCTAATTATTAGGAAGAGAACCCAACCTTTACTTAATTTTTAAAGAAAGAGATCCCCCCCCACACACACACACACACACTCCCGTTCCTTAATTATTAGAAAGGCATTTCTCCACAATGGATGACAAAAGTATTATTTAAACCTTCACAATTAAGCTTTCCTATTTCAGAGTTGCCAATTGCTCTGGAACTTCCAGGGTTTCTAAACGGTAAAGCCTCGAAAATCCGCAACTCTGCACTGTGCATCATTCACTCTGGAAACTGCGTTGATGCAGGGAAAGGGAATTTTCCCCTATGGAAAGGGTAAAATCTCCACTTCACGGGTAAATTTTCCCCAAAATTCTATCAGGATTGTGGTATTTTCTCCCTCTTTCGAAGGCATCCTCTTTTTCCACTTGCTTTCGACGCCAAGTAACTGTGTTGTGATGTGTCTGAAGTACAATGCATTTCAGCAAATGAGAATACAGCGCTAGTAGGGCAACGCAATTTCCAGAAATTAACAACAACCGGAAAGTCAAGCGAGCAGTGTCATCGGCTTTTGTGCTTTCTGTCGTGTTGTGAAACCAACAATAGAACGTAAAAGAACTCATTCGCAATGTTTTAAAACAGAATATGAAATGATGTAGCCCATCTTAAAACGTTCAAAAAAGTTGGAAAATCACACTTTTTGCTAAGCATGCAATGTTGATTTTTCCATATCCCACAGTGGAAAAAATTGTCATCGTCACGTGGAAAGCTCCCGCCTCATGGCTAATTCGAAAATGAAAATTTTGAACCATAAATTGACAGAAACACTTTCAAAATCGACTTCGGCCATGGATGTTGTTAAAGCAGAAGTATTGTTAATGAGGTTTTTGATTGAAAATTACTGTTTGCTATCGATATCGGATCATGCTAGTCATCTTTTCAAGGTGATGTTCCCGGATTCTGTGATTGCGAAGAAATATGCTTGTACGCGCACAAAGACTACCGCAGTTATGAAAAGTTTTGCGCGAACAACGCAAGAGGAATTAGTAATAAATTTTAAAAGAAAGCGAGTTTACATTGACTACCGACAGTAGTAACACAATTTCTTCGAATAAAATATATCCAGTGGTCGCCACATATTGCGACCGCAAGATAAATAAAATCGTAACGTATGTTTTATCATTGCCACATTTGGAAAGTGACTCAACTGGTGAGAATATTTTTAAACTTTTTTTTAGACAGTGAGTTAACAAAGCATGAATTATCATGGCAAAATTGTATAGCAGTTTGTGCAGATAATGCGTCAGTTATGCTTGGACAACATAAAGGAGTTAGTTCTTTTATTAAACGTATAAATAGTAATGTATTTGTACATGGTTATGCTTGCCATCTTCTACCCTTAGCTGCACAACATGCTGCACATGAATTAAAGAACTGTGATGTTGAAGCTTTTTTAGTAAATGAATATTACTATGGCAAAAAAAGCTGCAAAGGGCTTCAGCTTTCAAAAATTTGTCAGCAAATGTGTGAAGTTGAGGAACATAAAATAACAAAATATGGATCAACACATTGGCTGTGGATGGGAAGTGTCATCATCCGTTTCTTAGAGCAGTAGGATGCCCTTAAAAAGTCCTTCTGTGAAGAAGAAAAAGAAAGTTCTTCTATTTTTTTTACAAATAAAAGAACGGTTTGAATCCCCGATAATAAAGTTGTCTTTTGTTTCTACAGTCCACAACGCCTATTTTTAATGAGATTAGTTTATTCATGTGAACTGATGCTCCGATGGTACACACCTGTTTGCGCAAAATTGATAACTTATATACAGAAATATTATTAAGCCTACAGCTTTTGCATCTGTTGAAAGAATTTATGACATTGATTTTTCGAATAAACAACTTCAAAAGTCAGATAAAGATTTAGTCATCGGCTGTAGAACTCGACAGTTGTTAAATAGTGAAGAAGTAAAAAAGAATGTCAAAAATGAGTTTTATAGTAATATACGAAACTATTTTAAGAGGGTTTGTACATATATGATAAAAAAAATTCCATTCCATGAATTCTCATGGAATCATCTATTTAAACATGTTGAAATAGCTGATATTACAGAGAAATTGGAAAGCTCTCATCTCTACAGTTGTTTAATTATGACTCTGAAACAAGTGATATAATTGAAGCTGAGTTTGCCAGATTTCAAGTGGACTCTTTAACAGAAGAGATAATCAGCTGTGATAGACCAGATATTGCATGGTTCAAGATACAGGACAGTAAAGATCATAATGGGTCTATAAAGTATAAGTCATTACCTGATCTCATGCTTAATATTCTTTTAATTCCATCCAGTAATGCTGCACGTGAAAGAGTGTTTCGTGTTGTGTCAAAAAATCTGATAACAGATGCAACTTAGGACATCAAACGTTGGAGGCTTTAATTATAGAGAAATGTAAAGCAGGTGGAAATGTGTGTT
>QLNU02014802.1:26452865-26492563 GCA_006491805.2 Dysdera silvatica
TAGAAATCATATATTTTCTTTTTATTGTTCTGCACTGCTATTAAAATTCATTAACAAATTAATAACGTAATAAATTTTTTTGGGTGAGTTCTTATCTTAGGCTTTTCTCTTTCCTATTGTTAATTGAATATCTGTACATGTAGTTTTTCATTTGTGTGTATTCAGAGAAATGTCCCTTGTATTTTCCTAAAATTATTCCACACAAATTCATTGGAAAAACTTCTAATGCATTTTGTATTTGAGGTTTGGGGAGGGGAGTTAAATGTGTATTAGGTTTTTGTTCCTATAATATTAGAATAAATCCTTTTTATTTATACATGCAATTTTTAAATCTTTTATGTATATGTATATATATTACTAAAATATTTTTTTATAATAGGGGTTTTTGTATTGCTGTTTTTAAAAGAAAAAAAACATGCCGGGCTTTCATTTTTACTCTTATTCTCCTGAAACAATCTCAAAACTCCTGAAATTTTATGAGAATGTTCCAGAAGCTGCTCAGATAAGGTTGGCAACCCTAATTATTTACAGGTTGACAACATCTCCATCTTAAAGACAAACATACTCTGAAGTTAAAAAAAGAAACTCAATGATTTGACAAGTGATAGTTCATCGATCATTTCAGTTGTAGCGAAGAAAAGAAATGTTCCTTTACTTCACCTTTTTATTTCGTTGCAAAAATCTAATCCGAGACTTTTCTTTGGCAACAAATGTGGGCCAATGATCGATCAGGTTTAATGCATGTTGACTTTTCACCCCGAATTGCTTTAGAATCGTAGTTAGTGCAAATGTCCTAGCAGTCACAGAATCATTTGCATTCTCCAAGTCATCCCTACGAAAAAAGTAACATGAATATACATATATGTACATACATTATATATATACACACTCTTACCAATCTACATAGCCAGCGAAAGGAATTTCAAAGCTGCCTTCATTGTACAAAAGGAACTTAAAATGGCCTCCGTCCTGCAGTATGTAATGATCATATCATACATATACACAGAGTAACACAACTAAATAACGGACATCTTGGGAACTGAATGTATGTCTGCTATTCTGAGGCGTCTTGTGCAAGAGGGATGAGGCATAGCATGTAACACATATAATAAACAAAAGTATAGAAAAAAATATCTTGTTTCTTAAGAAATTGAAAATTAATCATATATTCATGCAATCATCATATTTATTCTCTTCGCTATTTTTAATATTGATTAGTGTAAGTTATTTTGAGACACACAATTTAATGCAAATTTTAGAATCGCAGCAATCACAATGAAATGAGGTTTTACTTACATTTGTATATTTTTAACTAGGCTATTACTTAGAACAGATAGGTCCTTTGACCGGAAAAAAAAAAAAGCTAGAAAAGTATGTTGTTTTGAGATTTTTCAAATAGACTGCTATAGTCCCAAAAGGCTGTTTAGTCCTTTGGCAAAGTCTTAACTTTCTTCCCCTTTCTACCATGCAATAAGAACGTCAGTTCGAGGCAAAACGTTTCTCTAGATCACTTATTTCACAAGCAGGCGCGCGGGATGTTTCACATCCCACAACTTACAATATGTTAAAAGAACAGTCCACCCTTGCTTCTGAAACTGGCCAAACTCTTTCCTGTTGCCTTCAAAGTCACAATCTTTGGGGTAGGGTGACAAAGTGGAAATGCCACTTATTGTTCCCTGTAAAATTGGACGTTTTTAATGAAATAGTGATATATAATTGGATCGGGTGCTCACCCTGCACTCGTTTGCACGTTCCTTTGATCCGCACACCTGCTTAGGTTAAACCAGGGATTCCCCATGCTTTTTCAGTTCGCAGTGCCTTTAGCATATCAAACTGTAATGTTTGTTTTTCCGAAAAACTGTGAAAGTCATGGCAAAATGGGGCACTGCAGCACACAGTTTGGGAGCCACTGATTTAGCACTTTCAGTACTCTCTAGTACCTCTCTCCTCTTCTAGATATTTGTACAGCCGCGGACGTCAATTCCAATCCTGTTTTATACCTCTCATTTAACGGTTTTCTACTCACTCACCAACTAGCTCTGAAAATTTACAACCCTCTTGTGGGAATATAATGTAAGTTTTTTCATTCTTTCATTTACACAATCAGTAACAATACAGCTTAGACCCTGGGGCCAGTGATTAGAAATACCAATTCAAGGTAAAGGATCTGTTAGCTTTACCTTCAAATGATCTTGAAGAATATGTGTATACCTTTGTGGTAAATTTTGCGTTGAAGAAAAATATTTCCTTTGCACACTTATTTTTTTTTGCCAATCACTGTCTGCTATTCAAAGTTTCTGCTATTAAGAGGTACATACATAAAAATATATAAACATTGAGATTGGGAATTGAAAAAAAATAAAATATCCATTAAATAAAGGTATCTGCTATTTGAGAACGTCTATTAAAGAGATTTTACCACATATACTAGAAAAATCATTTATAATAACCTCCATGGAACTGATTCACTATGGACTAAACAAATATGCATATTCATTTTGCAGCACATATCTTTCTTATTATGCATCAATGATATCTCTGTAAATCCATCGTTTTTTGTTTTTTTATTATAAAATCCATACATTCTATATAACAAAAATTTCAACCGTAGGTCTCCATTAATATTAAATTAGGTATTAATCTGTTTTGCAGGGCGTCACCAAAAAAACATCTTAACAAAGGCATCAATTAGATCTTGAGAAAAGTGCTTACGGTAGATTTTCCAGATGAGGGACAAGCAACTGTTCAATGATTTTGATTTCTTTATTTTTATCTTGCATCGCTTCTTCTAGCTGATAATCAGGTGGACTGAACATGTTTGCTAGGCCTAAAAAAACACAAATGAACAATAACTTCCACATTTTCACGTTAAAGACACATTATGCAAAACTATGAAAATTAAATTGAAACTTTGTAACATGTAAAAAAAAAAAAAAAATTAAAGTGAAATTTCATAACCAACAATTAGCCTCACAGCCATGTCATACTGAAAACACAATTTTCCATCTGATCACTGAAGTTAAGCAACTTGGAGTATGGTCCATTTTAGGATGGCCTCCCATTTAAAAACAGACAGAGATAGACAGCAGCTGAGATGATACAGACGATGCTTTTCTGTGCAGAAAAAAAAAATCTGCAGTTAACTGCCAATACGGTACTAGGCACTTGATGCTTTCTTCCAATCATGTAGCCTCAGGTTTGATTTCGATGGTGGAACTGAACAGGAGTTTGGATTCGTTAAACTATAGACCAACGGTTCCCAACTGGTGGTCCTCAAAGGAATCCCAAATGGTCCGCGAGACGGGTCATTGGGTATTTAAAAAAAAAAACTGTTGAAAAAAAAAAATACTTATAAAAATTATTATTAAATATTAAAATTAAATATAAAAATGAAACATTGATATTTTTAGTGTTTTTGTTTTTGTGAGTTTTTTCGTGGGGGAATTTGGTATAAAACATTTTTTTTTCCACCCACGTTTAAGTAGCTCAAACTAGAGCTTTTTTATGGTTGCAGAAAAAGAAGCGTCGTCCTCATCCTGGACTCGAACCAGAGTCCGTGCGTTGAGCCCGCGGTGTCGTGACCTACTAGACGAATGAGTCCAGGATGAGGACGACGTCTCTTTTTCTCCAAATATAAAAAAGCTCTAGTTTGAGCTACGTAAACGTGGGTGGCAGAAATTATTGTATATTAATATGATCATTTGAAAAGTAAAAATATAAAGATCTCCAGAAAGTTATGCAGTACAGGTATATATTTAATTCGTACCCATCGTTCTTTTATTTCGAAAAACAGCAAGCAAATCATTCAATTCTTCTCTTGCTTTTTTCCGAGCTTCTTTGAATACCACTCTCAATGTTTCTTCCTTGTCTATGTGATTCAGCAAAACTTTATCTGCGTAGAAACATTACAAATTTCCATATCAAAGGATGATTTTCAGCAATACAAGACAAAGTGCCGATCGACACAAATACAGTAAAGCAAAACACAATAAAAAAAATATATTACCTATTTCATGCAAAATTGCTTCATCCACTGTTGCAACTTTTAACGGCTGCAATATAAGATATAATTATCAAAAAATTATATGCAGCAAAATAGTACTCTGAGTGAATAATAATGTCAAAAGAGAAGTCTTAATTTAAAAAAGTAAGTTGTGTTGAAATTAAACATAAAAATTAATTTCTGGTCCACCAATGATTTTTTTTTTATTTTCCAGAGACTGCAAAGGTTATGCTCGGTCCAGATATACAGTTTTCCATGGATCTGAGATTCTTATGTCCTAGAGAGCTAACTCGCGGACTACAGTGAGCAGTTCGTCAGTAGGAGGACTTCTTTTTGGGGGGGGGAGGGGGTGCCCATTGGGAATAAAACCCAGATTACTGGCATGCTAATCAAATGTGTTAGTATGGAGGGGCACCCCTTACGTTTTTTAATACATGAAAATTCAAAAAAGAATGGAATCATCCCCAGACCCAACTTGAATCAGTGATCATTGAAGTTTATGCTGCAAGGCTTTCACCTTTAAGCTGCCAAATGCACACTAAAGGTGCATTTTTCTAGACGTGCATATCTTGCGACGCAACAATATAAAACGTCGAGATGAAACTCAGACAATAAAAACCAACGGAAACGTTCTGCATGTTCTAGGAGAACACTTCTATTGTTTGAGTTTCGTCTCAACGTTTTTCATTGTTGTGCCAAAAATATGCACATCTAGAAAAACATGCCAAAAGTAAACTGGCATGTTTTGTTTTTTAACAGGTTTTTTAGGTAAAGAAAAAAAATCTAACTTGAACCCCCCAAAAAAACAAAATATTAAAAACTGATATCAGTAATAAATTCCAACACAACCTCCCTTATTTAATTATGGAGCACCCACTTTGTCATTTGATTATACAGTCAAACCCCTAAAAAGCATGAAAGGACCAGCACTTTTGTCATTGTATTCAGATTCTTGTTGAAACCAGGACACCAATACAATAAAATAATAATAAAATTTAACAGAACACCGAAAACAAATATCATCATTTACATATACTATACAGTGGAACCTGGCAAAGTGACTATCTTGGTAAATTAAGCTGCTGAATAAAGTGACCACCTTTTAGAAGAGAAAACTGGTAGAGACTTAATTGAGCTTATACTGAAGCCTGCATATAGTGACCACCTGTCTATAGTGACAATTACAATCCAATCCCATGGTCATTTTAGGCAGGTTTTACTGCATATATGTTACACTTTTACTTATATTCACATCGTTACTTCAAAAATTCTTTAATTGCCACCCTCAAAGACAAACTTTGCAAAAAAAAAATTAGTTTTAGGCTCAAACTGTCAAGGGGGGAATTTACAGGACAATTGCTTCCTATAACAGGTTCTCTCTAATAATTAATGAGCTTTGTCCTGTGTATTTTGAATGTAACCAATTAATTGTTTGTGAGTTTCACAGTGCAAGGACAGCAGGGGTCATGCTGCACTGAGACTTACCGTTTTCTGAAGAATCGGGATCTCTTATGGTCTAAGGAACCAACTCACGGACTACGGTGAGCATCCATTTTTTTTTTTTAAACCATTGGGAGTCAAACCTAGGATAATAGCACACTGGGCGAACGTGTTACCACTTCACTACCGCAGCCGAACATAACCAATATTTTTTGTTTCCTCTCATTATAATAAACCAGATTATAACCATGTTCAAATATGCATTCCTAAAAAACCTAACAATTGTAAGAGCTCTCTCCACAAAAAAAAAAATAATAATAATAATAATTCATGGTAGTATTGTTTAAGAAAACAATACAATAAAATCACTGTCAGTTAAGACAGAAAATTTGCTTGAATCTTAAGACCACATAGAGGGATTATTTGTTGGTGGACTTGCGTTTGTTTGCTCAAGGACTACAATGGCTATGATGTGCAGGGACCTACTGTTTTTCGAGGAATCTAAACCTCTTAAGCCAAGGAAACCAAACCCAGACCACAGGGAGCAGTGCGATCTTCATGAGATCTCTAAGTAAGAGTCCTTTGCACCATTGGGAATCGAACCCGAGTTAATGGCACACTAAGCGAATGCACTAACACACTGTACCACTGCAAGACCAACAGATAAAGGGTAATCAGCACAAGGCCAATAGTTTAATGTGACATTAGAACTGCAAAACATGGACAGGGTTAAGTTTAGGTCAGTTGAATTGTCGTGGGGAGGAAGCAAGGGTAGTACTGTACCAACAACAACAGAAACACAATCTAGTTTATGGAGATTTGAAATCACCCCCAGATGACCCCACCAACTCAATGGCCAAGATTGTAACTGCCATGCCACTGAGGAAAATTATTATGAAATGCAAATTACAAAGCAACAATGAATGTATAGAAATAAAGGACGATTCAGTAAAGTAAAGAGATACTCACAGCACCGGGAACCAAAAAACCAGAGTGAATTTCATAGGCCCATTTCTTCATCTCTTTTCCTGTTCCTTGTTCATACATATCGGTGATAAGGTAAAAAAACTAAAAGTGAAAACAAATTCTATTTCAACTTTACATCATCACTACGCCCATTAACTATACACTAAAACAACTTCACAGTTCACATAAATCTAACGCTGCTTTTATTTTTTTTTATCTGGTCAGCGATATGGCACTAGTGTTTCCACTCCTCAACTACAGTACATTTGCGTCAGGCCAAAGCTGTTAGTATTGTATGCCTTTTGTTCTCATTGTGTTAACCTCAACCAAAGGTCAGACACTTTACGAAGAAAATAGAGGATGTGAAGAGATTACTCGACAGGGTTAAAGTCTTGACATTTCGATTTTTCATATAGTTCACACCAGAACCTGTGTTTTTGGTACAGAATAGAAATTGAACCATGCACTCACTGATTCAACTCCTGCCTGAAATAACATGGCACATTTTCTATCTAAAATACGTTTAGATTGAACAATATAAAAAAAGTGGAGCATCAAAAACCCAATTGTACTGCTGAGACGTTCAT
This sequence comes from Dysdera silvatica, assembly GCA_006491805.2. NCBI lineage: Eukaryota > Metazoa > Arthropoda > Arachnida > Araneae > Dysderidae > Dysdera > Dysdera silvatica. The sequence continues at coordinate 26,459,862 of QLNU02014802.1, forward strand.
CTTCTCTCAATTGTTTGTACCCCATTTTCCAACTCTTTATTGCAGGTGAACTTCCCTCTTCTCAAGACACACCCCTCTTCACTATCCAATCCCCTCCCCTCTCCCCTCCCCCAATCTTCTCTATCACACTTGTCTCCACATCTTCATTGAGCTTCATATCTATTAGGCAAGCCACACACTTAAAGGCAGGAAGGATGACACGAGCGATGTATGAAAATCTAGTTTAACACTTTACCTACCACTTGCATCCATATATATAGCGCATTAACAGGCTTCCAGTAGGTAAAGTGTTAGTAAGGTACCTGACAACATTTCTATAGATTCCATTGCTATACCAACAGATGATGTATGTTATTTTTTCTCTATAATGCACCATTTTCTCCAAATGCCATGTTTCTGTCTCCTCCTCTATCAATGTTTAGCTTTTACTTTAAAATTACAGCAAAGGATACTCCCAGAATACGCTGTACACAAAGTGTATAACTTTTCCTAAATATTAATCACTCACAGTAGTGGGGCCCCTCTTTGTAGGCTTCACAAACATTTGCCACTTGGATTGAACGGAAAAATACTTCTTTCATAATTATTTTCATTGTTATAGCAACATTTTATTTAATTTAACTGGCAACAAACTATAGCAGATTAGACCACTAATGCCTAAAAATTTATATAGCACTACATGAAATACACATGAAGATTAGTAACGATGCTGTAGAACACAGTTTTTTGCGTTGGATAGTGCATTCATGCCTTATGCTGACAAAAGTCACTGTCGTTCATAAGGATGTGAATGAAGTGAAATCCATGTAAACGATGTCATCGATGCATATTACTATTAGTTATCTAATGGCAGCACCATCTATTGATTTACAAAATTTTGGATGCCAGGAAATAAAAGGGGAAATTAAAAAACGAGGAGGAGGATTAACGAACTTTTGACTTTCACAACTTTTCGTATAAATCATAAAAGCTTTGTCTTTATGGGCCAACATCATCAAAAAGCAGAAGACACGGAACCATGGGTAGCTACTCTCCTGTCATTCTATGCAAATTTTATATGACATGTACTTTGAGTTAAAGCTTTTGAAATGTTAAAATTAAATGTTATATTCTTGAAGCTTTCCATATTTATGCGGAGTCTAATAACTTCATTCATGAAGACTTTTGCAGCATCTATTAATATACATTATAGAGCTTTGCGGGATATTCCGCCGCGTCTGTTTATTAAAAACACTTAACGTTTCACTCCATGCTATGTGGGGAAATCCTTAGAAGAAACAGACAAGATTCCCTCTGCGTAAATGCAAGACTTCTGTTTGGTTGCTTAGCAGAAAATGAGTAATCGAGAATATGAGACATATTTACAGTACCCTTTCTCTGGCTACCCCCGATTGAGTAATTTCCGGATTATGCTCTATCATTAGTCGTTGGATGAAGGTTGTCTCTCATTGACCCAGAGGGTGGCGAGTTTAGATTGGCTGAATGAGGCCTGACACTAATCCAAGTCTAATAACTTTGTTAGTAACCACAAATATCCTCCTAGCTTCAGTAATGTGTGAAAAGTTCCATTAAACTCACTCATATAATACCCCACCCACCTTTTTTAATTTTTCCCTTCATTCCTTGGCTTTTAAAATAATCTCTGTTAACAAATAGTGTCGTCACCAAACAAACAACAGTTGCATGTAACGACAACACTCAGTGTTCACTGAAATCAATTCCCGGCAGAAGACAAAGATGTCTGCCTTAAAACATGTCGATGCTCTTTACCTATCGTCAAAAACTATGATCCGCAACGTTGTCGCTAAGCTTTTATACATTTGAAACACTGAATGTAAATAAGTTCAGTATTAAAAGTAACACTTACGAGACTGGAGGAGCTATCACTCGAAATCAGATAATGCATAAACACAGCTAAATGAGCAGGATTGCGCACTAACTTCCAGAGTCCATTAAACGGTCCATGATCATCAACATGACCCTGAGTAATGATATAGCATGTCAATCAGTTGAAATAATGCAAAATATGGTTGTCGTACATTCCTTTTAACAAAAATGGTCATCTTACCAATTCGGTGTCTGATGAAAATTCATCGTCTTCCATGCAAATAATATTTGGATTCTGTCCAAGTTTGGTGATTACTGAATGCATATTGATGTCTGTTGTAACGGACTCCGGAGGTGTTCCATACTGTAGTAAAGAAACATTTAACGAAGTATTTTATATTAAAACACCCACACAAATGATCTGATAATTAAGAAACAATTAATAAAATTCAAAGGAAATAAAAAATTATAAACAGAAAAATATAGTAAAACCTCTGAATAATGGTCATGAAGACGGTCTTTCTGGGGTGGCTATTATTCAGAGGTTCAATATTAAAAAATGAAATGTATAAATAAATAAAACTAACAATAAAGACACAACAAGTCATTGTAGCTGTACTAATCATCATCTATTTTATTTCACATTTCAAAAAAATAAAATTTATTACTGCTTTGTTGTTGTCTATATTAACTACCTTTCTCTAAAGGAATCAAAATCCACAGTTTTTCATCTTTCTTTTTTTGATACATTTCATACACTTTTTTCTTTGTAGTCAGCCTTAATTATCTCTTATACGAACGGCATATTATACATTTCCACCTTGTTCAGTGCAAAAATGACCTTCGCTGCCCTTGGAGTATAAAAATTCAATCAACCAACCATCTGGTCATTGTATTTCTAGACAACTCATTACAATTTTGATTTAGAGCAAAGTTCTGGATCTTGTAAAAGTTTAAAAACGTGTTTCAGTATTAAAATTATGTGGCTGTTCCACGCTCTCTTCTGTTCCCATATTATCTTCATGGTTTTGCTCTTCCCGCACGTTTTCCATCGATTTCTAGATGGTGTCAAAAGTGGCAGGAACTTCCAAACTTTGGTTTATACATTTTATATTGCATAGTTGAAACGTTAGGATGCAAATGAATTTAAAAAGCACACTTTGGGTGGCTGTTAAGATTTTTTTTTCATGCCTTCAGGTGACCACTGTTTGGATTTCGCTGTTTAGAAGTTGGATCTAATGTTAATCCTATGCAATGTGTTCGGTGCCTTTAATCTATGGTCAGTCTTCAGAGGTTAGTTTTATTTAGAGGTGACCATTAAGGGGGGGTTTTACTGGAATAAAGATGTCTGCATAATGCTTAAAAACTTAATCCATAATTCCTAAAGTAACTAAGTTATACACAATGGAATTTTCACGACAAGCTACTTTACAAGGTAATGTTGATAGCTTCGAGCACCCTGCATTTAGCCAAATAGTACTAAAATGGTTAAATCGAGCTAGGAAAAAAAATGATTTTGTGATCTCCTATATGAAATTCACTCCACTTTTGCAAGTTTTTCGTTTTCTAAAGATGGTGTGGGCACCATTGAATGGTTTTGCCATGACGTCATGTTACATAGTTTGTGAATACTAATGTACCGCAGCTAGGTGACGTGAGCCACCGTAGATTAAAAGAGGCGGCGTAATGTTGTAGAATGCTTACTTTTCTTTCTGAGCGATTAGATGCCACATCAATTTATGTTTTGTATGTTTAGCTAATTTAGTTTTTAACTTTTCAGGTTTATTACGTTTAGTTAGAATAAAGTTAAGTTTGTTTAAAACAGGAGATGTCATCATTCTTATACTAGTCTTTCCACACTTGAGTCAGATATACGGCCATCACCCATATGTGCTGCAAGAGTTTCCCCAGTCGCCCATAATGGTACAAAGATATTTTCAAACAATTAATTGTTTATATATGTCAAATCTCAAGACTGCACTGTAGGTTATATGGGATGAGACTGGTAGCTTAACACTACCTCTGAAATATATGTTTTCACACAGTTAAGCTTACTGAACCCATCCCAGTAGGCCCAAGGGCAGTAAACATAACCATTGGGGTATAAAGATATTTTTAAACATTTGAAAGACACGACAAGTTCACAAACCTCTTCATGTAGGATGTCATCACCCTCTGCAGAATCGCCTAGCTCTGTCTGAAATTCAGAGTATTCAGGAGGTGGGGATCCAGTCGGTGAAGGCAGAGGACTCTCTGGAGCACTTTCATACTGACCAAGAGAGGTATCCTGCAAAAAAAAAAGAAAACTGAAATACGGCGTTGTATATAAAGCAATATATTGTCACACAATGTTCACTATGTATTACTGAAGTGTTCGTTCAGTTATTCACTGTTTGTTACTTGAAGCATGACATCACGGTGGATAACATGCAAAATAAAAAATTTCCTAACTCACTCTTGAAGAACTTGATTTTCGTTGTATGCATCTTTTATCCGAAGCAGACACTGTTTCGGATACGGGAGATTTGTGAAAGTATTTGGAGGCTTCGCTACGCGATCGACATAATGAATCGGCCGCCAACGTTCTAGGATGCTTGTGATGCCTTAAGCTTTCGACATGCTTCATCAAAGCCTCAGGACTTGAACTTTGGCGCATATGTGTAGGGCCAACTTGTGGCTGAAGTACACAATAAAAAAAATAACATATATTAAAAAAATATATACACTTTTACATCATATTTTACACAAGAGAGACTTTTGATTACAGAATGACAAACTAGTGTAACGCAGCGTGGTTTAGACATACAAGTCTTTACCCGTCTGTTGCCAGACAAATTATTACATGCCAAAAAATGCATATTTTGCCTAATTTGTAAAATTTGATTATATATAAAAAAAAAATGAGAAAGGTTACATTTTTTCAGTTATCTTAATCAGGGTTACAGGAACATATGTACCACAAACAAATTAATCGTTACGAGTGAATTTTGGGTTCAAATGTATTGTCCGGTTACCAGATGAATACACTATTGATACGTGAATTTCTACCCCCTATCTAATATATTTAAGTTACATATCAGAAACCAGAATGCTCGCTGTATTTTTCAGTAGTTTGTGTATCACTATGGAAGATGGTTGAACGTAAATACGTACCCAAGTAGTGGACCGATTTGCAAATTGCTTATCGATGTTTTCTAAGGATGTTGAAAGTGATTGCTTTGTTGAACTATTGGAGTCTTTTCTGATAAGATTTTCTGATGTATGTACATTTTCTGGACTGGTGTTCAGATCACCAGTGTGAGCTTTGGCATGCGACGTAGAAAGAAGATCAGGTTTTGGCGGTAAATTCGGTGCTGACACCTGATGGGTAAGTGGACGACCTTGATGCCCAGATGTCGGAGAAGTGACTGAGTGACGATTCTCCTTTTCTGAGTGATGATGGCGATGAAAATTGGAGGCTGGTGGTGATTTGGGCGACTTTGGAATCTAAAATAACGATTTTATAATGACTGTTGAATAATTGCCTGTACGTTACAGTTAGGTATCATTAAAATTGAAATTAGGGGATTAGTGACGTCGTTCCCAAATACAAGCAAGAAATAAGTTCATAAACATTTCCTAAAAACACACAAGCTCAGGCCTCAGCTATCCTATAAACTACCTAACACAACATGTGTACTACATATAATATACATATTAGCGTTCAAATATATTCATTCTCATGAGAACTATTTACTTATTCTCACGATTATTCTTTTTTAATCCTCATGGGACTTTTTATTTATGGGCATAAATTATTTTTCTTTATTCTTATGAGAATTCGTACCTAACCCCAATTTAGAAAATAGTTATGAACACCTCAAATCAAATTGGTTTATTTAAGACTATGGTAGACTTCCTCTTAACTAGCTATGATCAGACACTAAGTTATTGTTATTTGACCAGTCGATCCGAAAATACAGTAGTTCGTAGAAAAGTAGCCAAGTTAACATCTTATAATAACTTCTGAATTAGTCGGTTTTAAAATTATATAATTATTACTTAAACAAGAAAAGGCATAATAAAATAAAAAGTATGTAGCACCAAAGTGTCATAACATAGTTATAAAAACTATGGCTGAAAACTTCTGCTGCTTCAGCCGGCCCAATTCCAAAACGAAGAAGGGTCAGTTGATTGGTAGCCAATTGAAGTGGAACCAGTTACAAAATCCCAAAGATATGAAATACTGGTGTTTCATGACACAGGTGAAAACAGCTAACACCATGCTGCACCAGTACCTTCAGTTTCTGTGGTAATCTGAACAGGGTTCCCACTCTTCATGGAGGAAAAAAAAATTCACGTTGTTGTCCTGACTTTTCGGACAAAATTTCCCGACTAATTGCAAACAGAACTTCAAATTGAACTCTGGTTTCAAGGAAAAATAGCATCATGTTCATGTAAAATTGAACTATTCAGAACAGGTTAGGAAGGTTTTCCCAGACTTTTCCAGATTTGATAAAAAAAAATTGTTTCTCCCTGAGTTTTAAGGACGATTTCAAATTCCCTGAGAATTACAGGTCCTCGAGGTTGCATGGGTACCCTGCTGAACCTCTGTAACCTAGGAAATCAAACTCGGGTATAGAAAAAGAACACATGCTTTAAACTTTAACATATGGGTGAGATAGGGTTTATCCAAGCAGATTTACCTTCCAAAAAAACGGGGCTGGGATATGCCCTATCCCAAAGATTCCCTCCACTTTCATGCTCTTCCCAAGTCATTACCGGTCAGTTTGAAAAAGTTTCACTTTACTTTTCTTGTAATGTAGTTATTGTGAAATAAAACCTATTGTAGAAATAGGACTTTTCCTCTTCCTCTTCACTACTTTGCATGAAAGTTAACAGCATTCTAGAAGTTGATTATCAGTAGGTTTCTTATCTTCACTAATGCTAACACGGTCCACTAAGAAAGTCGTCTTTTCATGCTGTTTATTGTACTAAACGCCGTAGTTTGTCCTCTGACCTGCCATGTAGGGATAAGCTTTTAGGGTTATCATTATCAGGGTTGATTTATATGGAGGGAAGAGAAAAAGAGATATTTCCCATAAGGGAATGGGATAAAATTTCTGTTTTCCTCAGCCCCTGTGGCCATAAAGATTAATAACAATGGAACTTACTCTCTTGCATGCCTTCCCATGGCAACAACTAAATTTTGCTAGGTATCTGACCCAACCTAGTGGGCCTTGGAAAAGTGGTGGCAGTTATAAACAAGTGATGATGTGACTTTTTATTTTACTCTATACTACTATATTCATATATATTCTATAATCAAGATATCGTGGGCTATATGCGGGGACCCTGATTCGAATCCAGGGTAAGGACGGCATCTCTTTTTCTCCAAATATAAAAAAAGCTCTAGTTTGAGCTACTTAAACGTGGGTGGCAAAAATTATTGTATAATATATTCACTATGTCTATGTTTTCAAGCTCAGATCAGAGTTTCTGACTGATGAGAGTCAATGGTGGGGAGGGGGGGAGGCAAAAAATGCTACATCTCAGTGTAGTCGTGATCCAGCAGCAATCAGGTTTACATCTTGACATTCTGCCGACCGAACCACAGAGATACAGCTAATGTGAATTTGTACTTATGGTATCATTTTCAACTTGCATATTAAAGCAGAATTTTATGGATGAATCAGTTAAAATAATTAGATTCAAATGTTTCTGGAGTGTCGGTGGATGATGTACCTAGAATTTATGAGTGCAGGCCATTTGAGAAGTGATATACAAAAAGGGGAATATCAATATACTATCGTAGATTTTTCATACTTCAAGCATGATTTAAAGTCTCAGAAATAAACCAATCTTTCCCAAAATTCACCTTTGTTGGCACAGAGTGACTTTTGCTGTCCATATGCCATAAAAATTCAACCAACGCAGCCTTTCTTCCAACGTCTTAATCATTTGCATGAATGCGAAAGCAGTCATCGCCAATTTCAATGAAATAATACTGTGAATTATGACCAAAAAATACTCACAATTTGAAAGTGAGTTGTACCCGTCAAATTGAATAGTTGTTCTTCCAAAGTCTTGACTCGATTTGTAGCACCAATGACTTCTGCATGGATTTTCTCTGATGGCGTTTTTGAATATTCCATACGTAAGTTCTTTGTAGAGTTAGAAGTGAAAAGAGGCAAAAAAATAAAAATTTTACATACATAATAATTAAGTGATACAGTAATCACCCTCAATAACATCGTTCAAATTAATGACAGTATTTTCCGGTCCAGGCAAATGCTACATAAAATTACACATATTCCAATTAACGTCTGTTTATGTTTAACGGTGTTTTTTCTATATTCCTTGCGAATCATTAATGGCAGAGGTTACCGTATTCAAATGAATTGCAATTACAAATCTGGTGATCTTCAAAAATATAAAACATATTCATCTCTTTTTAAATAATAAAAAATACAATAAATTAAATTAAATAAAACGTTCTGCCGTAGAATGTTGTGTGCATCGAATGCAATTTCTAGAGCAAAGAGACGGGGGACATATCGAGCCGTATCTGTGATGATAGTGTGGTTCCACATGTGATAGCAATAAAGTTATTGCACAAATCTTTTTTTTAGTCATACCTACTGTCCTACGGTATACTGTAATTTGTAGTTAATTTCATGTGATTGCAATAAAGGTTATTGCATGTTAAAACACTTTTTCGTTGTTAATATTAATAAATTGCCTGCTCCGCAGCGCCATTTCCTTCCCTAGCAACCGAAATATGAACTCAATGTTTTCTTTCAGAAATCGAAACCACATACTCAGGAGAGCATGTGTACGAAATTTGGGTGAAATTGGCCGAGTAGTTTTCTCTGGGGAGAGGTCTAAACACCTCCTGTTTAATTTGGATCACCCGGTATATATACACACACAATATATATATAAAATTATATACATAATCTAGAAGCTATGAGTAAAGGCACTGACTGACCTCCCAATGTTCTTCGACTTGACTTCAATTCAACATTAATCTTTCTTTTATACATTCTGGTGCCTTACTTTAAAAAATATTTTACATGTTATTAATTTAATTTAAACTCATGGAAATCTGATTTAGATGATTCAAAATGACTCTCCTTGAACATTAATTTTTCAGTAGTCAGCCAATTACAAGACACTTACACATGGCAGTCTGCTGGTATTTAATCTCAGCCTAGTATGCTAGGAAATTATGGCACTGACCATTGTGCAACTGACATGGTAGAATAGCCAGACTATATTCTTAAAATGCATACACCAACAATGTGCGAGAAACATAAGAATTAGAATCCTTGAATATTTCTACCTACAAATTATAAAAATTGTTAAACTGTTAGCAGGCTCCCAATTCAGATATCATCATCATAATAATAATGTATATCTGCTCCATGACTGCTATAAAATCTTAGCAAGTTGCATGTCTGTGATTTCTTATGCGTGCACAACGTTATCTGAAACCTACCATATAGAAATAAAGAACAACGTATACTAACCTCTAAGTATATAGCTTCTTTCTCCAACATCCTGCGAATTGTGTGAATTCTGGAATTGGTTAACTGTTGCTGTTTCTCTGGCTATAAAATAATTAAACCCATTTTATATACTAGGTTATACTTTCCATATACGAGGGTCAATCAAAATGTTAGTTGCGCTATTTTAAGAAAACTTAGTAAAAGAGATGTTTGGTTGAAACTTTGTGACAACACTGCAGATATTTATCTGCTGCGGCAAGTGCAGTAGCAGCTTTGACATGTCAGCTTTAGTTCTGTTGGCTTTTGTTTACTACCTAATTAATTGTAAACATACCTCACAAGCTACAGGTGATGTCAAAATCGGGAACGCGTGTAGTGGTTCATTTTTTACAAACGAAAGGATGCAACTGGGCTAAAATTTATCGGCAGTTTCACGAAGCGCCTGCTCTCATATTATCATGCATGACAATGTGAGACCACATGGAGCAACCCTAACGAGGGACTTTCTGAAAAAGCAAACTTTAAACGTGAAGTACAAAACCTCACGAGCTCATGGGACCGAAGATGTAGAAATGACATGGCAAAAGATATGGGCTATAAGAGTGTCCCTTATGGCCCAGATTTTGAACTATGTGACTTCCACATCTTCAATTCCAAGAAACAAGAGCCTGAAAGTAGATGGTATCACTTGGATGAGGAGGTGAAAGATGAAGCCCAACAACATGATTACCGCACGCTGAATGGCAATTCTTCACACAAGGCATAGAAAAACTCTTGCCACACCTAAACGTTTAAATAACAGGAGATTATGTCAAAAAGTAGCATTTGTATGGTACTTTCATGTAAGTGAAAGGTTCCATAATTTCGACCCTGTTTTGTTTTATCAAAGAATGTAACCAACCCCTTGATTGACCTACGTATATATATATTGCTACTTCTTTGACTATAAAATTATCTTTTTTTAAAAAGGTGCAGTAAAAAATAGTAATATATATGTCAAACATTCAACCAATAACTTGAAATATCCAGTTCAAGCACAACCATCAATGTAGATTATAGTTCTACATTCCAAACTAATACAATAGATTCCTTGAAATGGGACAGACAATGTAACAGGACCTCTGAACCACAATATGTTTACATATGACTAAGTTTATTGGAAATTAAACTCAGATCAATAAACTAAAATGCAGTGTTTTTTAATCATCAAGACACAACAAAAAGTTGTTTAAGATTCAGCTGCCACTCTATCTTGAATAAACTTACAAACTTCTAAACCAAGGAAGCTAATAAAAGAGCGAGTCAACCTAATTTTAAACTTTACAAATACATGGACCTCTCAACTATATTTTAAAAATTTAAGTATTATCTACTTTGGAACTATTTATTCACTTCTAAATATGTACATATTAATTCGAGAAAACAGTGCAATAAACATGCTTGTGTTTTCTCTTCCGGAAAAAAGGATGTATTGAGCAAGCAATACGCCTATGAACGTTATGAATAATTCATCTTTCCAGAAAATATTGAAACTTGTATAAGAAATATGAGAATATCATTTACCATCGATATTCAGAAGCAACTTATATATAATTAATGATTAAGGGCTGATAATTATTAGAATGAAATAAGCAGTGGTAAAGTAGATTTTTTTTTTATTAGAAAGTACGTACATCTACAGGTTGTGGTCCCGTTATCCTCTCAGAGGGAGACAATAGCTTGTTGCTTGACAACGAATGGGGACTTGTATTGCTTCCTGATATGTTCAATGGTTGGAGAGTCCCCGATGATGTCCGCCCATGGCCAGGGGGCTTCCCGAGAAGAGTCAAGGCAACATAAGACCCAGCTGCACAAAATAAACATACATTTCCATGATTAATTAAAAGTGCAATTTTTTCCAGTGAAAGTATGGAATTTTAGCAGCGGGGAGAAAAAAAAGTCTGATGCGCAATAATCTAAATAAATGGCTATCGTAAACAAACAAAACTGAATTAATTTTATTTAAAGAAGAGATTGCATGCTATTTCTACCAATCAAAGCAAAATTGTTAGCTGTTTTGGGTTTAAATGTGGATAGCGCTTTAAGTACCCTATACATGTTTTTCATTCCAGCCTTTTATCCATAAGGTGTGACATTCCTTCAACATAGTTGCTCCAGCTACAATCTCAAGACTGTATTTTATGGCCAACGGATGTAACAAAGCTGTCCTATGAATTTAAAGTTAGCTAACTTATTCGTGATCAGAGCACTAATTACGGAAAGAAAGATAAGACCAAGCAACTCCAAGATGACACATTGCAATATTATCTGGCAATGAATCTCATCCAACATTACTTAGAGATGACTCAATTACCGTGACAATTATATTTCATCATGCAGATCATATTAAAAATTACAAGATCGAGGAAAACATAAAATCAGAGAAAACAAGCTGTAAATTTAGACAATAAATTCAGGAAAAGGGTAAAATCAGTTTCACTGTATAACATTAAATTTTTGTAATTGAAGCTTGTACATCCTTAACCTATTGATGTATATCGTCTCTGCGTTCACATGTTTCTATAACTGTCAGTGATTTTGTTCACTTTACTGTTATGAAAGTAATATTGACTCACATTTAATAAGCTCGACGACGTCCTGGTGATTTGACTGAGTAACTAGTGTTCCATTTACCTAAAAAAAATACTTTCATTTATTACTGAGTTTAATATATGACTGAGAAAAATCAATGTTTTGAACTTTGTTACACACACACAGTTTTTTTCATTGCAATTTTTTCAGGTTCATGCATTTTTGTTATTTTATATTATTTTTATGTATTACTTATTATAAATTGAGACCGTGAGAAATGTTTCCTTATTTTTTTATAAACCAGAGTAAAAACATAAAAGTCAGTCAAAAACATTCAAAAGACAACTAATAAATTTACAGAAATACGTACTTTTATAATTCTATCTCCCTGTTGAACACCTGCTCTAGCCGCAGCTCCATCTTTAAGAAATGTATAGAGCATGAAGATATTTACGAAGATATTTACAATATATATATTGATTATATATATGTTGTAAATATATATATAATCAATATGATATATATATATATATACTAAATTAAACATGAATTTATAATAAGGCTCACCTTCTTTGACGGACTGCACAAAAACAGGATTGTCCCCGGAGACAGTTAACCCGTAACCTTTCTCGTCTTTTTGTATGATAACACAACGTTGCACCATTTGTTCTATAAATAAAAACTATAGTTACTTTTGTGTAACATCTTTTTTTTTTTTTTAACATATGGAACTATACATGAAATTTACGGTGTGTTCGTATTGTGGGCTTTGTAAACAGTATATTCTTTCACGATTACTGTAGAACTTTGTTTGCAATGTAAATTACTTTTAACATGAACTATTTTCTAAATCTCTCTAAAATTATGTAGTAATATGATCCTACCCTTTCTGGATAACATAAACTGCTTTTAACGTGAACACCTTTTCTCTCACTGTGAGTGTTTACAAAATAATGAGATCCGACTGTATTTTCACTTTCATATTACCATTGTATTAGTTGTAATTGGCAATGAAACATTTGCGCATTTAAATGTTTAAGTTTCAATAAGAATAAAAACCAGTCCAGTATCATTAGTCCTCAAATACAGATCTATTTCTTTAATCACTTCGACGGTAGTTTTGTTTCTTAAAACGTAATTGCAACAAAATTGCATAATAATAATAATATTATGATCAAATTTAACTCATAACTAGAAACATGCAGTCTCACAGATTACTATGAACATTTTTCTCACCACCCCTCCCTCTACTTTTATTCCAATTACACAGATTTAAACTTCGATATGTTCCTATTATATTTTGTAAAATGCAGAAACCCTTACTTTTATTTCAAGGTGAATATTCAAGAGAAATATAGGCTGAATTTCATGTTGATATTTTAATTAGAAATGTTTATTTAAATCGAAACAAAATACAATCTTACGGACCGACCGTGTGTGTTCAGTTGCACCCAAATATTTCTGCTCAATACTAATCCTCAGAAAATACTTGAAGGATCGTTCAGTGAAACATATAAAGACTAGAAAACTTATTGTCGTATTACGTAAATAATTAAGTGAATGTGTATTCAAGAGTGGGTATATTTCATTGACCAGTCTACCTGAGTGTGTATATCTCAGAGAAGAAGTACAATCCAATTGTAGTTGTAGTATTTCTTGAAAGTGTGTTTTTCTTCCTAATGAGTGGCAATACAGTGCTTGTATTTGGTTCATATAGTGCAAAATTTTTGTATTTGAAACTATTGAGCTGCAACACGTAAAAGATTTAAAAAAAAATGGTTTGCGGCGATGCGAATTAGAATAACATAGAGTGGATGGGGGGGGGAAAGAGGTATGGAATCTTTTTCTCATGCAATGGAAATAGATGGCATGGTCCATAAGGGAATTATAATTTTTTTGGAGAAGTTAATAAAGTATTGGCACTACTACAGAGAGCGAGGGGTTTACCCAAAAGCGGGGGAGTGTAGGGGAGTCTCACTCCACTAACCCTCCGCTGATACAGATAAGAATAATTTTTCAGGTGTGAGTTTTGCAAAAAATAAATATCTTATAAAAAAAATATTATATATATAGCCCACACCCTGACTGATCAGGTTGAAAGCAACCAATCACAGCATGGAATGTTCCTGTCGCCAAAAGCACTAGGAGACACTATGATGCGGTTGAGGCAGGCACATGCGCAGATGAACCACGCCTGAAAAAAATCTCGGACCATTTTTAAGAGTAGGTCTATAGCATGAGTTTTGGTGACAAGCTTGGCGGGGTGAGATTGTTATGCAGTTCTCCAAAAGCTGAAAATTGCTCAACTTTAGTATCCAGTAACAAGGAACTTCACAGACTCGACAGTAAAATAATTCTGTATGATGAAATGCAAATATCAAAAAAGAGCCAATTAAAAGGTAATATGTCTCATTTCTCAATTATACGTGACTGACAGAAAAAATCTGCAAAATAACACTATGCAACAGTTGCACAAAGGTATCTGGTTATCAGCTTACTGTATGTGATTAAGTAGCAGTTTCTAATATGGAATAAATGACATAACACAATATTTCGCTCGCCAAATAGTAGATACTAAAGTAGCCTTGTGTGATTGGGCCTTAGGACAGTTTTGCTTTATCAATGAAAAGGCTATACCATGAAAAGTATAAGAATATAGTACAATGGAAAGAATATACATACCCTGAGTATCACTGGTTTCGTCTTTGTTCGCTATAGGACTTTCTTCTGGCTTGTTTAAATTATTAAGCCTAGAAAATAAACGAACACATTTCAGTTATTTTACCTCAGAAAAAAAAAAAGTAAAATATCTTGAATTTTTATTAATAACAAAATCTTATTAGCATGCTGTTTGTCGAAATGTGAAAAAGATATTAATTTTTACTTAATTAACATTACATAATTATGTATTTACTTATGGGCCAAGTAGAATATAAAATTTATCCCTGGTGATACATCTGGCAGCTAAGGTGTTAAAACACTGACAAACTGGCTTTTTGAACATATGCACATTGCCTGAACCATCAATGTCTTCATATACTTACAGGCATTCATTATATACAATGTTGTACATACAATAATGCAAATACTACAACAGTATTGCACGTCCTAGAATGTTAAGAAAGCGTAACGCTTATTCCCCCACCCCAACATTAATTAATCCACCCCAACATTTCAAGGTTTTCCAGCCTAAATCTTAATCGATTTCCAGTCGCTAATTATAGTAAACAACACACAATGCATTAAAATTTCCATAATCAACACAAGTTTCATGGCCATGAACTCCAGTGATGTGAACCCTAAAGCCGTTTATAACCCAATAACAGTGAATTTACAAATACAAAAATTATATTAAAAAAAAAATGAAGAGAATATATCGTTGTAGATATATTATATTGTATTATAGTTTATTATTTAACATCATTCGTGATTATTATAATAAAACTGTCAAAAACGAGGTTTGAGTAAAATAATTTAAGTGAAGGCAAAGAATTAAAGGGTTAAGAAAATCAAAAAATTGTCTTTGCTCGGTTTCATGCAAGCTTCTACACACACACAATGAAGCTTAATATCTACAGTTGCTTTTGACTGTAGTTGTTGCGTCTGAGTACATGCTTATAATGCTTTAAGTTGCAGCTTGGATCTTCAAAGGTCTTCCTTCAGAAAGTGATAATTTGAATAAACTACAAGTTCAGAAAAAAGCTTCCAAAATCACATGCTGAGATACACACAAAGTATTATATAGCTATGCATGTGACAACTATACCAAAAGACACTCAGTTAACGTTTTGAAATTTTCAATCCTGAAACTTCACAAATACAATTAAAAATTCCGAATATATGGAAAGGTCAGAGGTTAAAAACTATAGAGTTTATACTACATAACACAAATTTAGACTACACCATCTAGTTCAAAAATATTAACAATACCACAGAAAAGGTACTTCATCTAAACATAATGTCATTATTTACAAATTTATGGTGTACAGCATAGTTTTGTGTCCTCTTTAAAAAACAAACCACTGTCACTAACAGCCTATGCAGGGTGTAACATCCAACGTTACATATTGAAATTAATGAACTGAATTTGTATATGTTCCCCTAAAGGATCAGTTCGAAATACTTCTTTTCGCATCAACAGAGACATCTGCCTGTGTGACTTTCTCTCAAATCTTTCACCATTTTACTAAAATTTCAAGATTTCCTCTGCAACAGTTCAAAGATCAACTGCGGACCGACCACACATCGAATGCCACGTGCGCCTGGTTCCCAGAAGCGTAAGTCACTATTCAAAGGCAACTTTTGACACTATAGAAACCGTAAAACTCCGGAGTTTGACAACACAAACGGCCTGGACTCCATGTCTGTCAACGCTTCAAGCTCCTTTATTAGCACTTGCAGAATGATCAGCATCCCTTCTGCACCTGCAAATTCACCTCTATGCTCTTGAGCGAATCCCTTTATCCAATAGCAGCTCTACTGCCAAGTAATTCCTCCTACTAAAATTTTGCAACAAAACTGGCAAACGCTGGAATTTTTGTGTGTGTGGACATTATCTCAAGTCCGAATTAAGCTCACCCTGCTTCACACCCTGTGAGCAGTAGTAATTTACCTTTCTTAGCTCTAATACGAACTTTATCAGTACAGACGGTAAATAGTCCCTCTGTTTCCTGTTTAGTTAAGGAGTGGATCAAAGTCTCACCTTGGAAATATTTTTGTATTCTCGTCTTCGATATACATATATATATATATCTTCAGTTTCGTAGCATTTTAAGTGTATATATAGCTGTGAGTGTAAATAAATATTAAAAAGTGCCTAAATGCCTCATGGTTGGATACCTATGCTACCAAATCTTCGGTTAAGACATCTCAAGGCCTTGACTTACCGTTCCAAGTTCTCTTAACGCTGAACATCGCTTCTTCAGTAGAATTGTTAGTCTTATGTCAAGAGGCATTAAAATTGAATAACGGATCTGCATTTCAGACCACTTCATCGTGGAAATTGAACTGTGGGACAGGGAGTCAAATGGCCCCCATAGAAAAAAAATGCAGTGTGTTGAATTACATAAGGAATTAAAACCCATATTTCCTACATGGCAGAAGAAAGGTTTATTTAATGTCTTAAAAAAGAATCCATCTTAGTATTTTTCTGCTGCTGAGTATTTCAGAACGGTTGGAGATATTTACACATGTTAAAAATATGTAAATGTGATACACTGGGATTAGACTGGGTGATAAGCTGGTGTTAAAGCTCACACTAGTTTATGTGAACCTTTTGATAACTTCAGATGAAGGCCACAGAGAATATACAAACTCTCTATGAACTGATGGATAAAGTTTTGAAATTTAGCAAATCGGCTATTGAAGCTTTAGTCGTTTGCCATAACTGAACGTGCCATAAATGATTGGCTGGAATTTACTTAAGTGATTTTGCCTCCTATTGTTCGAAATAGTATCATGTACTATAACGAGAAAGAAGAAATCAGTATTAAGCACCGCCTGTACAGCTACCAAGTATTTTTTATGTATCCAAAAACCTTAAACACACATGTAGAGTTTGAAGAAACTTCAACTAATACCTGCAGAATTAAATTTTAGAAGGAAAAGATGGGTTTACAAAACTTGACTTTAAACAAATGTGAAAAAGCTTAGAGCAGAAAATATTAATTTCCTTTTAGCATGCAATAACCATTTAATGGACTTGGAAAAGAATATCAAGATATAGATTGACATATTGAGATTTCTCTTTATGTTTACCATAGCTAAAGCAAACTGGCATGCATTTAAATATGTATTTAAATATGCACTGGTATGCATTTAAATATGCTTAACGAGCAAGAATGGGTTTCCTCAACAACAACTTTTTGCAAACAAGTGAAATTATAAGAAAATTTAAGACACACGCATGTGACTCACTTCCCATGCAATACCTAGAATTCCGATATGGGTTCGCCAATACACTTTAGTGTAAAACACAAGCAAGATGTCTTAGACATGTCTTTGTTCATTTATCAGATTGAAACTTTATAATAAAACACCATTTAAAAAATGGGCACCCATGCAGTTATGGATATACAGTTACATGGGTTTAAATAATATTTAAAAAATGTGAACATTTTTAGGCTTAATATTTTATGAATATGCAATTTGTACAGCTATGTGGTGTGTACTTATGTAAGTTTGACTGCACATGGGCAAAAAGTTTAAGAACTGCTTTTATTTGACAAATAACGATTAAAAATTGTACGTCCGAATACTGCACTGTAGGTCAATAGCTGAAATTGACTGCGACCAATAGCTGAAATTGACCTCTGAACTACCGATACATTTACACGCTATAGAGTTTTCTGAGAATGGAATCTTGCCCGCTGAACTCAACTACAGTCAGAGGGTCATCTTGTGAATGTTGATATAGCCGTTTAAAGATGCTTTGGCAGTGACCTTTAAGCATATTTCTTTTTACAACTTATACGATATCAATATCATATATCAAAATCTGTGTATTGTAACATTCCCATAATAGTCACATAATATTCAACCACAAATATATGTACACATTTTTTTAATCAATTTTAAACTCATTTTAACTAGTACAAACCATTATAGACAATAAATGATCACACTCAACGTTAGATATGACGGTACTAAAATAAATAACTTAAGAAGGGACCTATGCATTAAACATTTTAAAGCTCATCTCGTGAATTCAAAATTTCCTAACTATAAAAATATTGAGAAAGTGGGGAACAAATGTGAAAATCCTTTCAAAATTAAAATCATTTCATGATCTGACAATTTCTTGTTTCTAAAGGGAACAAATAATATGTTATCTAGTCACTAACAGAACTTTTCAAACGACGAGGTTTCGAAATTTTAAAAGACCCAGATCTTAAACTTTTCATAAACAAAAAACAGGGAGACCTTCAGAGCCACCTTGCGTAAATTTTATCAAAACGATAGAAAATAAAATCTGTACGCTTTTATGTAAACAACGATCTTAATTAAAATCAAAATTAATTAAAATTACGTCATAATTTAATAGCAGTCAGACAAAACCGAGTCGGTAAGCTTTAATGACGGCCTTTCTCTCTCCCCAAGCGCATCTTTTTGTTGTTGTTTTTCCCCCTGCTGATAAGTTTTCAGTCGACGAAGCTATTGCCTTGGTTGCTTTTTAAACTAATGGGGAGTATAACGTACTCCCAATAATTTTCACGTTATCGAAGCATGTAATGCCTAAAATAGGCATCGTGTACGTGATTATGCATAAATAAATTACTGAGTAATCAAATGTTTTAGTGTCTGAAGGATTTGTGTGATGAATCATGAATTGACAACTAACCTGTCTGGCAGGCCAGAAGATGATAATTCCATGACTTTTTCCGAATCTGGACATCTGTCTGGGTCTACATATCGAATTATTCATTGAAGAGGCACCTTTCAATGTTAGTAAACAACGCCTTCCCCAATCACTTATTAACAAATATGGCTGACATGGATTTTGACAGGGAATTGTGGGATATTAAAGCCTTGAAATTTTTGAACTTGAAATTTAATCTAAAATATTCTGAAATGTTCCGCCACCAGAAATATTAGTTATCTATTTATAAAAATAAAAACTTTTTCTAAGAAGTATTTAAATTTAAAAAAAATCCATATGGACGTTTTAGAAACGGGGCTGATCTCATACCGTGGACGGATGCAGACGACGCACCTATAAACTCATATGGCTAAATTCGTTACTAAACGATATTTGTTTAGTATTTAGAACTTGAAATTTAAGGTAGTCATTAATATAGTGAGGCTAAAGAATATGGATAAAAACACTATCTTGGCATGACGCAGCTTTCCTATCTTGTAAACTGTAGATCATTCTATTAGCGAAAAATTAAGGATCGGAATATTCTGCACCGTCATCGAATCTCTGAAGGTATTTGGCATATATTTTAAAGCATTTGTTAATTTCTCACAATGGTTGACGCTCTTGTACTCGCTCCACACTGATTTATTTGACCAAATTATGGTCTGGGGTTCTACACCTCACTGTAATCTACCTCTAAACAAAGTAGTACTGACTCCTTAATAAACAAATTTCCTGCTGTTAAATCACTGCTTTTACGTCTTTGAATTCGAAAAATGTAGAAAAAATATTTTTTTTTTTTTAAGTTCCTTTGAATATAATTACTTTCCATTTGACGGTGATTTCTATGTGACGAAAAGTCTTCGAGCTCTATTCTGTTGTCTTGGTATTCAGGATTTGATTGTCGATTGGGCAGAAAGCTCTAAAAAAAATTTATTTCATTGCCCAATATCGTAACCTCTCGAATTCTCTGCATTGTGATCTTTGTTTTCCTGAAATGGAATTGGCTCATCAAGACATTGATGTACGCAAAAGCAGTTAATGGAGTCATAACTCCCATTGCGATGTAATTTTGTACATATACATATGAATATAGGGAATTGTAGCTCCCTAGCCCCCATTATAAGCCTGTTACCCCACTCCTGTACTTCTCTCTTGTACTCCTTATGACCTTTCTGCTTACCCCTATGACCCCCCATCCGTTATGAACTTTCTGCATAGGCTAATGAATTGACTGAATTATTCAAAGTGGATGGAATGATTGAATCGGTAGAAATGATCGAAAAGACTTATTATTTCAAAACGAACGGAATGAAAATAACGTCGCTTTAAAGTACAGTAGGTCCTCGACTTACGCGGTTTCAACTTAAGCTGTTTCGGAGTTAGTTGGGCGTATTTTTCTTTTTTTTACAATTTCTTTTTTCTTTGTTAAATATAGATGGCGCTGCTGGCCACGCCAGCCACCCACAACGAAGATTGATGATTGTACTCGGTAAAATATTTCCAGTAATATTACGTCAAGGCCAACTAGGTCTAGTTGGCCTTGATTACGTAGTAGCATGTGTGTGCATATAATTTTATTTCAACATTACCCTTTTTAGAATTGGCAGTACTTTACCATCGTTGACTAACAAATTGCCTATAGGACGTTAATATTTCCCGTTTAAAGAAAGTTTGGTCTAAAAATATGTTTAAAAAAAAGCATAAGTGAAAATCCTCACACTTTCCGAAAGCAGGAAGCGATAACTATGGAAAATAAAATAGAAATCATAAATCGACATGAAAAAGGTAACAAAGTCATCGATATTGCATGTGAATATGAAATGAATATATCGACTGTTAGAACCATTATCAAAGACAAAGTTCGAATAATACAGCAAGTAAAAAATTGTGGGCCAATGCAATTCTAAGAACAGAAGCGTGTTAATATATCAAATGGAGAAGTTGTTGCTAATCTGGATTAAAGATATGCAACAGCAACGGATACCGATAAGCTTTACGCTTATAAAAGAGAAAGCCTTGAGTCTTTTTGAAGATTTGAAATGCAAGCAAGGTGAAACTGCTGCTGGTGACAGATTTAGTGCAAGTCGTGGATGGTTTCAAAAATTTAAGGTGCCTGCTAAACTCCATAACATTAAAGTGACAGGCGAAGCTGCTAGTTCCGACACAGTCCCAGCTGCGGAATTCCCTACCCTTTTGGCAGAAATAATTAAAAATGAGGAATACCTTCCGGAACAAGTTTTCAATGTAGATAAAACAGAAAACTTTTGGAAGAAAATGCCAAATCGTTCGTATATATCGCAAGATGAAAAATCTATTGCAGGATTTAAAATAGCCAAAGACAGGCTTACACTTTTGCTTGGTAGAAATGCTGCTGGAGACTGCAAATTAAAACCATTGTTAGTTTTTCATAGCAAAAACCCCAGGGCCCTTAAGAATATTTCAAAAACATCGCTACCTGTTGTATGGAAATATAATCCAAAGGCATGGATGACAAGAAATTTTTCGACAGTGGTTTTGCCATCATTTTGCGCCCGATACAGAAAACTATTGCAAAGAAAACAATCTTAAATTTAAAATATTACTTGTACTCGACCATGCACTAAGTCATCCGATAAGTATGTGTGATCATCAGCATAAGGAAAATATAAAGGTAATCTTTTACCCCAAAACATAACTACCCTCATACAATCCATGAGTCAAGGTCTCATATAGACTTTCAAAAAATATTACCTGCGAACAACATTTACACAAGCATTAATGACCACCGAAGGAGAAAACAATAAATCGTTGAGGCAGTTTTGGAAAGGATGTGATATTTACAAAGCTGTTAAATGTAAGATATTATTACCCTTCACAGGGATAACACAATTGCCAAATAATGGTCAACACAGAAAAGCCTCCGGGGCGAGATTTTTGTGAGTTTTTTCGTGGGGGAATTTATTACCAGGGCCCCCGCGGGCTAAACGCGGGGACCCTGGTTCGACTCTAGGATGAGGATGGCGCCTCTTTTTCTCCAAATATAAATAAAAAGCTCTAGTTTGAGCTACATAAACGTGGGTGGCAAAAATTATTGTATAATAAATTCCCCCACGAAAAACTCACAAAAATCTCGCCCCGGAGGCTTTTCTGTGTTGACCATTATTTGGCAATTGTGTTATCCCTGTGAAGGGTAATAATATCTTACATCCTCATATACGGAGAAAAATGCGTTTGTTCTTGTTCTCATTCGTCTAGTAGGTCAAGACACCGCGGGCTCAACGCGGGGACCCTGGTTCGAATCCAGGATGAGGTCCGCGCCTCTTTTTCTCCAAATATAAAAAAAGCTCTAGTTTGAGCTATATGAACGTGGGTGGCAAAAATTAATTTGTAAAGCTGTTAAACATCGGTAAAACTTGGAATGAAATTAGAACAACTACAATAAGTGGGGTCTTAAAGAAACTTGCACCCAAATTTGAAGGCAAATCTGCGGAATCTGACTGTAAAAATGTGCTTAACAACCTCGTTGAAATTAGTACAAAATTCACCTTGATTCTAGATGAAGAGATTTTACTGAATTGCTACAAAGTCACGTAATGGAATTGAGTAACAAAGCTCTAATGGAGATGGATGAAAACAAAACTCTAATGGAAAAGAATGAAAACGAAGCTGTAATGGAGATGAATGGAAACAAAGACGATTCAGAGGACGAACAAACGAACAAGAAGTCGAGCCGTCAAAACGATTTGAAACTACACAAATGTCTAGTTGCTTTGCTTTGATAGACAAAGGTTTGGCTGGTTTTCAGGCTCAGGATGAAAATTCTGAAAAATTTCAAAAAGTATTTAGAGCAGTCCATGATTCTATAGCATGTTACAAATTAATTTATAACGAAAAAAAAAAAGCAACTGCGGTGCAGACACCGTTAACAAAATATTTTCAGATAGAGGTATAAAATATTCTGTATGTACAGTAATGTAGTAAATCTTAAGCATTAAATTTTTAAAATCAGGTAATACACACTTGTACTATTTTTGTAAAGTACGTACATACTATTGGCGCAGTATAGCCCAGATGCTCTTGCGCCATAAAAAAGCCAAACAAACGAAACGTACATACTACTATATGTACTAACAATTAAGCATTAAATCTTTAAAATCAGGTATATGCATAGTATGTAGTACAGTTCATATATACATTAAACTTTATTCGACATACGCGGAAACCCACGGTACGAATTAACCGCGGAAGTCGAGGACCTACTGTACCGGTCCGTGTCTCGTTTATTTCAAAGACTCGTTTAAAATAACCGATTCGTTCGCGAACTACATAACATCAATAACAAACAGCTATTTTCAGAGTCATAGACTACAGGGAGAGTTCGGTCATGTATTGTTGCGGAAGCAAGGATGTTTGACTGGTGGGCATGTCACAGACAGCGGCCATTATGGCTCAATCATCGCGCGCTCTCAGTACTGTGTTAGCATACTCTTGGCTGGTACAGATAACGAGTGCTTTAATATTCAATATAATCGGAGGCTATTCATTGTGAAAAATGGTTATTTGTTGTGCTGTAAATTGCAAGAATCGAAGTGGTCAAGGAGTAAAATTATTTCACATTTATTATTAAATAAATAATAAATAATAGTAAAATTATTGCACAATTCCTCAAACCGTAGGTTTCCCATGATTCCAGAAAAGCCTAGTCCCCAGATTTCTTAATATTCTGATGTAATACTTTCATCGAATGCCAATCTGGTTCGTGACCCTCTCTGAAGACATGTTCAGCCAACTGGCTTGAATCGTCTCCCCCTAGCTACCGCACGCATATGCTCCTTCCCTCGTAGACGTATCAATCTTCCTTTCTGTCCAACATACATCTTGTTAGTCTCCACACGGTATTTGGTACATAGCACCAGATTTTTCCTCCTCAGGGACGCGATCCTTAGCTTTATGTAATAGATAACGCAGGGTGTAGACAGGTTTGTTGTAGGTCTTAACATTAAACGCATTACACGACGGAGAATTCTAGACAGCTGTTCTAAGACACCCGCCACATATGGCAAAACCACCGATGTCTTGTTAAGAGTCTCATCCTCTACATTCCTGTTTCCACCACTAACAAACACCACATTGGTTACGAGCGATAAATTTGCGCGGGTAACCGTTCTTTTTCAACACTCTTTTGTTGTGTGGTAATTCGATTTTCCAGTTTTACCGGCAGATAAGGGTCGTACTACTGTTGTGATGGATAGGTCGGTTTACGATGATAAAGTAATGTCACTTTTAAATGATGGCGATACCTATTCCGTTGTAGATAAAGACCCTACTGGTTGTATTGAGAACGAGGCGTTAGGTTTTGCAACTGACCCTGAATAATTGTTCAATTACAGCATTGCAACCTTCGACGTTATAAAGGGGGAAGGACTTGTTATTTTGACTTCAAACCGAGACACTGGAAAAATATTTTGAAAAACGTGTATAACCTTTTTTTTTCTTTAAGTTATGGATGCTTATTGAAGAAGTTTTTATTTCAGATGTTTTCAATTTGCAGACATATTAATTTGAAATAGAAGAGGAAAAGGTAAAACTGTCATCCAAACATTACTATGAATTGCAATTGAAACGCCTGTTACGAACGTGGTGGGGAATTTGTGTATGGAGGCATTTGAAAACAGTGCTTTAGATGAGTGAATTTACTGTGTCAAGGTGTGGAAGCAATACGTCGATGATACTTTCGTTATCCTACCAAGGTCTTCAGTTGCTGATTTTCATCTCTATTTGAACAGCTTGAACCCTCATATTCAATTTACATTAGAAGAAGAAGATAGCGGTTCATTACCCTTCTTAGATGTTCGGATAAATAGAGATGTGGATGGGCGACTGTTGACTACGGTGTTTAGGAAACCAACACATACTGATAGGTATCTTGACTTTCGTTCTCATTACCCGGCATCACACAAAGCATCTGTCATTAGAGCCTTGCACCGACGAGCCTTTACACATTGTTGTAATGATGACCTTCGCAATGTTGAATTACGATGCAACAAAAGCGTGTTGAAAAAGAACGGTTACCCGACTAAATTTATCGCTCGTAACCAATGTGGTGTTAGTGGTGGAAACAGGAATGTAGAGGATGAGACTAGGAAGACATCAGTGGTTTTGCCATATGTGGCGGGTGTCTCAGAAAAGCTGTCTCGAATTCTCAGTTGTGTGAATGTTAAGACCTACTACAAACCTGTCTACACCCTGCGTGATCTATTACTTAAAGTTAAGGATCGCGTCCCTGAGGAGGAAAAATCTGGTGCTATTTACCAAATACCGTGTGGAGACTGTGACAAGGTGTATGTTGGACAGACGGGAAGATCGATACGTCTACGAGGGAAGGAGCATATGCGTGCGGTAGCTAGGGGAGACAATTCAAACCAGTTGGCTGAACATGTCTTCAGAGAGGGTCACGAACCAGATTGGCATTCGATGAAAATATTACATCAGAATGTGACGAATCTGGGGAGTAGACTTTTTCTGGAATCATGGGAAACCTACGGTTTGAGGAGTCGTGCAATAAACATCGCAAAACCTCTACCAGAACCTTACAGGATTTTTGCAAAACCTCGAGTTGGGGGTGTTCATCTGACATCGTCGGGTGCGGGGGATTTCCCGGCGAGGGTTTCCCCAGCCGGAATTGTCCCGCACAAGATGACGCCAGATGGGGATTCCCAACATGCAGACATTTAAATTTAGGAGTTTCACTAACTCTTCATTTTGACAAAGAGAGCAGTTGGCTCCCGAGACGTCCTGTTTGTAAACTTTATGCCAGTGTCGAAATAACTGTTTGTTATGGAATCTCCTGATGAAACTCTGTATTGTTTCGTTATAACACCAATAGGAACATAATTATTGATATACATAAAGCTTATTTTATTATTATTATTAAGTTTCCAAGAGGACTGTCTTGACTGCACGTGCAAAGTGGGGCCGGGCACCATCCTGCATGAAGGTGATGACAGGTAACGCATATATTTCCTGCAGTGCATTCACAACGTGGTCACGCAAAAGCGTAACATATCGTTCTATAGTGACTGTACATGTTTTCCAACCGGATATAGGACAATGCACTTCAAAAAAGAAAGGGCTCAAAATGAAAGACGCGGTGAAACCACACCAACCAGTCACATGAGGAGAATGCAGTGGCTTAGTGAGGTACTCATTAGGGTTTGACGTCGCCCAAATATAACTGTTTTGCGTATTGACATCACCATGCAGTGAAAAGTGGGCTTCATCCGTCCACATGACATTCAACAACCATTGTGGGTCACGTTCCATTTATGCAAGCGCCCATGTAGCAAATTTTTGTCTTTCATCTGTTTCTGCCGGTAATAACTGGTGAAGTGCCTGTATTTTGTACGGATACAGATTCAAGAATTTTTTACCATTGGGAGATGAACCTGGATTAATAATTCGCTAAGCATTCCAATACTTTAACCATTAAGCTATACAGCAATGTGATTTCGATAGTTTTAAAATATTCAGATGATGCATATGCATCATGGAAAAATTCTATGCTTCAAGTGGGAGGAGTGGAACTATTTTCCATATAGCCCTGGTTTGGCCCCTAGTGACTACTTCCTTTTTCCACAACCGAAAACATAGACGTAATCTGGCAAAAGGGTCCAAGTTTTTCAGAACAGGGGCAAAATTGTATTTTTTTTCACCCAATTTATGCCTATAACTAAAAGAATATTTGTTGGGAATAAAATTCTCTTCCGATGATGAATTTCTAACAGCTGTCAAGAACTGGCTATAAGACCAGGGACACGATTTCTGTTTAGAAAAATTTATCCTCCAGCTTGATAAAGGTCTCAATCAATTGGGAAATTATGTGGAAAAGTGATATGTAACTACCATTTTCTTACATTCCATTTGCATTTCATATCAGTTGTTACTTTACATTTCTTATTTGGCACTTCACCTTTTTCTTATCCACCTATGCATATAAATTTTAATTTCAAAACAAAAAGAGTGTTTATAATGAGATTAGGTTGTAACCAAGATTCCCATATTCATTCGGTCTCACACAATTTCGTAGACTCCATGGAAAATAATGCTAACCTTTTATTTCGATGTACTAAGTTTTATTTGAATAAAAAAATATGAGTAAGAGTTGAATTTACGATTTTCATATATTAGCCTGGTGGTCAAACAATGCAGTCCATTTTACATAAATTTATAAATCATGGTAATTGAAAATACACAAGAAGTTACAAGACAAGCTAAAAGTACTGTATACTTTATTGCAAAAATATTTTTTAATGTTTTACAGCTCTGGAATTATTATACACGACATACAGTGTTATTATTTTTTTTACAAGAGGCAATTGTATCAAATTTCTGTATGTGTTATAGAGGTGCCTTTTAATTCTGGATCAATAATTGACAGAACACCACCTACTAAATGTAAACTGCCAGTAACAAAGACTTGTACATGGTTTTGACGGTTTAAAAGATGATGTGAGGCAGCATTTTCTGCAAAGGCACTAGAGCTGTTAAGAAAGAGATCGCTGCCTATGGCACCATCCAGCAGCCACTGCATTGTGCTGCCTAGACTAGAAAATTGCAAAATATTTTCGGAATATTTTCCATCGTTGACTGAATTAAAAACAACTGACGAGACTTGTGATGAAATGCTAACGTCGTTTTTAAGCACATTATTCATGAGATGGCACCAAACATCCTGGTTTTGTTTGCACGTTTCCAATTGAGTAGCAGGGTCTACATTAAAATTGCTTTGATCTGTAAGAGATAAGAAAAATGAACTTTTCATATTTGCAGAATTATGAACACAATGAAACTCACGATTTTGCATTTTTCTTAAAACCATCCAAAAAGCCAACATAACGTTTGGGGAGGGGGTTGTACACAAAATAGAAACATTATTCCATTAAATTAATAAGTTATTTCATATTTGGAACTTTGGAAAAATTACACTCAAAATGGAAGAAACATGTTAGGCAGAAATGTAAAATCAGGGGTTCACTGTGTTACTAACATATAATACAATGCTCAAATTATTTTAAAATTTAAAATATTAGATGTTTTGAAAATTCTCTGTTTTTTTTAGCTTAAATTATGTATTTGATTTTATACTTTATTTAATCTATATCAAGGTTCGAAATTAGTGGGTGCACTGTGCACATGAAATTTTATCCATGCATGTAAATTTTTAATTTGGATGCACATAGTGCACCTAACTATTCAAAACTATGGCTACTTGCATTTATTTTTCAAGAACAGTGACCTATGGACTAATTTTATATAATTTTCTCAATGTATCTGCATTTGATATTTTTCTTTTTTTTTACAAATGAATGTTCAATTATTTTGAAAAGTTGCACTTTTTTAGCTTACATGTTTTAATATAATTGCTACACTTACATTTTACCCGTTTTTAATGTTGAGGTTTACTTTCTATTCTGTTAGTTACTTGTACACTTAACTAGTATTTAATGCACGTAAGTCGTAAGACTTGGGTGCATTTGTGCACCTGATTTAAAAAGTTAATTTTGACCCCTGATCTATGCGTGTGTGTCCCACATCACAAGATCTGGTTCGTCCAAAAGGATAACCCAAGGAAATACCTTACCCAAGTATAACACCAGCTCAGGACCCTTTGTGAAACCCCAGTCACTCAGCTCTGTATTAATTTCTCTTTTATTATTATTTTCTTGAACATTTTCAAGTTCCTTATTTTCTATATTGCCTCTGGTAAGAAATTGACCAATTCTTCCAAAATTTAGGTCCTCTGTAATTGATACTGACCCTTTCTTTTTCCGGTGATGATTCTGGGAAGATATAATTTCCTCTCTTTTCTCAACCTTTACTCCCCACGCATAATTCTATCTGTAATTTCTCTTACTTCCACATATTTTCGCTTGACTATTCTTTCATACATTTTGCTCAATATGCAATATTCAAGAATAGTATCCACAGGTAAAAAACATGATTCCCCCCCCACCCCCAAAATTCCCATTCAATATTGTTTCCTTCATTTAATACCTTTAAAAATACTCCTGAAGAATCTCCAATATTTTCATGTTTCCCTTTCTCAAGTTTCCTTAAACCTGTTACAATATTGGGATGACAATAAACAAATGAGTAATGTAGTTCTGTTAAATTTTGTTTTTTGTATAAATTATGACACTTCTTTATAATCATTCCAATTCCTTTACTGATATTTTTATTTATCTTATTTACATATTCGTCCCAGTCCAGTACAAAATTCATTTACAATTTTCTACTGCTTTCGTTTCTCTTACTTCTTCTCCCGGTCCTGATTACAAGAAAAAACATCCTTGCTCTGAAGCTCACAAAGACTCCACCTTAGGCCTAGCCTTCACTTGTAACGTCTTCGAGTCAAGACTCTGCTCATAAACTCTGTAAATGTGATATTCCAGCGAATGTAAATCTCTTAATAACAATGCGGATTTGTACGCGCGAATCAATATCTTTGTTGTTTTTTGCAGAATACGAGAAATCTCTTGTTTTTTTCTACCGGAAAGAGAGCCCCGTTACTAGCATCGCTACTGCTCTCTTTCCATTTCCCAAGCAAATCGTTTGTATGGTCTCCTGATGTATAAAATAATAAGGAATAAAAAGGTATTATTATTATAGTCCCATGCATCGGTCGTTGTTGTACACAAGAATTCAATTTTATCTATAATCTAAATACAGATTTTAATTTATAATATAGTTTATAATATAATACATATATTATAAACTATAATTATATATTAGATGTATTTTATAGACATTAAATTACAACTTTCGACGTCGACGAATTTCCATATCAAGCTCAAGTAGTTAAACGTATTGTGAAATTAATCACAGAAGCAGCCAGCAAAGTATGTGACAGTGACTGCAGAGATGGTTTCATCAGAGCAACTTGGCTTTCTCGCTGCCAAATGCCATTATTGGAAAACAAAGTCCAGTTAATGGGGAACTAAATCAAATCAAAAGAATAGTAATTTTCCACTTCCAGATATGGTTGATTGGTTGGGAAGGGCATGGGTGGAACTCGAAGTGCAGCCGCTTCCTGTGATGAGTTCGAGGTCGTTTTCCTTTACACTGAATGTGGAATGCAAACAGGCGAAGAGCTGCACAGCAATAGTTAATCAAACAGTCTACTTAACCTATTTTTCTGAAGTCATGAACGCTTCTACGGTGTTTTGTTTTTTTCACAATTTTGGCCAATTTTCGTCCTAATGCGACCCCCTTCCCACTCCCTTTGGGTGTATTTTCATCCGTCAAAGTATTATTTCCTGTTAACAAATCTCTAATTACTGTCACAATTGAAGATTCGTGATAATCTGACCAATTTAAGGCACTATTCAAAAGTTTCTAAAAAAGGTCAATTTATGGCTAATTTCACAAATTTTGAGGGTCATGTGTGACCTGAAGATATTATCCGATTCCAAAACTTATTTTTTCACTGTACTTATCTCGAGAAAAAGCAACTTTTCCGCACTATTGCGTTTCGATTCGAGCAACTTTTGAAAATTCAACCTTATGTGTGGGTGTACTGCCTGATCAGTGAGTCACATTGGTGACCATCGGTCAAGACCTTATTCTAGAGATGTGACTGACACTTTCTGCTTTTAGATATTTTATATTTTGTGCTTCGTATAGTAAATATAAAATTTCGATCGGCATGTAGCATTCAGAACTAATAAAGACGATGTGGGAAAAAAAAATACTAATATCTTTCTGCGTAATGGTAAGAAATAATATATATATTATTACTACTATTCATTATTGCATACTGTATAGAGTTAGAGACCTGCACGGTCTATTTCATTCACAGGCCTAAACTTCCATTTCAAATATTGGAATGGGCCGAAATATTTTTAAAAGTTATAAAAAGATTTTGGCCTTTTAAATGAATTTTAACTTTTTTTTAAATTTAATTTAAAATTTTTTTTTTCAAAAAAGGCTTATTGAGAGGCTCCACTTAAGTAAATGTAATTATGATATTAATTAACCCACGTTACGCCACTGGTAAAACACAATTGAGGGAAGACCGCGCATTTCTTTAGTTCTCAAGCATTTTAAAATATTTATTACAAAATGTGAACAGAATAAAATACATCGATTTAAGACTCAATGGACGTTATTTTTACGTGAAACAATTTGTATTTTTACATGAGCCAGCAGACCGCATAAAACATGTTAGTGGGCTGCAAGTGGCCCATGGATTAAAGACCAATGCTTTGTTTTTATTGAATTTTCATACGTGCGTCGTAGGGATAATTTGTCTCTTACTGTCATTTTCAGATTTCATATATATTTATAAAATACAACCCGGAACTAAAAGAGAGTGAAATGTTGAAAAAATAAATTAAAATTTTATATTTTTTCATATTAGGTTTTCTGAAATATAAAACATTTCGTATAAAATGTTGACTTCCTCATCACTTTGTGCACTCAAAAAAAAAATTGAAATATATTTATCTATTATATAGTTTTCTGAGCTATTACAGTACTAACTTTGACATGAACATCACTGACAAATATTGTTGCGCTTTATTAGATATTTTTCAAAGCTTTTTCAATTTATTTCTGAATGATTATTTTTTAATGGATTAATTTTTTACTATTCTTATTAGGGGAAAAATTTAGGCTTTTTGCTTTGAAATCCTTGTTAGATCAAGGAGGCTCTCTGCTCTCTCTCCCCCCCCCCACCTTCAACTTAAATCATCCTGTGTTATTGTCTCTTTTCCCAGAGTGCTCATAATCTTAGATTTGACACCAGATATATATCTGTTCATAAGACTAATTACACGTTATATAACGCATATAGTTAATCCTATGAGGGGCGAATTTGCCATTCTGCCCCTGAGCAATTTTTTGCCACCCCTTCCTACCCACTCCCAAATCAATGGCAGGAACATACAACTGTTACATTCAATATACGCCAAAAGTTTGTATAGACAGAAAGATGAGGAAAACTAACTCATAAGTGGAACCTTAAGCATTAGATATTAACTTATATTGAAGTATTATTTCTTTTTGATATATAATAAATCAAATTCAATTTTATTGAAATAAATTTTAATTTTAACAAAAAAATAAAAGCCTATTGAACACTGGTATTTAAATGGAAAGCATGACGTCTAGCTGTCTTCTCGGCAAAACATCTGATTATATCATCATATGGTATTATTTTGTTATATCAGCCCATGGTTCTTGCCACCCCTACCAAATAAATATTTACTGTCATTTTAGAAAATATACTAACAAAAAAAGTTTTATAATTTGATATCGCCTCTTAAATTCTGCCGCCCAAGAAGGACTATAGCCTAGTATAGCCTATTGGGAAATACGGCACTGGTCTTTTGGCAGCAAGAATTAAAAAAATCGATTTTATTTCTTATAAACTATTTTTGTAATTATAAAGATGAATTCACAAACAATGTGTAATG
>QLNU02014802.1:26493563-26528346 GCA_006491805.2 Dysdera silvatica
AAAAATTCAAAGACCATGGGAACCATGCACTATATGTACAAACTTATCAAGTAAGGATACTTTCCTATCAACAGCATCTAGAAAATAAAGTTGTGGAAGTAGGAGCTACAAAAGAATTACGTGACTCCCCCCCCCCCACTACAACACAGGGAATTTTGATACAGGTGGGCAGGTGTTACTTCTGGCGTGTGGGTGTGTCGAAACATTTTCATTGAAACACAAGCAGGATTCCTTGGACCTTTTTCTGTACACTTATCAAGCTGAAATTTCATAGTAAAACACCAGTTTTAAGGTGCCTGCTAAAAATAAGAAACTCATTCCCTTGACTTTTATTGGCGATTTTTGTATTCCTTAACTGTAAAAACTTTTCTCCATCTTTTTTTGATTAATAAGAGGGTTATATAAAAAACAGCTAAAAATCCCTAACTATTGCCAAAATATGACAAAAATAGCTGAAAATAATCAGTAAAAAACGTTAAAATATCAAACGAAAAGTACAATTCAATACATGCATATAAAAAAAGAAGGGCGTAACCATGACCTACAAAGTCGATTTAGTGACCTTTTCTTGACTTCTGTGACCTTCCCTTTTTTTAACCTTTCCTTGACTTTCATGACTTGGTAGACACCCTAAGTTTGACTTAAATAATATATGTGCACTTATGTGATTTGTGCAGTCGTAGTTATGCAGTTAATTGGGGTCAGGCAACATTAAATGGGAAATTCCCTAAGGTTTAATATTTTATGCACGTCTGTGGTTTGTGCCACTATATGGAGTGTACTTACGTGGATTCGACCACATGTAATGCTAATACTACAAGCAAAATACCAACAATTGGTAAAACATACAAGAACAAAAACATATAACATACAATAAAACAATGCAACATACCAGATGAAGAGTCTTGCATGAGTGACAAACAATTAGGCGTAAACAGCACTAAATCAAAACAAAGCTCTGAAAGTGGAGAAAGTAGTGCTTCCACATTCCTTTGGCCAGTGCAATTAAAAATAAGGACGCGAGTTACAGGAGATCTGAAAATCAAAGGATCAACTTTAGTGGAAAAATTAAAAAACTTGGATCAGCATTCCCTTTAAAATTAAATTTGAAATAATAAATAAATAAAAAGGCGCATTTCCCTTTTTGTAACTTCTGGTAAAATGTCAAAACATTGAATTGCATTCTCTAGTTTGTATATTATAATTATCGACTAACCCTTTGATATATAAAAATCGTTTCATATATGAAGCATGATCTATAGAGAAACAGAAATGGTACCAAACTGTTAAAGTTCTGCTCTATCTATATTTAAAATAAAAAACGATTATTTAAAAAAAAAAATTGTTTTATGATTCGTCAAATAAATTAATTCCAAAGAAATTAAACTCTGACACCCACTTTTACATCCAAACCAAAGCTCTTTTACCCATATATTACAAAAACGAATATTATTGCCCTTCTCAGGGTCAACATAATTACCATGGTGGTTGTTGGTAATTGTTTTATGACACAATGACAGCAAGGGTCATGTTTCTCTGAGACCTGCGGGTTTCCAAGGAATCTAAACACCTCACGGCCTAGGGAACAAAACCATGGACTACAATGAGAAGTTACTGTGTTTTTTTTCCTTGGCACCATTGGGAGCCAAACCTGGAATAACAGCATGCTAGGCAAGGCCTGTAGTTGGTAAATGACACCATGAATCGTACAACATAAAGTCTCAATTGGAAGAATACACCAAGGGTCGGACAGAAGAGAGGAAAAACACATCTCAAGCTGGATTTGATCAGCGAAGTCTTGGTTTATATCCGAACACTATGCCGACTGAACTACTGACAGGTAGCTGACAAGGCCGTAACCTTGTTTAATGTCTTTTACTTTTTTTTTTTTGTCGTTCTTCATAATGATATTTATATAATTAAAAGAAACACACACTGCCCACACAAATTATGAAAACTGCAAAATTTATCTAAATGTCTGTTCTGTAAAACTTTCCATCTTGCATATAAAAATAGAAATATCTTAGAAATGCCTTACTGAGATTTATTAAAGTACCTCTGAGATAATATATCCATTGCCACTTACCCTGTATTTCTGCTCACTTCACGGCTGACATCAGCAAACCATCGTACGCAATGTTTCATGCTCTGTGCAGTGTGCGCGCCATCCAGATAAAAAGTGAAATTTTTCTTCTTTACCGAATGAAACCTCCCAGGCCAAATGCAGTTTTGAAGTCCTATAATAATTCAATAATAGTAACCAGAACAAATTTTAGTAAGTTGAAAAAGTACCATGAGAAAAAAAAGTTCAAAATTTTAACTCTTGATTCTAAAATGCTATCTCTCATTTCACAGGCATACACAGAGTTTATAAGGGGGTGGGGGGTGTTACAAGTTTATAATGGTGGGTTACAGAGCTAAAACGTCATATATTCATATGTACATATACAAATTTCTTCTCAGTGGGGATTTACAACCCTCATGAACATAGGAGTAACTTTGGGGTTGAATATAGCATAAACTGGGAGCAAAAAAAATCCAAAAATTGGATGGAAAAAGTATGATTTTGCGTCTGTTCTAAAAAAAACTGGGAAGCATGCGCCCTCTTGCTCCTGCCAGATTATAGATGACCCCCTAGCACATGCCGGTGTCTCGCCTGTTGTTTTATATCAGTGGTTCCCAATTCAATTTAAGCCATGGATCACTTTTTGACTCCAACTGTACCCGTGTGGAACAGTTTGAAAAATTCTTACGAATTGACAGCAACACCTCAATAAAAAAAGGGAGCCGGGTCTTTTTTTTTTTGGGGGGGGGATGTGTTTGTAAAATCTTCCTTTGGAAAAAAAAAATAATAAAAAGAAAGGACAATTCTAATGATAATAAAGTCAAACCTCGTTAAGATGAACACGCTTAAGACGAATTACTTTTAATACGAACCGTTTTCTGAAGTTCCGTCAGATTGTAAAATACTACAAATATGCAATCAATTTCATTTTTATAATTAATTTTAATATTTAATAATAACAATTTTTATAAGTACTTTTTTTTAATTATTTTTTTTAAATAATGACTCCATGGGCTACCAGTTGGGAACCACTGTTTTATATGGATGTGAGACCTATACAAAGGAAAAGGATGCCAGAAACAAAAAAGTTTTCAAAGAATGATAATAATGAAGTGACCCAAAAGGATCTTTAACTGGAAATTTCCGAACAAATCCTGCTCAAAAAGAGATACGGTGATCTCCTTTAATAATGTCATCCTAATTTACAATAACTTCTATTTAACTATGGTATTTTACAGTCCTGGCACCTGCTTCATGGAGTCACACATATTTGGATTAAAGTCATTTTCTCCGTCCCTTGATTAATGTCTGTTAATGGGAGAAATTGTATTATCAATATTATACTTAGAATAATATTGTGCATGAGGAGAAAAATACAAAATACTCTATCAACGGATAATAAGCATTGAAAGAGGTGGTGGGAAAGAGATCTACAGACAAAAAAAAAAGAGGAAGATCGATGGACGATTTGAACGTTTAGAGAAGATTAAGTACAGAAAAAAAAAATTCTAGCTATAACAGAGATGGGGGTGGGGCTGCAGTCCATGTTGGCTGTCAAGCACCAAACCATGGAAAGACGCTTGAAGGAACTGAACTATTTAAGAACTTGATGAATGGTTGTATTTTTATGGCGCAAGGACAGCAAGGGTAATTCTGCACCAAACAAGTTGACTTGACAAATGAGGTTTGTTAAAAAAAAAAAGAAAAGACTATTGATAGGACAGGAAATTCTCCAAAACATTTTGTTTCCTCTAACATAACAGCATTCATCTTAAATCTTTGTTTCAACATTCAATACTCTCGAAACATGCAATTAAAATTGAGGACTCGTATATTAGGATGCTATTGCCCTACAATTTTGTTTGTCTTTAAGTTTTACTGCGTGCAGACAGCAAGGGTGAGGCTGAGCAGCTACACATTTCCGAGCAATCTGCCCCTTTTATAGAGAACAAACTTATAGACTATAGTAAGCAGTTAGTCATATATATATATATAGATCGTTGGGAGACAAACCCAGGATAATAGCATGTACCCGATAGCAGAAAATGCGAGACGGAAGACGGACATCGCAGATTTTTCAGCAGTCTGCGGATTATTTTACAAAACTCGCGACGAAAAAAACCCCTTCGAGTCTGATTTTCCAAAAAAACAGAAAATAAGCACGTTAGTGAGCAACCTTTTTTTTTTGACCCAGTTCTCACTTTTTTTCCCTACTAAACGTGGCTACACACATGCTGATTTATAATACAGATTTTCCTTGGGTGTCCACACAAACTCGGGGTTCACCGCGCCGTCATTTCCTGTTGAGGCTAAAAGAATCGTTTTTCGATCTTGCGTGGGATGATCGCAAAGCCCATGAAACCCACGAATTTTCCAGCTTCCACCCTGCAATAAATAAATTGCTATGTGCTTACAGGAACACCTAACACCTGTTGCAAAGTGGGCAGTTTCGATGACACATGAGAATTCCATTTTATTATCACTTATCTCTACCGGTTGTCAACCGAAGTATGTTTCCAGTCGAATAAAATTAACATTTCAGTGTTGAACTAAAATGGCAGCCTAGATGGAAAAAGTTTCTTGTTTGTAATGTAATGAAAAAATTCTTTTTAAAAATCGGAAAACGTATTTTTCGAGATTTCATGCTGGTAAAAAGTTGCAGTATAAATCCATGTCAAATGTTAATGTTTCAGACAGAGCTTAAGCTGCATAATTTTTTTTTCGCATTTTGCGAAAGGATATTATATTTTGTGAAAAAATTTAATCCTATTTTCGCTAAAAAGCAAAAGCACTGAAAATTAAAAGTTTCTACAATTCTATGTCAGCGACAGCCATACGATCATCTTGATGACCTGTGGCATTATGAACGGATGGATCGAAATCAGTTTAATTTTGAAAATGTCTACAAACTATATAGTGGGTAGCAAAGTCAAGGAGAATTGTACAATAATATGGACGATTGCAGGGGCGGAATGTGTCCTCTTACAGGGCGCATACCTTATATATTCGGAGGGCACGAGCCTTTGCCCATTCGTAAGCACGAGTCCTATCGCCCATAAGGGCACACTGGCCCAAGGACCGGAAGGCACAGTCTGCCCCTGATCGAATTTTGTACAAAATAAAAAATGTTATTTGTAGTTCTAAATTTTAATTATGGTATTTTGTTTAACATTCTCCTAAAGTACAACTGGTGGAACGTAAAGCGAAGACAATTCTACACTTCAGCAATTATTGGATACAGTAACACGTAATTAAATTTTTTTTAATATACATATATAGTCAAATCTCATTAACACGCATAGCCATAACTTGGCCTACTTTTGATTAAATATTCACGTAAAATAAGGTTTTTGGTTTAAAAAAAAGATTTAATTATTTCTTCTATTTTAAAGAGGGAAGTGAGAAGTAAGGGGCTAATTAACGTATTCTAGCGGGGCAGATATCCCATCCTGCTCCGACCTTGAACTAGTGCACATGGCTGGAGTTTAAAAATAGATCTTCAAATTGAGATAAGAGGGAAGGAGAGGGTTTGGTTCTGGTTTCAGTTTGCGGTTCACTTGTTTTGATTATGGATTGCATATTCAAAGATTCAGGGGTTATTGTAACCCAATGTAAAAACCCCGCAAATTCGGGGATGGATCCAGGGTTCCGTAAAGAGGGTCGTTTTGCCACCACCCACGCCCAAAACCTTTAAGATGCAAAACTGTTTTGAATTTAAACTGATGCTATTGCTAATTTACAACACTTTACATAACTAAACACATTCTAATGGCATTTAACATGCAATGCATACGCCACGAAAAATATAGCGGGGAGGGGGGGGATTTGAATCTGTCTCTAAGCCACTTCAAAGTGCAAAAATAAAGGCATCCTATCCTTTCCTTTTTTCAGGGACCCATTTTTTTAAAATTTCATATTTAAGAAAAATAAATTTAAATGAAGCACATTTATTTTTTGGGAAAAGTGTAATAATTTTAATGGCATTCAACGTTTAATTAAGAAAGTAAAATCTTATTTGTCATTTTTTTTTCAATAAAAATTAAGTGTTGCAGTAATAAAAGCTACAGTTTTATTATTCAACTGTGGTGAAAGTTTAGTCTTGGCTATTTTGAAATGTTTAATTTTACGAAAAACAATATATGATTATTTTCTTAAAATAATATGAAATTAAAAAAAATTAAAATACAATATTAAATATTTTAGTTTTAATATTTATTATATTTTTTCAAATTTCTATGTTTATGAAAAACTAAACTTTTTGACAAAATGACGTATAAGGTGTCTGTTTATTTTATGCAAACTTTAAAAAGAAAGTTAAATTGTGCTGCAGATTATTTTCAAATAACAAAATTGGTGTCGTAGTCTGTCAGAAAAGTTTCTGCTACTGGGCTTATTGCCTTATGAGGGCAATGAAACACCAATTTGTAACATTCGGGTCAAAGAGCTACAGTTTGAATCTGGAAACGTGGGTGCCAAACTTAATTACATTAATTTTATTCCCATGAAATTCCGCTTTAAAAGAGCGTGAAATCTAAATTTACATTCCAAGAATATACATGGAACTATCATGCCAGCCAAGTTCTGTTTACCAACAGGACAACGTTCGGCCACATACTGCTCTGCTGTCGCAACGATGTCTTCGAGGCGTTAATGTCCTTGAGTGGCCCGCCAGATCTCCAGACCCCTTTGCCTATCGAACATGTTTTGGACGGCTTGTAGGGTTGCCAGGGGTGGTTTTACCACCTATTGAAAAGCACATTCTTTGTACTGCTACACGTCAATAATATGGCGTTTTGATCATTTGTTCATCTACTCGAACACTATACACATGCCAAGTTTCGTAGTTGTGGCTCAATTCTTTCTGGGTGCATATATTTTATTGCAACAGAGTGTATTTAGATGTCGTTGGATGATGTTTATTAAATGGAAAAAGTTTAGACCTTATTTGAGGACACGGCAATATTTGGAAAAGTAAAGCAATGGAGAATACAAATGTAAAGTAAAGCTTGTGGGGGGGAAGCATGTCAAAATTTATAAATTTTTGCAGAGTGATAACACAGATATCAATAAATGAATTCTTTATTTTATTTTGTACAGTTTTATACTTGTAAGATTCTATAATGTTTGTAAATTTAATGACTATATTTTTCCATTAATATAAAAATAAGGTCAACAATCCTTGGCTAATTTTATACACATATCTACAGTAGCAATGTAACAGACGAATGAAATAGGAGCATACAGAATTCAACATCGTGATCATTTAATCAATATTGGGGAAGTGGGGTTTTTTTTCTTTTTTTTTTAAAAAAACACTTGGGTTTTTTGAGGCAGGCAAAATTGGGACAATCCTGGTGTTGAATGCTATACACCCCTATTTTATTGAAATGCTACATGCTTACTATAGAAGCATAAAAATAATCAGTTATTATTGAACTTATTTTTATATTATTAATAGAAAACTACATTGATAAGAAAAATACAGATTCATTGAAAAATTAAAAATATTAAATTTTATTATTATAAGGTGTTACAAAATAGAATAAGGAATTTATTTATCGATATCAGTGATAACACTGTGCAGATATTTATAAATCTCGACCAGCTCTACTGCTTCGTCTACATCAAGGTAGTTATGGAGTATTGACCACACTATACCAAAAGTTTAAAAAATTCACTCTATAGCATTAGAATTTGCAGGACATGACAGTAAGTTTGAATTGAATTTGCAAAAGTCACTCGAGAGATCGTTTCCTTTTTCTGTTCTTATTATCATAATGTTCCACCACTTCACATTTGGGAACATCTTCACATGCCCAGAAAACATTGGAGGGTAATATTCCACATACGTAATTGTATATGGCAAATAAACATATGTAGGTATTTTTCGATTAACTAGTTTTCTGCTGCATCTTCTTGAGAAGTACAGAGTCTCTTCCCTTTGTATTTAGGGTTCATTAAATTTGCTAAATAATGGAATGGTTGAATAGCTTTGTTCATTCTTTTCAACACAATTTCCTTGTAAGGTTCTGATTCCAAACTTTATGCTAAGTGAAGCCATAATTCTACAGCATAGGATAAATTTGTATCAT
This sequence comes from Dysdera silvatica, assembly GCA_006491805.2. Taxonomy (NCBI): domain Eukaryota; kingdom Metazoa; phylum Arthropoda; class Arachnida; order Araneae; family Dysderidae; genus Dysdera; species Dysdera silvatica. The sequence goes on from QLNU02014802.1 coordinate 26,501,721, forward strand.
CTGATTGAAGGATGTTTAAAATTCAGTTAACTTTTTTTGACTGTTTTATCAAGTTCAAAGATTCATCAGAAATTTATACATTATGGAAAATTGTAGTGATACAGTTTGGGATATCGTCAGCGTTGTGATAATTTTTTACACAGTATTGGGGAACCGGGTTTCGTAAGTAGGTTTTTTTAGAAAAAAGCCTGGTTTTTCTTTTAGTTGGGCAAAATTGATACAACCCTGCCTCCTAACTATAACATCTTTACTCAAGATCCCGTTGACTGAGACTGAAGCCATTATCAAAGGCTATGGTTGCGATTGTCGGATCCACTTAAACCCAGAAGTCAAACGTAAAACTATGGGATGAGAGTAGAATTTGTTAATTAGTTGAACTTAAATGGCACAAGGGCAACAGAGGTTATATTGCACCAAACAAAGTCAAGTAGAGAGAACTGAATTTATATTTTAAGGTGCAAGGATAACAAAGATCATACCATGTTAGAACCTACAGTTCTCGGAGGGATTCAAACCTTGTACACAGAAAATCCAATCCATAAATATGGATTGGTAGGCATTTCATTTGTGCGAGTTTTACGGTGCAAGGACCGCAAGGGTGATGCTGCACCAGAACCTATAGTTTTCTGATGAGTCCAAATCTCTTAAGGCCTAGGGAATCAACCCTCACAGGGGTGAATTTAGGGAGGGGGGGCTATCACTATCCCCTTGAATGAAAATTTAACATTGAAAAGATACAAGGTAAAGGTCCAATGGGGTATTATTTCCAAAAAATTAAGTTATTAATCCAACCCCCTTGAATGACCTCTAAATCCACCCCTGAAACTAGTAGTAAATTAGTAAGCATTTTATTTTGCGCAGTTGGGAATCGAATCCATGATAACCCATGCTAGACAAACATGCTACTAATGCACCACTGCACAGCCTATAGATCGGTAGAGAGTGGGGGGGGGGACAAAGCCAGATTATCTGCATGATAAGTAAATGTGTTATTTCTACACCACTGTACAGAGGTACGAGAAGCGATTAAATAAGTTTGGGTGGAGGAGAAATTGGGCCACATATTAACTTATACTCCACCTCGCATATTTTGAATCATAAAATCCTGAAACGTTATAAACATATTAACAATTCATAGGCTGATTTTAAAAGAAAAAAGTACATAACATACCTTTACAAAATTTGTCATTTAATTTAAAAGATAAAGCCGTAGGGAAGTATGAGCTAGGAGCTTTGTGTGTATTCTTAATGTAGCCTTCTGAAAAACATGAAAAAAATTATTCTATAAAAATACTTTATCTATGCATCACCAAACAATGTCATACTATACACAGCATTGTTAAAATAAGGTATCTCTACTTAGTAGACATTTAGGAGTGTTCTTAGACTTGTAATGAAGTGAAATTTGGGCAATGGCAAATGGTAAAATGGTTGCAAAGGATATGATCGTCATTTATTGAAATAAAAAATTAATTACAAAATTTGTCACAGACAACGACTTGGCAATAAGTCACGCTATTTACTTAACTATTACTACTAAGCTTTATAAATGCAAATCAGTCCCTTCAAAATCATAGTCATATCAAAGTTGGGGAAATTTTTCCCATTATAGCCTATGATGTGGTAATATTAGATGACAAATGGCTCACAAAGAAAAGAATGATTTCATAATGCCTGGTAGGGACTGAACCCACAACCTCTTGGTATACGGCCATGGGCTCTTCCAACTGAGCTACAGACGACTCATAACTACACTCATAAGGTGGGGGGGGGAATGATGGGTTGTATATAGCTCAGTTGGAAGAGCACTTCGCCAGATACCAAGAGGTCATGTGTTCAGTTCCCAACAAACACCATTAAATTATTCTTTTCTTTGTGAACGATTTATTATCATAGTCATATGCTTGTACTATAGTTTATATATAGTGTAGAAATGTCAACAATGTCTCAGGAAAAGGCACTCTTAGTGAAGTTGTACTATCAGAACAGAAATGCATACAGGATAAATTTATGACTGTTCTGTGATATGATTGCAAAAACAAAAATGTCATGACAATTTTGAATTCAATCTAGTAGAGATAAAAAATAACGGAATGGAATTATCAAATTAATTTAGGGGAAGAAATGGGAATTGTAGCTGCAGAAGGTAGCACTATAATCCTAGACAGGGCATTCATTCTGCCACAGACAGGTTAGGGCAAAGGTGAGGAACTTCGGGGGGGCCTTTAGAGCACTTGAGTGCAGCCTTTTGCACGAATCCAAATTTTGAAAACCAAATCCTTTTATTTTTTTATTAATAACCTTATTTGTTGTTCACCTTATTTTTTTATTTATTTACATGATTTTTTATTATTACATAAATGAATGTATTTAAAATACAAAAGATAGAAGTATTAATGAAATAATTCTGTCAAACTGACCGCCACAATTAAACATTGGTAAACCAGAAGGGCTATTTTTATATGCCCAATATCTACCATTTATATCGGTCTCCCTCTTAAGGTCAGAGTACATTAGAAAGTGAACATGAACGTTTTTACTGAAAGTATTGAGCGAGTATCTACTAAAATAATAAGTACGGTTATCCATTTTGGTTAAACAGAGTTCAAATAATCGGAGTTCCGCTATATATTTAATCAGTGGCACAGGAAAGGAGGATCAAGTTCCCCATTGGGTAGTAAAATACAGTGTTACGTTTAGTGCCAAATCACATAATCTGTTAAAAAACTACTTGAGCTCCCCATAATTTACTTGCTACACCATTGTATCTAATTGAGATTTCATGATTGCGGCCTTCTTCGACCATGACTAATGTAATGTGGCCTTCGAACATGAAAAGGTTCCCCACCCTTGGGTTAAGGGAATAGTTAACCATGCATGGTACAGAGTTGCATGCTCACATGGGTGTTGTCATTCAATGAGATCAAAAATACATCGCCCTTAATGGAAGACACAGTGACTATTAATTATAGCACTATTCCAGTAATTGGTATTGCCGTAAACAGATACTAACAGGGAGTGGGGTGCAAGCCTCACCTTATCTTTTCGTAATATTTTCAAATGCAACTTTTTGCCCAATTTTCATGAAAAAACAAATTTTTTTTTTGAAGCAATCATCCCTCCCCAACCCCTTGGAAAACTCAAATGACCTCCAATGACGGTGGCAGGTTATTTTTTCAATAAATGATGAGCACGCCCTTTGACGTATCTGCCGTCCAAACATCGCTTTATAATCAATGCCTCAGATCTCATTCCAGAGCCCTCTTTAAATTATAATACATTAATTTTAACAACCCTTTATATTGAGATACAGTAAAATCTCTCTAAAAGACCACCTCCCTTAACATCTACTTTTCTAGAAACGGATTTCCTCCCCACCTCATAGACCCAATGCTAAAGGACGATGCCAGATGTCTATGGGATTTTGCCTACGGCGTTCCACAACAAATCAAATGCCATTCGACGCGCCTCACTGAGTAGATGAAATATGTCAATGGACACAAAGCTGTCAGATCATGCAGTCATGAGTTAGAGGTCATAAAAGGTCATTCTGTGAGGAGGATTTACAAGGTTATTAGGATTTTGTCTATCAGCATTCTGCAACAAATCAGATGCCATTCAAAGTGTCTCACTGAGTAGATAAAAAATATCAATGGGCGGCGAAAAGCTGTCAGTCATGAGTTAGAAGTCATAGAAGGTCACGCTATGAGGAGGATCTCCAATGTTATTGGGATTTTGTCAATTGGTGTTTCGTAACAAATCAGGCATTGTTCGAAGTGTTGCACTGCATAAAAAATACTATTGTAATAACGTTTTCACTATCATTAGCTTCATCGTTCTTTCCATCATTTAAAAGATCTCATGCTACAATATGCATGTTAATGCCGTTTTTAAGGACAATAGTCATCTGTCACAGGGACCACCTCCTCGTGGTGCTGGCGGGCAATGGGCCATGCCCGGCTAAGGGTCCCGGAAATCATTTATGCCATCATGGTAGATGATAAGCATCGCAGGATCTCGGATGGTACCCTTTCAAATAAAACCCACGTTGGTCAGTTAGGTAGAGGCTGACCTTCGACAAGTATGCTACAGTCTCCAACTTAGTCTAGGATTGCCAGCGGGACTCAGGTGTGTGGTCAGGTGGCTTTCGGTAAAGCCCAAAGTAGTTCCTGCCCTGGTTGCGAGAGGGCCGTCGACATTGTCTGGCTGGCCCACAGGGAAGAGATATGGTTCTTTACATTAATGAGAACTGTATACATTGTCATGAAAGTCATGCATGGGGTTCACTTCTGGACAGCAGGTCTGTCTCGGAAAATGACTTTATTTGTAATGTGAGCTGGCAGGCATATCGAAGAAATGTGGTACGGCCAACTTCACATGTTGCTGCACCTTTGCCTGATGACAGTGGAGCAGTTATAAATCTTAAATCTTAGCATTAAGCAAAGCGCAGCAACCCATGCTAAATGTGTGTTTGGCTGCGAATCACAGCAATTATATAATGTACCTCAGGCAGTGCATACCAAAATCCTCATTGAAAGCAGGTATTATATTCCAGAAGGAGAACACCGCTGTGCAAAGCACCTCCCTGGAAATGATTGGACATTACAATGGACACAGGAGGACTCTTGACTTTTAATTTAACAAGGCTCAGGTTGAGGATATGGTTGACTCTCTTCGACGGCAGGCTGTCGGTAAGAGGTCAACGTTTTTTAACACTGAGTATCTCGAGGAAATGTCTGATTAGCTGGTAGAGCAGTGGACTGGATTAAGCAAAGTCCAATTCCAGAACCTTCCCCCATACTTTCCTCTTTCCATATACAAGAGAGAAAGCATCCAAACACAGTGACGGCACTGTATTTAGTGAAGCTGTGAACTGGGGAAACAAATGAAAGGCTGGCATCTCTGTTTAATGTTCCTCAAAGCACAGCCGAGGGTATGATGGGAAGGCAAGAGATTCATTCATGCAGAACTTTCTTCCCCATCATTTAGGCTTTTCTCGATTGGACCGTGAAAGCCTTTTAGGTCATAACACAGTTGTGGCCAAACACCTTTTCTGGAGGGAATATGTAGACGAGGTGTTAACTATTTGGGATGGTACCTATGTCTACGTACAGAAAAGCTCAAACTACGATGGCAGAAACATTGCCCTCCATTTAAACCTTTCATTGCAGTTGCAGCTAATGGGCACATATTAGATGTTTTTAGCCCTTTTACTGTCAGCACATCTGATGCCCAAATAATGTTACAATAATGTTTACAGACGAGGCCGGTCCTCGTTCCATTTTTTTTTTTCAGAGGGGGCAAAGTTTTCCTCATTGATCGAGGTTTTAGGGACGCCGTAGCCCCATTGAAAGAGTGGGGATTTGATGTCCATATGCCTGAGTTTGTTGAAGCAGACCTTCCACAATTAAGTTATTCTCAGGCAAATCATTCCCGCCTTGTTACAAAATGCCGGTTTGCTGTTGAAGCCGTCAATAGAAGGCTGAAACCATGTTTCCGGTATTTTAACACAGTGAGGCCAAATAAATCCATCCCCCACAGGATATTGGATTCAAGGATTGCAGCAGCAATTTTAAATGTGTTTTACGAAAATATTGAATCTGATGTGGAGAATGGTGAGAATATCGCAAGAGTAATGTTCTCTAAACTTGACGAACCAAACCGTTTGGCTTCGCTAGTCGAAAGCCAATGGCTAAACCAGAGGTTGGCTGTGTTTCAGTCCATGGATGGGAATTCTATTGAAGATTCCCAACATTGACTCTTCAGAATCTCTGATTTTTTAGCAATGGAAACATATCAGCTGAAACAAGCGAAATCTTATTATGATGAGCATTAAGTCCTGACGGAAGATATGAGATCTAGTTGTATAGGCAGACTGAGCCTCTTGCATTTAGCTCTCTTACGGCTGAGTATCCAGTGTTTGTCCATGGGCGAATTCAGTCCCTTCACAGGAATAACACGAAGTACTTCATTTACGTTTTAGTAGATAAAGAAAAATCAGGTGGCGAATCAATTATCGGGTACTGTCGTCAGTGCAAAAATGGCCAGAAGACTGTTGGGTGCTGTGTACATATTATGACAGTACTTTGGTACCTTGGGTATAGTAAGTTCCAGCCCGAGATCCATATACTTGCAAAATCGCTGAGCGACCTTTGCATAGTATACGAAAGCAGTGACAAAGACACCAAATGATTTTTATTTTTCATTTTATATATTTTGTTGATTTAGCATATTTTACTATTTTTATTATTGCTGCTCATATATAACATTTGATTGCTACTTACACAACACTTTATATCTACCGATAACACACTCGCACACCCAATCAAACGGTCACGGATGGATGTTAATGCGTGTGACAAAGCTAGCATTTTACATCGAAATCAGAGAAACCAGTTTCTAACATTTTATTACCGTTCGTCAGCAACTTTTAATCTACTTAGTAAGAAGCACCGAACGACACCTGGTTTGTTACGGAACACCTGTAATAGTAATGTGCAGATGTTGTAATGGGAAGTTAAGCCACCAAGTGTGGCAGCTCTGTTATCCCAGAGAGGAGTTCTTTCAAGTATAGAGCGGAGAAGGAGTGAGTTCAGCTGAATAGAGGCGAGACTACTCTTAGAGAAGAGGAGTGAATTCAGCTGAACAACACTGCTATTGAAGGATTTACGTCACAGAATAGCAGTAAACTAGTTACCTGAGACAAATTTTGGGTACAATACCTTCCTGGAGGATATTTTCTATGGAAACTAGTTCATATTTATGCGACTGAGAAAACCAGGAAAACTTAAGTTCAGCTAGCCCGTCAGAATCATGAGAAAACTCACTGACTACTCGTTTATTTCGGTTTTCATCGCAAATCTACGAGTGGAAATTACGCCAACAGTGTAACACAGTCTACTCTAAAGTGGTCACCCTCTGTAGCTATGACTGTGCAGAGTGGTGCTTAACTTCAGCGTTCATAATGGGAACCGGTGTATTTTATCCACTCGGCTGCCATTGGCCAAACCCCAATAGACAAAATCCCAATAACATTGGAGATCCTCCTCATACGATGACCTATGATCTGTAACTCGTGACTGCATGATCTGACAGCTTTGCGCCCATTGACATATTTTATTTACTCTGTGGGACGTGTTGAATGGCATCTGATTTGTTGTGGAACGCCCATGGGCCATTTTTGGCATCCTTCTTTACCTCCATTCAGAGACCACCTCACTGAGCAACCACTTTTCACCCGATGGCAGTTGCTTTAGGGAGGTTTTACTATACATCTGGTACTGAGCTGGGCCTGGTTCACTTGAACTAGTTAACGTCTTTGAAAATAAAAACTTTTTGTTGAATATTGAATGGAGAATGCAAACTAGGTTAACCGATTACTGAAAGTTCTTTGCAGCTCAATAAATGGGTGAAAATTTTGACAGCCCTTTACTAGATATACCGACTAAACATGGCAAAAAAAAAAAAGAAGCATGGTCTATATATATAAACCAATCCTTTAAGGATGTATTACATGTATACGCTTTCTTTGCAAGTTCTCCTGAGTAGTATTGCATTATATAGAAAGGGAGGTAATTGATGCAGGAACTTTTCCATAAGCCCATGACCTCACTCTGAGTAGACTAAATAAACATGTGGCTAATGTGCAGCATGTGCACAAAATCGTAAATCATGAACTTTACCTAAATACAGAAAAAGTTGAATATCCTGTGCATGAACTGCAGTACTCCTTTTTGCTTGTTTTCAGCTTTATATAAAATACATGATACATGCACAATGCTACTCTATATTTGTTTGTTTGTGGTTTTACGGCTCAAGGACTACAATGGTCATGCTGTGCTGGGACCTACTCTTTTCCGAAGAATCTGAACCTCTCTACCTACAACTTTCCAAGGAATCCGAACCCCTTAAGGCCTAACGAACCAAACCCTGGACTACAGTGAGCAGTGCAATCTTTATGAGATCTCTGAGTAAGCGTTCTTTGCATGGTTGAGAGTCGAACTCAAGTTAACAGTGCACTAGACGAATGTGCTACTACACACTGCACCACTGCAGGGCCTGCTACTTTCGAAAGTGGGTCTGTATATAATATAATACAACCTTTTAAAAGTTCCCAATGTAATTAAGATAAAACTTCTAGTGTAGAGTTTCCATGTAGAATTCAAACGTTTTCCAACATAAATTTCATAGCCCAGATGAGATGGTAACTGATGGAATCTTATAAGATTTTGCAAAAATTAAACCTTACCTGTATCATTCTGTTCTTGAACAATGGGCGACTGCCAAGGAAGACTATAAACATTGGTCTGTGAATAGTTCTTCTGACTCAGCCACGCACGACAAAGCTGAACAGCCAAAGAAGCATTCATACTTTGAATGGCCCCTGGTATTCCTAGGTTTACACAATCAGAATCCTCCAAATCATATGATAATGGCGGTGCTATGGCAATGGTGCACTGTAATAGATGCAGTAAAAAAAAAAGAAATCACTATTTTTCAGTTGAAGGCAGTAACTAAGAGATTCAGAAACATTTTTCCAAGTGCTACATTATTGTAGCACCAACTATGTAAAGATACAAAAATACTACCATGCACATTCGGCTTTGGTAACTGGTTTTAATCTAATCCGCGCGAATCAACGTTCTCACTCACAGTGGAGGAAAAAAATGCTCTGGCTTTTTTTGACAAAATTCACAGACCAATTGCAGGGACACAGTTATTCATGACTGCAGAGAAAATAGCCTCAAGTTTACAGAAGATTTAGCTATTCCAAACAGAAAATAGGAAGGTTTCTAATTTTCCCAGGTTTGAAAAAAAAAAAAAATCCTCCCCCCACTTTTACGGATGATTTCAAGTTCCCTGACAATTCCAAGTTTTTCAGATACTTAGAAACAACATAGAATGTACATTGTCGTTTCCTCTTGCCGTTCATTATATGTGGGGAAAGGGTATTTAGTTTGATATAAAACCTGTTGGCTAACAAAAGAATTGACTGATTTTTGCAGCACAAGCATCATGCTGCACACTGAAGATCGAACTGATACTACGCTGAATCTTCTTTATCAAGGAAGAGTCCCACTCCCTTGTGCACACACACTCTGCTGACTATTTAAACTATCCAAAATTTTCCACTATACACAAGAATATTATTATAAAAAAAAAACACACTTACACCAACTTCATGTGCTCGCTTCGCCAAAACATTCAGTGCTGTATCTGGCTGTGGAACGGTAAATGCTGGAACTCCGGGTTTAAAGATACCTGCTTTCTGTTGCGCAATCAACTCCAAAGTATTTCCGAGCAAAGTCACATGATCTAAACCCAAAGTACTCACACCAACAACAACAGGCTTCCTGAAAAAAATAAAATGATAATAATGTCAATACTACAAATATTAGTTTATCTTTTTTTACAGTTTTATGGCTAAAATGCAACAACGTCAGTTAACATCTGTCATGACTGGTGGTAAAAAAAATGCAGTTAGCAAGATAGTTAATTTCACTTTTCATGTTACCGAACACCCTTTTCTGCAAGATAACCAAAGAATCACACATAGCTACTGATTTTGATAGTCAACGATTACATGATGGGTTATCTGGAATATGTTTCAATTTGTTTAAGTTTTAAGATACAAGGACAGCAAAGTTCATGCTGCATGAGGGCCCACAGTTTTTCAACAGCTCCAAATCTATGCTACCTGGGAAAATCAAGCTTCGGAACATGGATAATTCACATTCCAAATCCATTCTTACACCCATCCAAAAATTAGTATGAGCATGGAAAAAAATCAGTGTTGGCCTGATTTAAAACCAGATTTTCCACATGTGGTAAACAAACATGTTATAATTACATGGTTGTATGACCATCTCAGATGGGACTGATAGCTTAATCTTACCTTTGAACCATTACGTTTAATATGTTTGATTCCCTGTAAGTGTGGGGTGTATTAAACACAGCCTAGTCAGCTCAACGGCTATTATTGCGGACGTCGAAGTTCAGAACAGGAAAAAATCCAAAAATGCCCAACGAGGTCACTCATACTAAACTTATACCGCTAGTTACCAAATTAGAGTACCTGTAAATATACATACTATTTTAGTTTACAACCGCTGTTCTTTCCACGGTAAGCATGTTTTTTACAGATGCTCTGTTCGCACAAATTTGCATGAATATGTTGTGTTTTTACGTTTGTTTCCTTTATTGTTTAAAATTTTACATTCACAGACTTTTCCAGTCACCTAAGATGAGATCAACAGCTCAGTGTGATCTCAAAACCACAGGTATCATTACTGTCTCTAATTCAGGATTTGAAACAAATTATGCGGCAAAAGGATAAAACTCGCCACACCCTCTTTCACTATGTCCAGCTAAATTCAACATAATAGTGCACTGTGTTCTTATTTCTTGAAATGTATTTATTATTAACATTATCCCTTTTCGATACATAGAATAACACCTCCTTTAACGATCACTTTTTCTCGAAACAGATTTCCTCACCCCCCATGGACCCAATGCTAAATTTACCTCCATTCATAGACCACCTCCCTGAGAGACGGTTTGTTCACGAAACTGCTGGTGGTCACCTTAGGGAGGTTTTAATGTATTAAAATCAAGTGAACGTTGTTATTTTTTTACAATTTATCCATTTCTCACGTTTAAAAGTCACAGTTTCGGTATTGTATACTTAAATCGCATTTATTAAAAACAAAGGTGGTCTCGCAGAGGGACATCCCATCCGAAAGAGAATAACCAAAAAATGTATTGTAAATAACCTTTATAGTTATCTATCAGCTAGATAGCAAAAGCTATGGTATACATCACTATGAAACTTCTGGGATAATATAATATGTGCCAAGCATAAGCAGCACAATCTCGCAGTATTGACTGCTAGTATCTAGTATACTTTGTTGCCAAGGTCTTTGATGTGCATGTATACTCACCCTTATCTATGAATTATTTTGAAGATTCACACAACACTTTACTGTGGTTAGACAATGTTACTTTGATTTGATCGGTCATGGTAGTTTTCCCACATGCAGGTTTAATTTTTGTATCTTTACAATCGTACAGTAAAAAGTTATAAGACATTTAGAAGATTTCTTCCCAGTCCTACATGCGCATGCACACCCATATGCTTTTCTACATTTTTGTTTTAAGTTTACATGAGATCAAATACATGTATGTTAGAATGACATAAAATTAACATGTTCATTTAACGTTTCACAATATAGTGAAATTTCGTTAATGCGGATCGCATTGGGCCGCTGATTTTCATCCGTACAAACTGAAGTCCACACTAGGTGGAGGGAAAATTGCAGTAACTAAAACTTCAAGCTATTCAGTAATAACTTACACCGTAAGCAATACACAAAGTAAATGAATAAATTGCTAAAACAAAATAGTGAGTTTATGAATGAGTACTCCTGAAGAATTTGACAAAAAAAAAAAAAGCAATTAGGGAGAGTTCAAGCACTGTGTAAGTAATATTTTAGCCATTTCAATCCCCCCCACCCAAAGGTTCTTACGTAATACTTAAACGTAACCTTACATACAGTGGAAACTTACTTATTTTTACTTAATGCCGTATAAAAATTCAGAAGAATTTGGGAGGTTGCTTTTGAAAAACAGGTGTCCACACCTGGGGAAAAAACATGTCTTTGATACCTCCTGAAAAAGGCATTTTTTCCCCTGCATAAAAGACTTGTTTGCATAATCTGATGAGCAGTATGCATTATGTGAAGTCTTTAACATTGAATGTACATATGCCTCAGACGGGGGAAAAATAATTTATCCATACAACAGATACAGTTTAAGTGAAGCTGCATTAACGAGATTTCACTGTATGCTGAAATGAATGTATTGCTAACATTGCTTTATTCTCACATAAGAACACTGAACGTATGTACTCACTCAATAACATTTGTGCAGTCATATAATCCACCAATTCCCACTTCTAAGATGGTTACATCTACCTAGAGAATATATTTTCTAATTATACTAACCGAGAAATAATATTAAAATGATGTGAATAGGTCTATCAATTACAGAACTCTATAAATAAATATTTTGTACTGAAGTAGTCATGTCATCTGAACACCGATTCAAACAAATTTTAGAAAATTGCTTGAAGATTATATAATTTTATTATTAATGAACACAAATCGATTGTCCCTCATAATGATAAACAATATATAAAATCTGATAAGGAATACTAGAATCACCCGGCATGTCATTGAAATACCAGCATGTAAATAATTTTAATCTACATTCGTGTTTGTGATTTATTATATTAGATGTAAACGCAGCTTTTATAGCGTAGTGTAAAAAACACACTCATCACGGTTAACCCATCGGAGCCGACGGCATAAAAATATTGGGGGGGGGGGGACAATATACCTTTAAAAGGCATTTTGTTTCAAATTTAAGGGGGATATGGAACCCAAATGCCAATATTGGGGAGAAAGGCCCCCCCCACTAAAGGCACCCGTGAGTTAGTCAAGTATGAAAAATAAGCTAATCTGCTCCAAAGTTCCCATAGAAATAATAGTAATACTTTGCTGACTGGTCATGAGTATATCCTTGTTTTTATGTCTGAACATTAAATTTTTCCAACTGCTTATTGATTATAGGCTGGTGCAATGTGAACTAGAGAAACTTCATTATCTAAAAGCAACTATGCATAAATCACTAGTTTTTGCAACGTTTATATCAGGGCCAGAAAAATCTACAAAAATGCATGTGCCCAGTCGGACATGCATTAAAATAATGCATGCCCAAACCAAAATTTTATATGCCTGAAACGTATCACAACATTTTTTGTTCTATTTATTTATTTTTGTACTTTAACAATTAACGTCAAGACAAATTAAATGGACAAGATTTATTATTATGTAGGTTAACTTCCTATAGGATAGAAACCATGGGGGTACTATTAGCTTCAGTAGAGTATCCCGATACAGATACATTTCGAAGTTGAAGAAAATTTTTAGTATCTATTATTAAAGTAAACGACATAAAAAGAAAGAGGCAAATGAACAGGAGCTTGACAAATGGCAATGAGTTGTGAGCTGCAAGAAGTCTGGCAAGATGGCAGCAAAATCAAGTGTTCCCACAATACTTGTTGAAAATCCTCAAATACTTATGTGTAGATATGGCGTTTCTATCTTTCCGACTATCGCTGAAGCTCCCTATTAAGTTTACACTATTGTTGAGGTATCGAGATTGTCGTTAAGACATTGATAAAATCACTGAAATAAAAATGGAAATTTATTTTTAATTAAAACAAAGCAACTAAAAACCCTCCAAAGATCTGTTAAAAGCTTACATTTTTTAAAGCATTAAAAGCTTTCAATTTTTTACATGCCTAGTCGGACATGTGGCAAAAAAAAAAATACATGCCCGGCTGAAATTTTTACATGCCCCAGGCATGTTGGGCAATAGATTTTTCTGGCCCTGGTTTATATGCAACAGGTTTCCAATAGAAACCCATACGGAATACTTTAAACGTTTCATAAAAATACAAATGTATTAAGATGCATAATTCGTTCACAAAAAGTAGTCCAATGGTACCGTTAGAATTAACGGGAGCTGACGTCACAAACGGCCTAGCCGATTACAGCAGAGGGGAGGACGTCATTTCAGAACTGGTTTTTGGCACAGACGAACGTTCGCTAAAAACCGGTTCTAAAATGACATCATCATCCCCTGTGCTGTAATAGTGTAGGCCGTTTGTGACATTAGCTCCCATGAATTCTAACAGATATATCATCAGACAACTTTTCGTAAATGAACTACACTTCTCACATTAAAATTCAAAAGTTTAGAAAATGGTGCACCTTTAACAATTTTGATAAAAAATGCAGTGCTTTTATCGAAAATTCAATTAGAGTGGAGTGCAATTCCACTTTCATAAAATGTTGCAAAGTTTTAACATTAAAGTTTTACATATTGAGAGACATTTACACTGTTACATAAAAAATATGGTATTTATTTTAAAAACAGCTACAAAATTCTACCATGTCAGCCTGCCTACCTACCTTTTCTTTTACAAAGACATAGAGAGTCATCACAGTTAAAAAGCAAAAGTAGCTTGGCATGGTCTCATTCTCTTCCTGCAACATATACATAACACAATTACGTCCAATATATAGAAATAGAACGTTTTTCAAAATCCTTTATGAAACAACGTGAAAAAATTCAACAGACAAAATCAGTGACATGGTCCCTAAAAAAAATTGATGCAGTAATATTAAATTCCGATCAATTTCTTAATGAATTTTGGTTGGTTGAATAGATTTTTATGGTGTAAGGAACAGAAACAATCATTCTGCGACACGCAAGGTGAATTTTAATGAGAGTTATTTATGTTTCATATATAATCTATAGATTAAAACAGCAATACTGATTCAATTTTAATGAACTCATTGCTTTGCATGAGGATGCACAGCATTCTCGTTAATTTTATATTACATTTGAATGCCATCAATATTGTTTTAGTGTGTGCATTCTCGCATTTGGTTTCACATTTTCTTATTCTCGTAGAATATAAAATTAAAATAAATATAACTACCATTTTGAAATAACTAATATTTATTATTCCAGGCATATTCCCAAACGTTGGCTAAACAAAAACAAAAAGGTACTTCTCTTTTATACGGCCTTGGCGACAAAGGGGGAACTGGCACATTTCTGCCTTGGCGAGAAACAAACAATTAATGACACACACAAGCAATTCATTCAATATCTACACTACACAATTTCTTTAGTGTATACATACAGAAGCAATTTAATGCAAATTTGTGCTTATTATTTTATTTATTACAATTTTGTATGCAATTTATTTAAAACAATAAACCGTATACAGACATACCAAAAATTCACTGTTAACAGACACTTTCTAGTGGCCACAGTTCAACAATTGCTGCCAATGATGCAGATCGTTAACCATTTATATTGGAATAAGAGTGGCAATCTAAGCCTGTTCAGCGGATTAAAATCTTGAATCTAAGGCTGAAATGCACCAAGTTCTCTTTCTTGCCAAGAATGTTATATAAAGGAAGTACCCAAAAATACATTATGCATCCCATGATGCCAACTTTGGCCTTCATACATACAGGAGTCGGTAACCTACTCTACAGGAAATTGAAAAAAATTTCAAACTTCAGGAAACCCTAAACTCATATATCATTTACAGAACCCTGTAATTATTTTCTCACAGAACCCTTATTTAAAAAACTTGGCTTAATATATGGAATATGTGCATTTACAAACATCGTAACTATCAGTGACTCCAATCACATTGGAATTGCTACTAAGTCAAGATATTAACTGAGTAATTGAATATACGTCATATGCAACTAAGCACTGGTTTTCATATCATTTATTCTTTATATGAGATTACTTTCACTGAAACCAACAATTTGGAAACATTTGGATATGAGATTTATGCTCATACGTAAAATATGCTATACTACACATTCCCCTATGGATCATACTTTTATCTGTCTTAATCAAGTTTTTGCACTACAGCTTTAAATATGTGCACATCTGAAATTTTGGCATAAAAACTTTTCAAGGGATATAACAAAACAGAATAGTTACCAGATTGTCATGCAGGCTTTGAAAAACTTGCCAAAAGTAAGTTGCAAACTTCTTTTTCTCGAGTGGAAACCCATTGATACGAATCCGTTCATTGACAGTTATCAAATGAGGTGAACTAAGAATACAGATGAAAAAAAAGGTACTCAGTAAACGAACTTGCCGAACCAAGTTTCTTCCACATATTACACTTCCACCACAACGATTATATATAACTGTTCTTCATTAATAATGTCTTAGATGTATTACGAAAAATAAGATTCATTAAAGTTAATTTTTTTATTAAAGGTACAGAATAGTGCTTCAGCCAGAAAAAAAAGGTTGCGATGGCCTTGATACGTGTTTTCTCACTTCAAGCTTCATAACCATAAAATCTTTTACTTAAAATTTTACATTTGTAGTCTTATGATAAATACCTCATGTTATATGTAGCAAAAATGCAAGATATTCCATTTAGGCTCTGATCATATAAGAAGTACATATACAGGGTGTCTCAGCATCAGGGTTGCAAACATCTAGGAGGGTTAGGGTATACCTAGACGAACAATATTTGTTATAGAACCTAGGGTCGCAAACCACTCACAGTACTAGTTCTAAAACCGTCCAGCATGCACAAATAGTGACAACCAGTGCATGAGAAGCGCAAAATGCGATGTCCTAATCATCTATGCACTTGAGCAGCTGACCTGAGTTTTATCTGGCGCTTTTCACGCACTGGTTGTAAATATTTGTGCATGCTGGACGGTTTTAGAACTAGCGCTGTGAGTGGTTTGCGACCCTAGGTTCTATGACAAATATTGTTCGTCTAGGTGTACCCTACCCCTCCTAGATGTTTATAACCCTGGTGCTGAGACACCCTGTATATACAGGACATTCTCTAAAGTCCAGTGTTTCGCAAATATGGTCAAGGAGAAATCAAGTTTAAGAGGAAATTAAGAATCTATTTAACAGAAAATCAAAAATAAAACTGTCAGGTTGACGAAAAAGGGAGCTAAAGCAATAACTTTTGTTTTGCTACGCTTCCTCCATACACCGAAATGTAACTTTAGCATAGAAATAAAATTGTAAGGGCAACAACAACAGGAACACACTCCAATTTCAGAGCACAGGTTTTAAGTCTTGCCCAGAAAGGTAAAACACTTACCTACCTTTTACACCAGTGCATGGATGCCCATATGAGTATCTCTATACGGATGAGGGGGTCAAAAATTACTACCTTCTTCTTGAGGCTGTCAAACATTTTAGTGCATATATAAAAATAATTGATACTGCTTGACAATTAGTAATGAGCTATAAAGTGTCTCATTTTAAAATGTGACTGTAAAACTTTTGAAAGTAAATGCATAGCAGTTTCGGGAAAATACAATTTTTAAATGGCTAGGAGGCTCCAGCCCCCTCTGCCCCGTCCCCCATATGGGCACCCATGCACTAGTGTTACATATTGGATAGAAAAAATTAACCCAAAACGAGGAGTTTGAGTGCATTTACCTGTAAAAGCCAGTTTTTAAACCATGGTGCCTTAAAATAGATTCTGTAAAGGCACAAGTTGAACCTTTTCCTTTCGTGCCACTTACATGGATGATGTTCAAATGGTCCAAATCTTTAACCTTGAAACAGTAAATAATCAACCATGAAATTATTTGTGCAGAAAGCAAAAAAAAAAAAATGCATTTTCTTATTTTATTAATGATAACTATAATTACCTGTATTCCTAATGCTTTTAAGTGTTTTCCAGTATTTTGAATATTATAATGTGGGTTTTGGGTTTTTTTTATTCTTGCTTCTTGCAAGTATGCGGCATTACTTTGTAAACCATTCAAGGCATACACAGCTTCCTACCAAATAGATAACAAAAAACATAGAACGTCTGATATTAGTAGTTTCACATTAAGCAGTTTTCATTAGCAGTGGCAATTAATTAACTTGACTATGCCATACACTTGCATTACTAATGAAAATAATGTAATTATATAGCATTACATTTACATCCTGTATAAAGCTGATTTGAAATTTTATAACTTTTTTCACCGATTACGATTTACCAAATCTTTTGATGGTGAGTAAATGAGGTAAAGTATGAACAATACTTCCCCCCCCCCCTCTTTCTTAAACTAATAGATGTAAACTCTGATTAAATAAATTTATTCTTAAATTTAGAAAATTTAAGCGTTAAAATCCAAGAACAGCTTACAGCATATTTAAGATCAAAAGTACAGAAGTTTATCATAATTCATTCTCTCCTTTTTAAATACCAAAAAGAACAAAAATGCAAAACTGTGTGGGTGAAACTACAAATGTATCCCGTTTCGTCACCCAAACTGATGCTATACTCTTAAAACAGAGGGAAAGTTTTAGGAAGCGTTAAAAATGTGCATATGCACGTGGTTGCATTGTAGTGGGTTTGAGTCGCATGAATAGGATGAGCGAATATTTGAATGTATTTATTTTTGTAACAGATTGGAATTGATGGTATGTTTGGGACAGAGAGGAGGTATAGGAGGAAGAGGTTAGAGGAGGTATGGGAGGAAGAGGTTAGAGGAGGTATGGGAGGAAGAGGTTAGAGGAGGTATGGGAGGAAGAGGTATATGGGAGGAAGAGGTTAGAGGATTAGGAGGAGGGTATAGGGAAGAGGTATGGAGGGGAAAAAGGGAGAGGAGGTATGTGGGAGATGAGGTGAATGTCGGTGATGAAAAGCTGTTGGGCTCGCACTTCGCAGAAGTTATGGGGGAGAGAAGGTATGAGGGTAACGTGGAGCATCACAATGTCGGCGCTGAAAAGCAGTTTGACGTACTCCGCACAGTATATGTGGAGGTGGCGTCACCATAAGCGCACGCAGAAAGTTCATAAGGGGGTTATAGGCTCAATGGGGGGTTACAGAGCTACAACTCATATATTCCTATGTTAAATATACAAAATTTCATTGCAATGGGGGGTTACAACCCCCATCAACACCCCCTGCGTACGCCAATGGGCGTCACAAAGAGGAAGTGGAGGAAATGATTCCAAAAGCCATAAAAAATCAGATGCTTAAAGACAGAAGTTTTTTTTTTTTGTTAAAAAAATCTGAAAAGAGTATAATAAGCAGTAAACTCAGTATAACTACTTTAAGATATAACTCCTTAAAAAAATATGGCGGCAGGGAAGCAAGCGCATGATGACATTATGTGGGAAGGAGGTTGCCACGGCAAGGTTGCCACACCCTGGCGACAAATCGCACAGGGAATACACTTGTAGTTTGGCCACAGCGCGTGTTTCAAGGAATGTTATTAAAATCAACGCGTAACATTTAACTCAGCTGTATAACGCACTTACGTTTTAAAGAACAAATAATACACAAAAACTATAAATTAAATTTAAAAAATGGCACCAGCGATTTAGAGTGATTTTCATATTATACATAATTACAATAAAACGGTAGACAAAATACCGTACAACCGCATATAAACATTTCACACGTCATTTAGCGTATTTACAAATACCGGGTGTACATATATAGCAAAACCTCCCAATAGCGGACACGAGAATCTGTCCAGTCTTCGGAAGTGCTATGGCATAGCAAGTATAACGACCAGGAATTATAAGTGTACGCTTTTTGGTGGTATCTGATAAGGTGGTAAAACTATATTTCACATTTTTAACGATTTAAAGAGTCGATTTTTTATATTACCTCATACGAAGATCTAATATTCTTATCCATGTGAGCAGTTTGCTTTAAACACGTGAAAGCAACATTTATCGTCCGAGGCGCACACCTCAAGATCCCGCGCCGCATTGAAAACAATAACATGTTGTATTTCCAAAGTTCAAGGCTGAAAACAGTTTTCGAAGATAAAAATGAAAAGTGAAGTTTGGACTACCTTCAAAATGTTTATCACCATTAAAGTAAATAAATTGGAACAAAACCAAAGACGTTTACATTTCTAGCGAAGGATTCTTTTATTTTAATTTTTGGTCCGTTCGAAAAAAACGGGGAATTTTCTCGAGAAGCAGCGCTCGATTTCAACCGTTTAATGATGACCTTGAATGTTTGCATGTGTATTCCGGTGTTTAAACGAAAAAACGATGTGCAATACACACTTATTTATGTGCGAACATTAGCGTTTGAGCTTTCCAATGTTTTTGAACAATAACACGAACACTCTTTAACGCATTACGAACACCAAGATGATGTGTCCATGTGGGTTTTCCCCTGTTATACAAATTGCAAATAGCAGTTTCAACCTGCCTAAATTTGAATAAATATACCACAACGAACATATAATTTGACTTTGAAAGCTAAATAATTTCTGTAATTAAGCTTTGGAAACCAGCTTTAGATATTTAAGAATAAATAAGGGCACAAATGCTTTTCGTTATGAAGAAAACTGGTGGAGAGAAAGGCGGCCCCAGCTTGCGGGTTCGTATTCACAGGAAACATGCAGCAGCTTCAAGGAGATCAAGTGTTGAAGACGGTTGCAGTACTGGCGGAAGACACAATGCTTAAATTGTGCAGGAGGCGAGATTTGAATTTCCATAACACTTTTAGCATTAGGACCGATTTAAACAATCTGATTGGCTAACGATGACATCACTTATAGGTTTGCTACGCAATTTTGGCCGCCAATGTAACAGGCACCAAAAGATCAACCACTTCAGAGTTCGTAATCGTCCTTTACGTAAATCAGATTTTAATCGCGGGGGAATTTTAGAACGACACTCTTCAATAATACTCCCAATTTATTTTTAATATTACCATGAGTTGATTTTTTTTCTTTGATTTAAATTTAAAACGTAATAAGTGGTTAGAAATCGTTAAAACAAAACAATATTTTTGAAATATTGTGCTGCTAGCTTATATTTTTATAGAAAAATCATCTTTTGCCTCAGTTTTTAAGTAAATGGTCGCTGAATTCTTTAAAAAAAAAAAAAGATCATATCGAGTGCGCCGAGTAGTAACCCGTATTTAAAAATAAAAAAGTATCTCCCTTGATTCCTGGAATTGCCTTCCTTGATTGAAATTGAAAATTAGTATTTTCGAAATACAGTAAAACCTCCTTAAGACGATTATCGTCGGTTCCGTGATAAAGAGTTAGCTCAGAGATGTGGTCTCTGAATGGAGCTAAATTTAGCATTGGGTCTATGGAGGAGAAAGGAAATCCATTTTCAGAATTGATGGTTGTTAAGAGAGATGGTCGCAGAATAGAGGTGATCGTTACGAAAGATTTTTCTACGTACAATTGAAATTATTTCCGAGTTGTTTTGTATTTATGGAAAATGCATATTCGGCAATTTTCACGATGACCGCAATTCCCCAAAAACTATGAAAAACAAAAACACAACTGGGTTGCGTTTTGCATGTAAAAACCCGGGTATTTGCCAACCCTGTTTGCCCTGCATCCAAGTTAAGTCTATATGAATCCATTATTTAA
Organism: Dysdera silvatica; assembly: GCA_006491805.2. Classification (NCBI taxonomy): domain Eukaryota; kingdom Metazoa; phylum Arthropoda; class Arachnida; order Araneae; family Dysderidae; genus Dysdera; species Dysdera silvatica. The sequence goes on from QLNU02014802.1 coordinate 26,522,726, forward strand.
TAACTCATTAAATGATTTGAATAGTTAGAAAATACATTACTTTTAAAAACGTTTGCTCAATTACATTTCTTATATTGGAGCATCTGCAGGAAGCAGTAGGTTTTGACAACGACATCACTTTCTTTTGTAATTATTAATGGTTCTTTTGGCTCACATACAATCCTAATTTCGCCAAAAAAAATAACGCCAATTCTTTTTGACGGGAATTATTTCGATCTGGAAACCAGGCCGCACATCACCTGCTCAGCCAATCAGATCGCTTAAATCGGTCATAATGCTAAAAGTGTTATGGAAATTCAAATGTCCCGCACTGCATTTACGTTTTCACAATGGCTGACTATTACACATGATTATAACATTATATATATATATATGTAGTGGATTTAGTACAGTAGACCATATTCAAGTATTAAGAGAATTAATTGAAAGAACACATGAATATGAACTTCCATTGTGTGTGGCATTTATTGACTATGAGAAGGCCTTTGACTCTATTAAAACATCAGCAGTCATCAACTCTTTAAGATCAGCAGACATCGAGGATGTGTACATTGACATGGTGAAACGTGTGTATAAAAATGCAAGTGCAAAATTTCGGTTACATAAAGATACCAAAACTATCAAAATTGGTAAAGGTGTGAGGCAGGGAGATACCATTTCTCCAAAACTTTTTACTTCAGCTTTACAGATGATTTTTCAGCTGATAAATTGGAATAACAAGGGAATAAAAATAAATGGTGAATATTTAAATCATCTGCGGTTTGCTGATGACATTGTTATTTTTTCAACGGACCCATTAGAACTCCAAGACATGGTACAAGAGCTCTCAACTAGAAGTGAAGAAGTTGGACTCAAGATGAACCTACAAAAAACTAAGATCATGTTCAATAATTTCGTAGAGGAAACAAAAATACAAGTTGACAACATTGAGCTAGAAATTGCTGATTCATATATTTACCTTGGCCAGCTGATTTCAATGGATGGCAACATTATGAAAGAACTCAACAGACGTATTAAACTTGGCTGGAGTGCATTTGGAAGAAACAGTTTTATCCTGAAGGGAAAATTGCCTTTGTGTCTAAAAAGAAAGGTCTTCAACCAGTGTGTATTGTCAGTCAGGATCAGAAACATGGAGTTTAATAAAATCCTTTCGATATACAGTGGAATTCAGTTATAGCGAACAAGCTTTCGTGCAAATCCGGTCGTTATAAACGAAATTTTTTAAAATCATAGCACAGAAATACACTTTAGGGTTTTATACAACGTTTTGAAAGTACAATATATTAAATTTGTTGACTTTAAAATTAAATAACGATATTCATATTTAAGTATAATAATTTAATTATTGTATATTATAATTACAGCAATACTAAATACATAGTAAATTGTTTTTAAATTAAAACATTGCAAAAAATATTTTTATCTTCCGTTTGTGTGCTGCAAAAATAAAAGAAAATTAATTAAATTCAAAACGTATTTTCATCACAACAATTAGCTCGTTAATCACAACGGTAATTTAGTAATTTCCCCTTTTACCATGCGGCGGTCACAGCAAAATGGTAACATTACGTGTACAGCATCATTTGGCCAATTTAACAGCAACCCCAATGACAAACCGGTCCTTGGGTAATATTTTTTTGTAATGTGATTTACACGTTTCTGCTAATATAGTTCCTATTTAATTATGCGGATTTATTCATTGTAAAATGTAAATTGTAGGTTATCTGCGTTAAGAAAGCGACTGGGTATGTGGTTATTTGATTTTTTTGGTTATAGTTATAAATTATTTCATTTTCAGCGTAGTCCAGGACTTGAGTATAATGGACTCCCGCCTACGCTGTATATTTTAAGCTGATTACTTTTTGATTTCAACGGATCGTATATAGAGGGTTTTAGTATATGGGGAGGGACATATTATACTCAAAGAAAAAAAATATTCAAAACTCAAAGAAAAAAAATATTCAAAATTCAAAGAAAATAGGGGTCTACCTTTAGTACTCGAGAATTACAAGTTATCATCTGATGTTTCCATTAAAAATCTGAGATGGCACAAGGTTGGAAACACTAATGCAAACAAAAATGGTGGTCTTTGTATGTGATGAAATTTGTGGACATCAGAGTGATACCTATTAATTACCCAAGCAGTTGTGTTTTTTATGTGCTGAAATTAAAATTTTGTAATTTAATAGATTTGCTTTTAAAGGTAATTTTCCATGAAAACTGGCCTATAAGAATGATATTAATTATCTGGTTATTTGACACGCGTAGATATTCATAAATATATAATGTATGTCGGCTAGTGTTCTAACACGGATCTTAGAAGAGATTCCTCGTCCTCCTTGAACAAAATGTGCGAGGACGATGCTGTTATTGCTACAAATGATGAAGCAGCTTTATGTAAAAGATACGCCGTACATGCTGGATACTGGGTAGACCCTTATATTCAGAATTTTATAAAAGTTTCTGAACGCAAGGCGCCAGAAATAAGTCGGGGTTACTATGCCCGGGTTATGGGAATGAAAATGCTGCTACAGCAGTTCCTTAAAATTACTAATTATAATTGCCAAATAGTCAATATAGGCGCTGGTTTTGATACCTTATTTTGGCGGTTAAAAGACGAGGGAATTAACGTCAAAAAATTCGTCGAAGTTGACCTGCCCCCTGTAACATCGAAAAAATGTTACATCATCAGGAGCAAGAAGAATCTTCTCACAATGGTTGCCACGGAGGATGACGACATTCAATTTTCTAGTTGTGAACTGCATGCTGGGCAGTACCATCTTGTTGGATGCGACATCAGGAACATTCATGAATTAAATCTAAAACTATTAAATGGTCTACTGGATGTTACTATACCTACAGTGTTTATGGCTGAATGTGTTCTGGTGTATAATGAAGAGTCTCATTCATCAGCCTTTATCAAGTGGATAGCCGATAAATTTCAAACGGCTGTGTTTATCAACTATGAACAAGTGAATATGGGTGATAATTTTGCCAAAGTGATGATCGAAAACTTGAAAAAACGAGGCTGCAATTTAGCTGGTGTGTCAGCATGCGCCGATCTTGAAACTCAGCGCCGGCGTTTTTTATTAGCTGGATGGGATGGTGCGAAATCTTGGGATATGAATGAGGTGTACCAACATTTGCCGCAAAGTGACGTTGACCGGATTGAGAAATTGGAATTTCTTGATGAACAGGAACTACTGCAGCAGCTGTTACAACACTACAGCATCGCTGTTGCCTATAAAGGAGAGGGAAGCCTAGAAGACATAGGTTTTAATTAAGTGTTCTATTTGTGACTAATCGTTTGAAGTTAGTGTTGTCCGTCTTGCAGTTGCGTAAGTGTTGTGAAATTGTTCTCATCTCTTTGAACCTTGAGCTAATGCTGAATTTTAGTCTTTATTGATGATGTGATGAACTCTGTGACTTTGTCTTTCATGTATGATGAAGAGATATGAACCAAAATTATATATTTATTGCTATTTTACAATCTCATGGTCATGTAAATAATTTTTGTTCTAACTACATGTCTGCAAATCTTTTGAGTGAGTGATTCAAGGATGTCTGTTGAGCAGATACCTATTTTCAGTGGTGCTAAAAATTTTCAAAATTTGTTTCTACACATGATGCATGCTTCTGTGGTGTTTTGCTTTTTGTCTTACAGAACAACAGTGTGAATTAAAAATTAAGTAAGGGGTACATTTCCCTTTTCGCTTTCCTCAAATTATAAGTTAATACAAAAATGTGAGGTCAAATTAATACCTAAATTATATGTGATATCACATGTTAAGAATGGATTTTTTTTTTAAATCCCATAATATTGAAAATGAGAAACAGTTGTGTAGTTTGTTTTTATGCTTTACTTTAAATAGAATTTGTACTTGAACGTTTGAAATCTCTCGCTCATAGTTCTTTCCCCGAAGTAGCGATTGCTCAATGTAATTATTTATCGAGTTAAATTAATATTAGTTAAATAATAACTTCAATGATAGTTTGACTTGATTTTTGGGCACTCTTTTACTATGTGGTAACCGTTTCCGTTTTGACAATTTTTTGTTTACATGCATTTTTTTTACGTTGATTCTCGGTTTCTCCTATTTTTTTTTTAATGGTTTTTTTTGTAATTTCATGGTTTTGATTTAAAGCAGAGTTCCCGAGTGCTGGCAAGGATGATTGATGAATTACAAAACTCGTAGCAGTCCCCTATGTCTTTTAATTTCGGTTTTCTCTAATTCCATAGTGGTAATTAAAAAAAATAACTACCAAGCTCCGGCAACGGCCTCTCATTGATGGACTGCGAAACTTCTAACGGTGTTCTGCATCCTTTGATTCCAGTTTTCTCAATACCATGGTTTTTTTTCTAATTTAAATACAACTTTTTTTTTTTTAAATTTCGTAACTTTTTCTTTTCCAATTTTAAATACAATTTTGTTTTCTTTTCCAAATTTAAAATTAACTTTTTTATTTTTAACTTAGGAAGGAAACATTCGCCAAAACGAAAGTGGTTACCGTATTGTAAAAGAGTACTGATTTTTAACTGTAAGTGTTGAATTTTAAGTTTTCCACTTTACTGATATTTCCATACTAAGCGTCTCATTACTAACTGATTAAACTAAAAGTGTGCTATTGCAGAACATGCCGCCTGTTTTCTCTACTCTTGAAACCACTTCAAATTTACCGCTGTTATGCATGTGATGTCACACATTAGCATTCCCTCCACAGACAACGAACGCCAGAAATTGAGTGCTCACTTTTTGAAAATTCACTATTGCATCAATTGCTGATTCAAGAATTCTGGTAGCAGAATTATGTAACGTTTTTTGGAACAGGGGGGTGGGGGGCATCCCTATCAGACTTCCACTGATTCAGGTAAATAATGGAGTGAAAAATGCCCCAGAAACAACCATGGCGGAAGGTTGCCACACCCGTTGCTTTCTGATAGCATGTTATGCACTTTCACCACTAAAATTATAGAAACTATGGCTCATTGTATCAAAGAAAAATCCCACAAGCACATTTTACATACATCTATACATTACAATATACGCAAAATTATAATTTATTTGTGGGGAGACACGGGCCCATTTAACTGTGTTCCTATGTCGGGATTATTTTCAGTAACTCAGTTTGCTCAGTTAAGGTGCAATAGCAACCCATTTTACATGCTATAGCATGTAAAATTCATATAATAGAAGGAAAGGATTCGTTATTAGAGAAATTACAAGTCCCAGGGACCTGCTATTTAGTAAATGTGCATGCTTGTGGAGAGATATGGTATTCAGCGGGCACAACTCCCTCCCCAACGTTTTATTTTGAAAATTAACCAGGGAATAACTGGAATGGAGTGATGTTTAAATGGGTGTGGAATGTCTTTCTTTATCCACATGATCTTTATCTCCCAAAATAATGGTAATCTTTTAACATGAATGATTGAATAAGGGGTTCATTCATCATGATGGGTTTCCCTACATTCCTATCAATCTCTCTACTCCCTTTTTGTATTTGCTTTAACAAGCTCCAAAGCAGATGTTTTAATGTTCTGCAACAGACATCCATTTGATCAAACTTTCTGCAAGGAATGCATGTATGTGTACCTGTTTTTAAATTCTATAGAATGTAAA
>QLNU02014802.1:26528446-26538541 GCA_006491805.2 Dysdera silvatica
CCCTTTGGATTTCCTTGAAACTTCGTAGAATAGAACTTCGTAGAAAGTTATGACCTAGTGGATGCTTGAAAATATCCCAAGTTTTTACTTCACCCGTCAAATAGATCAAATATGGTCAAAAGTCACTGAAATGGGCCTGTTTTGGATTATCATGCTTTACAAAATTGACAATTTTTTTTTCCCTTTTAACCTAAGAGGTCTCATTTGAAAGATTTTTTAAAGATTTTTCTAAATATGTAACAAAAGTAAGTATTATAAGCAGAATTATTTTAAATAAATTGAAAAGAAAAGTTTGACCTTGAAGTTTTCAAAATAGGGTCATTTTATCTCTTTCAAAAAATTATATAGTATATAGCATGATATTCTACACCTTTTCGCAAAATTTCGTGATGGGATCTCTATGGGTTCAAGAGATATTAAAAAAATTCAACTCAAACGTAAGACTTTATTATTACGCATTGTGACCTCTCATATTCCAGACTTGTTATGTCTATTATTGCATGTTACTGCTTTATTATTATTATTATGTCCTTCATTAAAATTTAATGAAAGATACAATAATGAAAAAAAGCCGCAACATGCTTATACAGTAAAATCTCTCAACAATATTATACAGACCGAGAAAAATTATCGTTGTAGAGGGAGTTATTGTTATAGGGAGGGTTCATTATACAGTAAAACCTCTCTGCAACACTATTATACGGAACAGGAAAAATTATCGTTGTAGAGGGATTTATCGGATATCATTGTAGAGTGGTTTTACTGTATATTATTTAATAATATATACTAATCCTTGTTCAACTGAAAATTTGCAGAATTACAATATTTATAATTTTGTAACTATGTAAAAATAGCAGAAACTGATTACTAGCGATAAAATCAGTAGCATACTGATAACTCCTACAAGGTGGGGGCTCCCCTTTTGTAATTTATTTTTCATAAAATTTATAAGTAAAAGATATTATATTTTTTAGTTAATAAGGATTTTTTTTAATCTTTAGGTAAAATATAAAATAAAATAAACGGTTTCCAACTGTGGCAAACTCATTACGCGTATTTACTTTAGCTGTTTTCATTGCCTTTAAAATTGAACTCAACATCCGAAAATTATAAAATCTGGACGAGTTTTGAAACTATAGTACAAGCTTTGTGCCCGAATCTTACCTCACGAAACGGTGACTAATAGACATGTGTTCTGTTTAAAATATTGGAATGCGTCACTGGTCAATTTCTTATAGAAGACACAACACTATATATATAACTATTTTTTTCCATATATACATATACAAATTAATTTTCGTAAAATTTAAGACGTTCCGTTACACCACTGAATAAAATAACTACATATGTAATTCATCAAGCGTACGGTCGCTAGTAAAGTACTAGTTCTCACTGTGAATTTTGAAAAACAGCTGCTCTACAGCTGTTTTATAAAATTCATAGTGAGCATTAGTACTTTACTAGCGCCCTTACGGTTGAAAAAATGTACATGTAGTTAGTTTGTTGCTAATAATAAATTTCTCCTATTTTTGTATAATTACAAAATTATAAATATTGTAATTCTGAAAATTTTCAGTTGAACAAGGATTAGTATATTAATTAATGAAAGACATAGTAATGAAAAAAAATAAAAAAAAGAAGGAAAAAATGCAGCAACATGCAATAATAGCCAAGTCTGGAATATGAGAGGCCACAATGCATAAGAATAAAGTCTTACCTTTGTGTTGAATTTTTTTTAATATCTCTTGAACTCATAGTTGTCCCATCGTGAAATTTTGAGAAAAGGTGTATAATATCATATTATATAATATATAATTTTTTGGAAAAAATAAAATGAAAACGTTTTGAAAAACTCAAAGTCAAACTTTTCATTCTATTTAAAACAATTCCGCTTATAATACTTAGTTTTATTATATATTTAGAAAGATCTTTCGAATGAGACCTTCTACCTTTGTAGATTAAAAACAAAAAAGTTAGTCTTATAAATCACGATAATCCAAAACAGGTCCATTTCAGTAACTTTTACCCTTAACCATATTTGATCTATTTGACGGATAAAGTTAAAATTTGGGATATTTCAATCATCCATTGGGTCATCAATTCGGCAAACTTTCAGGGAAATCTAAAGGGGTCGGGTTGTGAATCATCAAAATTTTGGGTGGTTTGACGTGGAATGACCCTTAAGTGTAATTTACCTTATGGGATAAAATAAACATGTGTGGTAAATTGCTGATTTTGCTTCTTCCTGTTTTGTGAAATACTATTTGGGAATTATGTATTTTTTAAATGGTTTACAATTTATTTTAAGCATGCTCACGTTAAAACTAATTGAACAAAGATAAGGCTGGTGTTAATATATTTTATAGACACATGCTGACATGCAAACGGCTTGCTTTTCATTGAATTTTAAATGATATTGAAGCAATTGAATTAAATATTTATTTGGAATATAGTTATTCGTCAATTCCTGTAATGCTTCCTTCCTTTTTTATAATTGTGCAGCCTATGGATGTACTAGTTAAGAATATTGTTCTGTGTTCATTACACACTGAGTATACTTTCTCTTATAGCTAAATGCAGTCTACCTTCAATCTAATGAATAACATAGGATTAGTGAAAACGATCGTTAAATCGAGGGAACGTGTTTATCGGAACAAATGATGCACCGGGGGTTCCTGGGCCCTTCCTTGGGTTGAAAATTTACATGTAAAATACGTTAAAAGTAGCAACTATTACATTAAAAAGAAAGTTTTACATTTTAGAACCCCCCCCTCGAAAAAAAAAGCAAGGGTGCACTATTTATCGGAACTGAAATAAAAAATTACTAAAAAGAAAAATCATAACCAGAGTTCTGAAAATTACGTTAGTTTTAATGAACATGAGACACAAATACATACATAGTTACTACTTCTGAAAGAAATCCTTGACGTTTGTTTTGATTTTTCTTGGGAGTTGGCATTTAACATTGCCTTTTCGATTTTTTCAAATGCATCGACAAGATCATTGTTGACGTCAAAACGCAATAAATACTTCTTTACACACTGTATACGCCGGCATTCTCTTTAATTAGAGTGAACTCTGTTGATTTTCTGATGACAGTTGATTTTCTAACTGAAATTCTACTTGCAGCTACAGGCTAATGACAAAATGTTATTGTTAAAGCATGGAAAATACAATGCTGGAATCAATATTATTCGGTCGAGACCAATACAAACATTCATTAGATTGTGGAAATCGGGTTTTGTTAAATCAAAGAGACTGTATAAGGCAGTATGGTCTTTGCAGTCCTGTTTTATAAAATAGTCAGTTGATGATGATTTTCATGTTTTTTTTTTAATGTGTGAACAGTGGAGTGCGAAACCTGAGAAAATCTACTTTTAAAAAGTTTCTGCGTTACATTAAAAAGTTTTCTATAAATTGTAGAAGTTTTCTTCTCCCCGTATTTATTAATTTTGTGCAGGTGTTTGTCATGGTATGTCAGATTTGAAAACAATGTGTTGCAAATGAACATTATACATGCCTATTCATTGTCCTGTATAGATATGCTTTAGTTTTAGTTCTTTAAATAGTCCTGATGTACATTTTAAAGCAAAGATACCGTAAAATATCACTGAAAACAGCATCGGGCCCGTAAATGACCAATCATTTATCATCAGCATACGGGAGCTTTATGTGAATGTGTACTTAATGTACCATGTTCTCTCTTTTGTAAGAAGACTATATGTTTTATCCTCAAATATAAACCTATTATTATTGTCAGTGAACCAGTGGAAATACTGGATATTTTCTGTCAAAATATATTCACGATATTTTTGTTATACGATTAGTATCACCATAACAAACACTGATTGTAAAAATACTTCTTTAAAAAAAAGCATGAGACATACAGTACTGTTCAAATTTGACCCATTTTTGTAAAGCATTCACTCAGCTTGGGTCCAAAAAACTTGCTTGTACTTTTGAAAAGTCTCAAATAAGCATATTTTCTATTGCACTACAATATTCTATGATAAAGAGTTACGAATAATATCTAATTAATTTCCATATACAAGACTATCAAAGGATGTATGGAACATTTATAACTAGTGAGAAATTTTCTAGAAATATTGGTCCGTCTTCACTTCTGTATAATCTTATTGCTATTGTACTATATACTCTGTAGGAGAAAGGAACTTATTTTGACTACAAAAGCTATTAAAATATACTTCCAAACATTTAACAATATGTATCTTGTAAATATGGTTCTTCTGTGTTAGATGTGCATTTTAAAACAATTAGAGATTTTTTTTTTTAACCCTGCATCACTGATGTCTTCAATTGAAACGATGCCCCTCTCTCTTTTTGAACTAAACATGAATTTTCCCCCCATTAATTTTAGTTATTGCATATTTTAAATGTGACATAGACAACACCTGTGGTGGTGTAATGGCAATGGCTGTTCTAGGCTAGGGCTTCCCCAAATATAACCAGATTTTATTATCTGGCCTGTATTATTGTATGTCGCTGCGTATGGCCTGTGGCAGGCGGGGCCCTAACCTCCCAACAAGAGAATGCCTTCGTATTTGGCAACCATGAGAATAATCTGAGTTCATTTCCAGTACGTACCTAATGCTTGATAGTTTTATTGATAAATTCACTTTCCTATATCTGATTCCGTTAGTGAAAGAGGTGTCGGTTCTCCAAAAAACTATGGCTCGTAGCACAGTATAACTGTCTTTGTATTAAAAACACAAATGAACAAATAGACAGTGCTTAGATATCAAAACAATGTGTTCATAGTTCATTAAACTGTATTATAATTATATACGCAATGCAAAATTCTTTAAGCCTAAACAATTTTTGGGCCATGTTGTACAATATTTGTTCGGAGGTCTGTGAAAAGAAGGTTAAAGGTAAAATACTTAAAAATTGAATATCTGTTTGATCTCATTCAAATGCAATTTGTTATATCCAGATCTGTTGTTTGTGAATCTGTTGTTTATATTAACTAATCATCCGTAAAACCTGCGTGTACATTTTGTTAGATAGGTTGGCTTCTCCAACATTACTGAGACTTAATTTTGATGTACGTTCACAAAATTGATTTATTTAGAGTGTGATAACTAATTGATATGTAAATAACTTCATCTTTATCTTACCTGTTGTAATTTTACAAAGAACCATACCTTTCGATTGTGAGATCGCTATTGTGGTATCTGTATTTAGCTTACATTTTAGTAAATGTTCAAATACAGCTCAATAACAAATGCTAAGAAAATATTCTTATAATATTGCGTATAAGATCTAATAAAATAAAAATCTGGTTGGTTGTGAAATCTAAAAAATTTCTGGCATTTAAAATTTTAAAAATTTTACATGTACTCGATAACATACTATACCATTGTAGTAAAAAATGACTTTACACCTGAAATTCTTCATTTCCTTCTATAAGATTTAATGTCGGGCCTTTAGTGTATTCTTTAACAGTTATGCCGTTTTAGGAAATACGTTTCCTTTGATATTTGTTCTAAAGTTTTCTTACAGAAATCAACATTTTATAATATTTAGCTGATAAGGTTTCAGGTTCACTTTCTTTTCTTTTTAATTAAGGTAACCTCAAAATGTACTGTTGATAAATACAGAAAAGTTAGTAAATTGTTAAATAATTGTGAGGCATGATATGTATTAAATGAAAAATTATAAAACTAAAGTATGTTACCCTCTGTGCCAAATTAAAATAATGTTGCCAAACTATGTCTTAAATAATGTAGATTAGTTGCACAAAATTTAATATGTTATAAATTATTTAATAAATATCAACTAGGTATAGTAAATATTTCTTTTTTTTAAAAAAAAACCCCTCCCAATTAGGGTAAAACGTAATCTCTCTTAACCACTTATTAGATACATTAGAATCTGTTAATTCTAATGAAAAACCCAAAGGGTTTTTCATATATATATATATTTCTCTCTATGTATAGTTTTTTAATAATGGGTGTTTGTATCTCTAAAAAATTTCGAACTTAATGAAGTATTTGGAATGTTTTAAGTTCATTGTGGTTACTGGCTATCATCAATCAAGAATTATGTATTTACTCATGTGCGAAGATTTACTAAACAATGTAATTCAAGCGAAAGAGAATTTATGCATTCATCCTGTTCTTCCTAGTGTCAACATGCATTTGTTGTGGCTGCCTCATAATGTAGATCAACTGAATAGCATTTAAACTATCTCTCCTCTCATACACCCACTATTAAACCATGTTACACCACTTGTGTTCCAGTTTTCATTTTTGTTTAAATTAAATTATATTGTGTTACCTTATCATATCTTAAAAAGACACAAAATCGGGCTTAAATGCAAATAGGGTAACTAATTTCAACAACTTCATTTTGCTGTCAAATTTACTTACAAATATATATGTAAGATGTGTAATAAGAGCTAACATTGATCATTTGAAATTTTACAAAATTAATTTCACGAATGATAAATATACATTTAGTATATTTTATCGCTACTTTAAGTAAACTCATACGAGGTGTGATCAAAAAGTATCGGGACTGGGGTTAAACAAAAAACTACAGTACTTGCAGATTTGGCAGTTAATCTCCTCCAAAGTAGTCCCCTTCTGAACACATACACTTAATCCAGCATTTTTTCCATTGTTGGAAGCAAGATTGGAACTCATTTTCTGGAATAGTGAGCAGCTTCCTCACCTCATTCTGTTGAATTTCCTCGACATCATGAAATCTTCTTCCTTTCAAGTGGGACTTAATTTTTGGAAAGAGGAAAAAGCCACATGGAGCCATATGTGGAGAATACAGTGGACGTCGGACCTGGGGAATTTTATGCTTGGCCAAAAATTCCTGCACAAGCTGCTCTGAATGAACGGGTGCATTGTCATAGTGGAGTTGCCACTCACCGGACTTGTGTGTTTCTGGCCTTTGTCGACCAATGGAATCTTTTAAACGTCTTACATTTTCACGGCACTACTCTTTGTTTACTGTCTGGCCATGTAGAGCATACTTATGATGAACAACGCCCATGTACTCGAAGAAAACGGTCAGCAGTGTCTTCATATTGCTTCGATTTATTCATGCTTTCTTCGGTCTTGAAAGCGTTTAAACCACTCATGAACTCTTGTGCGGCTCATACTCTTTTCCCATAAACTTTCTTCAAATTTGCATTGGTCTCAGCATAGGCATCGTCAAGCTTTTGGCAAAATTTGATGCAGATTCTCTGTTCAATATTCTCTGCCATAATGAATGCCCCACAACACAGTAATGACGTTTGTTCAAAACGCTGCTGTAAAGAAGTGGTGGGAGCTATGACGTTGTGACTTTTGGTGCATGTGTGGGAGGGTTCAAGGTCAATATCTGCCAAGTGTCTTCACTCTGCATGTATTTTCTTTAAGCGCAGGGTGCCAGTCTGGTTACTTTTTGATCACACCTTGTATATAATTTCACTTTGGTAATGTTTGATTTTGTGCAAGTATTTGACAGTTGGAAATTTGATATTAATTAAAAATATAAAATTTAAAAACAAACAAACTATTTTTGTTGACTTGATCAGATTTGAGAACAATATAGATTGTCACCCTTGCACCAGTTTAGGTTACTTCTTTTCCAGGTTTTCAATCGTCAATTCTGGTTTACCATATTTCCTTAGCCACGTTTGTTTGTAGCTTCTCTTCTTCACCCATTTCCTGTCTCTCAGTAGTGTATGTTCGAGCATATCCTTTTGAAATATGAGTGTAAAGTTGAACCTTTGAATTTGAAAAAGAAAAAAAAAAGGGAGGCGGGAAGTGTTGTTGAGAGTGTATATAAATGAGGATTTGATTGCTTCTCAAATATCCTAAATGTATGAAGAACGATTGTTGGAAGAACTGAGCAAGGTGGTGGGTTCCGCTGGATATCTAGAGTGCAAGGTCCTTATAAAGCACATCTGTTCTACTTTTGATTGATTTAATTGTATAGTAATTTTGTTTTATTTTAGGTGATTTGCTTATTTATTGCTACACAATTTAATGTTTACTTGTATTATTATTAGACATATAGTTGGTTGTTATTATGTTATTAATTTAGCGAGAGATTATGAACTCACAAATTTTACCAGTTGGTTACAGACGTCCATAATTACCAGGTTCGATTCTTCTAAAATTAGTTTCCAAGTTCATTCCAATTTAACTTAGCAAATATTTTCCCAGTTCAACTTTACAAACATCCAGGTTGCATTCTTCCAATGTGAACTTAGGAGGAAATTATTTCATTGCTTTTTGAATTTGAACTTTTATGGCCGTTAAGATTACGTGGAAATTGTACATAGCAAAATAATAAATGCAATAGTTGCCAATTTTTGGCAAGGATGAATTTTAACCTCAGGTTTAAAATTAATTATTTAAAATTAGTTTACAATATCATCAAATATGAAATGCTTTGTGTTTTATCCGCAAGTAAACCCAGTTCTAAGAACTGGAAGAATGGGTCACGACAATGTAAAAGGTTAATGCATATTTATTTAATAAAAATTATTAACAAAAAGTTAAAAACACAATGTTAAACATCAAATATTATTATTGGCCTAATATGTTGATACATAAAGGCATTTTCTGCCAGCTGATATTTAGAGTGAGCAAACTGATCATTGATGATAAGGGGTTACAAACCTAAAAATGTAGGGGAAGTTGATGAACTTAAGCAATACTTGCATTCAAGTTGATACAACTTGCAACTAGAGCTGCAGTTTAATCCGTATTTAGTGCACTATTAGTTAGCTTTAATCACGAATTGTTAGATTATTTTTAAACAAGAAAATTGCACAAATAAACTTTATTACATGAAGCTCAGTTTTGTCATCATACCCTCACTGGTGGTAAGATGACAAATAATTAAATTGTACAAAAATGGAAATTAATTTGAGGATTTTTTGTCGTGTATTTCAGGGCTCACAAAAACAACATATGTAACTCTTAATCTTAGCTTCTTTTGCATTGATATCAGAACATTGGACGTGTCCATTCTCTATAGAGAGAACACTGAAATCATAGTTCATCTTTGCTGTACTCGGAACAGAAAATGCACCTCCTCTCTCTCTTTTCTTCAGAGAGAGTGTCTCACTTTCAATATGAATTGATGAGTCGGATGTTGTTTCATCTAGATATTTTTTGAAAGCTTTTTTAGAATTTTTGCTCATTGTGAATTTATGATTAATGCATAATTTTCTTTGCTTAGCAATAGCTTCCTTACTTTTTTCTTTGTTTCTGCTCTTTTTCTTTTCTGTTTTTCTATCTTGTAGTCATTTTCTAACAGGAAAACTTGTAATATGGAAAGAAAGCAATTTTTTCTTTGTTTCCGCTCTTTTTGAGTTGCATGAGGCAGAAAAGGCAAACTTGATATTCTCTACATTTCTTCATCAGCAGTAGGAGCGGATTATATTCCAGCTATGAGCGATGTTGGCATTGGTGTGGTATAAATTACTTCCATGTTTTAACACTTGGATTGCCACATCACCCATATTCGGGTGACAGCAAAGTTCTTTATGTCACGCCTGTGACGGGTGACGCTTATTTGACTACTTACAAAGGATCTTCGAAAATATTTATATTTCCCTTTCTGGGCAATCTGATCTCTTGCTCATCGCTGCTATCCAAATTTATGTAAGTATCGTAACAGGTTTCTTCACTGCTATATGACTCACTAAGAACTAACATTTCCATTTTTCTTTTCAATATTGAAACGAATTAGGGCAGAGATTTTAAGTTATACCACTCGGTACTTGGCAAAGGTTCGAACTGTTCATGCAGAGTAGCTAGGACCTTAGGAATGTATCGATAGAAACAAATGAACAGATATGAGCCAGCAGCATATGCTTCGTGTAGTGGCACACATAGCCTGACACATGCGCGGCAGTCAACGTGTTAAGAATCATTTGGTGAGTAACAATAATAACTACAGAAATTAGGTTATCCCTATTCACTCAACAACGATAGTAATAGTCACTCAACAACGAAGCAAATCAGATGTCACGAAATAAATATAGATAGGCCTATTTACATTTTCTTAACATTTTTAAAAGTATCATCTAAGAGTTGCCTCAGGAATACCGAATTGTTTGGC
>QLNU02014802.1:26538641-26579347 GCA_006491805.2 Dysdera silvatica
TGTCACTTTATGTGCATTTCTTCTGTGCTTATCCTACTGATAACTATTTTTATACAGTAAAACTTTCCTAAGGCGGTCACCGGTGGTACCGTGAAAAGCGGTCGCTCAGGCAGGTGGTCTCTGAGTGGAAGTAAATTTAGCATTGCATCTATGTGGGAGGTAGAAAATCCGTTTCCAAAAAAAAGGTCGTTGAATAGAGGTGGTCGTCAAGGGGAGGTTTTACCATCTGCTTCTTTTCACAGTAACCGCATATAAATCCCCATCCATGCCTCTGTTCAAAAAATGTTCGGCAATTACAGTCACACCCTTTCACCAAAGAATATAGATACAGTAAGACCACCTTAAGACGACCACCGTCAGGACCGTGAAAACGCCATCGCTGAGAGAGGTGGGCTCGGAATGGGGGTAAATTTCGCATTGGGTCTATGGGGTGGGGAGGAAATCCGATCCCTGAAAACGTAATGGATAAGGGACCAATAATCATTAAATTAAACCAATAATTAAATCCTTAATACATTGGAAGCAGTGACGTAAGCAGAAAGTTCGTAAGGGGGGGTATAGGCTCAATGGTGGGGGTGGGGAGGGTTACAGAGCTACAACTCACATATTCCTATATTAAATATACAAAATTACATTGCAATGGGGTTACAACCCCCATCAACACCCCTCTGCGTACGTCAATGATTAGAAGCAAAACTGCGCTTCATCCAAAAGTATCAAAAGACCGGTGACAGTGTCAGCGTGGGGGAACGCCTCAGTTCTTGAATGTAGTAATTAAATTTTACATATTAAATATAGCGCGTTGCCGTTTTTCTATTCTTCATTTGGGAAATAAAAAAGTAATCACCTAAATTTCAAGAGAATATGTTCAAAGGCTGATATTTTTTGAGTACGGCATGTTTGATATCGCCTTTATTTCACATTTATATCATGGAAAGAAAATTCGTTAAATGGCAGTTTTCGTAATTTTTATTTCTTATTTTATTCTGCAGTACGTTATTGTTTTGTTTTTAAGCCGAGAAGAAAATACATTTTCAAAAATATTGAATGAGTGCCGCATTTTTCAGCTAATTTCATTTAGACAATTTGGCATCAGTTTTTATATTTTTATTATATAAGTGCTTTTAACTTCGTGTGTCTGTTTACCTCTTATACATTTGTATATAGTGGAAATAGGGAACTTTAAGTTATGCTGTCGGACTGTGGTTCAACCGATGTCTATCTCGAAAACAATATGTCAGCGCACCTAACAACTACTTCTCTTTTATCTTGTATCCTTTAACTCAAATTTAAATATGTTGTCCATTGCATTGCATGGGCGTACGCAGAAAATTCATAAGCTGGGAGGAGGGTAGGTTACAGAACTACAACTCTATATATTCAGCCAAACTACAGATTATCCCTGTGCGATTTATCGCCAAAGTGCTGCAATCTTCACGAATTACATCATCAAGCGTTCGCTTCCGCCTCCATGTCTCTGATCCATAAGAGAGGACTGGCAATACACACTGGTTGAAGACCTTTCTTTTTAGACACAAAGGCAATTTCCCCTTCAGGATAAAACTGTTTCTTCCAAATGCACTCCAGCCAAGTTTAATACGTCTGTTGAGTTCTTTCATAATGTTGCCATCCATTGAAATCAGCTGGCCAAGGTAAATATATGAATCAGCAATTTCTAGCTCAGTGTTGTCAACTTGTATTTTTGTTTCCTCTACAAAATTATTGAACATGATCTTAGTTTTTTGTAGGTTCATCTTGAGTCCAACTTCTTTACTTCTAGTTGAGAGCTCCTGTACCATGTCTTGGAGTTCTGATGGGTTCGTTGAAAAAATAACAATGTCATCAGCAAACCGCAAATGATTTAAATATTCACCATTTATTTTTATTCCCTTGTTATTCCAATTTATCTGCTGAAAAATCATCTGTAAAGCTGAAGTAAAAAGTTTTGGAGAAATGGTATCTCCCTGCCTCACACCTTTACCAATTTTGATAGTTTTGGTATCTTTATGTAACCGAAATTTTGCACTTGCATTTTTATACACACGTTTCACCATGTCAATGTACACATCCTCAATGTCTGTTGATCTTAAAGAGTTGATGACTGCTGATGTTTTAATAGAGTCAAAGGCCTTCTCATAGTCAATAAATGCAACACACAATGGAAGTTCATATTCATGTGTTCTTTCAATTAATTCTCTTAATACTTGAATATGGTCCACTGTACTGAATCCACTTCGAAATCCAGCTTGTTCTCTTGGTTGAGCTGCATCTAATTTTTTCTGCAGGCGATGTGTTAGCACTTTTGTGAAGATTTTATAAATAGCAGGTAACAAGCTAATTGGTCGGTAATTTTTCAAATCCTCTTTATCACCTTTTTTATGCAAAAGAATTACTGTTGCAGAATCCCATTGGTTTGGTATGTTACCGCTGTTAAGACATTTGGTAAAGAATTTTGCAAGTATGTCTTCTACATATTCTCCAGCTTCTTTTAGGATATCTAATGTAATACCATCATCGCCAGGGGCTCTTCCTTTCTTCATACTTTTTATTGCAAATGAAACTTCTTCTTTTAAGATTTTAGGAGCTGTTCCTTCGACTATTTCAGTGTCTTCGTTTAATCCACTGTTACTTTCATATAGTTTTTTGTAGAATTCTTCAACTCTTCTAAGTATTTCTTCCCTATTTCTTGTTACGGTGCCATCCTCTCCTTTTAATGCAATGATGTGTTTCTTCCCAACAGATAAACTTCCTTTAACAACCCTAAGGCTCTTGTTATTTTCAATGGCCTTCCTTACTAGCTCACAATTGAATTTTCTTATGTCTTCTTTCATGCTTTTGCGCAGAGTTTTACAAAGTTCTATGTACTCAATCCTGGAACTGGTATTTCGATTGTCCACCTTCATATCTCTTCGCCTTTTCATGAGCTGTTTCGTCTTCTCAGATAATTTGCTATTGTGCTTTTTACAGGTTACACCACCAATTTCCCCAGCAGTTTCAACTATTGTCTTAACAATGTTTTCATTTGCTTCTGAGATATCACTTTCATCAATAAGTCCTTCCAGTGCAGAAAAGCGATTTTTTAATTCCAACTTGAATGCCTCGGTATTTTCTTTTAATTTCTTTAAATCCACCCTCTTACTTACTTGTTTCCTAATGAGCTTCTGTCGTTCTAATTTAGTATTTAAGTGCACTTTACATCTCACCATTCGATGATCACTTCCAGTATTAAATCTGTTCAGTACACTGCAATCTTCAATAATTGATTTCTTGTTTGCCAGGATATAGTCAATTTCACTAGTTCCCCCATTTGGGTGTTTCCATGTCCATTTTCTTTGCGGTTTCTTCTTAAAAAATGAATTCATGATGCTAAGGTTTTCAGCTTCTGCAAATTCGATGAGTTGATCGCCACGTTCATTCCTTTCCCCATATCCGTATTTACCAACCGATGTCTCTCCTTGTTCCTGTTGTCCAATTCTTGCATTGAAATCCCCCATGATGAGCTTGATATGTTGTTTCCCTTTGGTGTGTAACTCTTTGATTTCTTCATAAAATTCTTCAACCTCTTCGTCGGTATGGCTTGATGTTGGTGCATATACCTGTACTATTTGAAGTTGGTATCGCTGGGTTAGTTGAACAACGAGCCTCGCTGCTCGATCTGATGTACTTTCAACTTCCAGAAGACAGTCTTTAATTCTTTTGTTGATTAAGAAGCCAACACCACTTGTTCTTCCAGTTTCCGTTCCTCTATAATAAAACAAATGTCCACTTTTAAGTTCCACCAACTCTTCACCTTTTCTTCTAACTTCACTGAGTCCTACAATGTCCCATTTGATCTTGTCTAGTTCCTCTTCCAATTCCTGAAGTTTTGCTTCAGAAGCAAGGGATCGTCCATTATACGTTGCCAAGGTCAATAACAAACGGCAGCCTGGGCCATTCCAGTGATTCTTAGCACCCCCTGCTTTCATGCCACACTGACCGCTGCCTTGATCAGGAGCACTCCAGCACCTGGAGACTAGGGGCCATGGTTTCTGGTGTGTCAACATAATGGAGGAATTAGCCATAATTTCACCACGCTGGCTAGACGGGTTGGTGAATTAGCCCTCCCCTTCCGCCTTTCTATCCGTGCAGCAAATATTAATTTGCCACATAAATAGAAAGCTCAGCCTGCACCACTTGAAGGCGGGGTAGGACACTAGGTTACTGGCCTGGCCGGTTCCACACATCGTCACATACGTTCAGCGTGTGGGTCTCCTTCCAGTTAGATACCAGCAACCCTTTTGCAGGCCATATATATATATAAAAACCAATGGCTTCATGAGTTACGTGGTTTTTTTTATGTTTCTTTTATAATTGTATAGGTTTTTTAATATATTATAGTATTTGTATTTGATATTTTTCTGGCACAGTATAGCCCAGATGCTCTTGCGCCATAAAAATCCAAACAAACAAACATATTCGATATTTTTTGTCTTCTTGCTGACAACACAGGTGTAAAAATATCAGGTAATGTTTTTTTCCTGTATTTTGTTACCACCCTGAAAAAGGGTTATGTTCTTTCTTATCCAAAGAGTACTTTGCACCCCCATGTTTTTACTTGCAGAAAAAGACATAGCAAAGTCAATTTGCAAAATATGTAGGCCTATCCTACTTCTACTCTTATTAGAAAAAAGTCATTATTATAGGAAATCTGTATCATTAAAAATTCCACCTTAAATTCGTGTATTCTTATCCATGTTATGTTTTTTTAAACATACTATTTAATTCTTTTACTGATTTAGAAAAATCTAGTTGAAGGTTTCTTCTTAGGGTGTTATAGTATTTGCATGAACATTAAAATATTTTATGAATTATGTAGCATTTGATTTAACTAAGACTTTATAGCCGATGCCAGTAGTAAAAAACGTAAGTGCTATTTGAATATGATTATCATTTTGCTGTAGCTGAGTAGACTATAATATCATTGCATTACAAGAAGGAGACCAAAAAAAAAAAATCGTGGTTATTTTTACTTGTATGTTTGAGGGTAAAAATGTGAAATTTTTTTCATTTCTGTATATGCCGTTCGTTTCATCCTATATTATGGAAAATGTGTTTATCAGAAACTTTTTACATACCACATTAAAGCAGAGGTCGAAATTAACTTTTTAAATCTTGTGCACAAGTGCACCTAAGTCTCGTGACTTAGGTGTACAAGTAACCAGTAGAACAGAAAGTAAACCTCAACATTAAAAACGGGTAAAATGTAAGTGTAGCAACTATATTTAAGCATGCAAGGTAAAAAAGTGCAACTTTTCAAAATAATTGAACATTCATTTGTAATAAAAAAAAATTCAAAGCAAATGCAGATACATTGAGAAAATTATATAAAATTATTCCGTAGTTCACTGTTCTTGAAAAATAAACGTAAGTAGCCATGGTTTTGAATAGTTAGGTGCACTGCATGCACCCAAATTAAAAATTTACATGCATGGATAAAATTTCATGTGCACAGTGCACCCGCTAATTTTGAATCCTATGCTAAAGCCTTCATTACATATATCCAAATTCGTGTTAACCACATTATTTAAAATCTGCCTCATTTTAATATTTATTTTATATAAACCTCTTTGCTTATTGTTCCATAGCACAGACTGTGTTTAAACTAGTCTGTAATAAAGCTTCTAATGAATGTTCTTTAAACCACTTGTGATATAGCCAATATAGTATTCATTATTTTTTTTAAAGAATCGTTCAACTGGAAAGATGCCTTAAATTTGGAATGCCTACTTACTGAAGATGAAATTTTAATACGTGATCAGTTTAAATTATATTGTGAAGAAAAATTAATGCCAAGAATACTTCTGGCAAATCGAAATGAAGGTAAGTACGTACATTTCTGAAGTACTTCTTTGATAGTGGTAGTGAAAGGTAATAGAAGAGTAAATAAGCTCTTAAAAAATTGTACATTGTCCCAAGGGCAGATCCAGCGAGGGATGGAGGGGGTAATCGCCCCTCCCCATCAGGGTTAAATAGGAAAAAAAGACGACGAAAATTGTATGTGTTGTTTGTTACTACCGTAATAAACTAAAATCTTACACCAAAGTCTCCAAGCCTTGGAGAAATGCAATCCAGACGTTTTTCCATGAATCTACAAGCTTCTCACCCTTCAAATCACATTTTTGGTGGGCATTGCTTCATTGGAACGTAGTTTTTTATCCTTGAAGCGCCGTTAAACTTGGCTTCGAACGCGGATGACAGAAGAGACTTTTAATACACATCCATAGAGACATTCATATTGATGTAAATAAAGTGATTGACAAATTTTCAAAGAAACCAAGATGGCTCGACTTTGCACTATAAACTTCAAGTTTTTTAAAAAGTCGCTTGTTATAAAAAAAGTAAAATAATTACGATGTTTTTGTAGTTTAAATTTAAACTTGTTCTATTAATTACATTGTAAATTATCGTTTTTGGTTATTGTATGTCTCCTTTACTAGGTTATCCTTCTGTCATACTTGACTATAATCTACCCTAAACCATATAGTTTAATTAAAGAAAAGCCCAACTTTAATTCATTGTCTTAAATTAAATATTTTGGTGAGTATAAAGGAAGGCTAGTAATATAACATTTACCTAAACTATTTAACAGTCCAAAACTAAAAATTTTCCTGGTGAGGGTGTCCCCAAACCCCCTTCCCCGTAGTAACATCCTGGATCTGCTGTTGCATTATTTTAATAGCCAGATGCATTTGCAGTACTGTCTGATACTTCTTCCCAAGCAGATGGATACAAGCTATGTACATTCCCTCGATTGTTTGGTATTTCAATTTACATATAGACAGTGGTGGATTCACGAGGGGGGGGGGTAAGGGAAATTTCCCCTCCAAACTCCATAAAAGTGTGGTGGAAAATGGTTATAACGAATGCCGATTATAATGACTCACTGCATATAACGATGAAATTTTTACAAAACGTTTGATCTCCTATTTTTTTTAATTACTTGTTAAATCTGCAGTCCATAAATTATAATTATTTTTCTTATTAAAATTGTATGTACAGTGAAACTTCTCTAGATGGCTACCCTTCAAAACGGCGACAAAATGCCCAGTTCCAAATTAATAAGACCTAGAAATAATGTAAACGTCATCGTTATTCAGCAGCCACCCCTCACCCCAGCCAATGGATAGCACTACAAGGCCAGTTTCATAAATTCATGAATTGTTGCACTTCTATCACTAGAAAAACAAGATTGTATCTCCCACTCTTGTATGTTGTCTATCTATTTTATGTTGTTACTCCACTCTATCGTATGTTGATAAGGAGGTTGTGCTTATCAACAAAGAAAGCTTTGCTATCTCATTCAAGGTTCTTCCTTTAATTAACAAAGAGGAGGGGTCCATAAACGGCCCAGTTTGTAAATGGACTGACCCAAGAATTTACTCTCCCCCCCCCTCATCCACTACTCTTTATTTTTATAAATAGCGGACTAAGCGTTCACTATGTTTTGGTAGGAGTGAGTTAATACCTAGTTGGGGCTGAAGGCAATGTCTTTACAAAGGACTCTGTTAGGAAGGTGTTTTTCGCTGAACTTATTTTGGCACACATTTGCATCAGTAATCATTTTCCTTGTTATGAAAGGAGAGGGGGGGGGGTCCCCAATCTGCTTGTCAGCACCCCTGTTCCACAGCCACCCCTATAAACGGCCAATTTTCTAGGAAACTGTTGGTGGCCACTTTATGGAAGTGTTTCACTGTACACTGTTTTGAACATCTGACAATTTAAAATGTGAATAACTTGGTGTGTGTTGTGCTGTTTTTGCATAAAGGCATACATACATGGAATAATAATCAGTAATATATGTAGAAGTATAAATGAGGCAATTCTAACTTGTGTCTACCAGGTTTGTTTTTTCATCCACCAGTTGCAGTGTAAGCGCACCTAAGTGGTCTTTTTGGATTAATTACGTCTGCAACTGGTAACTAATGAAATTTGGACCACTTAGCCAGGGCCAGATTTAGAGTATGAAGTGCCTTAGGCATAACAATTTTTAGCACCCCCTACATTGGCGCAACTAGGGGAGGTTAACCCCTAGAAAATTTCTTCTAAGCATTGAAGTATAAGGTTTAGCCCTCTAGAAAACGGGCTAGCACCCTAAAAAAAAAAAGCCCCCCCCCTAGACTTTAAAGCTAATTACGCATATGCCCCCGCCAGATGTATTAACGGAAAAAAATAAAATTCTGTCATTCCGTCCCCCTCAAATGTGACAAACAATCATGGAGGATAGGGAAGGGGCGACATTTATGATTACCATATGTGCATTATTATAAGATATAATAATGATATTTTCATATAAAGAAATTTAAATTATTTGACAAGGAAATTTTTTTTATTTCTTTTTTTAATGGGGGCAAAGTCATTAGACCTTTTTTTTTAAATTTCAAATGAAGACAAAAGGTGTGAAGGGGTGCTTTTTTGGGGAGTGCGGATTGACACAATTTTACGGTAGATAGATTGTAATTAAAAGAAAAGCGAAGTTTTGCGCCTTTTGCATCCCTAAAAATTTGGTGCCCTATTCACTTGGTATTTTTCTATGAATAAATTCTGTTTGACAATGATTGTTTGGATTTTTTTAGGGGGGTGAGAGAAGGGCAGAAGCAAAGCAAAATTTCAAGAAGGGCACAAAGATTGAAAATTCACTTATAAGTTTAGTTTTGTATTTTACTTGAATTTAATCATTTTTAATGCTAATTTATTATTCTTATACGGTGCACAACCCTTGCCTTGATCTGTCCTTGGGAGCGGGTTGTTTCACGTAATTTTTCAGAATTTCAGATTTAGGAAAAATGTGGAGGGTGCCTTTTCGTGGCGAGCTGATCGCCAGAATTCTACAGTCAATACATTGTAATTTAAAAAGAAAAATCTGCCGCCTTTTGCACCCCTAGAAATTTGGCGCCCTGGGCAAGTGCCCAACGTGCCCATTTATAAATATGGCCCTGCACTTAGGTCCAAATTCCTTTCATTGGTGACATCATTAGATATATATCTACTTTCCCATAAAGAAACGTAGGTCAAGTTAGGACAATATGTAGTAAATTTTGATGTTGCATTTCAGTTTTCGATAAGGACATTATGAAAGAGATGGGCAATATGGGTGTGCTGGGCTCAACCCTTAAAGGTTATGGATGTGCTGGTGTATCGTCTGTTGCCTATGGTCTCATAACGCGAGAATGTGAAAGGTTTGTGCACTTTTCTTTTCATAGAACTCTCCATTGAAATATATTTTGGGTATACCATAAGAACAAACGTGTATGGGATGGGAAAATGCACAAAACGGGAATATCATTTTATTTATTTTATAACTCGGTTCAAATTTGGAGCTTTGGAAAAAGGGATATTCAAAGTGGGAATGTAAAATTTGGGTTTCACTGTATGTGGAATTAAATTTCTCAGTTTGAAATTTATAGAATTATGTGTAAATATATGTGTGATTTTTTTTTTTAACTATCAGGTATTATTCTTTTTTTTTTACTTTGCTTGGTGCAGAATGACCCTTGCTGTCCTTGTGCCATAAAAATGCAACCAACCATTCCCCCCCCTGAACCCTTAGAGGAAAATGGGAATTCTATAGAAAATGTCCATTTTCCTTAGTTTTTGCAAGTTCTTTAATTACTACAAATATTTTTCCCACTTCTTTAAGTTTGTTTCCTAAAGTGCTCCATTTATTTCTTAATTTACCTCTTCTCTTTCTATAGGAGTTCCAATCTAACGCTTATCTACAAACATTCATTCATTTTCTTTCTGAGTTAATGTCCTAATGTTTCCCCCTTGTTTAATTATTTGACACTGGTTTTTAGCCCAAATGTTCCATGGTTCTATATTAGTTGTCTTGTAGTTGTCAGTAGCTTGTTGCTAGGTCTATTGCAATAAGATAAAATATATTATTTTTTTTTCCATTTTATGTTCAGTATTGCACAGAGGCCTTCATGTAAACTTGAAATTTTCTTTATTTGTTATTGTATTGGTTATTTTTCATGTTTCGCATGCATAAAGCGGCATTGATTTTATAGTACTTCTAAAATTTTTTTGATTTCGTTTTACTTTTTATTAGTTGTGAGTTCCAAATATTTCTCACATGTGTGAAGGTGCTTTTAGGTTCTTTGTATCGTATCTTCCTTTGTTCCTCCTTCACTGAATATCATACTGCTGAAGTATTGGAATCTTTGTCCTTATTCAATACTTTAGTTTTGGATTCTCTCCATTATTGCAGTTGATTTCAATTTCTTTAATTCCCTCTTCGTTTATTTTCATGCCCTGCGGTGGCGCAGTGTGGTAACGCGTTCTCCTAGTGCGCCGCTAATCCGGGTTTGACTCCCAACAGTGCAAAGAACGCTTACTCAGAGATCTCATAAAGATCGCACTGCTCACTGTAGTCCGGGGTTTGGTTCCCTAGGCCTTAAGAGGTTCGGATTCCTCGGAAAACAGTAGGTCCCAGTGCAGCATGACCATTGTAGTCCTTGAGCCACAAAACCACAAACAAACAATTTATTTTCATCAGAGATTTCTGTCGTCGTAAGTTTTTCCAGCTTTTCTTTTATGTGACTTTACCTTTGCATTATCGAGTACAAGACTTTCTTGAAATCCAGGTCTTCCAATCGCTCCCCACGCCATGTTCTATTTTCTTTGTCTGGGTTTATTTCGAATTGCTCTTCTTGGAAACAATAGACTGACCTGTTTAACAGCCATCGTTGCTTTAAAAAATTTTGTGACTTTCCCATTATGTCAAACTGCAATTAAAATTCTGGTAATGGCTTTTAAATTACGTTTGTCATTTTGATGGTAGTTCAAAATTTTTCAAGACCTTTCACTGTTTCCCTTGTAATAGAATCAGTCTTTTTCATAGTTTATCAATAGGAAACTGGGATATTATGTACTTTGTTCAGTTACTATCCATTCAAGACCTTCCACATTATTTCCCTTGTAATAAAACCAGTCTTTTTCATAATTTGGGATGTTATGTACTTGGTTCAATTACTATCCAAAAAGTATCGATTTGATTTATACATGAGTGTTTTTTTCTAAATCCTGTTTGTTCTTTCCTTATTAATATATATAAAATTAATGTAACATTAATTGAAAAACCATTCCTACAGCTTCACCTCATTTGGCACGGTATGATCCTAGTTGTCTTTGTGCTATTGAAGTCCAACCAACCAAATCACTTTGTTTCCCATCTGCACCATCTTGTTGAAAATGATTCTCTTTAATAACTTGCCAGGCACTTATAATAATGATTCCTTTTCAAATATTACAATTTAAGTGGTCTCTTTTTTACTATTTTAATCGTTAAGCCATTTTTCCAATCTTTTTATGGATAACCTCTTCCTATATTTGCTTACTTGCCTATGCAGTATTGTTGCCTTTGAATCTGAGCCACTTTTAAGTAATTCTTGTGTTACGTTCTCAGCACTAAATGCTTCATTGTTTTTAAGTTCTCTATTTACTTTACCAATTTTGCATTAGCCAGGTGGTAGTGTGTCTATTTGTATTGTCATGGGACATTTATAATCTCAATGTCACTGATTTGTCTGTTTCGGGGTTCATTGAAAAATTCTGTGAGTCTGATCGTTCGCTTTCTTTCACCAATGTCCGTCCATCTTTCTTTAACCTAAAATTTCTGTACTTGTTTTTCTTTATTGTGTCTCCTACATATTATATTATTTACTGTTTAAGATGATCTTTTAACTGTTGTATTATTAAAATAGGTATGTGTATGGATAAACTATGTTGTATTTTAAAACCTGTAATTAGTAAGGAAACTTTCTATAATTTAGTTTTCTGCATTTTGGTGACATAATGTGTTCAATGCCCTCAAAGCGGAATGTGCTAAAACGTGTGACGCACGTCGCAGAACAAACAGTTTCACTGTAAAATATTTGCAGGATGTAAATCTTTTTTTAAAAAAAAATAAATAAAAATAAATAAAAAAAAATCAATCCCACAAATGTTTTCTGCATTTCTGTTAAAAAAGGGAATTTATGTTTTATAGAATTTAAAATGTATTTAATACATGAGTATATATATATATATATATACACACATGCATCTCCTGCCAAACATTTTTGATCAGCTGAAGGCTTGTTGCAGAACATTGCAAAACATTCTGCTTTGTGGGTTCGATGCTTTCTCTACATATAAAAAATATACATGGAAATTCCGACATCCACGTTTATTAGCTCAAGCTAGAGCTTTTTGTTTTAGGAGAAAAAGAGATGCTGTCCCCATTCTGGATTCGAACCATAGTCTCTCCGTTGAGCCTGGAGTGTCTTGACCGCTGGACGAACAAGGACAGGAACAATTCTCTTTTTCTCCGTATATAAGGATGTAAGATATTATTACCCTTCTCAGGGATAACACAATTGCCACGTAGTGGTCGACACTATAAAGCCATTGGGGGCAAGTTTTTTGTGTTTTTTTCATGGGGAATATTTATATGTGAAAATTCTGACACCCACATTTATTAGCTCAAGTTAGAGCTTTTTGTTTTAGGAGAAAAAAAGATACTGTCCCCATCCTGGATTCAAATCACGGTCCCTCCGTTGAGCCTGATGTATCTTGACTGCTAGACGAACGAGGGCAGGAACAACACTCTATTTATATATATAAGGATGTAAGATATTATTACCCTTTACATGGATAACACACTGTGTTCACCACCACATGGTAATTTTGATATCCATGAGAAGGGTAATAATATCTTACATCCTTATGTACGGAGAAAGAGAGCATTGTTCCTATTCTCATTTGTCTTGCGGTCAAGGCACTCTGGGCCCCATGGAAGGACCCTGGTTTGAATCCAGGATGGGGACAGTGTCTCTTTTTCTCCTAAATCAAAAAAGTTCTAGCTTAAACTAATAAATGCGGGCGTTAGAATTTTCATCTATAATTATTCCCCGCAACAAAAATCGTCCTGGAAGCTTTTCTGTGTTGACCACTACATGGCAGTTTTGTTATACCTGAGAAGGGTAATATCTTACATATAAAAAGTACTTTTCTGTGATTTTCAATAGTCACATTAAGATGTCACTCTATGCCTCAGATACATTGAGCAGTCTTCAGTGTAGAATATGGATAATTGTGTGTCACAAAATTGTTTAATTTCATTTAATGTAATAATTATTATTGTTTTGTAGAGTTGACAGCAGTTATCGTTCAGCTATGAGTGTCCAGTCTTCTTTGGTTATGCATCCAATTTATGCATTGGGCAGTGAATCCCAAAAGGAGAAATATTTACCTAAATTAGGTGAGCCATATTTACAATGACAAAAACTGACTTGACTTTGAGTGACTGCTTTTACTAGGAACTGACAGTGGTCGCCTTAGGGAGGCTTTACTATATATTGTTAAATCCATGTGCCAAAAATCCAGCACTCGAAATACTTATGCACAATCTGCTGACGTCCAATTGACTGACACCAAAATGGCCGTGCCCAATCGTACTTAACCCTTAGAATTCGCTCCAGATCTCTTTAAGTAGGATTTCAGTTCAACATATAATTTATTATGTGTATTCTACAATTGTTTTTAATTTTTAAAGTGATCAACGACATGGAAAGTCAAGCTGCTGTGACAAACAGTCTTACACTGTCATATTTAAACATTTGGTTTAAAATAAAAGTACATGAATAATGCCATTTACAAAATTTAATATCATGTACCGACATTTTAATATTTATCGGTTATGGCACCAAAACTTCACCCGGTCTTTGAATGACATGATAACTGGGCTTGACTGTAATAATTCATAGTAAACACATTCAAACGAAAATTATTCATTAACTGAATCAACAAACGATTCTGCCCATCTATAGTGACTTGAATTATTCATGGATTTGGTCAGTGAACAATTTTATACACCTCTAATTCAAAGGTTCCCCATTAGGTTCTTTAGCCTGCCAGATACAACCTGTTTAGAGATTTTGAATGAAGCGTGCAGAGGGAGAGAATTCTGCTATTAAGTCTATGCACGCTGCCTACTATTCAGGTCTGTAGACAAGCCGGGGCTCAGCCCAGTTGCCCCACCTATATATATATGCAGACATTAACATTTTCCTCATAGGCAGTTAGGAATTTTCCAATTGGGCCACAAGGCTTAGGCATAAGAGCGCCGTAGGTAAAATTCTTCCTATCTCACCCAATTCTCCTTCCATAAAATTTAAAATATAAACTTTGTGTATATGTCAATAATACAGTAATTGTAATAAACTAAAAAAAACACCAGAGGTGTGACAAATTTATTTAGGTTTATTGTAACATAATATCCAAATTCTCTACCGCTCCTTGAAATAATTTTATACTCATGCGTCTCCGGCTGCCCTATACCCCATATGCCCTTTGCATTGCCCCAGTTGCCCTTTCATCCATGCTACAGGTCGTTTTCTGTGCCCCAGTGATTGAATGATACCCCCTCCCCCTTAGGGCTACTGGGCTGGATTCCACACCTAGTAAACTTGCTTGTGTGTAAATGTATCAATCATTAACAGGTCACATTAAGAAGCTGTTAGTTCCATTCTAGATGACTTGCAGCACATTCTTGAGATGTAACACTGTATGAACCTTTTTTTTTTAAATTATCATATTCATTCTTGGTTTCAGCAAAAGGAGAAACAATTGGCTGTTTTGGACTCACTGAGCCGGATCATGGAAGCGATCCTGGAGGTATGCAAACACGTGCCAAATATAATTCTGAGAACAAATCATACACAGTTTCTGGAAATAAAACATGGTGAGACGTTAATTTTTATTGTAACATGCATTAAATTTTGTAATGTGTATGTTTTCTGTTATATCAGTACTAAAGGCTTAATTTATTTTTGAGAAAAGTATACAAAGTAAGCATGTGGCATTAATTGTACTTTCGGTTATTCTAATTATGTAAAATTAAAATCTGATCATTTTCGTCATGGTTTAAAAGCATGATTTTTTTACTTTTAGAATAATGAATAATGTTTAATATTATATATGCTTTTGCACCTTCATCCTTTAACCATATGTTGTAAGACTTTTTAAAAGCAATACAGCCTTGGTTCATCTATTAATTGTAAAACATATTGCGTTCACAAATGCAGTTGGTCCTAGAATAAAGAGTCAAAATCAACTGAATATCTGCGAAGAGGAAATATGTATGTATGCATCGAAGTAATTCTGTTAGTATATTAATAAAAAAAAAAACTTTGAAGAATGTGCACTCTTCCATAAATTTAGAGAATTTTTTAATGATGAACCATTAGTGTTCAGTGACAACACTGGTGAGAATATATAATAGCAGAATTGAATCAAAATAACAAGGAAAGTGGAGAAGAAAAGTATTTGATGAAATTATCACCCAAATTAACTGGCATAGATACAGTTAAATTAATCAAAACATTACAACACATTTCATTTCTACTTTAGCGAATGTCCCAGATATATATTTGAATTCGCTGGAGTTGGTTTGAGAAGTATGTGCATGGCGGCGATGCTTTCTGCACAAGCAAAACAAAAGCAAATATCCAATTGCTTCTCTTTTTAGTTAAATGCTGAATTTTTCTTAATATTTTTTCCTACATAACGTTTTTAAATATTTAATGATCAAATATTATGTTGTACATCCATATAACTTAAGTATACATTACGTATTCAGTTTCTATATATCATACATTTTATTATTTTGGATTAAAACCATAATTCCCAATTTTAATATCATTATGTACATTCATTTTTGGATTAATAGAAATATAATTAAAATGAGGCGTCTATGGATCTGGAAAATATGGAAAAGTCAGGGAAATTTGAAATACAAAGGCCCAAGTCAGGGAAATTTGAAATTCATTGTTATAATAAATAACTTATTAAAATAATTTTCCTGAATTATTCTTTTCATACCACATTACCTACTGAAAATTTTGAAAAACTTGTACTTTTGACTAAACTTCTTCCAAAAGTTACCATTTTGCACCAAAACTAATATAATTTATATAAAATTATTAAGCCCATATATTTCTCAGGAGAAAATGTTTGCCAAATATGTAACTAAAACTTAAAAAAAAGTGTTTTTAGCTAAATTATCCAATCTGTAAGGGATTTTGATCATACCAATCTCCTTTGCCTTATATACAGTCATACACATTTTAAATGAAATAGAAGATGAAGCATCAGCTTTGCGATTATATAGTTAGACTCTTTTATAATAAATACAAAAAGGGCTGGATGAAAGTGTTGCTGTAAATATTTAATTAATGCAAGTTTTTAGCATAAACAAAGGTTTTTTAATATATATTTATGCAATTTATTTTTTTAGTGGATTTTATGGTCTTGAAACTTGTTTTTATTACGCAAATTTTAGTGCATTGTGTGTTGTTTACTGTAATTAGTGACTGGAAATCGATTAAGATTTGGTCTGGAAACCTGGAAAAGTCAGGGAAGTTTGAAACAGAATTTGGGTAGACACCCTGTTTAAATATGCACATACAGTACTATATTTTCAAGCAAATTAAATTATAACAGATTCTTAAAGTTTATCATCTGAATGAGGTGTTTTTCTTCCTTTCTTTTTTTTTTTTGAATAAAGTGATAACACTACCAGAGTATTACACTTTATCCATACTCAAGTGTTATACATTTTATCCGGTATATAAACTGTGATAACACCTCCACTTTCAGCCCTTATCTGCCCGTTCTTGCGGGCGGGACAATTAGCTACATCTTACCAGCACTGGGATTTGTATAGTGATCATCAGTAAAATATCTGAAGGTGTTGCCAAAAGGGGGGAACCTCCTTAAGAATTAGAGCAGGGTGTGTAGCATGAGAAATTATTTAGTACAATTAAGTTTTGTCCACCTTTTTGTGTAGTTTGTACCAGAACTTGATTCAAAAACTTAATTGTATATGTTAGTTACATCTAATTGATTTTACAATGTTAATAAAGTGTTAAATCCTCCATCAAAATTTATCAGCTTTTGAATTCAGTCACTGCAAGTCATTCAGAGTAAATTGTCTCAATAACGTTGTTTTAATTAACCACTATTTCTGTGCTTAACGATTGCTTTTTGTGGTGTTAGCGAATGTGTCATAGAATGCACCCATTCCAATTAACATCTTTTTAATGGCGTGTTTTCTTCTTCCCTTAAAAGTCATTATTTGTGAGGAATAAATATAATAAGATCCATTAAATGCAGAATTATACTCTATAAAAAATAGCATAATATAACATGCATTGCTATTTTAATAACTAGCTTAACATTTAATGTGTTATAGAAAAAAAATAATTGAATACTCATGGGGTATCCATTACAGTTGTAATTTTTTTTCCCCCAGGATCACTAATTCACCAATAGCAGATATTTTTGTGGTCTGGGCCAGATGCGATGATGACAAAATCCGAGGTTTTGTTCTTGAGAAAGGAATGAAAGGCTTGTCCGCACCAAAGATTGAAGGAAAATTTTCATTACGTGCGTCTACAACTGGGATGATAATTATGGACGAGGTCAATGTTCCAGAGGAAAACCTACTGCCAAAAGCTGAAGGATTACGGGTACTGCAAGAAATTGTTATGAAAAATTTTAATAGGATTTTCTTCATTAATTTCACATGATGTCTATTGAAGCATTATTTTCCTCTTAACACCATGATTAAATCCGAATCATTGATTACCTGGGCACGTTTCAAATCTTGCACAGTGTGTTTCAGAATAGATATTACCGCTATTATTTTATTAGCTGTTAGTCATGGGGGGGGGGTCCTTGGTTTTAGTTACCTGGTTATTCTTCGGAAAACTGTAGGTCCTGGTGCAGCATGAACTTAGCTTTATGCCTTAAAGCAGAGTTTGAAAGTAAAAGGACAACAGTAGTAGTTGTATTCTGAGTGAAATTATTGGATATTGTTAGGATAAAGATGTAAAAAGAATGTGAATAATCCGGGTTCGACTCCCAGCAGTGCAAAAAGAACGCTTACTCAGAGATCTCATAAAGATCGCACTGCTCACTGTAGTCCGGGGTTTGGTTCCCCAGGCCTTAAGAGGTTCGGATTCCTCGGAAAACAGTAGGTCCCGGCGCAGCATGACCACTGTAGTCTTTGAGCCGTAAAACCACAGACAGATAAGAACGTAAGAAGCTGAGGTTTATGCTCTGTATATTTCCAAATAGCTCACTTCATTTGAAAAACAGTAGATTTCTTCCCACAAAACGTGAACATTTTGGACTAACACTCTTGTTAGGAATGAGAAAGGCTGGAGACTGTGATCATTTTACTGCAAACAGGGCCCTGATCACTTTTACAAAAAATAAATTTAAAGCATGAAGGGCATTTAATGCCGATTGATTTAAATCCTTGGACCTTTTAGACAAAGATTTTATTCTTAACCATGCCACTGTTTAACAATGCCACTGTCTAAGATGTTAATCACATTCATCAAATGCATGTGCAAAAGAATTTTCTGTCAGTGGAGATTTGCTAAACTTCTATGATACAAAAAATGTCTTTTCCCTTAAGCTACATAAAATTGTCATCTTTGTCTTGTCTATCGATACTTAAAATAAATGTCGATGCAAAATGATCCTTTTCTGAATCTCAGAACGTGATACTGGACAACAGACACTGCATTAAAAATCTGTGTATGAACAATGCGATACAGTAACCTTTCTCAATAATATTCTTCTAACTAATGATTATTTCTGTTTAGTGACAGTATTTTGTGGTCCTGGTAGATGCTTTATAAAATTACTCATATTTCGATTAATGTATTTTTCTACTTAACGATGTCTTTCCTCCATCCTTTGAAAGGTTTTAATAGAACAAGTTATGTATCAAAATGGAGTCCACGTGAATGGAAACCTTGATCTTATGTAACAGCATTTATAATATTGTTAGAGTTTGAATGGTTTATGAATATAAGTATCGTTTTAAAAATATATACATAATATAATGCTTATTTAGGTCATATTCGATATTTGTATTACTGCTTCGAAACTGGTAGGGTTTTTTTTTATGTTAGAGTAAATCTTTGCCCGCAAAGTTTCAAAACTTCCCCATAACTGGATCACGAATTTCCGCCGGTTTTTTTTTCCTGGATTAAAGTTCTTGCCTTAGTAATAGATATTTCTCTCTAGTTTTTATATCCTTGCCCATTACTATTCTTATATGTATCACTGGTTATCATTGTTAGTTTTAAAGCCATTTCTCTAAATTTTAATATTTTTTAGAGTCCAATGGAATGCTTAAGTAATGCTAGATACGGAATTGCATGGGGTGCATTAGGTGCTGCTGAATTTTGCTTTGAAACTGCTCGTCAGTATGTCCTGGACCGGTTAGTAATTTTTTTATACCTTCAAGAAAATATACAGGGTGTCCCTGAATTCATGGCTAACACGTTAAGGGGTTGGAAGGGACATCAAATAAACCGTATTGGCTAAAATCCCCATGTCCGCAAAGAACCCAATTTGACTGTAGAGTAAAACTTTACATAGGCAATTACATGAACAAAAGAAGATTTTTGAGACGTAATTTAAGTGATTAACTTAATAATGCAGCAGAAACAAAAAATCAGAAATTTCCTTCTCCGGTCCTGAGTAGTGTTGCAATTTAGTCATCAAAAGGTATGGAAAACGATTGTTTTACCATACTGGAGGCAATTAGGATTTGCTGGGAATTGTTAAGCATGTGTAATAGGTGAAAGAGATCAAAAGAAACAACTTCGGTCTAGTGAACCTATGTCCAAAAATGAGCCATTCTGGAAATGTAGGGATGCTATTATTTGCATCCACATTAGTTAATCGAGTAACATTTGGAAAATTTGCCGTTCTAGCCTAGAACCATATTCGAAAAGGTTCCACCACTTACTATGACCCAAAACAACTTCTGATGGCGAAATTTGGGAATTTATGGCCAAAACATGAACATTATGTTTGAGCCATGAATTCCCCAATTACATGAATTTGAACATGGGAAGTTGTTTTGGACCGTACTAAGTGGTGGAACCATTTCCAATATGGTTCTAGGCTAGAATGGCAAATTTTCCAAATTTTATTACGTGATTAATGTTGATGCAAATAACATCCCTGTAGTTCCAGAACGGCTCATTTTTGAACACTGGTTCACTGGACCAAAGTTGTTTCTTTTGATGGCCTTCACCTATTACACATGCTTAACAATTCCCAACAAATCCCCAATTGCCTCCAGTATGATAAAACAATCATTTTCCATGTCTTTGATGACTGAATAGCAACAGCACTCAGTACCAGGGAAGGTAATTTTAGATTTTTTTTTTGTTCATGTAATTGTCTATGTAACAACGGTGTAGATGTAAATAACAGTTTCACTTTACAGCCAAATCGGGTCCTTTGTGGACATGGGGATTTTGGCCAATGTAGTTTATCTGATGTCCCTTACAACCCCTTAACATGTGGGCCATAAATTCAGGAACACCCTGTATATATACATATATAAACATGGGCAACTCTGCATTTAAAATTATTATAAAATAAAGCTTTAAAATAATCTTGCCCAAATTATGTATTAAGATATATGAACATGCATCAATTTATAAACATACCTTTAAGTAATGGAAGATACTATCAAAATGCAGTGGACTCTTATTAATGCGGCCCTCACTTAAATGTGGATGAATTCTCTTTCCGCATCTGAGGGTTATGGACGTATAGTGTTAAAGTTATTGTTTAGTGCATACCTCCTATCGGATAATGCAAACAAAGGTTCAAGGGTTTTAATCAGAAAAATCTTTTTTCAGGAAAAATACTTAACACAAATAGGGAGTATTGAAAACAGTATGATTTTATTTCAAGAATTGTTCACCTGCTGTTCAAAAGTAATCTCCTGATTTATTATTTTATTTATTTTGCATTGCCCAGAGTAGGTGGGTGGGAATCGGGGCTGGCAGCGTAAACAATTGTACTGGTCAGTCATTAGTCCTTATTGACCTATCTTTGCTGTGGTAAAAAAGAGGAAACTGTGATAAGATCATAACATAATGTACATTCATAGGCGTAGCTGGGGGTTGTAACCCCCCCCACACACACACACACTGCAATGAAATTTTGTATGTTTAACATAGGAACATATGAGCTATAGCTCTTTAACTCCCACCATTGATCTTATAACCCCCACCTTATGAACTTCCTGCCTACGCTTATGTGTACATGCATGTATATTATTGTGGGTGTCAAATTTATTTGTAATAAAAAGTCCCCATCAAAACTTTTCCCCCTGGTGACTTTGTGTGTTGACCAGTTGACCATTATTTGGCAATTGTGTTATCCCTGTGAAGGGTAATAATATCTTACATCCTTATATATAGAGAGAGAAAGAGAACGTTGCTCCATATTCTTGTTAATCTAGTGGTTAAGACACTCCAGGCTAAACGGAGGAACCCTGGTTCGAATCCAGGACGGCGACGGCATCTCTCTTTTTCTCGTAAACAAAAAAAAAAAAGCTCTGGGTTGAGCTATTAATATGTGGGTGTCAAATTTATTAGTAATAAAAAATCCCCAAAAACTCACAAAAAACTTGCCCCGGTGGCTTTGTGTGTTGACCATTATTTGGCAATTGTGTTATCCCTGTGAAGGGTAATATCTTACAGTACTGTACAAGTTACTGTTGAATAGTCTGAAATTTTAACTTCTGAAATATGTGCTCCTCTTATTCAGTATTGATATTCCTGTTTGTCTGGACAAAAATCGACAGCACTTGACTGTCCGCACATTTATGAGAGTCCACCGGATTAGATTATTTTGTACGCACAAAAAATCAGTGTAGTGAGTTTGTATGTAGACTTTACCATATTTAAAATAATTCTCCTTTTTTTTAAACTGGAAGCACCGAGCTGATCATTTTGACTGTTTTTGAACCCATTTTATAAGAGTTTTGAAATTTTATGTCCTGAAAAATCTTGTACATTAGCCATGAAGCACCATAAAAATCTTTAATGCCGACGAATATAAGTGAAAATCACATCCAGGTTATTATCGATATGATGATTCTGTAACTTACCTGCGGTCATAATTACGCACAGGAGCGACAACAAGAACTCAATGGCACATAGATAGGGAATCCAGAACTGTTCCCAATGCTGAGGGCACTGAAGTTCGCGTCTAGATGGTTACCATTGTGATAAATAGACTTGCTATAATTATTAAGAAGTGGAAATATATACATGGGACATAATAATAAAAAATTAGTTTTTTCTATTCTTACGTTTATGTTTTGTTTTTGTTCTTATATCTGTGCCTAAGCTGTCGATTTATTTGTGAGAATGGGACCATACAGTATATTGAATTAGCTAAGGTCTTTTTTAAAGCATGCAATTAACATATTTTGTTAAATTTTTGCATAAGGCAACTTCTTTAACGACTAAATTTTTGTTGGAAGACAACTATTTTTGTGACTAAATTTTTTGCTTGAGGCAACTATTTATAAGTGTTTAGGCTACTAAAGCAACTATTTTCAACATAAATTTCTGTGGCAGCCCTGGAAATGAAAAAATTTACCCTGTTTTCCGAAATTTGGGATAAATTTATTGATAATTGCATAAGCCACTATAAACCAGAAAATGTGACTGCAGATGAGCAATTCCTACAAAAGGTAAATGGAAATTTACCACGTATATTGTTAACAAACCCGACAAATTTGGAATAAAATTTGGAATACTAGTGAATTTGAATAGAGGTACATGTTCTGCAATGCCTTTCTGTATCTGGGAAAAGATTAATTACTTCAACATTAATTACAATAATTAATACTTCTTACATTATAGGAAGCAGTTTGGTTCTCCACTAGCAAAAACTCAGCTGATTCAAAAAAAGCTTGCTGACATGTTGACAGAAATATCACTTGGCTTTCAAGCTTGTGTCCAAGTTGGAAGACTGAAAGATAAGGGCAAGTATGTTGCTTGAGCATTCCTTCTGCCAAAAATGCTTTTATGTTTAATTTTCTTCTTAACTTTTAAGATATTTTTTATATAAAAAAAATACAGAATTTGTTCTCTCTGATTTCAGTGGAGTGTCAAACTAGACAGCTTTTTCATGTATTAGATGTTTTATTACTTGCTGCATATGGGGTGTGCAAAGTCTTATTCGCATTAAACAATTAAATTATGTTACATATCATAGGGTATGGGTAGTAATGATACTGGGATCTTTATTAATCCAGTTTGTACACAACCTGTCATTACTGTATATATGGGGTGATTCAAAAGTCACCCCCTCCCCCTGGTTAATTCTTTGTTGGGTTCAGGCAGATAAACACCCTTTTGGGAAAGTTGCTTGTTTAAAAGGAACTGACTTTTGCCCTGTGTCGTGACTCACCCCTAGTACCAGGAAGTGCCCCACGGGGGTGACTCCAAAATTTCAAATGGCAACCCCCATCGAGTAATACCTTGTTTTAAAGGTCTCGTCAAGAAAAAAATGATGACATTTACAGTATGGCTTTACGACTCTCATAGCATCAATGACGTGTCCGTAAAGTTCAAAATCGACCTTTATTCTCGTGGCTTTTGCTCACGCTAGTAAGGTCGTAGGCAAATGCCGAAAATTGTAGAATGTAAAGCAATGTGTGTTCTATCAGTAACAATTTTAAATTTCGTATTAATCCAATATGTAAAGTTTCAAGGATCGTTTAAAAATATCAATATTCTAACCCTCAAAAACACAAAAATATAAAAAAAGAAAGAAAAGAAGTTACCTTTTAATGAAGTAGATGCTCAAACTGAAGGCCTTACACTTCTTGGTAGATATAAAGACGGACCTCAAAGCTTTCTCTGACTTTTTGAAAAGTGTGTGGAGTAATTCTATGGCACTCAACCCATATTCTTTGGCGCAGCACATTTATATTGTCAGGTGGTGGTGGCCAAGGGTGTCATATCTAGGCTACGAGGTGGCCATTCCATGAATCATCATCCGTTCGGTGACTGAGTAGACGACCCATTTCTTCAAAGTGTGTTTGTATAAAAAGGAAAACTTTTTGTGAGAACGCATGTGTGATTTCAAACAACTGTTGCTTCTATGAAAATATTCTTATTTGAACACTTGAGGGTTAGAATATTGATATTTTTAAGCGATCCTTGAAACTTTCCCCATTGGGCTACATAAAATCTAAAAATTTCATTGATAGAACACACATTGCTTTACGTTCTACAGTTTTCGTCATTTGCCTACAACCTTACTAGCGTGAGCAAAAGCCAGGAGAATAAAGGTCGATTTTGAACTTTGCGGACACGTCGTTGGTACTATGAGCGTCGTAGCGCCATACTGTAAACATGATTATTTTTTACTTAACGGAAGCTTCAAAACAATGAGGGTTGCCATTTGAAATTTTCGAGTTGCCCCCCGTAGGGCGCCTCCTGGTGCTGGAGGTGAGTAGCGACACAGGGCAAAAGTTAGTTCCTTTTCAACAAGCAACTTTCCCAAAAGGACGTTTATCTGCCTGAACCCACCAAAAAATTAACAAGTTGAGTGGGGGGACTGACTTTTGAATCACCTCATATATATATATGTATTGTGGGCTTCCTAACTCCCTCACAAAAAATTGATCTGGTTTAATTGACGGTTTTGGTCAGAACTCATCTCATGAGTGTTGGACAGTAATCTACTCACTCTAGCATAGTACTGCCATCTGTTGGATAGGTGTCCTGTGATATTCCACACAATGAAATAATGTGTGTCAAGCTATGGAAATTTGAAAAATACTAATTTAAATGGAAAAGGAAATGTAGAAAAGTTATAATTAAATTACATCTCAAAATTTCCCACGAAACAGGGTTTCCTATTAGCACTGTTATAATGTGGACTTAAAATTTGTAATTAGAAACTTTTAGAGTAATGTGTGTGTGTGTAGCTAATGTGAGATAGTAAATTTCTTATTTACTCTAATTCTAGAGCAACACCAGAAATGATATCGATGATTAAAAGAAATTCGTGTGGCAAATCATTAGAAATTGCTCGAACTGCAAGAGATATGCTGGGCGGGAATGGCGTTTCTGATGAATATCACATTATTAGACATGTGATGAATCTTGAGGCAGTTAATACATATGAAGGTATGACTATGTGTATTTATTTCTCCAAATGCTTTTGTCCTTATTTTGACCCCTTCAAAGTTACAATTATTTTGTATTTTCACTTATGTTTCTTAAATTTCGTAGCTTTTAACTTACCAGCATGTTTATTAATTCAGGGTTCATACGGGTCATTGAAATCCTGGAAAGTCATGGAATTTAAAACAAAACAAAAAAAAACAACAACATGGAAGTCATGGTAAAGTCACGAAATATTTGTTTGGAAGCAATTTAACCTAAAACTCTAAAGTTCTACATTAAAAATGCTGCCTGTGGTGAAAATCCCATCTTGAGATCAAATCATCATTTTGCGGCACCAGAGTATCTTCTAATGCATGTAACCACATAACTCCTAAAAAGCAGGAGGGAGGAAGTATGCGTCTGCTCTTGGTTCAAAGTGGAATCAGCCACTGCTTATGGCATTGCTTCACTCCGCGCGTTAGCATGTGCAGAGATGCCAACTTGTATGGATTTTAACACCATCTTACGATTTTACGGTTGATACCAAGAAAATTATGGAAAACCTCATTCAAGATCCTGACACGCAATTTTCTACTGACCCCTCAAAAATTCATATTTTTTATTGTTTTTGGTAAAAACAATCCCATTTTGCAGATGGCCCCGCGTCTTCCATGTTTGGACGTGACGCTTCTGACTCGTAATCTTGTTTCTCTTATTTTTTACGTCCAGCTTTGTATGTGAAACTTGCTTCAAATTTGGATTAAAACAACGAAATGAAACGCAGGTGTGATTGTGGGACAGCTGGGGGGTGGGGAATCGGCAGACAAAACTTCATCGGCAAGTGTATCGCAATATGTAGTAAGGAATGGCTGTTTTACAAAGCATCGAAAGTTTTTAAATTTTTATGTGAACTCGCAGTTTTACCATATTTTGAATAACTTTTTACTCGCAGAATTTTATTAAAATTTCAGAAAAATTTCCTCACGATACTTTAAAAAGTTTGTTTCTGATTTGTTCGTTATGTTTCGGAATATTTCCCCCTTCACCCCTTCGGCTTTCGTTATCTACACATGCAGAGGCTTGTAGATTAATTTAAAAGTAAATTTACCTATTAAATATATTTAATTAATTTACGTAATTTATAATTCTATTCTGTGAAAAAACG
Organism: Dysdera silvatica; assembly: GCA_006491805.2. Classification (NCBI taxonomy): domain Eukaryota; kingdom Metazoa; phylum Arthropoda; class Arachnida; order Araneae; family Dysderidae; genus Dysdera; species Dysdera silvatica. The sequence continues at coordinate 26,564,847 of QLNU02014802.1, forward strand.
CCACCTGGTGCCTGTTTCTGGAACTTAAAAAAAATTGTTTAAGAAACGATTTTAACGCTAATTAACGAGTGATTATTTTTTTATGTGCGATTTGATCCTTGATGCGTCACCTGTCGGCAAAATCGTCAACGTTTTAAATGTACTTAATTAACAATTGTTGGTCATTTTTTAGTATTTTTCCATCAAAATAGAGGAATTTTGCCCTGATACACCACCTACTGGAGGGTACAAACTTAGCGGTCATTAGTCGCACTTTGCACCTACAAATTTCCATCCAAAGAAATAACATGTCTGCAGTGTTGGTAATGGTTTTTGTTGACAAAAGCTAATTTGCGTATTTCAACGATTTTAGCTTTTCAAGAGAAGAATAAGGAAGGGGTTTCAAAATTACAGAAAAAGAAACAAAGAACTTGATATTTACGAAATTTTACTTTTTCAATGAAACATGTGACTTTTCATCTTTATCATACTCATTCTCATTCATTTGATTAAACTATTTTTTTATGCACTACAAAACTCATATGAAAACAAATTTTCCTGTACAAAATAGAATTGTGGTGTTTATTTTCTACAAAACTGGTGCAAAGGCTTTATAAAACTTATGCAAAGTTATTTTTTCCTACAAAACCATTACCGAAAGTCATTTTTCTTCTTATGAAACTGATACGAAAGGCCATTTCTCATACTACAAACCTCATACAAATAGTATTTGGTAAGAGTATGATCACCGAAGTACATAAACATACGCAGTTGAGTCACATTATCAGGAATACTTGCATGTCGTTCCAAGGGGGTACACATATATTGCTCTATAACAATGCACATGCTTTACTTATAAAAAATCTTTTTGCAGGAAATGAAAGAGCATGGTTTTACTGAAAATTCTTGACTTTTTTACTGATGACTACTTTCTCAGGTTGGCATCTCTGCATGTAATCATACTTTTCGGATTCAGACACTTTGTCTCAAATGTCCAACGTATTAACTGCCCGATATTTTTCAAACCCTGGGTTAAGGAAATACAGTCGAACTTCCATAAGTCGAATCTGCAGGGGAGTGGGCAAAACTTTGAGTTATAGAGAATCCAAGTTATAAAATAATTAATTTATTACTACACATGAATAAAATATGAAAAATAAAATTCTTTATTAGGTAAATGAAGTAATTTTATGAACTTGTAATACCATCAAATTTATTAGTAATATCATTTATTAACACAGGGGAAAAAATGTCCAAATAGGTAATGGTACATTATTTAATAGCTTGTCAATATCTGTTAAGTTGGCCTTAAAAATATAAACTGCTTTGAAGAAATTGAGATTAAGAGCCAAACTGAGAAAACCACATCGATTCATTAGAAGATTGCTAACCACACATTGGTTTATCAAGATATTAACGTTTCCATTAATGCAATGCACATTCAAATCATTATAAAATGTTCCATAGTCAACATAAACATGACTTTTCCCAGTGCCTCTTACCTGCCAATTATTTTTCCTCTTAAAATTGTCATTTGCAGGAATTACAATTATCGACCTCCCACACTAATACCCACATATGTAGTTTCTTTCTACAGACAGACAATTAAAAATTAGAATGTGTTCTTTCTCCTAATGTAAATATATTTATACAAGCTATACAACAGTATCTATCTAGCAATCAATCAAATTTTAATGTAAATTTTTCAGGGATACACATATATTTTATTTTTTCATCTTTCTGAATGCATTGATTTTTATGCATATGCGTTTATTAAATAAAATGTTTTTGTGAATTTATTTCAACGTTTTAAATTTCGTTTTATAAAATTTGCATTAGTTTAATGCAATTTTATACTTTATTGCAAATAATTTTGTACACTTTTTTTTTTCATGGTATGTATTCATTGTGTAAAGTGATTCAGCTGTAATTGTTTTTATTAGGTAGGGGTTTGTTTTTTTTTTCAATTTTCAGTGTCTATTTTTGCTCTAAACAGATAATTCATTTCTATTATTTTAAGGTACTCACGATATCCACGCATTAATATTGGGTCGAGCTATAACTGGACTGTCAGCTTTTAAAAGTGCCTAAGAAGATAAAATAAAAAATTCTATTTTTATAATGTAATGTTATTTCATTTATATAAATATTTTATATATTGTTTTCGTTCTGGAATACTTCGTTAAAATATTCATCTCATTTCCAAATCACAGTGTTTAATGTTCTTTTAATGGTACAGCTCATCATTGCTATACAATTTACCTTACTTTAAATTTAAAGAACATGGTAATTTTTTTCATTGCAGACATCGTTGGAGATTGTTTACATAGAAACGGTATTTCGGAAAGAGAAGGGAAACCTCTTTCTTTCTGATTTTGCTAAAACCATCACACAAAGCGTTTCCAGTTAAAGGAAACCAATTGTTGTGAATAAAATATCCGACAATGATTAGAAATCACATGAAAATTCCAGCTGATCAACTGCAGGTCCTCAGGGGAAAATATTGCACAGATTTCCCCGCACATAAGCTGATTATCTGTTGATTTCAGAATCTAAATCTACAGATAATCTGACAGATGGATTGTGCTGTGTTTGTGGTAATCTTTATTCTTTTTCTGCGTTTAGAGGCGGATTTACAGTTTTGCCGCCTGTAGGCTCTAACATACTTTGCGTCTATAGGCTCTAACATATTTTGCCATCTAATCTTACCAAACGTAACAACAGATGCCACAGATTTTGGTGCTATTTTCAAATCCTTAATTTGACTCTGCTGGCGGTTATTTCAAATTCTAATATATCTGAAGGTGTTTTTTGTTTTGTTTTAATGTATTTGTAAATTTGGCACATTTTAAATCCCTCTCAAAGCAGTGCCCATGGCAGCTCTCCCTTTGCCAATGCCTAGTTATGCCTCTGAGCATAACAAATCAAAATTTGTAATTCAATTGGCCACCAAGACATTTTCACCTTTGCAAACAAAATTTTTATGTATTTAGAATCCAACAACAATTTAAAAGAATTAAAGGGAATTATGGGTAAAAAAAAAAAAGAAAACCTCTAGCTTAGTGTAAGAAAAGGAAAGAGAAGGAAATAGCAGGTGAAAAGCAGCATAAGATGGTGTATAAGAATTGAAAGGCGAAAGCAAAGTTTTTTTTATTTGTAAGACTAAGAATATAGTACATCCATCAAGGTAGAGTTCTCAAAATCATTTGGGCAGGCACATTGTATGTGTGTTTATACATTACAGTATATGTAAAATTGCAATTTATTTTGGATTATTGTGGAGACTTGAGGCCCTACGAGCCCACGTAACTCTACGCCAATGGAAGAGTATATCACATTATTCCCATCTTAAAGAAATTTTTGTGAAAATTATAGAATTAATATTACTGTAGAAGGCACCACCCCTTCAACTGAAAAGTACATTCAAACTTATATTTAATGAAACCACAAAGTATTGCCAAAAAAATTTGCAAAATAGGCATTCATTAAATAGAGGTTTGACTTCCTTCTCGCCAAAAGCTTTCATTTTTATCTATTTTTAAGTGCCGTCAAGCCCTCTATTATTTTTGCTGTCTGTTGCCAATAAAAAAAAATAAAATGGATATATTTCAGGACGCTTTTTTTATTTTGGAATTTTTCTGACTATGCAGTTTCATGACATGAGTGAAAATTTTTCGATTGATCGGATCTCGAATGGAAGGAATGAAAAAGACATCGTCGTCCCACCTCGATTTTTTTTTTTTGTAAGTCTAGCCTATCTCCAAAAGTTCTAGAGTTGGAATCGCATGATCTGCAGCGGGTGTTTTTTTGTGTGTGTGTGTGTGTGTGTGTGTGTAACCACATTCTTGCATACCCTCATAACTGACTGAAACATATCTCTAATCGACTACCTTTACCTCTTTAACGGTTAACCGTTATTTTAAGCGACCGTCCCTTTAGTTTCATTTTCTGAATGACCACCTTGTGAGGTGGGATTTTTTTGTTGTTTTTTTAAATCTATTTTTGTACCTGGAATTTCGTTTATGTTTCCCGCCTTTTTAACCCTGGTGACACATTCAGTCAGAAGTGTCGGATGTTTTCAGTTAGGATGGGCAAAGTTGTTATTTTTGTGAACAATTTTTTTTTAAGACAAACACTTTTTTAGATTTGTTCTGTTGAACTAGTTTCTCTATAATTATATATGTACACCTGATGTTGTGTTGTGCTTTTTATTTAATTCATTGAATTTCTGCATTTGTTATATTGTATTACATAATACAATTAAAAAAATAGTACCAAATTCTGCTTCTCATCGTATTCCTCAACTAAACTATTAAATATATTCTTTACATGTCAGATATACACGTAATTCATAATTCCGTAAAACCTCCTTTAAAATTACCTTACAATTTCAAAATGAACAATGCATTCATAGATGACCAAGAATTGGTTTCAAACCAATAACTTGATAAAATTTTAATAAACATTTAAAAATTATGCAATACTGCAGCAATCCAGACAATTACTATTATTCCGGCTCAGAGACGAGTCAAAGCTGTCTCATTCAAGCCCAAACTACATGGGCTTCGATGGATATATTTCTCGCAATTGAAATGTTAAAACTTTCTTGCTCCATGTAAAGTAAGTTTGGTTTTGATTTTTCTTATGCATTTTATAGTTTAAAATTAGACTATATCAACACTCATACATTTTAAATATCCCTAGTTGAAAATATGTTTATATGTTCAGTTAATTGAAAAAGATGTTGAAAATTAAAGGGAGTTACTTTATTTTGCTACTATATTTTTTCCTTCGAAGGGTCGGGTCCCTTTGATTTGTTTGAACAGTAATAAATTTTGTTTTGATGAAATTTAAAATTCTGGCACTTTTTGTGGTAGTACAGACAGCCAAAATCTTTAAATCGGGATTATCCTGATGAAAACTACTTGCTTTGCAACAAAATAAATCATTAAATGAATTCTGAGGTCCACAAAGTAAACTAAAGTCTTCAAGTTTCGCTTTGTATTGAATTTTTTGGTACAAAAAAAAACTTTAAAAATAAATGAAATTTAAAAAATAAAATTGCAAGATTTTTAGAAAAGTTTCAACACTTTATATTTTAATCGACACTATAAATAAAATTAAATATGTTATTAACAAGAAGGGGAGAGAGAGAGAGAGATAATGTGATACTGATGAATCTCAATGTTGATAGAAACTTAATTAGTTCATCATTGAAAGTATAGATTTTAGCGTAGACTTAGAGTTACACACATACCCCCCGCCCCCAACTAATAATTTGAAATAAATTTAATTTTATATATATTGTAATTTAAATATATATGATATCTGCTTGTGCCCTTCCAATAAATTTGGAAACTCAACATTGCTGGATTTTAGTGTTTTTCCCTAAAAATTTTCAATGTAAAATTTATGTTAAAAAATGTATTCAGTTATTAAATTTATTAGTCCGATTTCGTTGTTATGAATGAGTCGATCACATAAACCATTTTAAACGTTAAATATTTTTATAAATAATTTTTAAATAATTCCTCAATCCAGTAAAATTTTATGGAAAACACAGGTTTTTCCCCATTTTTTGAGTTGTTCTTCTCCTTCTTCGATACTTCACCACCTAATATTTTTCCTTTTATTTATTTTTTATTTTATAAGAAATCCCTCTGTTATTATGATCTATTGAAATTTTTTGTTTGTCCATGGGAGGGAAATTTAAAGATTGTAGGTACACTGCAGTTGCCTAGTGCTAACACATTCACCTAGTGCGCCGTTAATCTGGGTTCGACCCCCAACAGTGTAAACTGAACATTTACTTAGAGATCTCATTAAAGATCTCGCTGCTCACTGTAGTCTGGGGTTTGGTTCCCTGGGCCTTAAGAGGTTTGGATTCCTCGGAAAATTGTAGGTCCAGAGGTTCGGATTCCTCGGAAAACAATAAGTCCCGATGCAGCATGATCATTGTGGTCCTTGAACTGCAAAACCACAAACAAAACGATCAACATTCTTTTAACCTCAAAAATCAATATCAATTTAACATTAGAAATAACAGATAATAATAGTAACAAATGTATCACAAAAAAACTGTACGTAAGTTGAATAAATTTATTATTCTTATAGACATATTTCACTGTAAATGAGAGTTTCCTGTTTAAACGGGGCTGCCAGTCATGAATTTAACCCTCAGTCGCACCTCATTCGATTTTTTAATAAAATGGAAAACGAAATTTCAAAGCAAACCATTATAGAAAACGTCAAAAATAGTGATAAAAATAAAATTATTTATTAGAAACAATATAAAGCTTCCCATTTTTTATTTTTGCTCAATCTATCGTTGAATTTTCCACAATAGATTTTCAATAGAGTGTTTGTTGTGTTATTAATAATGCATTTTAAAATGCTTTCATGTTTATGATTTGCACACGTATTGAATTTGTAATGTTCTGATTCGTGCAGCTGCCAGTATTTAAAAACAAAATTTATGACAAAATCTCTTATGGTGAATGCTCAGAATCTCATCCTCATAATATTTTAATAGTTTGTTGAACAATTTATAATTAATTAAATCCACACGAATAGCACCATCTTTTGGAAATGATAAACCACCCCGATTCATATTTTTAATTAAATCGTAATTTTCCTCAACAACCATTTGCTTATCATACACCAACTCTGTTTTACACAGTTCACACTTCATGTTCCTTAAAATTTTATAACAACGATAACCTGCCAAATACGTTATCACTGACATTTCATGCTCAACTTGTTGAAAATCACTTTCTTCGAGAGGTATGTCCTGATTAAATGAGTTGTCCCATTGTTTTTTCTCTTCATAAGAACAATCTTAAGTTTTCTGAAAAACTGGTCATGGGTACATTTCTGAAAATTTGTGAAGACAACATCAAAAGAGTTTGAATTCTTAATTTTTTCTCCGATTCGTATAATTGCCTGATCGATACGTTGTACTGACCACATGATAATTGTCTATATTTTCCAAACCGATATTCCAATGGATCTGTTTGAAATTTTCCCAACAAAACATAATTCATTTTAAGTTTTTGTAAACAATATTGAGTAATTTCCAACGTTCCATAAATTGTGTGAAAAAGAGCAGTATAGGTTTGGTGTGAAAGTTTATTAAGAAAATCACCAGATTTCCAATTACCAAGCCAGAGAATCATTTTCCGCAAAAATAACAATTTAGGGTCATCTGGATTCTCGAATATTACAGGTGTTTGAAAAACATCTTTAAGTCTCTGATCTTTTATTGGTGTATTTACATTGACAATTTCCACCAGATTGATACGATACCTATGAATTTAGTAGTTTCTTCAGAATTTTCTATTTTTGTTTCAAATTTCAATAGAACCTCTTTCACAAATGGATTAAAAACTTTTAAAGATAGATTGACGTTCTGACGTCCAAAAGTAGTTGGAAATAATTCTTTCAGTGGTAAGGAATACCCAAATTTCAATAATTTATCGTGTTCCAATGGATTTAATAATATTAAGGAATTGAAATTTGCAATTTTTTCCCCACCAGTCTCTAAGTCTGGGAAGGTTAAGATCTTGTTACTCTTAGGATTCAACCAATTATTTTTTATACATTTTAGTAGATAAACAGAGTTGTATAAGAAGAAAATAGGTTGTGTGTTGCCACATGGATGTGGATAAACTATGCTTGATTTGTTTTTTTGGTGAAAAATTACATCTTTGTCATTGAGTTCATTGTTATCACTGATAATACAAAATACTTTGTAGCCTATCTCTTCGAATTTAGTGACAATTGTTCGAATACAATTAAAAAGAGTGTCACTGCTGATGGTTGAAGTTGGAAATATATGAATAACTTCTTTTAACTTTGATGTGATATTGGATATCATGAATCCATAAGCAGATATAGGCAAAAAGAGTTGTTAAATGCATTCCCTACAATATTTCCACCTTTGAAGTCCAAATAAGGTTGAATATAAATTTCATCCATAAGCAGTATGACATTTTTCTCATTCTCTTCTAAAAATCTGAAAATAGAACATGCGTACACGAGAAACAATTTTCTATCTTCATCAGTTTGATCGGTTAAAAATTTATTGCAAACAGTTTTTATTTTTGACGGATGAGGTAAAATCAGTGAGCTGTAGTGCCACAAATATTTATATGCACGTGAGCTTATTGAGTACATAACCGATGAAAAAAACATTGTATTTGCAGAATAACTTTTAAAATAACATATATATATATTAACATTTCTTTTAAATTAACATGAAATTTTAGCTGTTCTGAAAGAAATTTAAGAGAAACACTTTTATCAAGGTCATCACACTCTACTTCAACCAAGACATTTGTTAAATGATCTATAATTTGCTTAAAGCGATTATTATCATAGTTGGCCAAAGAATTTTTCATTGATATTTCATGTATAAAATTCGAACAATTTTCAATAACTTCCAACTTATTAACATGACAGGGTGTTTTGATTTGGTTATCAACAAAAATTTCTTGGCCATATGTTTCCATCTTCATATTTCAATGTATTACAACAGTGTAATTTGTAGTAGGTCCTGGATTAAAACCAATTTTGAAAAAAAAAGTAACCTTTGACTTCTCAATTAGTTTAAACCGATTTTGTTTATGGGATAATGAGGCCAGAATTTCTAGCAGCCTATTAAAATTTTGAAAAGAAATAGATTCCTGATGAGCAATGAATTCAGCTTCGCTTTCTTTGATAGCTCTCAAACTGGATTCCTCAGTTTCACGAATTTTATCTTCCCTGCTTTTACGAACGGTGGGACAAGTTTTTGAGAGATATTTAGGGCATCTTGGAAATATACTCGGTATACATCAACTTTTAAACGGAGACGTTTCATAGAAAAGGTAGCACACTCATGTGTTTTCTTGTTGAATTTCGTCAGATTCCGGATGATATCGTCATTTGAAAATGAAGTTTGCAGACTTCGCTACGTTTTGACGATGTAAAATCAGCTCGTGGAATCGCGGTGGACCATCTTTTTCTTGTATTTTCATCCTTTAGAAAGGAGAAAACCGCCACTTTTGGTGCATCACCATATCCATAATTTCCAGAGCAAGAAGGTACACAGCATCTAAACGGCATTTTGGATTACCTCGTGGTTCTAAACGAATCGTTCTGGACACACATTAAACGTGTTGTTTGACTAAAGCTTTTAACACCCGAACACTGTAATGTTCTGCAAATGTTATATAATAATCGCTAACTGCAACTACAGTTACTTTCCGGTAAAATAGGGTAAAAATTAAAACTTAAAAATTAAAACTTAATTTCGTACGCTACGCTGAAGGTAATCCACTAATAGCCGGCGATGTTTGTTACGATTACTAGTTAGCAAGTCACGCGATTGAAACAGACAGAGCTATCTGGCCTTGTTATCCTGGTGGTAACATTCTAAGGAGTGGTGGTCCCATAGAACCGAAGTTATATAAGTTAGTGCGTTTTATTTTATTTTTTTTTAAGCCAACGCTTGGCGAGTAAACTAAAAAAATTGTTTAAAGAAATCTAAAAATATGTTTTAAAATTTGCAGTGTTTGTGATATCACACTTTTATTAGCTCCCTCAAAGTGTCACAACTTTTTACCCCCTTTAGGCATAACATCATTTATGGACAGCCCCACAAAGCACACCACAAAAACATTAACGAATTCCCCAAGCCCCTTTGTAACAAGCGTCTAGCTACTAGAGATGAGGAGTTATTTAAGGTAACTGTTAAAAATCACCTGTTATCGAGTAATCACTGTTCCATGGACAGTATGCTCCTCTGAAACAGCTGTTATTTCAGTCACCGGTGACTAGGAACAGGAGTTACTTGAAGTAACGTTTAAAAATCACCGTTCTAGGAACATATTCCTCACTTTCTTCACACAGGAAACGCGTTGAGATAACGGGTTGTTACCATAACATCCGGCATAGTCAGTCAAGTTGACGCCAGGGCTCAGGCGCTGATTCCCTGTGTCACGTCTGATATTACGAGAAGTCGCATTTAGTTGCAATTTTTAAGCATAATTAATCGAAAAGCTTCCAGTTACTTGTGGTCCCTTTTTTACAATAAATGACAAGGAGGAAAAAAGTGCTACGTGTGATTTGTGTGACAAAAATTGAGTTACAAATCTTCCATAACGAACTTAAAAAAACATATTACAAGGAAGCATCCAAGCATAGATTTATCCACACATTCATCATCCACGTCTTCCCACTCCCAAGAATGTGTGGTGCTCCCATCATCAAGTTCTATCATACCTCAGAATGAGACCGACATCAACAGACCTTCTGAACAAATTTCTACAACGGAAGTAAGTTCGAACAAGCTGAGACCGACCCGACGCAGCATTATTTGTTTATTTATTTCATTAATGGAATAGATTTTTTATCCATGTATATTAATTAGTACAAGTATTAATATTTTTACATTACTGAGCTTTACACATGAAAAATTCTGAATACATACATGTGTATAACTACATCAGCTGAGAATACACATTTTGTTTATCATTATCCTGTTTAAGTAATTCCACATTGTAACCTTCCAGTATGTTTTACCAATTAATTTACAGCAGTGTCAATATTTTTTGCTGTATTTCATTACTTTGAATTAGTTTTTTAAACTTTCTTTGATTTTTAATATCGTGTAATGTTTCAAATATCTAAAATTCAATATTTTAAAGCCTTACTTTTTCTCATTATTTTTGTACTTCATATGTGTGTATTTTTTTCCAAAGGATTTATTATTTTTATGGAGTTGATGCGACGTATTGTTACGGATTGAGCGTTGAAATGTGTTATCGTTAAGTCCCCAATTTCCATATCCTGTGAATCAACGCTTACGTTCCAGTCACCGGTGATTGGAACCTGTTACGTGATTGGAACAGGAACGTTGGAACAGGTTATTCAAAAATAACAGTTTGGTCCATCACTACTAGCTACGGCCCTGCGCAGACCATACTTTTAAACGACCGCCCTTACTGTTACAGCCTATTTGCTCTAAACGACCACTTGATTTTTTTTTTTTAAGGTTATTCTTTTCTCTGTGATCACAGGACCCTTCCTATTCAGATCGTTGTCTTAATTAAGCAACTATAGTCCATTCGCGGAAAGTTGACCGATGGTACCATTAGAATTCACGGGAGCTGACGTCACAAACGGGTTGATTCTTTGCAGTAAAGGGAAGGGCGTTATTTCATAACTATTTTTCGCGCAGACAAACGTACGCGAAAAACCAGTTACGAAATGACGCCCTTCCCTCTACTGTAATGAACCAACCCGTTTGTGACGTCAGCTTCCGTGAATTCTAACAGGACCAGTGGTAAATTGGACTATAGCTCTTTTATTAAAAACTTTTCAAACCTTAAAATAACAGTTGTGTGGTCTTACTGAAAGCTTAATCATTAGACTTCGACCATGCAACTCAATTTCAATAAAATTAAAAATATTAACGTTTTCCAAGTTAATTATATTAAATTTTGCTGAAAATTTAAATACATTTTTTATACAGTAAAATTTATCCACAACGATATTTTCCGTGATACCGATAAATATAAGGTCGTGTCGTGACGTCACTATCATGATCAATTTTACCAATGACAATAACTTTTTCTGGTCACTAGAGTATCGTTATAGACAAATTTCGCTGTATTTACATTATCGAAGCAAGCATTTTTTTTTTGTTGCATATATAACATTCATAAAATAATATCTGAACTATAAACCATAAAACAAAGCATTCTTTAAAACTGGGCATACATGTATGTGATCACAATATAAATATGAATTGCATTAATATCTATGGTCACAATCTGAATAATGAAATTAAAAACTTCCAATCGAGATGATTGTAAATCATCAATCAAATGTATAATTTGCTTTATGTTTAAAATGTGTCCGATAAAACCAAATATTCGTAGGAATACAGAGCCTAGTTTGTGGCCACTCTTTTCACTATAAATTTGCTCAAGCAATAACCACTAATAAAACAATTTTGCACTTTTTCTGCAGCAAAATATTGTTTTAATCATTTAATAACGGGGAAGCACGCTTTGCTTAAAAGTCACTTAATAATGTAAACGCACCCTTTGCCCGAAAGCCATTTAATAACGTCAAAGTACCCTTTGCCTAAAAGTCCACTTATGGGCTTAGACAGAGATCAAAACAAAACTGAAATTTTTAGGAAGACTGAAAATATTCACTTATCTTTGTATGTATAGGATTGAGTCAATTTTAATTGTGTTTTTATATTAAACTCCTTGAATTTATAGGACTTGTAGTTAACGGGGCTCCAATGGCATCTGAAAGTACTTTCACAAGCGACATTGACTTCTGTAAGGATTGTGGGGCAATTTTACCATTACCTGGTGGTGAAGATTTCGTCAAATGCGCCGTCTGTAATTTTTCAATAAATGTTCGAGGTGAGAAAATGTACATATATACTTGACTTTTCACAACCCTTGAGGTTTTTACTTTGCTTCCACATCAAATTGTTTCAGTATTTTTGGTATAGTTTCGTTTCTTTTTTAAAAGTTAAGTTGACCTTTTTTGAAAACAAAAATTGACGGCCACGCTTTATAATTATCCCGGTCGCCAATTGCGCTAACTTCCGCGGATAATTTTCTTTTATGGTAATCATTCTCGGATGTCGTCATCATGGATTGACGTTTTGCGAGTCGCGAATTTTTGTAAATGATTCGAAAAAACTCATTAATGTTGTGGCATGAAATTTGCTAAAGCCGCAATATGACCGTTAGAGTTTTTTTTTTGGGGGGGGAGGTAAATATGACCTGCTTTCCTTTCATCGACGTTAATGATTGCTGTATGTACAGAGGCGATTTTTTTTTTTACTATTGTAAGATTTCAAATTGTGGAAGAGTACTACTCCGTTCTTTACTGATGGTTTTTCATGGCCGGGTGGGGGGGAGCACCCCCCCCACTAAACTTTCACTGATTCAGGAAAAATATTGATTCACAAAAAATCCCGGTGACAGGACAGAATTCGTCCCACAGTGCAATTTTCCTCTAGAAGAGAGTCAAAAGTCACTGTGACATCACACACACATTGTCTTCTAAGGAGGCGCTAGGCCTAACATAGACATCTGTATCGACGAAGAAAGTGATATTAGTATAGTCGGTGACGAATATTATAACTGTACTGTAAAGGGCGATCAATTGGCAAATGAATTCAGTTTAGAAAATATGCAAACAATTGTTCAGTATTTTGACATTATACTATAATTTTTGCCACCCACGTATTAATTACAGCTCAAACTAGAGCTTGTGTAATTTTGGAGAAAAAGAGACGCTTTCCCCATCCTGGATTCGAACCAGGGTCCCTCCGTTTAGCCCGGAGTGTCTTGGACCGCTAGACGAATGAGGACAGGAAACAACGCTCTCTTTCTCCGTATGTAAAGATGTTAAGGTATTATTACCCTCCGCAGGGATAACACAATTGCCAAATATGGTCAACACAAGAAAGCCTCCGGGGCGAGATTTTTGTGAGTTTTCGTGGGGGAAATTTATACTATGAATTTTATTATAATAAATTTCCCATGGCTCTAATCGCCAATGTAACCATATTAATTATGTTATCAGTATATCTATAACAATATTTTCTGACAGTTTTCAAAAAAATAAATTCGAGAAAACAAACAGGAGATATCCAACAGTAAAATACCCTACTTATATTTCGAGGTTTAGAAAATATATATCAAATATGGGCACAAATATAGAAAAGTATAAAATAATAAAAAATGAAATGTTAGCCAGATTTACAAAAGTTATGGAAAATTATTTACCTGTTCATGATATAGATTTGAAAAGATGGGCGATCCTGAAATCCCAAGAGTTAGGATTTGAGGATTTTAAATGTTCCGATAATTTTATAGATAATTTTAAGAGCCAAAACAAAATAGTTGCGCGGAAAGTAACAAAATATATCACTCAAATATACACCCAGAATATGGGTAATATAGAAGATAGTGCCATAGAATTTATTTTGATAACGAGAAATGTTACTGCTAATATTATCCCCCAACAAATTTTTAACTCTGATCAAAGTGGTTTTAATTATTTTCTTCCAAATTAAAGGCAGCTATCGCATAAAGGTGAAAAACAGACATTTTCTTTAATAGGGTCTGATTTTGGCAGAACACATTCATATACAATAATGACAATAATACCAATGAATGGGGAACTGACAGGGAAAATGTTACTTTAAGAGAAGCTGCGGGAAGATTTGACCCAACTGTCAAAAAGAATTTATTTCAACCTCCAAACTTATGTATTACATACTCCAAGTCGGGAAAAATGGACAAAATCAAAATGAGAAAGTGGGTAGAATGTTGTATGAAACCCATCATGTCTCCTCCTTCCTGCGTTTTACTAAACTCATGGACAGGTAGTACAGACCCAAACACTTATTAAGATTTTCCGGAAAATTGTATATCCTTGCAAATACCTCCCCACCCCAAAAAAAGCAACATCCCTCATACAACCGCTGGATGTTTTTTTTT